>OZ010797.1:158084451-159284451 GCA_963932465.1 Maratus speciosus | reverse complement strand
AAAGCAGCATCGACTTTTGCTTGGAACCTTTCCTATTTAGGAAATTTTCTGTAATTCAAATTCAACTAAATAAATATTTAGATTCAAGAAACTTTCATAATCTGCGTATCCTACAATTTTAGAACAATGCTTTTCTAACAAACGAAAATGACAGCTACCCTGTCGGTAAGTGGCCTGAACACAACCAACCGCGCATTGTAAAGATTCTACTTGAATTTTACAGATCTTCGAACCCACACGTAACTGACTTATCGATTGCTGATCGGAAATTTTTATGTATTATAAGAAAAAAAAAGATAAGTCACACTTCTCTCATTCAATAAATTTTTCAAGAAACTCACATGACAGAAGACTTTTTTAGAGCTTTTCAGATGCTATGTAAATCGATAGAATCGATAAAATATTTTCGAAAAAATTAATAAATCGATAATGGATAGCAATGTTGAATTCGGAGATTTACCCCCAGTAAGCATTTCTTCTTTGGGGGGAGGGTTGGACTTCTAGATTATTAACCCTTATAGACCGCTGAGTTAGGCAGTTTTTATTTATTTATTTTTATTTATTTTTTCTTTGGAAGTGCGTTTTGAAGAAACGTTCGAAAACGCAAAGTAAATAAAGTTACTTAAAACAAAATAAGTAGAACCAAATAAATAAAACATAAATTTTTTAACAATGCATAATATATATATTTACATAATGTACAAATTATTTTGTTCAGAATTTTTTTACAGTAGGGTATAATTTATAGTAAGGTGATATGGATAAACCCACTTCACAGTATTTACATCTCAAACTTACTAAAACTATCATAGCTTTTGTCATAAAATAAATCTAAATAATCACTTTCGGAATCGCTTAAAATGTTAGTTCGAATAGCTTTTTCCTTTCGAAGACAACGAAACTCACACCATTTTATACTGCATGTATTCGTTTCAGATGCTACGTAAATCGATAAAATCGAAAAAATATATCCGAAAAATTTAATGAATCGGTAATGGATAATAGTGTCGAATTCAGAGATTTTCCCCTGGAGCAATTTCTTCTTTTTTTGTGGGAGTTGGGGGATAGGAGATTGCACTTTTAGAGTATTGAGTTTTCGCATTTCGTTTCTTCCCACAGTGTTTGGTTGTTTTTAAGCACATTTTGAAAAAACGTTCGAAAACGTGAATCCAGTAAAGTTATTTAAATCAAAATAAATTGTACCAAACAAATAAAACATAAAGTTTTTAAGAATGCATACATATATTTACATAAAGTACAAATTATTTCGTTCAGAATTTTTTTACTGTATGGTATATTTTAAAGCAAGGTGATATACATAAATCCACTTCACAATCTTTACTCCATAATCCTACTAAAACTATTATCCCTTTTGACATCAAATATATGGGCCAGTCTCACAATCTTTTGACTTTTATGTCCCTGAATAATATTTTTTATTTTAGTACATATTCTTGTGGGTTTTTTATTTCGTATACGGGGGAACATCCCATTGCATGACTGCATAACAATATTAACGAGACAAATAAGTTTTGGACGATATTGGCGGTCCAAATATCTAGGAAACTCCTATACCGTCCCGTGTCCCTGATGTTGATTTTGAAGTTTGGAGCTGTCTGTATAAAATTGTTTCAATAAAAATAATTGAATGTATTTTTTTTCCAAAAGTGGAACTATTGTTTTATATAAATATGTAGCAAAAAATTAACCTGCACACACTTTTACGATTGTTATTATTCTTTAACTGTGTCCCTGGGTTTTAGATTCCTTACCATTCCTCTTGCTGAACTTGTACAGAAAATCACTTCAGATGCAGGCCACAGAATTTTTTTTCAAGTTTTTTCTCATGCAGAAGTATGCTAGAGAAAGAATGTCTAAAATTCTTTGACAGGATATTTACTGCAGAATTTAAATCATCATTTAAATATCAATTTCAAGCATCGTGGTTTTATTGGTAGTTTTACCGTCCCCAAGATTTATTCCTGCTTTTTTCGAGGTAAATTATTTTTTTTTTAATTTAATCCATTGTAAATAACTGTTTCTAAAAATAAATTAACATTGCGGTTATCACTTAGTCTTAACATGATTTGCTTAAAGATAGGTGGCAATTTTCCTTACCGTATCATCTTCACCATCCGATCCCCCCCCCCCCTTATCATCCCTTTTTTCCTATACCGTCCCCGTTTTTTTTATCTTACCGTCCCTTCTTTAACACCCCTTTAAGACAATGTTATAGCAAAATTTTGTACTAAAAATACTACATTGTTATTATTTCTCATTGGAATGTCCTGTGGGTACTATGCAAATTCATTATAAGTAAAAACTTAGAAGATAATAAAAAGTTTTAGTGGTAAAATGGTAGGGAAAATTAAACTCGCAAGTTTAACTTAAACCTCAATTAAATAAAAAAATTTTCGCTGCTGACCATTTTTTCTTTATTTTGAATCATTAAGGCATTCGTCTATCAGATTAAAATGTTATTTTTAGCAAGTTTAATTTCACCAGATTTTTATTCCCGAAAATCAAAAGATTGTGAGAATGCCCCATATCTGAATAATCACTTTCGGAATCATTTGAAAGGTCAGCTCGAATAGCCTTTAGCTTTCGAAGACCTGAAAACGACACCATTTTATACTTATGTATTCTTTTTAAAAAATCACCTAAAAGTCTACTTCTTATCGGGAGAAATTCTATTCCAATGACATTTTTTACAGCTACATATTGATGAAGGAAGCAATCACTTTGGAACGCGATAAACGCATTCGTAAAGTTTAATAAGAGACTATACTATACACATATAACGTCATCGACTTTTTGGTAATTTTGGACACCCCCCCCCCCCGGTAAGGATATCGTTATCAATGTCTAAAAATTCTTTTGGATTTTTTTCTTTTGTTTGGAATGATATATAAATATGGTTACATTTATTTTTCGCATACCTTATTGATTCAAGAGACGTCAATAAAATATTACTTTATGTATGAAATAACTTTATATCAAATAACACTTAAAAGAAATAGTTACTATTTTAAAGAATTTAATAATATTTTTTTGTTACATAATGCATTTAACAGTAATAATGTTGCACTTGCTCCGCACGGGGCAGGGAGGCGGTATACAGAAGTTTTTATCAACAAAACGGGTGGACAACATTCTTTCTCTTTTATTTACTAGTAAATACAAGTACCATTTCAAACATACTTTTCATATGGTTTCTCGAACAGTGTATCATATATGCGTACACATATGACAGAAGAATAGGAATGACAAACGTTGGAGTATTCCACATTTTGAAATTAAATAATTTTATAATCATTTAATGATTTTAATAATATTTTTGTATTTTCATAAAAATAGATAGACTAAAAAAGATAACATACTATTTTGATGTAAAGACAAAGTTGTAAATAAAAAAGGGAAATTTTGGCTGGATCAAAAATGATAACTATATCAAAAGACAAACCCTCCCTCCCCTTAGAGATATCTTACGATATCAAGTGCCAGACTCCCCCTCCCCACTAAAATGATAACATTATATAATATTATATATACACAGCTCATAAACGGTCAAGTGCGAGTATTACTCACGTACAGAGGTTTCCGTACAATAAAGATATGAATTAGTAACTGGACATTGCATTACACAAGTATAGCATTAAAAGTTCTTACCTATACTTTGAAAGCCGATGGCACATAAAGTATGCCGCCCATGTCTTAATGCATGTCCAAATCGTCCGTGTCCTTAAAGGTTAATATCTTGGTTAATTACCAACAATTTTTTTCGAAAATCATTATCAACAATCCTTTTATTATTTCTGCAGTGATAAGTACCTCAAGCGCTCTTCAACTCCTTTGCTAAACGCCCGCAAATCGAAATTTGCGTGTAACGGAAAAATGCACTTTTCTCAAAAACTATGTGACCTAGAGTAATTGCTATAGTTTTCCTGCAAGGTTTAAATTAAACGTCTACTACCTCTAATTTTTCATAATTTTAGTTTCAGTAGATTCGGAAATAGAGGGGAGGGAACATATTTTTGCATTACATTTTCAACGATATCTCTGAAAATATAATACCTAAAATTAATCGAAATATATTTTTGAATTTGGCGTTACGAAAGCTTTCACATGATACCCCACACGATATACAAAGGAATTTTTTTTTCCAAGTAACTTTATTACCCCCTCTACAATTTTCCTAAATATATTTGTGAATGGTTAATAATCTATAACTATGTGGGGGTAATAACCTTTATTACTTCAGCCAATCTGAACTTTCCACATTCCATAGTTTATGAGTAAAATGGCTGTGACAGACAAACAGACTGACACAGAAGTGATCTATAATGATTTCGTTTTCACTTTTTAAGTACGGATCCCTAAAACATTAAAAAATTTAGATAGATGCATGCAGCGCGTCCGTAACATTGAAGGATAGACTCAGATGAACGCGATGAGCGTGTTCGTGATGGCCTAAGGGTTAATAATTATAAAAGCCCAGATCTTCCGACGGAGACATTCCACCCTGCCGGGTCATCTCTCGAATTCAACATTGATAATAGACAGAGAAACAAAACGAGAACGAAAGAGAAAAAGGGAATGAACTAAAACGAACGCGCTAAGAATTTAATATGCGTCATTAGTATGCACTGAATGTATTAATAGAAAGAAAGGTGTTTGAACTTCCATTTAAAGCGGTTCTCAAATTCCCTGCCCAACAACACGAACCTTTATGACACATTTTCTGACTTACTTTTAAGCGTAAAGGTATCAAATTGGCAAGTCTGACTATTGAAGCGATTTGAAATCGAAAAGGTTTTTCCATTTTTTTTATAAATAACATATCGAGTTATAAGCGATTCTTGTTAAGTGACGGCAAGTTCCCTTTCTCTGACTGCCACGTCGGGAATTCGGTTAGAAACACCCACTTTGACAATATCTTCTGAAAGATCTACTTTCACCAAACATTGGAAAACGCATCTCGATTAAAATTGTTTCTAAATAAGAACACCTGCCAATTTAATACATTTCAGAACAAAAATGAATTCGGAAGTCTGTCAAAAAGTTGCTCCTTTGGATTTCAGAACAGCTTTAATGACAAGAAACATCTTGGATCTGTTATGGATATTTCGCTGTTAAGAAAATACTAAAATATGAAAATACTAGATTACATTGCTTTTAAGTAAGAACACCTGCCATTGCATGCGTTTCCGATCGAAAATAAATTCGAAATGTGTCAAAAAGTAGTTTACTGGATTTGAGAACATCCTTAATAGCAAGAAACAGCTTGTTATGAATCTTTCGTTGTTAAGAAAATTACTAATATACTTAATATTAAAATACGAAAATACACGGTAACATTTGTTTTAAATAGTAACACCTGCCAATTTCATGTGTTTATGAACAAAAATGAATTCAGGAATGTGTCAGAAAGTAGCTCTGTTGGATTTGAGAACAGTCTTAATAGCAAGAAACATACTGGATTACTCATTTTGCTATTGATATTTTGTTGTTAAGAAAACGTTACAACACTTAACTAGTGCTTTACAAGAACACTTGAGAATGTTTAGAAACCTTTAAAATTACACTTGGAATGTTTAAGTCATCATCCCCAGCTTTATTATACTTAAGGTAGCGCAAACATTTGAACTGCCTTTTGAAATATTGTGTTTTGTTAACATCTGCTGAAACAAATAAATAATGTTTAAAAGTAACGAACATATTTTAGATTCGTTGGCAACCAAAAGTCTGTATTTAGCAGATTTAGAAATTGCCAGAATTGTTTTTAATATAATAAACACTCATTGAGAAAAACAAAGAGAAAAAAAAACTGATTAAAATTCATTTAAATAATACCAGTATTATTTGAAGAATCACCTTTATCAGAATTAGCTTGATATTTTAAATGCTAGGGAAAAAAAAGAAACCTCTTTTTCAACAACAAAGAAGAAATATTGATAGCGATTTACATTACAACAATTTACAATATCCGAATTTACAAAACAACAGCTTAATATTTTTATAACTTAATTATAAATTAATAAATTAATTGCAAGGCATTCTGGCGTTAACTTGTTACAGGTGATCAATCACCAAATATTCTTCATGGTTACAGTTGTGTACGCCTAAACATGCTCGAAATAGCAACGAAGAAGTATTTCAAAAGTAAAAATATATATAAATAAAAAATAAAGAGGGTAGTATTTTTTTTTAAACGCTCTTTTATTTAAATAAAATAGTATGCAAAGGTTTGCATTGCAGCAGAATAGACATTAGAGAAAGTGGCAATTGATTTGCAAAGAGAAAATGCAAAAAAAAAAAAAAATAATAATAATTTTTATTAATTTTTTAGCTTTTTTTGTCTGTTTTTGTCCTTGTTTACATTAAAATATCGATGACACAGAAGTTTTTTCTCTTTTTTTATTAGAAAATTTCACTGAACTTTCGGAGAAACAAATAACTCTTAATTTTCTGAACTTTTGAACTTCTGAACTTTCAGAGAACGTTCTTTCTTTTTCTGAACTTCTGAACTTTCCGAGACATAAAAGAGGGAATAAGAGGAACAAACGTCTCAAACGTTTTTGAGCCGTTTGTTCGCGTATTTGTAAGGAAATTATCCGAAAGTTTTGAATCATTTCTTTGAAGGTATATAATGGCTAAAAGAAGAAACTCCCAAGAAAATTTCTAAAAATGCATTCTAATTTGTTTTCTTAAATTACCTTATTTTAGCAAAATGAAGAAACTTTAAATTAATTTCATCCTATAAAGAAAATTTAAGGATGTTCACAAAAAATATTTTTCTTTGCTCAACTAGGCAAAACTTTCTGGCATTTTCGCAGAATAATTTTATATATAATAGTATGAAATTTGAAGACATGATTACTTAAGGTTGCTAGTCACCTAGTTTCTCAAATTCCCTCACTAATGTTGTCTATGGGCGTTTGATGCATTCGAATATTTAAAATATATCCTCGGGAAATGACTATTTTTAACTCTTTTTTTTCTGTGTACTCTTCTTAAAGGATGTCTCTTTTTTCCTTAGTTCTCAAAATATTTCTAAAATATATGCTTAATTTTGTATGAAGTTTTAAAATCTTACTTACAGTCCGTCAGCTTTTAACACATAAAATATTCAATTCAGCATAGATTTTAGAAATATTTTGAAAACTAAGAAAAAAACAGGCATCCTTTAAGAAGAGTACACAGAAAAAAGATGTTAAAAATATGAATTTCCCGAGAAAATACTTTAAATATAGGAATGTATCAAAAGTCCATGGACTTAACATTACGGAGGAGAATTCGGAAGCTGAGTGACCAGCCACCTTAAGCTTTTTTTTTTTGTCAATCACAGGAAAATGACCATTGTCCGCTTTTTTTCTCTCTCTCCGACGTAGACCCATGTATGATTACTTAAAAGGCTTGGCCATTCGCCGATTATCTGCGATTTTTTTCAATTCCTACTATTAGTTCACACTCTCCCTATATTTATTTATTTATTTATATATCAAATTTGTTGTTCAAATTTTCAATCGTTAATAAAATACTCATTATTCATCCTATCAAGTTGAAATAATTTTTTTTGAACTTGTACTGGATGACAATTGATGTTAATACAATGTTTTCAAATATTAATTCATTAATTAAATTTTAATTAATTAATTTTAGTTTTGCATGGGAAACAAAATGGCAACCATTGGTTGTTGAAGATCAATGAAAGTATTTTCAATAAGGGGTTACCATAGGGGGAGGACCCTGTTCTGTCGCCAAAATACCGCCAACTTGGCGATATCTCTAATATTTCGCCAAATTCCCATAGAGTTCCATTGTAAACCTACTTGCTTATAGAAAATCAACAAATTGAGATATTTTAATGCAACAAAAACTAATATTAGCTTAAGGGATTATATTAAATTTTTCTTTGATGACCTAAGTAGGAATTGACTTTAAAAACAAAATTTTTATATTACTTGTTTTTTTTTTTTTTTTTTACTTATTCGTGTATAAGTTGACCCCCCCCCCACCCCCTTCTTTTCAACTTTCAAATTTTGTCATCATTTAAGTACACAGAAAAAAGAAGTTAAAAATATTAATTTCCCGATGAGATATTTAATATTCGACTACATTCTACGTTCATAGACTTGGCATTAGCGAGGGGAATTCGGAAGCTGAGTGACTAGCAGCCTTAAGTGATTTGAAATCCAATAGCGTTTTCCTTTCTTTAATTGATATGATATATGGAAAGTATCTTTTAATAAAGGCGAAAAATGATGAATAACAATAAAAAATAACGAATTTCGAGTGTTTTCAGCAAAAAGAAAAATTGGAGTTTATGGAAAATATCTAAAAAACTAATAATGATGCATAACGATAAAGCAAGTAAAATGCGCGCGATACTCATTGTTGTTCTGCAAGAAAAATATCTAAAAACGTTAGCAATGACTAAAAATCATGAAAATAATAAAACTCGCATAATAATTGTCTTTTATTTATTAGGAAGAGTCTCTAAAAATACTATAGGATAACTCTAGGATAGATGGCCATAGAGGAGAGATGGCCAGTGTAAATATCTCCAAAACTTGATCATAGATTGCAATATAAACATTGTTCGTATGAAATAGTTTAACGAGTTTATTTATTGCGACGTGCAGTTGTGTTTTTCGATTATAAAAAGTGAGTGTAATTCTAATGTCAATTAAATAGGTGGTTGAATATTTTTTTGACGTGGGTGTCTGAATGTTTTGTAGTACGTACGTTATATATATTTCTTACTATATGGACTTTTAAGGCACGTATATAATCTAATCTTTACTTCTAAGACTAAAACAAAGACGTACAATGGCTATTGATGCTTTAAATTGGGCGATCATCAGTCCTTCAATTTCAGGATATATGGTCACATGAAATCGAGGAGAGATGGCCACCTTTAATCAATCCTTCTATATATAAAAAAAAGTTTTGATTTGGAAATGGACCAATGAACATCTGCGTAGATATTCCGGGTTGATCCGCATCCAATTTGAATGCTTAAGCATGGCCTTTCATCGTTAATATTAAGAAAACTGTTGCATACAAAAATATGAAAATCGGTGGTATTATAGAGAAATGTTTGATAAACACGCTGATGCAGACAGTTTTCAAATCGAAGAATTATTTTAAGAGATATTTAATGCTAAAGTTGGACAAAGTCGTTCCATTAAAAAAGTTTTATTTGAGCAAAAACTATGCATGAGAATTTAATCATTTTTAGATCATTTTATACGTTATAAGTTCCCAATGCGCAGATTGCATTTATTTTTCTTATTTGATGCATTTTTTGAGGTTTTATTTCTATTTTAATTCAAATTTTGAGCATTTCGAGAGATGTTTTTTACAAATTTTATAAAATGTCATTAATTTAAACTGTTGCCAATTGTATAAACAGCAAAACAAATTATCATATCAAATATTTCTTCAAATTAAAAATTTATTTACACGTGACTATTACAAACAGAAAAAAAAAAACTTTAAAATTAGAATTAAATGGTTACATGTTAAAAGCAGGAAAATTACGTCATAAGAACCATATTTACACTTGAATTTTACGTCATATTTAAAATGCCCAAAAAATATGGTAAAACAATTTAAATTGAAAAATATATTTGCGCGAGATATTTTGAGATAATCTTTTCAACTATTATCGTGAATTCGAAGACAGCGCAAATAATATTTCCTTCTAACAACAAAAGTATTTTTACGTGAATATTAATAAGAGAAATAAAAGTTTGGTGTAAATTACGTCAGATTTGAAACGATACATTTAAAATGAATTATTTAAAAGAACTATCTTATAGCGCTGCTAAAAAATACTGGGAGACAATGACACTGTTTACTTAATTCATTTTACATTAGCTTATTTTCAAATAACTAATGTGTTTAATTAAATACGAAAACAGCCATTGTATCTCTTAACAGCAACAGATTTGGTCTTAAAAATCCCCAAACCAAGAAAAACGAATGGAAACCCGTTTACAGAGAGATCGCTACTGTTTTTTTTTTTTAATTTTAATTCAATATTTTTAAAGCCGATCAAATGCGTGCAATTAGCGTGCTTTTTGGATTTTGGTGTGCCTGAACGGGGGTTGGCGAGCGTAGCTCATAGGGGGCAGAGCCCCCTAGTATTTCAAAATTATACTTAGTGGTGATTTTAACTAAATGTAATTAAATTTAAAATAAATATATAACGCTTACATTTATAAATATATTAATTGATATAATTATTTAAATTTTAACAAATATAAAAATTTTAATAATAATAATGATAATATAATGACCTAACTATTTATTTGTTTCAGAAAATACTGAAAAACGTCGGAAACTTTCGTAACAGAAACTGATAAAGTTGATAAATAAACTAAATTAACGTAATAAACCTACAATTAACGCGAGAAAAGAAAACACGACAGTTCCAGTAGCGAAGAAAACAAAATACATTTAAATTATCAGATTCTACAGATTCCGAATAAATAGAATTGGATTAGGATCACTGTGTTAGTTGTGCAAATATACAGTCGAACCTCTATTTAACGAAAGTCTATTTTGCGAATTTCTCTATTTTACGAACTTTTCCTTGGGACCAAGAACATTTCGCGAATTTCTTCATAAAATAACCTCCAAATAGCGAAGTGCATTCTCTATTTAACGAACTTTTTCTTGGAATCTAAATTTTTTTTCTCCGTATTTGTCAAAATATTACTGGACATTTCAAACTTATTCTTTCTTTTAACACATTTTACGATGATTAATGACCATAAACAGGTCTTACCAGCACCTAACTCACCGATAGCAGTAAAATCGCTGTAATTATTTGCTTTTCATCCAAGAAGTGTCTGATCATTAAGTCGTGCTGGTAATTTCGGTTCTTTTAGCTCGAAAATGTCAAAGAGAAAGTGCTTGGCATAAAAGAAAAAAATCTTAATGTAGTGGATAAAAGCACGAAGAAAAAGAATATTGCTTTAAAATTTGGTATTCCTCGAAACAGCTTATTGATCATAATAAAAAATCGTGATTGTAAAATTATTTTTTTTAACTGAAAATACAATGTATTTTCAGACAATGTTTTGTTTCATTCTTATTTCCCTTGCAAGTTTCTTTTTGAAGGGTAAAATATGTAAAAAAAATAGATATAACTTATACCAAAAGTGTGATTAATTACTTTTTTAAAATTATATTTAGTGTTCATGGGTTTAAAATATGTTTTATGTAGTTTAAAGTATTTTAAAAGGTGTATCTCTATTTAACGAATTTTCCATATAACGAACTTTTTTTCGGGATTTAGCGACTTCGTTAAATAGAGGTCCGACTATAGTATCCCATCCAAAAATAATGTCTGGGTACAATGCATAAGGTACCTGAAGTGGTTCCATGAAACGTGCTCAAATTATCAAGACCTTTGCGAAGCGTGTGGTAAGATTTTACGAAAAGTGAATTATTGAAAATATACTTCGAATTTTGTTTATTCGAGTTTTCTTCACTCATTTTCCATCATAAATCTGCATCTTTACAAATTGCTATATGTTTTTCATGATTAACTATATGAACTGTGTTATTTTTTTGCTATTTAAACTAACTTTTTCTTTCTTGTATGGGATGGCCATCTCTCCTCGGCTTTAAGGAGAGAGGGCCATCTGACATTTCAATTTCAATTTTGTTTAACACTTTTTGTTTTCAATGTTTAATTATTTTTTTCTTAAAATAGTATGAGTATATGTATAAGAATTTTGAATATGCATCAATATTTCTTGTATTTGCATTCTAAGAATTTTTATTGCAATCTTTAAAAACTATTATGGCCATCTATCCTATTGTTACCCTATTAGAATAACAATATCAATAATAATATTCACATGATTATGGTTGATTTTAAATGAAAATCCCTACAAAAAATAACTAATAACAATTACAATAATAAATTTCGCGCTTATAGCAATATGACGCTGTAGCGTCATAAATATGGAGAACATTTAAAAATCTAATGACATTTAATAACAATTTAATGATAAAATTGCCGCATTTTATATGAAAATTTCTAAAAATACTCGTGATGAGTAACAATTATAATTGTAAAATACAATCGCACCTTAACCGCCGTTGATTCATAGAAAAAAATCGCTAAAAAATGCTAAGAATAAATAACAATAATAATGACATCATTCGCTCGATACCAATTGGTATTTTACATGAAAAATATCGAAAAAATAATAAAAAAATGCATGTGCTATAGCAGCTCGTATGGAAAACATCTAAAATCTAATGACAATTAATAGTAATAATAGCAAAATTGCTTCAATAACAGTTGACATTTTATATGGAAATCCCTAAAAATATGAGTATCAAAGGTTATTATAAAATTAGCGTTATAACTGCAGGTGTTTCTTAGAAAAAAAATTATCTCTAAAAAATGCAAAGAATAAATAACAATAATAATAACATAATTCGATTAATAATGGTTGGTACTTTAGATGAAACATATCTAAAAATACTAATGATGGGTAATAAAAATAATAAAAATTTCCATGATATAAACAATGCAGGGTAATTAAAAAATTTTCATGTAAAAACTCTGAGTGTTGGTAGAGTATGCCACAGCAAACAATTTTCGTTTAGACAATCGGGGTCTCAGTCTATTTATTCAGTCAAAAATACTAGGCGTTCCACTTCGATCCGAACTCCAACTTTTGTTTTTAGCGTTAACAATACTGAAGATATTTTAACAAAATTTGCACCAGATGTACATTTTTTTTCGAGCGAAACCTAATTATATCACCAGAAACGCTAGCAATGGCTACCCCCCCCCCCCCACACACACATCCAAATAGCGTTGAACTAGATGCTCCATACAGGGGCGCGCCGACCCAGTGTGCAAAGTGTGCACCGCACACAGGCGCCAGAATAGTAAAGGCGCCAAATATTTTAGTAGAAGCTGAAAAAATTGAAAAACTTTTATCCAATTTAAATTTATTAAAGCAGTATTTAAATCGAAAGTGCGTCATTTCGATTTAAATGACGCACATTAATGAGTTCATTTTTACTTATAAGATATATGAAATTTCAGATGCTCGTCAGATCAGTGATGGATGTCTATGGATTTCAGTCATAATTATGGCCAAAAACAGATATTCATTTTTACTGGTGAGAGTTTACTCAGGCGGTAATCAGGCCTTGCGTTTTCGCCCTATTATGACAACCTACACAACTTCCTGTGAGTGTCAGTGAAAGAGACCCGGACTGACTTCCATCAGTAAAAACGATAAGAAATTTTTACTATATTTGAGAGAGATAATTTGTATGGATAAGTGGCAAAAATAAGGCGAAATTTTCCATTCAAAATTTATTAGTGGAAGTTTCTCCGGCGGTGGTATTGATTCTATGGCGGAAACTGTTGATTCTACGTAAAAAATTAGCCGACATCTTGTGACAACTTTCTCAGTTACTATCCTGAAGTTCTTCACATTTTTATTAGAATTTTTGGAATATACACTTAAAGATAATTTTACAACCTAAGCGTATGATTTCCATTCTACAACTGATGCATTGTTAAATATAAATTATTCAATTATTCAATTTATTAAATATAATATAAAATTTGTGTTTGATTGTTCTGTTGCCCTTTTATATTGAAAAAACAAGCATTTTTTAAGTTAGTTGAAGCCAAGGACCAGAACAACAGAGAAGGAAATGAACGTCATTCTTAGATAAGAAAAATAGATAGTCTGATGAATTTCCTGAGAGCAAAAAGTTTTTATGTGTTCTGTAAGCGCGTGCTTGTCCATTCAGTTGTCTGTATGGTTGTCAAAGTCGTAGTATCTGATTGCTTGTTGTACGTTGTTCACTGCTCCGTTCGAAAAAAACAATGGAGAATGCTGACGTAAGAATGAATTTATTTTTTATGACTGGATTTCGATACGTTTACCTCTGTTATGTTTGTCATCGATTAATGCTGACGTAAGAATGATTTTTTTCATGATTGGACTTCGCTACGTATACCTCTGTGAGGGCCAGAGAATAATGCTGACATAAGAATATTTAATTTTATCTTCTAATGTAGATTATTGCAATGAACCGGTGTGAATAAACAACGAAAAGTGTTAACATAGGAAAGATTTTTTTTTCCTTGATTGGATATCGTTACGTAACTTTGTTACGTTTACGTCTGCAACGTATTCCAATGAAATATACTAAATTATGCAAAATTAAGATAATTACACAAATAAGACTTGCAAAAAATTTATATTATATCAAAATGACTTTTATATTATATCAAAATGATCTCGCGCTTGATCCCACATCCACCCGGGAGGTTCAAGCACATGGATGCGTTTTTTTTACCGTGGTTCGCCAGTAGCCCTAATCCACTATCTGGCGTGCAGCGGGAGCCCGTCAGTCCTTTACCTTGCGGTTGCAATTGTGGTTTCGAAAGACTGGCTTTTAAATTTAGAGTTTGAAAGGAATCATCCAATTAATGAAATAATAATTAATATTTAAGTTCGTAATTGAGCGACCGTGAAGGAATTTACATATCTGAAATCAGCGAAAATTTTTGCATCTGGATGAATAAATTATAAATCTATAAATTTATATTTTGAAAATTTTATATTCGTTCGAAAATGTCCACTATTGAAAGACGTTGGTTGTCTGCAATGAACACCTGGCATCCATGGGAGAGATTTCGAACCCTTTTATTCGAAGAAAATGGAAAGATTTTTTATAAATAGATTTTTCGTGGTTTTTTCGACTTCCTGAAACCGTACCGGATTAATTTTTAGAATTTCTAAAAGGAATTTTTTTTTCGCCTGGTTGTGCAATTTTCTAGTTGTCAGGCCCAGTTGAATTTAAGAAACAGCCTTTTTTAAAAAGGCCCAGTACATTTATCGCCCTAGCAGCTCTGTAATTCTATTAACCCCTCCCCCTCTCTTCGAGTTTTTGTTGTCTGCGGTTTGAAAAAAATCTATGCTCGTGTTGAATTATGAATACTTTTCATTCTTTTAATTTGGGCTTTTTAATTAATTTCTCAACTAATTATAAGAGATTTAAAATTCTGAAACTTAGGTGCACGGTGCACCAGGAGAGGCTTTCGACTATCCTCACAAAAAGTTTGAGTCTCATATGTGCCGTAAATTCTGCTAGCCATCGCACACAGCCAGAGCGAAACTTTGTTTTATTAGTATAGATACTTTTAATTTAGAACTTCGATTCATTGCACGAAAATTGGGAATTCGAAAAATGAAAGAAATCTGACAGAGAAGGAAGGGTTAACAGTGTGACAAGGTAAAATTACGCTTAGCTACTTAACAATGTAAATGTCGAAATGAATGTGCATTTTTCATAACACTTGTTATATAACCAGCACGGGGGTTCTAGTTCTATATTTGTTAATATAAAATCAGATGTTCCGGAGCTGGAACATTTTCGAATGCAACCCTAATTATAACTTGTGTAATTGTTTAATGCGCATTTTAATTGATGTTACATTAATTTAAAAGAAATAAAAGTACTATAACGCGCTCCGGTGTATTACAAACATCATAATTTGAGAAAATATTTTTTCTACTTTTAGTGTATTTACCGTATTACGAGCATCCCTTTCTTTGTGTCATAGTCCTACCATTGATTAATTCAACGCAGCTATATTTCCAAATTAAAGTGTATTTGAACTGTTTTGAGTGTAAATATAAATAAACATCAGATCTTAAAAATTCCTGGAGTGATGGAGATAAAAGAAGCTGATTTACTTAGGAGGTATGCCATTGTGGGGAGAGGGAGCAAACAGCTGAAGCACCCACCTTTTAGGGATGTCCGTTATTGGCATAACTGACAACATTCCTTATTTTTAATTCAAACAACAATATTTTAAATCAGAAATTTAATTTAATAAATGAAATAAAAAAGAACCCTGAATAAACAAGACACATTTCATTAAATAAATTTTTTGATTCCAAATTCGTTCATTTGATTTGGAGAAAACCCCCTGAAATTTGCTTGGCAGCTATGCATTTTTTTTTTGGGGGGGGAGGGGGGGAATATGAGGCGCAAATTGAAGTTCTGCACACAGGCGCCGGATACTGCTGGCGCGCCCCTGGCTCCATATTCCTAAATGCGACTGACAATACATACTGTTTCACTTACTAAAATACCGTACACTTTCTTACTTTTCATGATTTCATTGCATTTAACACACAGCAAAATAAGCCTTTTGAAAATTTCGTTAAAATATTTTTCTTTTTGTTAAAGTTATGAACAATAGTTACGTTCGCATTAAAAGTGAAACACCCTGTATTTTTAAGTTTATAAATTGATATTCTTTTGTTTCGTACAAGAAAATTGTCTGTCATAGTTGTGCTGTACTTAATCCTTAAAATTTGTACGTAGGATTCTGAGTCACTCTGTATAGAAACTCTCTAAAAGTACTAATGACGAATAAAAATAATGACAAATAATGAGCTCTTTAACTCATTATTGATTAATATTGAAAGTAACTGAACATCACGGTGATTAACAGCAACAAGAATGATAACAATAATAAGAAGAAAACAAACAACAAGTAACAACAACAATAATAATTTAGATATAAAAAAAAACAACGTTAATAGTACCAGAAATTTAAATTTTAAGGGGCAGTTTATATTTTCAACAATTTTATTTATTTATAAAAATATGGTTCAAATGGTGAACTCGCTGCATTTCAATGTTCAACTAAAAGTACATTAAAAAATTAACTGCATATTTAATTAAAGTTTTTTTAAGTTAAAAATTTTTTTAAATTTTTTTTAAATCCTTACTATTTTTTCCAATATTGATGTTTCTGCCACCATTTATTTTTTTTCTTTTTAGATTTTCAAATGTGTATTACACAAGACTGCGTATGGATTTTTAGATACATCTAATATTACGTTTAATATAATTTAATTTTTTTTTATTGATATATGTAATGTAAAACGGTGAAATCTAACACATATTCATATACTTTTATTTTTTAAAAAAATAACAAAAAACCTGAAGGCTGATTCCATGCGCAGATTTACCACATATATAATGAAGAACACGTACAAAATAGTTTAAATATCTATCTCAAATACAAAAAAAAAAAAGTCTTAGAATTTTTAAAACATGAAAGCAAAGAAAATATGAACATGTAGAAAAAACCGTTTAAAGTTTTAATTTGTGTCGGTAATTGCTCTAGTTGTATTAACAAAATTGATAATATTGACTCGCGATATAATTACAGTATGAGTAAAAATGAGGTGTCAAAATATTCATAGTTAAACAGGTTTTCATTTAATATTAAAAAGAAAAATCTATTTTTTGACCAATTTTATGGTAAACTGTCCCCTTAACAATAATAATAATTATTATTATTATTGTTGAAGAAGGACAACAACAACTGCAATGATAATAATAACAATAGCAATAATAATAATAAGAAGAAGAACAGTAATGATAATAAATAATAATAATAATAATAAATATCTTACCTTAGGTGGAAATATCGGTGCCATAAGGGCATAACAGCTTCCAAGGAACAAATTTCCTAGCACAACAGCTATTAAAATTTTGATTTTCTTTGGGTTGAGAGTTTTTTCCTTTTTTTCTTCTTCTTTCTTTTCATTTTCGATAGTAAACGTTCCTTTTTCAATTTTTTCTTGCCTGATTTCGTCATCATTCATAGAATGTAAAGAAATTATGAATCACCAAAAATGACACACTCTGAATGAGAAGATATGAAATCGATTTTCTTGCACTAAATCAAGTGTTTAAAATGACAAATACGTTTTTCTATACCAGGCACTATCAAGTCGATTTTTTTTAATACTAAATAAACTTCTTAAAATTACACAAACACTCTAAATAAAAAAATATATATATATTAAGATGATTTTATTGCTAAAACAAGCATTTAGAATGACAAAAGTGTTTCAAAAAGGTTTACAAAGTAACACTATTTTTCCGCACTAAATAAATTTTCTAGAATGACCTAAATACTGTGTCAGATAAGAAGATATTAATATGATGTCTTGCAGTGAAACAAATATTTACAATGTCAAAAACATTCTCTAAATGAGAGGATATTAAAATTATCTTTTTACACCATAAACAAATATTTAGGATAGAATAAACTTTCTATGTAAGAAAGTTTTAAGATAGTTTTCTTGAACTGTAGCAAATATTTAGAATGTCAAAACATTATCAAAAGGAGAAGATACTTTTACTTTTGCACAATAAACAAACATTTAAAATGGAGAAAATATTCTCTAAATTAGAATATGTTAAAACTATTTTTTTGCATCATAAATAAATATTTGCAATGGCAAAAACGTTCTATATAAGAAGATTTTAAGATGGCTTTCTTGAATTGTAGCAAAGATTTAGAATATCAAAACATTATGAAAAGGAGAAAATATTAAGATCATGTTCTTGCATTGCAAACAATTATTTAAAATGGCCAAAAATTTAAGATAATTTTCTTGAACTGTAGCAAATATTTGAAACGTTAAAATATTATCAAAAGGGCTAGGTATTAAGAATATATTCTTTCAATAGAAACAAATATTTAGGATGACCAAAATTTTCTATATTAAAAGATTTTAAGATAATTTCTTTGCACAGTAGTAAATATTTAGAATGTAGGCAATACTCTAAAAGATATCAAGATGAAATTCTTGCACCATAAACAAATATTTAGAATGAAAAAAACTTTCTATATGAGAAGATATCAAGATTAAAATATTGCACTAGAAACAGATATTTAAAATGAAAAAATTTTCTATATGAAAATATTAAGACTATATCCTTGGACTATAAACAAATATTTAGAAGGAAAAAAACTTTCTATATGAGAAGATATTATGATTATACTCTTGCACTAAGCACAAATATTTAGAATGAAAAAGACATTCTGTATGAGAAGATATTAAGATTATATTTTTGCAATGCAAACAAATATTTAAAATGAAAAAAACATTCTATATGAGATCAAGATGACTTTGTTTAACTAAATCAAATATTTATGTAGAAAGAAACTTCTTTTCAAATAAGAAAATATGACAGTTGTTCTGCGTTAAATAAGATATTCAGAGCGAGTAAAACACGTGACAGATGAAAAGATGAAGTTTTCACAAAAAATGCCACTCTCTTTGCGTAAGGAAAACAAACTATAGCGACGAATTATTCACATTAGAAGACAAATTCTTTATGCGAAAGAAATCCAAAAATGCCCACATTTGAAATAACAACGCATTTTATGTGAGAAGAAATAAAAGGAAGTCTGAATGCATTAATCCATATATCGATCGGCCACTACTCAAACCAGGAGAAGCTGTTGCTACTATGATTTCAGATTTGGAATTATCACTTTTCAGTCTTCGTAATGCTTTCATAAGACATTGTCTGCGACGCATAACTTTAAAAAAGAAGAGTTTTTCCAGATCACTGTCAGTGTGTCAGCGGCATGTAAAATTGATGTAATGAAGACCGACATGACTCTTTTGCGGTGGCCGGGGATTCAAGTACAGATGGCGCAACAATCAAACAGTTCGGTTTAAAATAGATGGATTAAAGAGGAATCTTTTATTAAAATGATTACTTAATTTTGTGACATGAATCTTATACGCATATGAATCTCATCACATTCATTTGCATTTGTGACAGACATGATGGGTTGCAAATGTTTATTTGAGTTCTGATAAATAGTCAACAAAAGTTGTTTTGTTATGCCTGTATTACAGTATACATTTAAATCTATACAGATTTCCATCAGGCAATACTGTAACGAAAAATGGGATACTCATGTATAGTGTTGGCAGGTCCAGTGTCACAAAAAGCAGGACTGGGAGACAAAATAAGAGGGACAGCAGTTTCTAAATCGGGACATAAAAATACAGTAAACCCTATGAAAGCAGAAACTGTCTATAACGGAATCCTGTCTTAACATTAAAATTTCATTGTCCCTACAGTAAAAATGCCAAACAATCATGCCTTCCAAAAACTGGCAGGCCTGATTAAAACGGAATATTCCCCCTGTCCCTTGCAATTCCGTCTTAGGAGGTTTTATTATACTAAATAAACACAACAATCTTATGCAGTAAAACCTGCGAAAGAGAAATTGGTACGGACACAGACTGAAACAAAATTCCAAATTAGCAGGTATAACTGCATAGTATTTTTATTCTAGGGACTGTGGAATTTTTACTTTTAAAAAAGAGTTTCGTTATAAACAGGTTTCATTTACACAGGACTTACAGAACAAAGTACATTAAAACTTGTGAAAACAGAGTTGCTAGTAACCGCAAAAAAGTCCGTTTTAGACAAGTTTATGTCAAGGGAGGTAGATTTTAAGGTTTTCACAGGGTTTACTGAGCAAGTACAGTAAAACTTGTGAAAACGAGAGTTGCTAGAAACCGCAAAAAAGGTTCGTTTTAGACAAGTTTCCGCCAAGGCAAGTACATTTTAATGTTTTCACAGGATTTACTGAAGAAAGTACAGTAAAGCTTGTGAAAACAGAGTTTCTAAAAACCTAAAAAAAAATCCGTTTTAGACACGTTTCCGTTTAGGCAGATAGATTTTAGGGTTTTCCTTTGGAAAAAACTATAACATTTTCCCGTTATAGATAGGATCTGTCTTCGCAGTATTAAACTGTATTAAGTTCTACTCATATGAAAAGAAATCTAAAAAAATTTGTGCATCATAAAAAATCGGGACTTTCAGCGTCCCGAAAAGTGGTTACGCGAGACAGGTCTGGGAACACCGGGAAATCGGAACACCGGGCAACACTTACTAGTGTGTGTGTGAGATGAGACGGGCTCAGCCCGGGACCGAGAGTCCGAGCCCGAGCCCGGGCCCGACACGGGCTCAAGCTCGATTTTCATGCCAGCCTTCGGGCTCGGACGGGCTCGGGTTCATTTTTTTTAACCTGAAAATTTTATTTATTCCCGCATGGAAAAAAACTTTTTAAAAATATAAGAAGTAATATATTAATGTATAATCATCAAAATTTCTTGTGTTCCCTATATTATTCTGTTAATGCTTTTTAAAGTGTGTTAATATCTAAAATTTATTTGTGTTTCTAAAATAAATTTAGTATTCCTTATTTTTATCTCTGTTAAAAAGCTTTTATTCTTGTAAAAGTAATTTAATTACTCCTTTCATAATAATCATTAATCTTTCAGTTTCCTATGGTTTCAATAAATAAGTGAGGCATCTATTATCACCTACTTCTCGTCCTCACGACGCGACGACTGGGTTGAAAATTACATTTTCCATAAGCAATCATTTTGATGTTATTTTCACCAGAATGATGAAAGCATCAGTAACTGTTTAGGTTATTGCACAAAAGAAAAGAAAATTATAAAAAAAAATAGTTTTATTTATTGGTGAACGGAAATAAAAGCATTTAACTTTACTGTTCGTTAACAAGGGTGAGAAAGTTGATTTTTTTTTTTTTTTTTTTTTTTTTGTTAACAGTTGATAATTTGGTAAACATTAAAAGGAATATTTATTAGCTGTATAAATTGAGAAGGAAGTTTCAGTTAAATATATTTGTAAAAGGACAATTTTGGTTTTAAATTAGGTATAATTATATGTGATGATTGATTAATGTTACAACATCATAACTATTTTAAAAGAAATTTGCGATATTTGCAGATTTATATCATTCACGCAAAGGCGCCAAAATAGTAGGATATTTTAAAATTGGATCGTTTATTTTATTTTATTTTATTTTATTTTATTATTTGACAATCTAGGCGAAAAAAGTAATCTCTTCTGTTATTAGTCAATGAGCGTTACTGTCGATCAGTGTTTTCTCTTTTCCTATAAAAAGCATCGGATCTTTCAGACAATCTTGTTGAACTTTTCATTTAAGCTGTTTTTCAAGAACACGAGAATTCCGAAAGATGTACACATTTTATAGCAAATAGAAAAACGTTGTTCAATTCTTCGTCATATAAATCGCAATTTCTGCAAATTTCATTCATTCATTTATTTCTAAAATGCACTTTGTTAATGTTTCCGTCAGATTTGCTTGTTGCGAGAGAAAAATATGAGTATCTTTTTAGGGACTTATCTTTTGATGAGATTAAATGTAAATGTCATAAAATTAATTATGTGCTAGGGATTAACAGTTATTGTCATGTACGAAGTTGTTAAAAATTGAGATATTACATTTAGAACAACTTTTATGCAATTTTTATTAAACTTTTTTTTCGGTTTACATTTTTGGTATCGGGCTCGGGCTCTAATGACGAAAAAATGTTTCGGGCTCGGGCGGGCTCGAATTTAAAATTGTCGGGCTCGGGCGGGCCCGGGCTTCGAAAAGTGAGCCCGAACTCATCCTGTGTGTGTGTCTGAAATATATCATTATCGTAAAAAATCATGAAACAGTTTTCAAGAAATGCTTTAATTCTACCCTTAAAAATACCCTTGTTATCGTTTTATGGAAAAACATGTCAACGACAAGGTATTTACAGTAAAATCTCGTTACAACGGATTTCTGGAGACCACCTATTAAATTCGCTATACTGAAAAATTCGTTAATCTGAAAGTCCAGTATCTCGTTTATAGGAAAAAAAAGAAATTTTCATGCACATTGCATAGAACATATATATATATATATATATAATATTACTAAACGTTTATTACACTTCAGTTAAAACCAAACGTGACAGTAAATAATAAATGTACAGTACAGTACATTATTGTGAATTTACTAGTTAGAAATAAGATATATTTTTTAATTCGTTGCATTTGAAGAGTTTAATTGTAACTATTATTTTAAAGTAATTTTAATTTATTTTACCAACCTGACAGCTTAAAAAAATATTATGGACATCTGCTGTTAATGTAACTTTATTTCTTTACAAAAAATAAAAAAATAAAACTAGAAAACAGGAATTCTGCCTTTCAGAATTTAGTGTTGCCCCCGATGAAAAAAAAAATATATGTGTAACAAAATGACTGCCTTCCCTTTTTTTTATAGCATATAGATGGCGCTGTTGGCACTGTCGGCAAAATATCCTGAGATATTTTGCCAAACATGAAGTGATGAAGTGAAGTGAATGTATGTAATCATGATTACGCGGGTTTAAGTAGAGTTTCGGCGAGTGTACGAAATGTGTCTCATCTAGAGATGTTTTTTTTTTTTTTATGGAAATATGTATGTTTCAAAGTTATTTTGCGCTTTTCGCGAATCTGTATATAGTTTGTGTGTTATCCTTATTAAAAATGTGATTGTTTAAGTTTCGAAAGAGTTTATCCAAACCCACATCGACACAAAATGACGCCCAACGTGAAAAAATCTCCTTCTTCAAAAACGAAATAAAAAGGAACCGCTATACCAGGTTCAAAATATTGTCATCCGGACAATAATGACAGTGGATAATTGTGTATTTGTCCGAATTGTGGATAATTGTGTATTTGTCCGAATTATTTTGTGGCCGAAAAGCTTGACATATATGAAAATATTAGACCCCCTTTTCAAAAATCAGCAAGTAATTCAAAATCGCGTGAAACAGACAAACATGTTTTGTCAAAAAATTCAAATGGTCAGGAATTCTGGAAAAATCAGGTAACCAAAAATGAAGCTAGCGAACATTTTGGAAATTTCAAAAATACTTCTACCTCAAAATATACGAATTCACGCTTTGTAAACGATGATAAGCGTCCTGTTATAAGCTGCTATGGCTGTGGGAAACAAGGTTTTGTAAAAGCAAAATGTCCTAATTGTTCCCCATCTACGCAAGTAAAATCAGCAAATTTTAGTTCCCTACATCTCCAATCTTGTTATATTAATACACAGGCAACACCTATGTTGTATATAAAGGTAAATGGTATTACAGGGGTAGCTTGCGCAGATACAGGAGCTACACATTCCATTGCTGGGGAAATGTTGTTCAAGCTTCTCCGTGACCAAGGAACTTCGTTCGAAGAGACCAGTGTAAACATAACGCTCGCTGATGGCATACGAAAAGAAACTAACGTTCTTCAAGCAACAATCACTGTTGAAATAGAAGGTCGTAGAACTAATACAACGATTTTTGCGTTACCCGGAGCCACCGGAAATAGAACATTGTTAGGCATAGATTTTTTGAATAAAATGGGGATTGTGTTGGATATGCGAAGCCAAAGTTGGTATTTCCAGAACAATCCAAGATATAAATTTCCTTTTGTTGATGATCCTTTCAAAACGACACCTGAAATCTCAACACCAAATGTCAAAGCTAACACAGTTATGTTAAGAGAAAATGAAGGTCAAAACCTATCTGCAATACAACGAAAGAGACTTAATGACTTGCTTGAAAAATTTTCCAATACCTTTCAACCAGGGGGAGAAGCAACACCCGTCGTCGAACATCACATAAACACTAGAGAACATCGTCCTATATCATTACCACCTTACAGATTATCACCGGCAAAGAAAGAGTTGTTGAAAACAGAAATTGATGATCTTCTTGCCAAAGGAATTATTGAGCAATGCGAATCTCCATATTCTGCACTAATCGTGCTCATTCCTAAGCCAAATGGTAGTGTACGTCTATGTGTAGACTGCAGGAAGCTCAATGAGGTGACTATACCGGATACCTATCCACTCCCTCGTATGGACGATCTTCTACATCAGGCAAAGACTGCCCAGTTCATGACCACTCTGGATCTGAATGCTGGCTACCATCAGGTGAGTGTCTATGGGCCTGATCGTGATAAAACTGCTTTTGTATGTCCTCTCGGAACATACCGCTTTCGAAGAATGCCTTTTGGACGCCGTAACGCTCCTGCAACGTTTCAGAGGACGATGGATAACTTTCACAACGGACTCCCAGATGTAAATATTCTCTCTTACCTTGATGACCTCATTATTTTATCATCAAGTTTTGAACAACATCTATCTGATCTTGAAGCTGTTTTTCAAAGATTAGACAAATGGAAACTTTCTGCAAATCGAGAAAAATGCAACTTTGCATGTTCCAGAGTAAAGTACTTAGGACACTGGATAACTCCAAATGGCCTAGAAGTTGATCCTGGGAAAATTGATGCTATTGTGAGGATCCCGCCTCCCAAGAATATAAAACAACTGCAATCGTTTCTGCAGACATGTTCATGGTATCGCCGTTTTATACAAGATTTTGCAGAAATATCCAGACCGCTTAGTAACCTCACTAAGAAGAATGTGCAATAGCATTGGGGTGCCGATGAAGAAAATGCATTTCAAGCCTTGAAGCAATGCCTGGTTTCATCACCAATATTGAAACAGGCTGATGAAACAAAACCCTTCATCATTCGAACCGATGCAAGCAATTATGCTCTTGGAGCAGTACTTCTCCAGGGTAAAGGTGCGGAAGAGCATCCGATTGAGTACGCCAGTAGATTACTGACTCCTGCAGAACGCAACTATCACACCACGGAACGGGAAGCTCTTGCTGTTGTCTGGGCTCTTAATAAATTCAGAGGATACATTGACGGAACAGAAGTTACTGTGGCATCCGACCACCAGCCTCTCCGATGGCTCATGAGCTTAAAGTCCCCTTCTGGAAGACTTGCCAGATGGGCTTTACAGTTGCAAGAGTTTAATGTGAAAATAGAATACATTCCAGGTAAAGCGAACGTCATAGCTGACATGCTTTCTCGTCCTGCGTGTGATCATATCAGTAAAGAAGATTGTGATATTTGCACCATAATGATTGATATCCCTGCTAAAATGCCTAGTAATCTACGTGCTGAACAAATGAAAGATGAAGAATTAAAGAAAATTATTAAAAGTTTCGAAGATGAAGAAAAAACTCTAGACTACACTAACTGGACTGAACGTGGTTATATTATGAACCAAGGAGTTTTATACAGGTATTCCCCAACTTCGGAATCTGAAGAAGCACAACTAGTAGTCCCCTCATATGAAAGGGAGAAAATTTTAAAAGAACACCATGACTCACCTACGGCTGGTCACTACGGTGCTGAAGGTACATTTAATAGAATATCCAAAAGATATTATTGGACTGGAATGCGTTCATACATTGCAGATTACGTCAAACATTGTGCTGAATGTAATAGGTATAAACCTTCTAATCAAAAACCATCCGGTTTGTTACAAACACCAGTGTATTCACAGCGATTTGAAGTTCTATCAATGGATCTTTTTGGCCCTTTACCAAAAAGTAAGAATGGTAAAAAATGGATATTCATAGTAGAAGACTGTGCAACAAGATGGGCTGAACTATTTGCCCTTACAGAAGCTACTGCAGCACAGTGTGCAACTACGTTGCTCGAAGAAGTTATCCTTAGATATGGTCTACTCAGACGTATAATATGTGATAACGGACCACAATTTGTTAGTAGTGTAATGCAACAACTTTGTTTTCTTTTAGGTATCAAACAAAACCCAACTCCCATATATCATCCTCAGGCAAACCCTGTGGAGAGAAAAAATAGAGATCTCAAGCCGAGATTGGCTATATTAGTAGAGAATGACCACTGTTCATGGGAAAAAAAACTTCCAACAATACGTTTTGCAATGAATACTGCTAAGTGTGACACCACTGGAGAAACAGCAGCATTTTTACAATTTGGGAGAGAATTAAGAACGACAGACGATGTTCAACACGACATTCGTGCTGTAATTCACAATGACAACTTTGTACCTGAAATTACACCATACCTCAAGAAATTTGCAAACTTCACCAAAGACATTAAGGACAAAGTTGAAGCCAAGCAAGATCAAAGAAAGAAATACGCTGACCGTAAAAGAAAATCAGGACATTGTTTTGAACCAGGAGACAAGGTTTGGGTTGACTTACATCCAGTAAGTAAAGCCTCTAGCAATAAAACTGCAAAGTTCATGCCTAAACGTGACGGACCATACATTATTTTAACTCAAAAATCACCCACCACATTTGTTATAGCAAGCATGGACAATCCAAATGAACCGCTTGCTACATGTCATACGTCAGCTTTGAAACTGTGTAATGACTCTGACATTGTGCCTATTGCACCTATTAGGAAACGTGGCAGACCACCTAAAAAAGTTACTGGTTCCTCACCGGGACGTTCGCGGAACCAGAGGGGGAGGTTGTAACAAAATGACTGCCTTCCCTTATTTTTATAGCATATAGATGGCGCTGTTGGCACTGTCGGCAAAATATCCTGAGATATTTTGCCAAACATGAAGTGATGAAGTGAAGTGAATGTATGTAATCATGATTGCGCGGGTTTAAGTAGAGTTTCGGCGAGTGTACGAAATGTGTCTCATCTAGAGATGTTTTTTTTATGGAAATATGTATGTTTCAAAGTTATTTTGCGCTTTTCGCGAATCTGTATATAGTTTGTGTGTTATCCTTATTAAAAATGTGATTGTTTAAGTGTCGAAAGAGTTTATCCAAACCCACATCGACACATATGTATATAAATATAGATAGTACAAAACATATTTCAGTTTTAAGACTTAAAACACACGTTTTCATTTTATATAAAATGACGCCATTCGCTTCCACTGAAGAATTCCACATTTACGATCCAGTCATAAACAACATCTTCGATAAAGTATGCATAGGACGTCACTATCGATGAATACTACACAAATCCAAAAAAAGAGATATTGCCATTGAAGAAACTCGACAAAAAAAATCGGCTATTTGATGATTTGTATGCCTTCAAGGGTTTGTAATATTAATACAGATAGTCAAGCACCGATTATACGTCTGTCAGGGGACTGGTCTAAAACGACGTATATCTGAGATTGACGTACAATCGAAATTGTAGTCGCCTACGGTGTAAAATCTTTGACTGTAGAAATATAATGCTGAAATCGCACAAATTTAATTTTGCTACCATTTTTGATTGTTTAAGATTCACTATATATTGAAAAATATATATTAAATAATCATTTCTAAAATTGAAAAATAAAAGTGAGAATTATCAAACCATATATCAGTTGCACAGCTTGAATAACACTATTTTTATTCCATTATCGAACATAAAAACAGATTTTAATCAAACAAATCTTTGTGCATATTTACTTTGAAGCTTAAGAAAAGTATTATGTATGGAGTTGAGTTCCTGGGAAGTTTCTCACTGGTATTGTGAGAAACAATAAATATTCTAAGTGCGTAGTGTTAATGCAGTTCACCCACTGTCCGTTCTTCTCCCCCCACCCCCTCCACAAGTTCCACAAACTTAAAAGAACTCATGTAGAAGTCAGACATGTTATATTTAGTTATTTAAGCTATGAGGTATTCGCTACGGCTTTTGCCGGCATGACCTCAAATGATCTCAAAATGGCGTTATTTCCTTGGAACAACCTTCCTCCACGAGGAAAAAAGGCAGAACCATCACACATGTTCTTTGTATTTCATCTTTTCCCAAATATTGCCAGCAGAAAAGAAAAAAAGAACGACGCCGGGAGAAAAAAATCTGAGAAAATCAGTTACAGCATGAAATAAACGACGTATAACAAACATTATGTGTCGTATAAACGGAACCTTATAACATTAAAATACAAGAATGAATCAGGACCGCCCTGACACGACGCACAGAGAAGTATTTTATGAAAAATGTGGCCAAAATTATTTTGTGAGCTATATCAACGGGAAATGTTGTAAAAAGCTATTTAGAGTCACTATATATAATTTTTTAACAAAACATATAATTGTTTTTTTTAGTATGTACAAAAAATGTTTGCTTTTTAAAAAGTAAACTATTTAAAACAATTTAGAATAAACATTTGATATTTAGTGAAATATTCAGTTTTCTTTTACATATTTATAAAAAGTTCTTTCTTTAACTTACTATTCTAATCAGATTCATCTTTATCTGTTTCATCTTCATCCTCATCTTCCTCTTATTTTGGATGTTGTCCGTATGGTGTTTCTGGGAGTAATCGTTCTGTTGTTTCGCTAGAAAAAGGTTTGCTTTTTTTCTTAGGCTTTGGTCTTGAACTACTTATAAAAGGATCAGAATTTAGTAAAAGTTTGTTCAAAACATCTTTATTACATTGCTCTCGAGAAAATTTTCGGGAAAACTTGTGCCTGGGTCAATCCATTTCAAATGATCCAGAAAATCATGTATTCGTTACTTGACCATTTTTAAAAAATCTGAAATTTTTTGTACAACAACCCTAACATGATGTAAGTTCAAAATGACTATTATTTTAATTTTATTAATTTTTGTTTGTGCATGGCGGCCATCTTTGTTTCATCGTCTGCAACAATTTTCTCATAAGAAGGGTTTACGGAATTGTAAATAATTCATTGTTTATTTATCCAATTCAACTGCGGATTAAAGCAGTTTGTACAAAATACTTTGGGCTAAAAATTTGGTAATGGAGTAGTTTCCGAAACTAACTGCTTATTGGTAAAATTTAAGCATGAAGTTTCAGTTTTTTTTTTTTTTCAAAATTTGTCCGTTTACAAGAGGAAATTTTTCTAGCAAGGAATACTGCCAACATGACATATTTTTTTTTACGAATAGGCCGAAAGTACTTGTACTCAGACGCCGAGTTCCAGATCTGGGACATGCTTTCTCTTCGCTAAAACAAATCCCAATTTTTTCAAAAATGACAAAAATCGCACTTTTCAGACTTTGATATCTGGTGGGGCACGAGATAAAAATCTGATTTTTTTTCAATTCCTACTATTAGCTCACACTCTCCCTATATTTATTTATTTCCAGTGTCACTTCTCAATGTTAATTTAACATAGAAAAGCCTATGGAGATCGTAACTTTTTGATTTTTCTTCCCACCTTTTTGTCCCTGATGCCACTCACTTTTTATTCTTTGTTAATTTTAATAATATTATAAACTTAAAGTGTAAAAACATTTGCCTGATATCAGACAGAAAACGGATAATAAAAATGACTTTGCATATGGGTGGATTATAACCCAGAAAGTAGCACAGGCTATGTTTTATTTAAATTATTCAAATATTTTTCTTAATAATTACAAATTTTGCTATTTTCATCGGGAATCAATGGACATTTTCCCATAAAATTTAACATTTCTTATTGTTGCAAAAAATTCAAAAGCCGTGATAAATTTTTCTCTCCAGCAATTAATTTCCAGTTGAAAGATTTGTGAACACGTGAAAAAGGGAATTAAAATAATTTTTTTTAAAGAATTAAAAATAAGATTAATATGGCGTCATAGTGGAAATAAAAGTAATACAAGAAACATTAATATGAGTAAATACATTAAGTAGGTGAATATGACGTCAAAAAATGTAAATAAATTTTACCGATACTGATTTTTAAGCGTGACTATTAGAAGTTACATACAGATCAGCGCGTAGTTCCATTAAAAAGGTGTTAATTTTGTGATTTATTTGTGTTTTCTTTTATTTATTTACAGATGAAGTTTTAATTTCGTTAAGATATATTAGCTGGAAACCAATTCTGGGCTGTTTCTATTGTTTTAAGACGGCGTAAAAATTGAATTTTTCCGACGTTTAGAAGTTAATAAATTTTAAAATAAGTTAAATTTATTTTCGCTGTTACATCGTCAATATGACGTCAGCGTTGCGCAAGGACATTTTCGCTGTGTAATATATGTATTGTTCATAGGCAGTTTCTTTTTTGTATCAACTAGGGGGCTCTGCCCCCTACGAGCTACGCTCGCCAACCCCCGTTCAGACACCGCAGATTCTAAAAGCATGCTAATTTCATCGGCCTTAAAAAGATTGAATTATAATTTAAAAAAAAAAACAGTGACGGTCTCCCTGTAAACGGGTTTCATTCATTTTCCTTTGATTGGAGATTTTTAAGACGAAATTAGCCGCTGCTAAGAGATACAATGGTTGCTTTCATCTTTGATTGAAAGCAACAAAGAAAAATCATGCATACGACATAGATTATGAAACACTTTCCAACACTCCCTGAAAGCTTTAACAAAACTTCGTTATTTAGGGAAATAAGGTAAATAAGATAGCTAACTAAACATTTAAAAAACTGATTTCAGCAGTTACCATCCATAACCAAATATTTATTCCAATTTTTCCGAACAGCCCTGTATTTGATCTGTAGGCTGATATATATACTATATAATAGAAAATTTAGTTAAGCTAGAAAACGCATAACAGGTTGAAGTTTCTCTTTCAACAATTTATACTAATAGATAGAAACATACTTGAATAGTTTTGTTCAGCCCTGTTGTTTACCTAGTACCTTTATTACACGCCATTATTTAGCTAAACTTTAATTCAAACTAAATCACTCTTAAAACTACTGAAATCGCATTTCCAGAATTTATGATCTATAGGGGGCCATGTATCCAATTCTTTGCGTGGCCCAAATATCATTTTATCTATATTCTACAAACATTTCATAGAAAACTACACGCAGTTCAACATAATACATTTTAAACCCACCTTTCAGCAATTTACGGTCATACTCAGTAACCTTTACGAACTCTTTAGCGTAGCCCTGTATATCAACTATAACAATTACACACACCATATAGTATGCATAAATATAGTGAAACTTAAAAGAGCATATCATAATTAAAAATGCATTCCATGCCATCGCCGCTAATATACAGTATTTCGGATAGAAAATACTTGTCTGAAATGTTTTGTATGTTCCTGTAAATGCTATGCACTTCGTATTATACATGAAATAACTTAAGTAAGCCTCACCGACGTATATTAATTTTATTATATATGAAATTGTATAATTAAAATACGCCGCAAACAATTTCCCCCAATGCCATTTGTAATGGAATTATTTTGTGTAGCCCTGTAAATGAATAGTAACCATTCGTTGCACCGCATATACTACAGAATATTCTGCATGTTTTAGTGCACTTCGTAAATGCATATATTTTTTATTATGTTTGAAAGGGTGTAACATCTTTAAAATTCATTTGAAATGATTTTTTCCCATTGTCCGTAATGCAACGGAATATTTTTGACTGTCCCTGTAAATGAACTAAACATGCTACAAACTTCATTTGAAATAGGGTTCGTGCTAGGCTAAACGTCAATTACCAAAAATTTCAGTGCGATCCGAGTATATTTACGTGAGTTAGAGCGCGAACAAACAAACCGAAATCAATAACACTTTTCAACTTTGTTGGAAAGCGTTAAAAATTTGAAAGTAAGCTAATGTAAAATGAATTAAATACAGAGAGTCTTTGTCTCTCGGTACTTTTTAACAACGCTATGAGAAAGTTCTTTTAAATGTATCGTTTTCAGTCTGACGTAATTTTCACCAAAGTTTCCTTTCTCTTTTTAATATTCACATGAAAATACTTTTGTTGTTAGAAAGGAAATATTATTTGAGCTGCTTAGAATTCGCGATAATAGTTGAAAAGATTATCTCAAAATATGAAATAAATGTCTCGTGCAAATATATTTTTTAATTTAAAGTGTTTTGCCAACATTTATTTATTTGTCCTTTTTAAATATGACGTAATTTCCTTTTTTAACGCATAATAATGAATTTAGTATTTTAAAATTTTCTTTCCCTTTTAAAATTCATGTGTAACTGTAGTTTTTATGATGTAATTTTTAATATTTTCCTGATTTTTAACACGTAATCACTTAATTCTAATTTGAAAGTTTTTTTCTGTTTATAATAGCCACGTGTAAATAAATTTTTTATTTGAAGGAAATATTATTTTTTGCGCTGTTTTTAAAATTGGCAACAGTTTAAAATAATTGCCCTTTTCTAAAATGTGTAAAAGATATCTCTCGAAATGCTGAAAATTTGAATTTAAAATGGAAATAAATCCTCAAAAAATGAGTCAAATTAAAAAGATTATTAGTGTCCACACATCGGAAACTTCCAATGTATAAAATGATCTAAAAATGTTTAAATTCCTATGTATAGTTTTTCTCCTATAAAACTTTTTTAATGGAACGATTTTGACCATCTTTAACATTAAATATCTCTTAAAATAATTATTCGATTTAAAAACTGTCTGGATCAGCGTGTTTATCAAACATGTCTCTATAATACCACCGATTTTCATATTTTTGTATGAAACAGTTTTCTTAATATTAACGAAGAAAGACCATAAAAAATATGGATGCCGATCTAGTAGTAGTATACCCGGATGATCTACGCAGATTTTCATTGGTCCATTTCCAAATCAAAACTTTTTTTTATATATAGAAGGACAAGAAATAAAAAATAATGGCCCCCATCAGTGTGACGTCACAGGCAACTTAACTCCGTGTATGTACCGCAAATTGGATCTAAACAAACCCAGAAAGTTGAGTGTATAAGAGATGCGCCATGCGTCAAAACGGCTTGCAATACGAAGCCAGGTATCGAGATCATTCGGCCCAAACAAGACGAGCACGTGGAACCAGTGTTGAATTATTTAGAATGGGAGAGGTTTTAAAAGCTACCCGCAATTGTTTGGAGCGAATTGTGAAAGGTTTTAATTGATTTCAAGGTTAGATTTTTAGCTTTATGCCAAACCATCACGTTTCCTCCCCATCTGTTTCTGTACTCTGTGGTTCATTTGGATCCAATTTATGGTTGGTACGCTTAATTGAATTGCCTTTGACGTCACCACTGATGGGGTCCATTATTTGTAAATTTTAAAAAGATGGGGGGGGGGGCTTTTAACGTTATGTCTATGGCATTTTTTTTATCTAAAATTTTTCCTCAAGGTCTTTTTTTTTGCCTGGCACAGAAACGGCTGGTGTTGCTGCAAAATAAATACCCGAAGTTTAACTTAGGTAACAATTTCCTTTTGCGTTTACATCGTTCCCTGCGAGGAAAAAGGGTAAATTTTTTTGAAAAGTAAAACTGGCGTTTTTTTTTTATGTCTTACTGAATAACAGCTATACTATTGTTAAATATTAGCATTAAATATATAACACTATTTTTGCATTCATAGCGTTCCCAAGTGGAAAATGGAGGTAACTAAATTTTGATTTTTTATGCTCAGATTGGAAGTTTTTGACCAAACAACGACAACCTGTATTATTGCTTTCATGAACCATTTTGAATTAATCATTGGTAAATTACACCACAAATTGTATGCGATAATCAAACCTTAATGATGGTACATTCCGTTAATTTTTAAATGAGTTCATCTGAGTGTTTGCCTGAATGCAGTAGTTATTAAAAAACTTGACATATTAAACAAAAACATAATTTTCAGAACAAATTAAAAAAGAAAATTTATTTCATACATTGTTTAAGACCGAGAAGGGACAGATATTAAGATGTTTCATTCAGTTAGCTCTACATTTAATGTTACATTTTTGTAACAAATAAGTTAAACCAATTGAACATTAAAAAAATAAAATTCAAACAATATGATACTTTAAACATCCTAAAAACTTGGATTCCGTTCAAATGAAAACGAAATAAATCTTAGACTTTTTCCATTTATTAGTTGTAAATATTTGTATTGCAGATTTTGTATTATGTTTATGATCATTGTGCATAAAATCATAAGGCGCGTCTAAAATACAAACCTTTAAAAAAAGTCTAAGATTTATTTCGTTTTCATTTGAAAGGAATCAAAGTTTTTAGGGTGTTTAAAGTATCATATTGTTTGAATTTTATTTTTTAATGTTCAATTGGTTTAACTTATTTGTTACAAAAATGTAACATTAAATGTAGAGCTAACTGAATGAAACATCTTAATAACTGTCCCTTCTCGGGCTTAAACAATGTAGGAAATAAATTTTCTTTTTTAATTTGTGCTGAAAGTTATGTTTTTGTTTAATTTATATATTTATCTTGTTCAAATTTTCAATCGTTAATAAAATACTCATTATTCATCCTATCAAGTTGAAATAAATTTTTTTAAACTTGTACTGGATGACAATTGATGTTAATACAGTTTTTTCAAATATTAATTAATTAATTAATTTTAGTTTTGCGTGGGAAACAAAATGGCGGCCATTGGTTGTTGAAGATCAATTAAAGTATTTTCAATAAAGCGTTACCATAGGGGGGACCCTGTTCTGCCGCCAAATACCACCAAGTTTATCGCCAACTTGGCGATATATCGCCAAATTTGGCGGCCAAATGAGTCGCCAAAGTGACGCCAGCTTGGCGATATCTTTAATATTTCGCCAAATTCCCATAGAGTTCCATTGTAAACCTACTTGCTTATAGAAAATCAACAAATTGAGATATTTTAATGCAACAAAAACTAATATTAGCTTAAGGGATTATATTAAACTTTTCTTTGAAGACCTAAGTAGGAATTGATTTAAAAACAAAATTTTTATATTATTTGTTTTTATAAAAGTATTGTATGGTAGTGTTATGCACAAGAAATTTCAGGATGGAGATTTGACTACAAGCTGAGATATGGCAAGGGCAACATGTCAAAACAATACTGCCAAACTATTGTTTTGTTGTAGTCACAGCTAAGTATTTATCTCAGAGTGTCATTTAAATTTATGTTTTTGATTGTCTTTAAATAATAGTAACAGAAAATAAAGCCCTTTGCAAAGCTTAGCAATTAATTTAAAAAATAATTATGCCTAAGGCCATACATTTTGTATGGTTTCAGTAAATTTGTTGTAAGTAATTTTAGTAACTAAAAGAAACCTCAGAACTTTTACATCAAGAAAAAAAATACTTTTATACAAGACCTGAGACAAAAATAACATTGGGAAAAAGAAAAGATGTTAATGTTGTCATACTTGTTGAGACATGATCAAACGTATCAAAACACATTCTTGCTTGTTTGTTCAAAAACCACAATTTTTATCTTTCTCAAAATTTTATTTGTAGGAACCAAGTCTTTTCATCTCTTGATAACTTGATTGAAGATCTTGGCCCTGCTGGCTCATAGAAATATACTTTGAAATCACTATGTGCAAGTCTCAATTCATTTATAATTCCTAGCTTACTTCTTATGCAAAAATGTGATTTTTCCGTAGTATAAATTTTGAAAAGGCTTTGGGTATCTTTACTTTCTGAAAATTACTTAAGGCTGATCCATGGTAACATCGCATAATGTTTCATTTACAGGAACATACTTATGGTAGGAACAAGTTTCAGGGACTGGCAAGCAGCATTAAAATTGTGGTTTTTAAACCAACAAGCAGGAATGTGTTTTGACACGTTTGATCATGTCTCAACAAGTATACCAACATTAACAGCTTTTCTCTTTCCCTATTCTGTTTTTGTCTCAGGTCTTGTATATATATATATATTTATGTAAAAGTGCTGAGGTTTCTTTTAGTTACTAAAATTAAAACAAAAATTACTGAAACCATACAAAATTTAGCCCTTAGGCATAATTATTTTTAAAATTAATTGCAAAAGGCTTTATTTTCTGTTACTATTATTTAAAGATAATCTAAAAAATAAATTTAAATGATACTCTGAGATAAATACTTAGCTGTGACTACAACAAAACAATAGTTTGGCAGTATTGTTTTGACATGTTGCCCTTGCCATATCTCAGCTTGTAGTCAAATCTCCATGCTGAAATTTCTTGTGCATAGCACTACCATACAATACTCTTATAAGAAAAAAATCAGATTTTTGTCTCGTGCCCCACCAGAGATATCAAAGCCTGAAAAGTGCGATTTTTGTCATTTATGAAAATTTTGGGATTTTTTTTTAGCGAAGAGAAAGCATGTCCCAGATCTGGAACTCGGCGTGTGAGTACAAGTACTTTTGGCCTATTTTTTAAAAATATTATGTCATGTTGACAGTTTTCCTTGCTAGAAAAATTTCCTCTTATAAACGGACAAATTTTGGAAAAAAAACTGAAATTTTATACTTAAATTTTACCAATAAGCAGTTAGTTTCGGAAACTACTCCATTACCAAATTTTTAGCCCAAAGTATTCTGTACAAATTGCTTTAATCCGCACTTGAATTGGATAAATAAACGATGAATTATTTACAATTCCGTAAACCCTTCTTGTGAGAAAATTGCTGCAGACGATGAAACAAAGATGGCCGCCATGCACAAACAAAAATTAATAAAATTAAAATAATAGTTATTTTGAACTTCCATCATATTAGGGTTGTTGTACAAAAAATTTCAGATTTTTAAAAAATGGTCGAGCAACCCGTGCTGGACCACTTGAAATGGATTGACCCGCCTATACTGGAGGAAATGTTTATTTCCAGCTTCAGCAGCCTCCTTCGAAAGTTTATCGATAGTCAACAATGCATGTTTAATTACTGTAGACCCATGTACTAAAACGTTATGTCTGTTGGGGCCATTGGGTACTACCCATATAATTCGACATAAAACTTTGCAGTTTCTTCAGTGTAAATTCCAAATTTCTTAACATCAATTCTATGTCCACTGAACAGTGTCTCTAAAACTACTTTGAACCTTTTTATAAGGTCAATATTTATTCCAGTGATTCAGGAACCAGTATTGGGGTTCACAAAAAATCTTCTTAATGTATTTCTATCATTGTGTTGCCAAAACCTGCCTTGGGAATATCTACGCGAAGACTCATTTCTTCTTTTAAAATATTTTGAATTCGTTTTTTTTTTTTTTTCCCGGCCACAACTTTTTTGTCTTCATTGCTTCTCGCCTGCCCTTTTTTAAAGGAATTGTATATGGCAAATGCAAAAGTGACTCAAAAAATCGAATCCGTGCATAAAGAATTGATAAACCAAATCTTAACGCATCAGAATTCTCAGGATTCTTCTTCTCCAATTTATTATTATTTTTTAAGTTTCTTCACATATGTGGCATCTTATTGTTCGTGAAATTTTGTTGCAGTATTACAAATCTTCGCATCTACCATAGTAAGTATCAGCATGTGTTTTACGTAATATAAACTACCATTAGTACTAAGTACACTCATGTCCAAAATTAAGGTCACAAACATAAAATCTGTGAAAACTGATGTACTATTCACTGTGTTATAATGGGAGAAAGAATATAGCAACATAACAACATGGAAAAGATTTTATTTCTGAATTAAGATACAGGGTAAATCAAAAAGTGTTAAATCAGAAATCAGAAATAAAGTATTTATCTCGGGAAAAGTCTGTCTAATATGAGGTGTGACCACTGTGCACTGCTATGCAAGTCTCACAACGAGCTCTAATACTGTTTATCAGGGTTTAAATAAATGTTTGTGGCAACCAAGGCCATTCTTCCAAAAACGCGACTTTTAACTCCTGGCGAGTCCTGGGAGGGGCTTACGCTGTGCAATGGATCTTCCTAGACCATCCAAACATGTTCAATAGGATTGAAGTCCGGAGACCTCGACGGCCAATTCATACGGCGAATATTCTCTTCTTCAAGAAAATCATCAACAATGTGTGGCTTCGCATTATCGTCCACAAACATGAAGTCCGGGCCCACAACACCACGGAACAACCTCACATAGGCTTCAAGGACCTCATTCATAAAGCCCGCGTCCACTCATGTGTGTCCTTTTCACTGCATCCAACAGGTAAGCTCGGTTGTAGTGGAGCCGAAACCATCAGTCTTGGACACAACAAGAATGAGGCGTGTTCTTTTTAGTGATGAGTCGAGATTTAACACGCAGAGTGATTCTCGTCGAATCTTTATCTGGAGAAAACATGGAGCTCGCTATCATCCCTCCTGCGAAAAAGAAATAGACAGATTTGGTGGTAAACGAATCCCTGTCTGGGGCGGCATAATGTTGAGCAGTCGTACACCACTGCACGTCTTCGATGCGGGTACTGTCAACGCACATCGGTTTGAAGATGAGGTCCTTGAAGCCTATATAAGGTTGTTCCGGGGTGCTGTGGGTCCGGCCTTCATGTTTATGGGCGATAATGCGAAGCCACACAGAGCTCACTTTGTTGATGATTTTCTTGAAGAAGAGAATATTCGCCCTATGAATTGACCCTGGAGGTCTCCAGACCTCAATCCTATTGAACATGTTTGGGGTGGTCTAGGAAGAGCCATTGCACTGCGTAACCACCTTCTCAGGACCCGCCAGGAGGTAAAAACCGCGCTTTTGGAAGAATGGTTTTGTTGCCACAAACACTTATTGAAACCCTCATAAACTGTATGAGAGCTCGTTGTGAGACTTGCATAGCAGTGCACAGTGGTCACACTCCATATTAGACAGGCTTTTTCCGAGATAAATGCTTGATCTCTGATTCATGATTTAACACTTTTTGATAAACCCTGTATATTAATTCACAATTAAAATCTTTTCCATATTGTTATGTTGCTGTGTATTCTTTATTCTATTGTAATATAACTCTGTTCCAAATTTCGCGGCAACACATTGAGTAGTTTATCAGTTTTCACAGATTTTATCTTTATGACCTTAATTTTGGACATGAGTGTATATCATTTTTCTTAAGATTTTTAACTTGATTTTCAATATATTGAATTTCTTCATTAGTAATAACGTTCGTTTTTGGAACAAAACTAATGCATATTGGCCTGCAGAATCTTGTAGAGGAAGGTAGAGTGTTCCGCAAACAAAATATTTTCTTGGTCGCCAACTTTGCATATTGAACGTAAAGGAACAAGAGAACTCTGAAATATATGTGCATCGCTATCAGAAGTATTCTGAAACATCTGTTTAAACTGCGATTGTTGAGAGCCATCGCAACCCCTATTAGATATTAGTTCTAAATTGTGGTTTTCTTCTTCTGAATTATTTTGAATCACTTCTAAATATTTACTCAGTCTTAAAGAGGTGTGATCAAGAAGATCCTGTAGGTTAACTTCAGCGCTTGTTTCTGTCATATTCATCGACTCCTTACTTGGATTGCAACCTTTCTTCGCTTTCTTTAAGCCAATGTTCATTTATCTTAAGAAAGCGACTTTTTGTCCTATTGGCAGTTTTCCATTTTTCTTTAAAATCCGATTTGAAACGGCTTAACGAACATTTTAATGATTCTTGTTCATCTACCGGGTATTTCTACATTTCTATAACTAATGTAATTTAGAAATATAATTTTTTATCTATTTTCTTATTAGGACAATCTTGCATAAGGTCAAACATCAACTTTTTAAAAATATTTTTTGCTGTCGTTTGTTGTTCTTTTGCATTTTTCGTATTCAAATTATCATCATCTTCTGATACCATTTTTTTTTTTATAAAACGGTAAAAAAAAAAAAAAAAAAAAAAAAAAAAAACTGGGGCAAGATTTTGTTTTATGAATATAACAAGGAATATCTATATTTTATATTCCAACAAAAAGTTTTGCCTGGAAAAGGGCGATACGTATTTATAAATCACTTAGTAAAAATTACACTTATTTTTTAACGATAAAACAATGTGGCTATATTCATAATTACATTCCTTTATAAGTAAAACTAAATACAATAATTTAAGCTACATACCTTCCACTTCTTTGTCCATAAAGGGTTTTTTCAGATCTCCACTGTATACAACGATAAATGCAATTAAATAATGCGCTTCTCACCACAGCGCTGAGAAAAGGGACATCTGCGATGCATGACAGCTGTGTTCAGACTGATAACGCGACGGGGAGTGTTACCGAACATTCCTAAGATAGTGTTTACGTGAAGCACTGACTACTAAGCTATAGAAACAAATAAAGCATTGCGGCTTTTAACAAAGTTCATTTTTCGACTTTTGTCAAGCTTTTTTTAGAAATATTCCTCTGTGCAACGTATAAATGAGAAACGTATAAACGGTGCTTTACTGTACTTAAAAATAAACATAATTTATAATATCTCCATGCTTTATCAGAAATCATTCATTGATATTTTTTTCAAAATAGCACGTATTTTAATTACATTCTTTTTCAGTTGTTATGGGAAAATGGCAATAAAAAGATATAATTACTATTTTCTAACTATTTGTCCTTTACTTTCTACACAAATGAAGTACTTGCGTTTCCAAAATTAAACAAATGACGCTAAAAATTACAAAAAAAAAAAAAAAAAAAAAAAAAAGTTTAAAAAATAAATGAAGATGCAGTATTCAAACAGATTACATTTAAAAGTACTTTTTTTTTTCAATACGACGGTATAAAAATTGAAAATGTGATGCTTAGAAGTTAAAAAAATTACAGTAGATTATTTAACCGTACAATGATACATCTGCTTTGTTTTACGGCTGGCTTATACAACGAAACGTTATTTAGAGCCGACACTTTAATTGCTAGAAGAAAGAAATAACATAACGGGGGCTTAAAAAAAGAAAGAAAGAAAGGAAAAAGAAAGAAAGAAAAGAAAAGAAATCAGAGTTTCCTTTGAATGAGCATTTTTTTGAAAGGTTATGTAACGCAGGCAGAAGGGGGAGGGGGGTGGCGATTGGTTGTGAATGTATATTTTTGAAGCTGCGAGTGGAGAAGTAATTTTAACCCCTTCTCTCTCTCTCTCTAAAAAAAAAAAAAAAAAATCCTGAAATTTTCGAAGATCATGGAGAAAGACATTTTCTGTCGAATAATAGTGTTTCGATTGAGATTTTCCTTTTTTGTCAACTCAACATTCGTATAAAACTGAAATCATTATTCTTTTTAAGCCCTCAATAAATTCGTTAATTTTAAAAATTCATTAATATTAAATTCGTTAAAGTGAATATTTTCATAATGAGAAAGCATGAGAATTTTTTAACAAGCCAAAAACATTCGTTAAACTGAAAAATTCGTAAAAGTGACATGCGTTGTAACCAGATACTACTGTACGAGTACATGAATTAATGATACGATTATACGAGTACATGATAATGTACAGTCGTGCGGAAAAAAGTAAACACCCCCTACTAACTCCTCAACAAATTATTGTAGAAGAAAGTTACTGGTACCGGACGATTGGAAATAAAGTCTACTTTTAAATGATGTATATAAAATTTGCTTAGTGGACTATTTACATATTAAAACGAACCACAACTTTGTTTTGTTTTTTTTCAATAGCAGTACACAATTCTGACAGCATAAATGAAGTAAGTCTACACCCTTCAGTTAGTCTAAAAACAAATTTTTATGCAATTCGTACCATAAGTTTCCCAGAAATTATTTTAAAACGAACGCATTTTAAGGGCGGTATCCAAATTGAAGTTCGGTACTCGATTGTTAACTGAGAGAGCCCCCTTCTTGATCAAGGCACCTTAAGTCGTAAATTAAGCCTGTTAGATTACAGGATAGCATAAGAAATTTCAAAAAATTTCAAACAGGTATCATTTTAACGGCAGATAAGGACTATTTCTTTAAGGCGCGATTACTTTTTTTTTCAAAATTAGTACCACAATACGGGGGGGGGGGGGGGACAGCTTTCAGAAATTCTAAAAATTATCTCGATCGTACCATAAATACTCGAAAATTCTTTAAAAATCCAGAAAAAAAATCATTTATTTTCCTTCATTTGTGAAGTCGACTGATGTCTGGTGACGTTGAATTTCCGGTGATAACCAGAGAATATAAAACAGGTGCGGTCTTGCGGTCAGAAACGGACTCAGAATTTTTATACAAGACCAAAACTTTTTAAATATCGATTTTTGAGCTACGTTTTTTACGCCATCCGACGTAAAATTTCATTTTCTTTCAGAATACGTCTTTATTTTTTTAATTTCGACAATCGGAAGCGAAGATAATTAATTTTTTGGTAATTGATTCCAGAAATGCATTTTTTGCCTGGCAGGCCACGTGACAGGGAAACAAAAAGAGATAAATTTTTATGCTAGGGTTTGATAAACGCAGTACAAAATTTTTTAAATATTGATTTTACAAATTTGGTTCTTTCGCATCCGGATGCTATTTCGTATGCTGATTCATAAAATCTAAAAAAAAAAAAAAAACAAATCGGACCACAACTTTCCGATTTATGAAAAAATCGATTTTCAACACTTTCCAACAAAGTTTAAAGGTGTTTATGACTTCGGTTTGTCTGTCCGTCTGTCCGCGCTCTAACTCTCGTAAATATTCTCGGATTGCCCTGAAATTTTTGGATATTATTGACGTTTACCATAGTACGCTCCCTATTTCAAATTAAGTTTGTAGCATGCTTAGTTAATTTACAGGGACAGTCAAAAGTATTCCGTTACGTTACCGGTCAACGGAAAAGGATCGTTTCAAATTATTTTTAATGATGTTACACGTTTTCAAACATAATAAAATTGATGTGCATTTATCAAGTGCACTAAAATATGCATTCTGTAGAATATGCGGTGCAAAGAATAGTTATTATTCATTTACAGGGCCACACAAAAGAATTCCGTAACATAATGATATAGGGGTGGAGGATATTGCTTGTGGCGTATTTTAATTATGTTAAACTATTTCATATATAATGAAATTGATATATGTCCTTGAGGTTTACTATAACTTATTTCATGTATAATACGAAGTGCATAACATTTACAAGGACGTACAAAAGGATACTATATTGTATCTGCAGTACATTAACGATGATTGCTGGAAATGCATTTTTAATTATGATATGCGCTTTTATGTTTCACTATCTTTATGGTGTGTATAAATGCTATAATTTTTATAATGCAAAGGAATTCGTAAGGGTTACTGATATGGGGCAAATTGCTTAAAGGTGGTTTTTAAAGGAGTTATGTGTTTTTACCCTGAATTGCATTTAGTTTACTAAGAAATGTTTGTAGAATATAGATAAAATGATATACAGGGTCATGCAAAGAATTGGATACATGGTCGTCTATAAATGATAATTCCTGGGAATGTGATTTCTGAAGTTTTAAGAGTGTTTTAGTTTGAATTAAATTTTTGCTAAATAGTGGCGTGTTATAAAGGTTCTATGTAAAATACAGAGTTGTACAAAAGTATTCAAGTATGTTTCCATCTATTAGTATAAATTGCTGAAAGAGAAATTTCAACCTGTTATGCGTTTTCTTGCTAAACTAAATTTTTCTGTTATATAGTATATATATATCAACCTACAGATCAAATACATGGCTGTTCAAAAGAATTGTAATACATATTTGGCTACGGACGGTAACAATCGTTCTCTAAAATGTTTACTTAGTTATCTTATTTACCGTATTTCCCTAAATAACGAAGTTTTGTTAAAGCATTCAGGAAGTGTTGGAAACTGTTTCATAATCTATGCTTAAAGCATAATTTTTCTTTCTTGTTAAACTTGTAAAAGAGATGCCTTTTCGCATAGACAATTGACGGGAATTTGTTAAAATTAGGAAAACTAAAGAATCGATCTCTTTTAAATTTTGACATAGTTTGTAACACATAATAATAATTTTATAATGTTTTGAAAGATATATTAAACGAAACCCTCTGTGCGATCTGCGATTACACTTACCCACTTGTTTTTCTTTGCAAGACGGATTGACTAAACTAATCCTTTTCGGTATGAGTCGGTTTCAGATTAAATTTTGATTCTTGCTGGTTGGGTTCAGGTGAACCCGATTTTTCGAAAAAAAAAAGATATCCAAATTCCTTCAGATAAAAATCTACATATTTGATACGTGGAAGACCGTTTATATGTTTATTTTTTAACATAAAATATACAATTTATACTCAAGTTATGATTATATGCCATTTTTTTATAACTAGCCTTAAATTGTGGATCAATTTTCACTGATTGTGGATTTACGGCCGGGTTGGTTTCGAGTATTTCGGGTTCGGTTAAGAATACGGAGGACGAAAATTATTTTGTCGGGCTCGGGTTGGATGGCAAGTAGAGTGCTGCATCGGGTCGGGCAAACTGAACCTGACCCGACTCGCGGTCTGGACCGGATCGGGTTGGACCTAATCTTTTGCCGTTGTGAATCGGATTCTAGTCGGGGTCATGTTAACTTTAATTGTTTCTGGTTCAGGTTGGGCGTTGACACTTACGGTTCTAGATTCGAGATGAATCGATTTCTCAAAACAATTTACAAAATTTTAAGATGAAACACTATATATTTGAATATTAACGAGTATATGTATATTGAATGTTTTACTTAAAAGTTAAAATTGATACTAGTCGTATAATTGTAGACTAATTTTACATATGTATTTGCATTATAATATGTATATATGTTACTGTGAAAGACCGAAATTGGAGAATGTTCACTTTCACCGGTGAATGTCAACACATACCAAAAACGTCGGTGAAAGACCTGATATTTAATTATATTCTTGTATATTCGGACCATCACCGGTGAATGTCGACAAACGCAGATGTGCTCTGGTGGAGGTCGAAAAGAGAGTGATGTTTAACAGAGAGACTACAGTCTGTCGCCAAATTCTTTGTTCTACTGCGATTCAGTCAGCTTTATACAAGGTTTGATGGTGCACGCAACGTTTTCTTAAATTTTATTTTTTTTTTATTTAATATCCTAATTTATATTGAATGGATACTGCAGTGAGTCGTGATTATTATTTTTTTTTATTATTAAATACATTAATTGAGAGTAAGCGAGAGAAAAAATGTTTTTTTTTTTTTTTTTTTTTTTTTCAAGAACAGTACTCTAAAATTCTTTCGGAAGTGTTTTCTGCTAAAACTAAGTGCAGCACGCATTTTGACAATACTTTCCTTGTTTGGATTGAACACATGTACTTCTCAGTTTATTTTTCTGGTATTAAATATTAAATATTCTGAATTCTTTACGATATGAAGCCAATTGCTATTTTCATGGAATCATGAAATTGTTATTTGACCTCGTTCGGGGTGAAGTGTCTCATTATCCCTTTCAGGGGCAAATAATTGCGTTTCCGTAATGTTGATTTCACACCGGAATACTAAAAAAAAATTCAAAATAAGGAAAAGCTATTTTACAACTTCTTTCCACCAAAGTTATAAAATAAATGTGTAATTACATGTTTCTGTTTCTGGTGCAAATCGTGATTAAAATTAGGTGGGATATAATATATTCCACCGCCCCTCAAGCGGTTAAGAGAACACGTCTTTTAATTTAGTATTATTTTGCCTTAACCATTAGTTTTGTTATTATCTCCATGTAGTAATGATAGTATTCTATTCCTAATAATATTTTACTTGTGAAAGTGTGAAAAGATATGGCTGAAGTCAACAATAAAACAGATAATTAAATGCCTTTGAATTCATTATACGTTACATGCATTTTTCCTCAATGTGCAAAATTTTCGCTTAAGTTAATAAAATTTACTTATTTTATTTGTTTCTATGAGATAAAATAAAACTTATAAAAATAAAATCTACTTTCAGTCAAATGTTTGAACTTACAGTTTGTACATATTTGTGCTGTGCTTTCAAAAAATATTTTGCGATTTCACAATTAATATTTCCAACATAGAGTAAGTATTTTTACAATAATGACGTTTTGTTAGAGATTATTGCAATGTACAGCAACCTTTATGCAACATTCACGTTTCACTACAAATATTTACAAAGTAAACCTAATATTTTATCAATATTGATATTGATTAGTATTGAAAACTAAGCGTACTTTTATATTAAAAAAATACCTGAAATTTTTAATGATAATTTTTGCTTTGTTTAGTGGCAGACTTTCATCGAATAAATACAATGAAAATTGCCATTAAAAAAGAAAAATGTGGTAGATATTTTGAATCCAGAATTTCCGCTAAATTGCCAACTCTGTTAGCGATGGCTAAAAATATTGGCCAATATAACCAATATAGCTACCTGAAACAGTTTTTTCGGGTAATTACTTTTCTAAATTTTTATAATATTTATTAACAAATAGTAATGTTCGCCATTTTTATTATCAGAATTCTTACGGCAAATATGCTATTAGGAGGAAATAGTGGTTATAAAAAAAAAAAAAAAAAAACAGAAACACAATCACTCCTTTAAATATGTAAAATTTATAAACTTAAGTAAAAATCTTATAGATTGTAAAAAAAAATAAAAAAAAGAAGAAGAAGAAGAGAGAGAGAGAGAGAATTGAATGGATAATAGATAATGGATACATTACTAGAATTAGGATTCTTTCATTTTCGAGATCATGGAGATAATAACAAAACTATTTGCTAAGACAAAATAATACTCAATGGAAAGACATGACCACTTAAGGGGGTCTCAGGACTCTTGAAATTGGAAAAAATGAAAAAAGACCATTTTTAACATTTAATATCTTAAAATGTATTTGATTTTAAGACACAATTTTTATTGAGATGAAAGATGCACAAAATCGGCATAACAGATTACGAGCACGATTACAAAATACATTTTGCAACTAGAATGAAAATTTTGATGCCTACTTATACTTCAGATTATAATAATTACCCAGAACCTAAATAAATTTGTATTTAAAGCATTTTTATATTTTTAATACAAAGTAGTATTTACCTAATGCAAAATTTAGAAAATTTCAACAGTATAATCACCTAAAAAAAATTTTTTTAGCAATAAAAAGGAAATTTTAGGTTCAGTTTATACAGACTAATATGAAACATATGTTTTCAAAATGTCATGAAAAAAATCAGGAGTTTTTGAGATATCGTGTGCATTACGCCCAAAAACGTCATTTGTAGAAAAATGGCTTCAAAGTTTTGGAAATGCTGCTTCAGCTATTAAGCGGGTATAATTCTAAAAGCCATAACTTCTGTTCTAAAGGGAATTTCAAGGAAACAATTATATCAAAATGTTCAGAAAAGATAAGAGTTTAACATAAAAAAAAATAAATTTCGAAAATTTTAAAGCTTTAAGAGTCTTGAGACCCCTTAATAGGACGTTAGGCCCCGAATGGATTAACAGTTTGAGTGCAGAACATATCTTGTAGATATATGCCGAAAATGCGAATGTGTTCGGGTTTATATATAATAAAAAATTACTTGTAAGCCGACGATATATACAGAAATCGCACGCTTCGCTAGTGCAACCAGTTTAAATGCACACCACATTGAGATAACAAATAGGAGCACTATCAACGTCTCCGTAATTTTAGCATTAAAAACAAGTTGGAAATTGCTCGTCAAACGTGGCAAATGAGGTGCGTTCGTACTATAACTAGTTTTATAATTATTTTTTGCACCCCATATTGTACTGAATGTATAATTTCTGATACATCATTAAAATGCACTTCCAATATTTTTTTCCCATTCCCCGTAATGTAACGGAACACTTTTGACTGTCCCTGTAATTAAACTATACATCCGATTTTCCTAAAATTTGAAATAGCTCAACAAAATTTTGCAACAATTATATCTTTAAAATTTCAGACCATTCGGAAGGCTGTAATATCATTAAAATGCACTTGCAATAATTTTTCCCATTGGCCGTAATGTAAAGAAAAACTTTTGACTGTCCCTGTAATTAAACTATGCATCCGATTTTCCTAAAATTTGAAAGGGCTCGACAAAATTTTGCAACAGTTATATCTTTAAAATTTCAAATCATTCGGAAGGCTCTAATATCATTAAAATCCACTTGCAATAATTTTTCCCATTGGCCGTAATGTAAAGAAAAACTTTTGACTGTCCCTGTAATTAAACTATACATCCGATTTTTCTAAAATTTGAAAGGGCTCGACAAAATTTTGCAACAGTTATATCTTTAAAATTTCAGATCATTCGGAAGGCTCTCATATCATTAAAATGCACTTGCAATAATTTTTCCCATTGGCCGTAATGTAAAGAAAAACTTTTGACTGTCCCTGTAATTAAACTATACATCCGATTTTCCTAAAATTTGAAAGGGCTCGACAAAATTTTGCAACAGTTATATCTTTAAAATTTCAGATCATTCGGAAGGCTCTAATATCATTAAAATGCACTTGCAATAATTTTTCCCATTGGCCGTAATGTAAGGAAAAACTTTTGACTGTCCCTGTAATTAAACTATACATCCGATTTTCCTAAAAATTGAAAGGGCTCGACAAAATTTTGCAACAGTTATATCTTTAAAATTTCAGATCATTCGGAAGGCTGTAATATCATTAAAATGCACTTGCAATAATTTTTCCCATTGGCCGTAATGTAAAGAAAAACTTTTGACTGTCCCTGTAATTAAACTATACATCCGATTTTCATAAAATTTGAAATGGCTCGACAAAATTTTGCAACAATCATATATTTGAAATTTCAGACCATTCGGTTGGGTAGTTTTTGCTCTATTACATGCGGACAGACGGACGGACGGACGGACAGACGGACAGACGGACGGACAGACGGACAGACGGACGGACAGACGGACAGACGGACGGACTGAACGACGACTATAGGTGCTACGTATTTATATAATTACGAACGCACCTAAAAATGAGTGCTATCGCGCTTCTCGCAATTGTGGCACATAACAAGGGTAGCGCTGTCGCGCTTCCTGAAATTTTAGCACTTAACAAGAGGAACGTTATCGCGCTGCTTCACACTCAAACAGTTAAATAATAATTCAAAGCTTGTGTGAAACAGCAATTGCCGGTATATGTGTTTCAGAATATCCAAATTTCATACCAGAAAAATATACGGAGATACCTGTGTCAAATCCGAACCAAGTAAGTATTGTGAATATGGGTGCCTTTGGGATTACAGACGAGTAAAACGTTTTTATGATTTAAAATTTGATGGTCGAACCTGAAACACGGAGAAGTAAATGCAAATTTCCGACGTATTCAACGTTCACCATTAGTGCATGGTGAATGTCGAAATTTGCCGGTTAAGTCAGAAATAAGGATATTTAACAAATATTCGGACATACACCAAGCGATTATGTAAATGTTGACATTCACCGGTGAAAGTCGACATTCTCTAGATTTCGGTCTTTCACGGTAACATATACACTATATGGCAAAGGTAACCGGCTACTTGCGATTTTAGACGTTTTGTTAAATATCTAGAAAACTACATGAGGAATTATAATTATCCTTAAACTCCAGGTGTGTAAACAGAATAGTACAGGTCATACATTTCCGTGAGGATTTTTTTCCGAAACCCCATAGGGGACCGTCAACAAAGTGAAAAAGAACGAATATCTTTTGGATATCCCTGAAAAAACTAATATAGCAAAAGCGTTCAAACTGTAGATTATGATTAAGTGCCTTATTTAATAAACTGTGTTCATTTTTATGAGGATAGCATATACACTCGTAGAGAAATTAAAGTTTTTATAAAAAGAGTCCCAAATTTTGCCAAGTTTTTTGCTTATAATTTGTAGATTTTTTAATATAAAAAAAAATTCTTTTGAGAAAATATGACAAACAGACAAACAACATTGTACACAATACCCTGCAATCAGAATTAAAAAAAAATAATAATAATTGCATGAAAAATGAGCACGTTTACTAAATAATGATTCCATACGCATGCCCGAATGTAATCAAAATATAATTTGCATAATGTGTTAGCTAAATGTATAGAGCAACTTTTGTGAAAGTCTCAAAAACATAGTTTGAAAAGTCTGAAAATTATCGTTGATAGAATAAGCTCAAAATCCGTTATTCCCAAAAGGAACCAAAAAGATAAGGGGTTGTATCCAAATACATTAGTGCGTGTCATACTGTGTATGCTATATTGGCACTAATCAATGGATATATGGATACAGCCCCTCATCTTTTTGCTTCATTTTGGGAACAACGGATTTCGAGCTTATTCTATCAACGATAATTTTCAGAATTTTCAAGCTATGTTTTTGAGGCGTTTACAAAAGTTGCTCTATACATTAACTAATACATTGTGCACATTATAATTTGATTGCGCTCGGGCATGCGCAGTGAAACATTATTTAGTAAACCTGCTCATTTTTCATACAATTTTTACTACATTTAAATTCTGATTACAGGGTATTGTGTACAATGTTGTCTGTCATATTTTTTTAAAAGAACTTTTTTTTATATTAGGAACTCTGCAAATTATAAGCAAAATACTTGGCAAAATTTGGGACTCTTTTTATAAAAACTTTAATTACTTTACGAGCATACATGCTATCCTCATAAAAATGAACACAGTTTATTACAATAAGGCATTTAATCATAATCTACAGTTTGCTACATTAGTTTTTACAGGGTTATCCAAAAGATATTCGTAGCTTTTTAATTTGTTGACGGTCCCCTATAGGGTTTCAGAAAAAAAAAAATCTTCGCGGACTTGTACTATACTGTTTACACCCCTGGAGTTTCAAGTTAATTCCTCGTGTATCTTTCTAGATAGTATTTAACAAAGCGTCTAAAATCGCAAGTGGCCGGTCACATTTGGCCTTATAATGTATATACATGTATTTTTATTTCATCATTTAGGGTTGGGGTAGAGGTCTGCACGGGCCCGGGCTTGGCCCGAGGCCCGTACCCGGGCCGGCGGAATGGAGGAGAATTTTCAAACGGGCCGGGTCGGGCCGGCAGAATTAGGACAATTTTTTCAACGGGCCGGGCCGGGCCGACAGACAAAATAAACGGGCCGGGCCGGGCCGGCAAAAAAATTGAACGGGCCTGAAGGGCCGGGTCCGGCCGATAAAAAAAATTAATCGGGCCTATCGGCCCGATATAAGAATTTGAGAGGAGCAGATAAAATACGAGGTCATTTCCAATGAATATGACTTTTTCGAGAAGTATAAATGTGCGTTACGAGCCGATGCGAGTTTAACAACATCAATACAGAAATGTAACATGTCCATCGTAGAGATCGGCATCGTACAGTTACATGATGCCTGATCCCGGGTTTAATTTTTTTCGGCAGACTTGTGCCGGGACGGAACTGGTCTTAATCGTTCTCAGGATGTGTAGGACAGGCATTATGTTTTGTAAAAGTATTAATAGCGATAATGAACTTCTGTTAACAGTATCTTTGGAAATGTACCTTAAGGTGGTTCTCATATTTACTGCTCAACAATGCGAAACTCTCAGACACATTTTCTGACTCATTTTTAACTATAAAGGCATAAAATTGACAGGCTGAGTATTGAAGGCAATTGGGATCAAATAGCGTTTCCATTTTTCATAAATTACGTACAGAGATAACAGAGACTCTTGTCACGTGACTGTACGTTTTCCTTTCCTGTGCTATCGCTTCAGGAAATTCGATTCAAAACGCTAACTTTGGCAATATTTTCTGAAAGATATATTACTTTTATCTAAAAAAAACGGCATTTACATGGTTTCTGAATAAGAATACCTGCCAATCTCATGCGTTTCCGAAAAGAAATGAATTCATAAATGTATCAAAATGTAGCTCCTTTGAATTTGAGAAAAGCCTTGAAAATGACAGAAATATTTTCACAAATCTACCTTTTATTATAAGCTTCAAAAGTTATCATGTTTTTTAACCCTTTATTCTAAACTACAATAATCTTTTAATGAACCCTTATTTAAATTTTGAAACGTCTGACTACGTCTATTTTTACAGACGTTGACTAAAACACTGTAAGTAATCGTTAACGTTTACTATTGTGTGTTTTCTATTTTGCGAACACATAGTAATTTAAAATATACTGTAAAATGTTCCCATAAATATGCATGTAGTATTCATTAAAGGAATCTTAATTGTATGTCGAGAAAAAACGGAATTTTTTGTAGACATTTAGTCGGGCCGGGCCGGGCCTGTTTTCACTGATTTTTGTACGGGCCGGGCCGAGAACGGTAAAAATGTAAACGGGCCGGGCCGGGCTCGGGCCGAACTTTCAATTTTTACACCGAGCCGGGCCGGGCCAAAATAGCTTTCCTTCGGGCCGGGCCGGGCCCGGGCCTGGAAATTCCGGCCCGTGCAGACCTCTAGGTTGGGGTTTAGTTGAAGTTGCAGTGGAGTATTTCGGTTTTAGGTCGAAATGGTGGAGGATGAAATAATTTTGTCGGGCTCAGATCGCGTTTCGGGTAGAATCCTGGGGCAAACTAAACCCAACCCGACCGGTGGTGCCTGCTAAAGTGAATATTCTTTTCAGACAGGTTCAAATTGACTTCTATTTTTCGAGTTGGGTTAACTTTAATTGTTTCTGACGGATGGGTTTGATTCTGCCCGATTTCTCAAAAGATTCTCCAAAATATATTTCAAAAGGGAAAACTATATTATTTGAGTATCAACGTGTACATATACAGATATATTATTTTTTCTACATAAAAAATATAATTGATACTAGAGATATACTTGTAGGCTACTTTTCCATTATTCCATTACAATATGAATTTTTTTATTATTATTTTGGGGTGGGGTTGCGGGTTCAGATTGAAGCGTCGAAGGTTTTGTGTCGAAGTTTGTTCGGTTCGGATCAACTAATTTTTTTAATCTGGTTCAAGTTAAATGGATATAGAGTTTCCGCGTTCGGGTCGGATATAAACCAAACCTCGCAGGACTCTACGCTCTCAAAATAATCCGCGAATTGAAAAATTTTTTCCCTTGATTATATTTCAGTAACACATGAAAATTTGCGCTTTGATTTGCTCATTTTTCTCCCCAAAATACAGAAAACAAGCAATTACCTGAAATAACTGACACCTAAAGCAGCATGTTCGTCAAATTACATGGGTGTTCGGCAGCTGTCCTGCCTAGTACTTTTTCGTATTAAAAACATAATTTATAGATCCCTTTTATCTAAAAACAAGTAAAAATCACTAACCTAAGCCCAAACTTTCCTAAAATTCTTCGGTCAAATGACATGAATTTCTTAAAACAAGAGAAAAATCTCTTCAAATCACTAGGATATTCCGGAATTCTCGTGGTAGGCCCGGGCCTGGAAATTTCGGCCCATGCAGATATCTACTAGAGTCCTGCATCGGGTCGGGTTATCTGGTTTTACCCGCACCCTTCCCGACCCCAGTTTCGAGTCGGGTTGGCGATATATTTTTGTTGCGTGTCGGGCTCGGGTCAGAATAACTTATACCTTTTCCCTGATGGTCGGGTTGGCTTTCATTGTTTCGGGTTCGGGTTGATTCTTTATTCTTGAGGTCGTGTCAACGCCCCCTAGATATTTGAGAAAGCTTTGACACGCGTCACGAAAACATCACACAAAGCAGGCAAAACAAAGAAAAAAAATCATTCGTTGGCTCGTGGATATCCACCAGCCAATGAATGATTTTTTTTTTTTGGTTGTTGTTGTTTTGCCTGCTTTGCGTGTCGTTTTCATGACGCGTGTCAAGGCTTTATCAAATATCTAGGGGGCGTTGGTGGGGTTCGAGTTGACCCGATGATTCAAAAGAATGTCCAAAATATTTTTGAGGTTAAAAATCTCCAATATAATAATAAGCGATCTGGTAATCTTGCTCCACTTAGGCATAAATAAATAAATAAATATAACAACAAGACCTCCATAATGGACACTCCCAAAAACCAGCATCCCTATTCAATGAACACTTTTTCAATTTCTAATACTTAAATATTTGTACGCTTATACCTCTTTGAATAGTGGATACCTCTGAAACTACACACATGTTAGGCGTAGGTGAGCATTAACTATCACAAATGCAATGCAAGCGTTATTGTGTGTCTTAAAAACGAAATGTCGATAATATTTTTTATATTTCGAAAGTAGAAAAAAATAATTCTTAAAGAAAGGACAATCTATTATCACACTTCTTATGTATCATATTAATTTCTCATGCAGTAAATTGAATATATACTCATCCATGTTCAAATACGTATTTATTTTCGTATATATGTATTTATATAAATGAATAAATATTCAATTTACTGCATGAGAAATAAAATGTATATAAGAAATGTGACCATAGATTATTCTTTCTTTAAGAACCATTTTTTGTTCTTTCGAAATATGAAAAATATTATCGACATTTCGATTTTTATACTCACAAAAACACATGTATCGTATTTGTAATAGTTTATGCACACGTACACATGTTACGTGCGTGTAGATCCAGAGGTGATCGCTATTCAGAGGTATAAGCGTTCAAATATATAATATTTTAGGAATTGGAAAAGAGCTCGCTAAATAGAGGTGTCCACTTTTCGGGAGAAAAGTCACTGTGGAGGTCTTATTGTATATCGATTTTTAACCTGAAAAAATATTTTGAATACTCTTTTTAAATTCGGGTAAACACGAACTCGATCTGCTAGAGTCAAAACCCAACCAGAAGCTGTGAAATTCAACCCGACCCGCAGTAAAAAAGTTGAAGTCAACCCGACCGAACCCGTCCCGCAACAAAAAATCTAGAGTCAATCCGTTCCGATTCGACCCGATGCAGAACTCTAGTTTACTCTAAATTAAAATGTAGCCTGAGACGAAAGAATTCAACCACAAGTCGGCCAAAGTAAGTCGTCACACCGGCCGGATGTTACCGAATACCTTATAATTTCTCCAGAACTAGAACTCGTGTGCACTTTTGTTCAATGTTTATTCGATTGACCACAATCTTTAGGCACCTATATGAAATAAGGTTCAAGGAGAGATGGTAAAACATGCGAAAATAAATCCTGCACCTTTTTATTAAAAAATGTTTGGCGAGTATTTTTATAAATGAATGGGTAAACAAAGAGTGTTTTTTATATTATTGTTCAAATTAACATAGTATCAAGTTAAAATCTGTTGTTCGCCCATATCATCTCGGCCCGGTCTTTTTGCTTTTTTCGCATTTTTGGCCGTGGGAATTTAAAAACTTATTCCACCTTTTATATAAAAAAACGAAAAAAAAAAGAAGAAGAAGAAGAAACAAACAAAGATATGCTGTTTTATCTTTTATATTTTCAACTAATAAAGGAGGAACGTTACCAGGACATTACTCGGGGGGAAAAAATTCGCACCCGATACGGCCCCGATAGAATAAAATACATTCCTGGTCTGACAGCCGGGAAACAACAGAAAAAATGAAAAACCCAGAGCCAGACCCTGTCCCTGGAAGAATGAAATTCCTATCCAGCCCAACATTAAAAAAAAAAAAAAAAATTAGTCCCAGCCCGACCCGAGTCTTCAGATAAAAATTGAGCCCTGACCGAGCTGAACTGAAATTTCACCGAACTCGGGCTTCGGGACAGTCCCGGGATCGAGGTCACTTCCAATATGCCTTACGAATTCGGCCGAGTGCCCTGCATCCGGTCGGGTTACCCACTTTTACACGAACTCGACCACGACCCGGAAATAGAAAAGAGTAACGTGCGGGTAGTTTAAGACTTCGGGTAATTTTTACGTTCGATTGATCAATTTTCTGTATTTTTGGGGAAAATGAGTAAGTCCAAGCAGACTTTTTTAGTTATAATAATAATAATAAAAACTATGGAAACAACTCCTTCAATTCACATTTTTTTTAGAGTGTATATTGATCGAACGAAGAAAGCATGATCTTTCATCTTCTGATAACATGCAAAATTTAAATCTGAAACTAAAACTGAAATGCAAAATTCCCAACAAAAATGTAAGTGAAATGGAAACTTGTAAAATAGCTGATAATCTAAAAGTGCATTACTTCAATATCAGTCCAATCATATAAAATATAAGTCTTAATGTTATTTAGAAAAAAAATATCCCTGAATTCACGCTTATTTCGAAACAGCCAAAATATAACTAATTTATTATTTAAAAGATTTCAGTCTAATAATACAAATTTAAATTTTCAAGTAAATCGTTATAACAATATTTTAAAAAACTCATCGTTATTACTGCAATCATGCGTGGTTCCATTTATCCTCGACTCAACAAAAACCTTTTTCGAACCTGAAAACTAGATTCTAAAAATAAAATGAAAAAAAAATCAATCCATAATTTAAAGCAACTACAGGAAAATAGTCTACAATTATATCTCTAGAATCAATTATATATTTCTCGAAAAAAAAAGTTATAGTATATATTATGATACTCATTCTTATACAAATATTTTTTTATCATTTGAAATAATATTTTGGACTTTTCTTTGGAAATATTGGGCATAACCGAATTGACTCACAAGAAATAAAACTCTAATCTGACAAGACCCGAAAATGAAAATACTAATCAACCCGATCCACATCAAAAAATTTACAGCCAATGACCAACACGTTCGGGTAGAATCGGGTTATCTGATCTGATGTAGGAGTTGTTGCTATATATGCATCTTCCCGCGGTTTACAATAAAGTATGTATGTACATTGTACAGTCGTGAAAAAAAAGTAAACAACCCTTACTAACTCTGCAACAAATTAGTGTAAAAGAAAGGTACTGGTACCAAACGATTGGAAATAAATTCTACTTTTAAATGATGTATATAAAATTGGCTTAGGGGGGTCATCTACATATCAAATCGAACCCAAACTTCGCTTTTTTAAATAGCGATACCAACGTCTGACACCATAAATAGATTCAGTCCCTTCAATTAGCCTAAATATAAATTTTCATGAAATTCGTATGATTAGTTTCCGAGAAATTAGTTATTTTAAAATGAGCCTATTTTAGGGGTTGTATCCAAATGGAAGTTCGGTACTCGGTTGTTGAGTTGCTACAGAATGACTATGTCTCTTCTATTAATGTATTATTTCTTGACAATATGAACATTTTACTTGCCTAATATGTTTCGACTATTGCCATCCCAAATGTTTCATTAAAATGAGTAAAATATATATTTTCCAAATTATGCTTTTCTGGACGTCATGGACGGCCCCTTAAACTGTCATTTTGACGTTTTTTGCTCATAATTTGAAAACTACTTGAAAGAAAAACTTGAAATTGAGAATTTGCATAAAGCAAGACATAATAAGCATAAATCTATCAAAAGAATTGCAGGTTCCAAATCATATTTTTTTCGAATATTTATTTCATAATTCATATATAGAAATTTTTAAATTACAAATTCAATGTATTTATGTTTGGTTTTTTAGTGTTTTAATTAAACGTAAAAATTATCACAATAGGATTATTTCAGGAGATATTAATAAAAGTATGAGAATGTAATTTAACATGAGAAGCTCTAAATTTTGAATGTTTATAATTCAAAACCTTATCAACCAAATGACTTGAAATTTCATTTTTAGGCATAGTTTCAACGGAAGATTTAAAATATATTGTCAGAATTGGGTGTTGAGACTAAAAAAACGAAGTTTGATCTGGTTTTGATTTGTATATGGCCCCTAAGAAAATTTTATATACATCATTTAAAAGTAGACTTTATTTCCAATCATTTGGTGCCAGTAATTTTTTTCTATTATAATTAGTTGAAGAGTTAGCAGGGGGTGTTTACTTTTTTTTCCACGACTGTGCGTAATTATTTTCTATTTCTCGTCTATATATTAAATGCATTATTATACAATGAGATTCCACTGTATGTATAAATTACTGAACAAGAAAATAATTTTTAGCTTGATAGTAATGTTAATTTGAATAATAATATAAAAAAAACTCTCTTTGTCTCCTCATTCATTTATAGAAATACTCGCCAAACACTTTTCAATAAAAATCGAAGCGAGCAGATGGATTTTTGCATGTCTTATATCTTCTTGAACATTTTTTCGTATAGGTGCCTAATAAAGATTGCGGTCAATTGAATAAACATTGAACAGAAGTGTACATGAGCTCTAGATAATATAAGGTATTGGGTAACATCCGGCCGTTGTGACGACTTACTGTTGCCGACTTGTTGAATTTTCTCATCTCGGACTAAGGAATAAAATTTTAATTTTGAGTAAACTCGTAAAAATTTGATGCAATTTGGATATGGTTAAAAAGCAGAACATTTAGCATCTCATCGAAACACCTGGTAACACTAAGTTCGCACTACAATAAATCATGCGATTAATGGGTTGTTGGGATTTCACAAAAAGTTTTACCACAAGTGTGTGTCAAATGAAAATAAATACGTATTTGAAAATGGATGAGTATATATTCAATTTACTGCATGAGAAATTAAATATATTAGGTTGTAACGAAAGTTGCCCGCCACAGTTAATCTCGTCTACGCAAACTGTTCACGTTGACGTATTTGCTCATATTTTGTCAAACGATTTTTGGCATTTGAAAGAAAGATACTTTCTTTACAATACTTTATTGTGAAATTCGTAATAAAATATCGTTACAAGGTGAGTAAACACGCTACCAGATTAGAACCATCATTTATTCCCAGTTCTGTCGCAAAAAGTCAACTACAGAATGTCACCGAATTATGTGTACAGCTTTAGGTACTACTGTTGAAGCATATGACGCTGTGAAGGTTTGGTATTGAAAGTTAAGAAATAAGGAATATGACATTCAAGAAGCAGAGCGCTGTAGCCGACCTACTGATGTTGATGAGGCCCGCCTGCGAGAACTTATGGAAGAAGATCAGTATTCAACCACTCGAGAGGTAGCTAAGGGCTCTGTTTGGACTCGATTGGGATCTTTTGCCACAAACACCATATAGGCCCGGCATCGCTCCTTTGAATTTTTACCTTTTTTTCACACCTGCAGCTATATCTTGCTAGTGCTACCTTTAATTATCCACAGGACGTCCGAAATGAGGTTGGTCTATTTATGGACTCGCGGCCTCCAAATTTCTGGGCCGAAGGCCCAGAAATGTACGCACTACTGTATTTGGATACAACCCCTCAGTGGAATAGCGAAACAGCACCGAAAACTGGCGATATGAAGCAATTAAAATAATAAAACTTTGTAAAAAATCACCATAAAATAAAAACAATACATAGGACGCGTTTCGAGCTAAAAATATAACAGCTCGTCATCAGCTACAGTAAACACGTGTCCGTAAGCGGACAAGGTCAAAAATGAACAGAAAGGTAGAGAATGTTGCAAAGATTGCGACAGATGGCGCTAGCTGAAAGGAGCGCATGCAGAAGAGTGTTGCCAAAAAGATAGAAGAGAAATTGATAGGGAAAAATGGAGATAAAAGAAATAAACAAAATTAAAATAAAATAAAAAAAGTAAATTAAAAAATATAAATAATAATAATAAAGAAAGAAATATAAAAGAATAAAACAAAAAAAAAACTCAAAAAATCCTCTTTTTTTTTTCTTTTTTTTTTTACAACAAAATAAAAAGAAAAGGGAAAAGAGAAGAGGGAAAAGAATTACAAAAGTAATTTCCACGCTGGAGATAGGGAAGGAGATGATCAAACAAAGAGAGCTTTAAAATTTAGATTTGGCGAGCATCAGAGGTATATTGCAAATCAAGAAATCTCTAAATCTTCGATTGCTTCTCACTGCTGGTCTTCCAGTCATTGTTTCAAATTCTCCATGGCCAAAATTATTTCTTCCCCTGCCTCTCCCTCTCACTTGGATTTCCATGAAGCATATTTTATTTCTAAAAGTTCTGCTAATTTTGTCAATGATCTCCCATCATCTTCTTTCCTATCTCCAGCGTGGTAATTACTTTTGTAATTCTTTTCCCTCTTTTCTTATTCCTTTTCTTTTTATTTTGTTGTTAAAAAAAGGGGGGGGAGATCTTTTGGTTTTTTCTTGTTTTATTCTTTTATATTTCTTTATTTATTATTATTATTTATATTTTTTAATTTACTTCTTTTATTTTATTTTAATTTTGTTTATTTCTTTTATCTCCATTTTCCCTATCAATTTCTCTTCTAACTTTTTGGCAACACTTTTCTCTTCTGCATGTGCTCCTTTCAGCTAGCGCCATCTGTCGCATTCTTTGCAATATTCTCTACCTTTCAGTTCATTTTTGGCCTTGTCCGCTTACGGACACGTGTTTACTGTAGCTGATGACGAGCTGTTATATTTTTAGCTCGAAACGCGTCCTATGTATTGTTTTATTTCATGGTGATTTTTTACAAAGTTTTATTATTTTAATTCCCTCGGTGGAATATTAATTTGAATTCAACCTATATTTTGTAATGAAGAAGGCCATCTTAATATATTCAAATGCTTTAAAACACATTTATTTTTGTGTGCCCCCCGTTTCACTTAAGAAGGCATATGACTATTAAAGAAAAGCATCGATTTTTTGATAAAAGTATGTATCAGAGAATAATATTTCTTGAATGTTTTAAAACAAACCGGACAAAAAAAATCCTATATAATTACGCTAATAATCATTAAAAATCTGCCAGTTTCTTTCTCTGTAGGCAATTGTTAGAAGAATATTTTTAAGAGGGTTATCTCAAAATGTTAAAAATACGATTTATTTCAATCGCACGCTCTGAATTACTTAATATTTTCCCGTGTCATTTTACACAATATATAGGGTCGTTCGGAAAGTCGTGTCCGTTTGGGAAAATCAATTCGTACCGGAAAATTTTATCATTTAATTGTTAGACATTGATTCCGATACCTAATGTCTTTTTCCGCTAATGTAATGTTATTTTCCGCTACGAATTGATTTTCCCAAACGGACACGACTTTCCGAACGACCCAATCTACACTAATCTATATCTATATCTATACTCCTATTATAAAGAGGAAAAAATTGTTTATTTGTCGGAGATAAGCTCTGGAACTACCGAACCGATTCCAAAAGTAATGGTATCAAAATGATGGTGTTAGTCCAACTTAGAACATAGGCTATATCTTATGTCGGTGCCACTACCCCAAAGGGGGTGTAGGAGCAAAAAACGTTCTAAAAATGCGATTTTAGCGTTACTGAAGGGCTTAGAAATATGAAATTTTGAATATTAGTTACTAATAAGATATAAATGAAGTCTAAAAACAGTTCTTAAACAATTCGAAATTTAAAAGGGTTGAAAATGCACAAAAAGTGTTCTAAAAACGTCCTAAATGGTAGTTTCTACACAATCTCAGGAAATACCAAACCGATTTAAAAAGTATTGGTGTCAAAATGATGGTGACAACGCTTGCTCCAAGATAGGCTATGTTTTATGTTGGTGCCACTACCCCAAAGGGGGTGTAGGAGAAAAAAACATTCTAAAAATGCGATTTTAGCGTTACTGAAGGGCCTAGAAATATGAAATTTTGAATATTAGTTACTTATAAGATATAAATGATGTCTAAGAACAGTTCTTAAACAATTCTAAATTTAAAAGGGTTGAAAATCCACAAAAAGTGTTCTAAAAACGTTCTAAATAGTAGTTTCTACACAATCTCAGGAAATACCAAACCGATTTAAAAAGTATTGGTGTCAAAATGATGGTGACAACGCTTGCTCCAAGATAGGCTATGTTTTATGTTGGTGCCACTACCCCAAAGGGGGTGTAGGAGCAAAAAACGTTCTAAAAATGCGATTTTAGCGTTACTGAAGGGCTTAGAAATATGAAATTTTGAATATTAGTTACTTATAAGATATAAATGATGTCTAAGAACAGTTCTTAAACAATTCTAAATTTAAAAGGGTTGAAAATGCACAAAAAGTGTTCTAAAAAACGTTCTAAATAGTAGTTTCTACACAATCTCAGGAAATACCAAACCGATTAAAAAAGTATTGGTGTCAAAATGATGGTGACAACGCTTGCTCCAAGATAGGCTATGTGTTATGTCGGTGCCACTACCCCAAAGGGGGTGTAGGAGAAAAAAACATTCTAAAAATGCGATTTTAGCGTTACTGAAGGGCCTAGAAATATGAAATTTTGAATATTAGTTACTTATAAGATATAAATGATGTCTAAGAACAGTTCTTAAACAATTCGAAATTTAAAAGGGGTGAAAATGCACAAAAAGCGTTCTAAAAACGTTCTAAATGGTAGTTTCTACACAATTTCAGGAAATACCAAACCGATTTAAAAAATATTGATGTCAAAATGATGGTGACAACGCTTGCTCCAAGATAGGCTATGTTTTATGTCGGTGTCACTACCCTAAAGGGGGTGCAGGAGCAAAAGACGTTCTAAAAATGCGATTTATGTGTTACTGAAGGGCCTAGAAATATGAAATTTGAAATATTAGCTACTTATTAGATATAAAGGATTTCTAAGAACAGTTCTTAAACAATTCGAAATGTAAAAGGAGTGAAAATGCGCGAAAAGCGTTCTAAAAACGTTCTAAATTGCGATTTCTACTCAATCTCAGGAAATACCAATGCTATTTCAAAAGTAATGGTTGCAAATCAATGGTGACAATCCCTGCTATAACATAGGTTATATTTTATGTTGCTGTCACTACCATCTGAGGGTTGCAAAAGCAAAACCTATTCTAATTTGCGTTTTTTGCACAACTGAGGGGTCTAACACTTTGAATTATGGCATGGTATTTACTTACAAGATGCAACTGCTTTCTAAGTACAGTCGAAAGTAATTCCAAATTTAAAGAGATAAAGTGAGCGGAAAGCCTTCTAAATTACTATTTTTATGCAATCTTATCAAATACCAAACCGATTAAAAAAATAATGATGACTCGATGATTCTACCACTTGGGGTTCACAGGAACAACAAACGTTCTAAAAAAGGCCTTTAAAAGCTTTCTAAATTACGTTTCTGTGGAATATTAGAAAATAACAAACCTATTTCAAAATTAATGTTGGCAAGTGAATGGTGACAGTTCCTATTTTAACATAGCCCTTTATGTTGAGAGAGGTGTTAGGACTTGAAATTTGACATGATGGTTAATTTTAAGATGTAAGAAGATGGTTTCTAAAAAATTCAAAAATTCAAATGAATACTGAAATAAGCGTATTAATTGAGCATAAAAGTTTCAAAATATTTTCTCAATTATCATTTATTTAGTTTTATTTCCTTTTATTAATTTAATTTAAGTCTCATTTCTGCCTAATGCAGTGTAATAATGATGTTTAATCAAACTGTGTTTTAAATAGTAATTTTTGAATTATTCCTAAAAGTTATATGTACCTTTTAATAAAAAAAACCTTTTAATAAAATAAAATATTACCTTTTCATAAAATAAAAATTTAGTTAGTACCTTTTAATAAAAATTAGACATATAAATATCATTTGGCATATTTCAAATATTACGCGAGCAAAGCCGCGGGGTTTGCTAGTAGATTATAAATTACATTTCTTTCTTAAGGCTGAACTTAAGTTTATAGATACAAGAATTTTAATTTACCAATTTCAGCAAGTTTTTATTGCAGTAAACATTTTTTTTTTTTTTCGAGTTCCAAAATTTTAGAGTCACCTGATTTATATTAGAAGAAAGAAACAATTTTATACTTTAAAAAATAGCAATGCAATTTGTATTCACAGTAAAAAATAAAATAAAATTATACCAATGTAATAATAACACAAACAACTATGCCGAACGAGAGATTTATTTGGCCGCCGAATACAACATTAGTTTGAAGTTACAGTCTGCAGGGGGTATAATTTTGAAACAATATAAGATATAACACCAGGCTGTAGTCTCTCAATTTAGATAAACCTCCGTCCAGCTAGGAGGGTGCCAGTTATGTTATTGTCAAGATGGTTCTATTTCTTGCTCGAACGTCTATTGAATCGCCACTGGTGTTAGCTATTGTGTAGTTAGTTTTTAAGGTGAGAAGTCAGGAAGCTTTTATATTTCTATCTTCATTTTAAAATCCTGTTGAACTTTTTACTGAACCAATTATTGACGCTCTTTCCGAAAGCCTTTCTTTTTTCTTTTTTTCGTGGAATCATTCTGCACTAAACAGAGTGTTGTTCCGGAAATATCGATTTCTTCTTGAAGTATATCATATTGAACGAACGGAAGTGGCTTTGCATTTGTAGAACAAACAGGAGTTGCGGCAATCGGCGCGTTGTTTTAGCTGTAATTTCTGTTGCTTGAAAGTCACCTCGACTTTTCAGATCGAACTGATGTTCTGGTTTTTAAAAAGGATTCACAAAATTGGCATTTTTGGACACATATTCATTCATCTCTTTGTAGAATGGGTTTGTTTCGATCTTCAAGAAGGGGTGCATTCTGGCTCTAGACGCATCTGGTCTTTCTTCCAGTCGGAACTTCATGATGAGCTTTTTGAAATGTAACGCTTGGTAGAAATCGCTGTCGGACTAACGAACATTTGACATTGCCTTTCTCATTAGGTATCTGAAATTAGCTTCTGTCAGCGTTTCCTCCAAAACCGGCCACATTTGGGTCAACCAGCCAGGGTGAACCTTCTTAATGTGATTCATCGTTGTTAGAAAGCGATGTCCTGTCAATACATTCAAACATAAGATACCGAATGTCCAAAGATCATACTTCTGGCCTTTTACGTTACTGGCTCCATCCGGTATAAAACATTCGGGAGGGCAGTAAATCTCAGGCGAGCAAAATCGATCGATGGCATATTTGGTGAAGTTCAATCCTGAAAAATTACATAACTTTGCGTTATCCTCGGCATCAATGAGCACATTGTCAGTCTTAATGTCCAAGTGACACAATCCGGAGCTGTGCAGATGATCTTGTGCCGACAAGAGTTGGCGAAACCACTTTTTGATTCTATTTAAACCATTAGGATCTTTTCGGAAGTTTTTCTCGTGAATTGTAAGATTAAGAACTTTAGGCATTATTGGCATAAAATACAACTTGATTTTCAATGATTCTATTGAATGAACTTTAGTTACTTCAAGCAAGTGTGGGTGTTCGATGGTTGGCCAAATTTTGTCTTCTATTTTCCAAATTTTTTCTTTTTCTACAATTTTATAAGCCGCTTCTTCTTTGGAAGGAGTAAGAACGGAAATTACATCTGCGTAGCCTCCTGATCCGAGATTTATTTATTTATTCATTGAATAACAAAGATATGACTTGTGTACTTGACATGAGAGCCCGCTTATAAGTCGGCGACAAGATAGCACAAGGAAATATTACAACACAAGAGAAATACACCCTGGGAGTTCCACACAAAGTGTGTGTGCAATGGAACCAGCGGGAGATGTTTTACAAACTTAAAACCTCTTTGTTCGAGGTACTGTATGACAGATTTCTGATTGTTATTTCCTGACATTGTAATTTATTTTTAACATCCAATGATTAACTATTGATAAGACTGTTCAACAGAATATAATAATATCAAATAAATTACTTTTTTATCGTTAAAAAGTTTTTTTGCTCGCAAGTAAAAAAACTCACATAAAATCGTAGTGACTTTTTAATGCAATAAAATTAATGTCGCTTTTACTGTTGCATAGTGGATTGAAAGCATTGTTGAAAAAATAGCTTTGTTTCAGTGTCCACCATTGTTGAATTTCTGCGGATTCAACAATGGCAGAATAAGGAAATATATATATATATATATATTATAATATTGTTATAAAAAAAGCACTACTGTTGAATATTAACGGCACGTTACGGCTTGTATTATAAGTCCAGTTAGTATTAAAGTATTAAAACAATTAGCAACAATAGCAACTTTCCCCAATGGAAAATGACGTCATAAACATCCTTTTTCATTCTTAAAACTGAAAAAAAAATTTAATCGCGTCAAAATGGCATAATTTTTTACTGACTTTTTTTATTTTGCCATGATAGTTTTAAAGCCGCATGGCTTCATATTCAACAAAAGAGGAACGAAAAATCGTTGAAAATCATTTCGACACAATTATATAGAACGTAAGAGTTTTATGAACGAAAAAGTCTCTACCCTCTAAACATGACGTCATTTTCATTGATAGAAAGAATCACACCGCTTTCCTGTGATTAGGACCATTTGCAATGTAAATGGAAGGGTATGATTAACCGTTTGAGTGCGGAACAAAACTTGTGGATATATATGGCAAAAATGCGAATGTGTTTGGGTTTATATATATAAAAAAATTACTTGTAAGCCAACGATATACACAGAAATCGTATGCTTCGCTAGTGCAACCAGATTAAATGCACACCAAACTGAGACAACAAATAGGACCGCTATCGCCATCTCCGCAATTTTAGCATAAAACAAGAGAAGTGCTATCGCGCTTCCCGCAATTTTGGCACATAACTTGAGGAGCACTGTCGCGCTTCCCGTAATTTTGGTACATCGCGCTCAAACGGTTAAGAGCCTTTCGGACTAATCTCAGTATTTGAGAAATGAAAAACCAACGTCAATTACGTCATTTAGACATAATCCTAAAGAAAATTTGGAATTCGCTGAATGAAAATGTATGTTTTCAGTGGCACACTCCAAAAAATTCATTTTGCTTATTATTCCACTAATAAGTCTAACTTTGGTATGCTTCTTGCTGCAGGGAAAGTGTCATTAGTTTAGTTAACCGGAAGACCGTTAGATTACGCTATGTGTCAATTTCTCACCACAAAAGTGTACGCGGGAGGTGAGGGTAAATTTACCCAACCCTCCTCATTAGCACTTCTACGTCTTGATGCTCAAGGATTTTTCTCTTTTATTTACGCTTTTACAGCTGCCAACAAAGGGACCACTTTTTATGAAACTCTCACTTAACATTGATACCTGGTGCATTTTATAGTCCTATAAGACCAAAATTAGAGAACCGATAAAATTTGTCTGAAAAAATCGTATTTAGTTACAGCAGCATAACTTTCTAAAAATGCAATTTTTGGCACCACTTATCGAAATATTAAAATAGGAGATTTTTTTTAAATATTTTAAAATGCAAATTAGTTAATAATAAGACTGAAATATTGAAATAAGTAAAAATTCCGTCAAGAACCTACTAATTTTATTTTGAAGAAAATACAACATTATAATTGCATTTTTATTTGCTCGAAAAAGGCTTTACTTTCAGGGTACTTTGATCTGCATTTTCTCTTTTTTCAGATACCCCACTCTTATATTAAGAATATTGTTGCAACTAGTGGCATAAAAGAGAAGAAATTATCCTAAATTATTGTATGATTACCAGAAATTAAGGAATAATTGTGATATAAACAATAAAAAACTGTTCAAAGTTATCCAGCCATGTAGAGTAAATTTGCACCATATTATAAATATCATACAAAGTAAGATATTATAAAAAAAAAGTATTATAGTTAGGACAACTTTGAAGCGAAAAAAGTCTTTTATCAGATATTTAAAGACTCCTAATTAACATTTCCCAACATCATAAGATTTGTATAATTTATGGTATTACAACGAATATTATGCATAAGAAGAGTGGAAGAAGTAAACCATGAATATTTACCAAAAAAGAACTGTTTATTGTTCACATAAAACATAAAAATGCAGTGAAAAACAATTTTCAATGCTTTAACTCAATAATATAGCCATAGTTACAGTAGTACATACTAATACTAGTATTAATCAAACAAGAATAAGAAATGCCGAACGCAGTGTTGCTAGTTTGGTCTCTATTCTTATTTAGAAATTTAGTGTCCATACCAGAAATAAAGAATAGTATTTTATGCTTTATTTAATAAGAAAGATTTAACGATCAAAGAAAGTAAAAGTTCTTTGGAAATTTTCGGTATTAATTTAAAATGTCGGATTAAAATTTGAGACCAAACTGGCATCCCTAGTCGAATGTATGGGATGACAAATTTGAGTAGCTCAGCCCCAAATAACGTCTTTAAATGAATTTTATGTATTTTACACATATTTTTGAAAATATTTACATGTTATATTCAATGCACACTATCGACCTTCATATATAATACACGTGCACATATGGGGAATTTTTGACAAGAAAATGGTATTTTCGTATAACCATAAGATATAATTTTTATTTTTGTAATTTTCTTTAATAATTATTTCGCATAGTTTTTATAAACAGAAAATTATACAGTATTTATCAGTAAACAATAAACCTATGCCTAACTTTGAGCCGGGTCAAAGTTATAATAAAAATAAGGTAAAATGGTAGTGCCTTCTAATTTTACATTTTACTAACAATTAGTAAATACATAATCGCAAAATAATAACAAATTTATAACATTTAGATAATAATATGTCTGATAAATGAGTATATTGTTACTTACTAAAAAAATTTAATTGGATTATTACAACAATTTCAAAACAGCATTCAAAATTAACTTGAAATCAGTACTTCACACTAATAGTTGGATGATGCAATTAATTGTGTATAATGTTGCCAATTTATGTTCTAAAATAAAGAGTAGAGAGCCCATAGAAACGTAAAAAATACAACATTAAAAGCACCAAAAACTTTTAAATTTTAAGCATACCGGTTTCGGTAGCATATAGCATACCTTCCTCAGTGCTAAGGATGGCGGAAATTTGCTCACATATATAGGAGAGATGGGGATTCACGTTAAAGGTTTATTGACCAATAGGAAAACAGTGGATTGCAGGTAACAGCAAATAAGAAAATAGATGGGAAATGGAACCGAAGTAGTGAGGGGGAAAGAAAAAAAAATTAAGAGACAGAAGTTTTTATGTAATATTTCCAACAATCTGATAATGGAGGGATAGCGAATTCACAATTAACAATATTTTTAAAAAAATTATAAATATGAAATGCTTCAAGGAAGTTAATTTCGTGTATAGAAGTAGGTTTAGAGATTATTTTAACCGAATTGAAATCAAAAGTATGATTCATCTCCCAGCAATGTTTTGCAATAAAGGATTTCTTGTTTTTTAATATATTGTTGATGTTCTTTGATACGAAATTTTAAGCAGCGTTTGGTTTGTCCAATACAGGAAAAGCCACACTGGCAATTAATACGGTAGATACCTCATTAATTGGATAATTCAATAAGATCTTTGAGTTTGGAGAGGGTGAGTTTATTGGTAGGGGCAAAAATTATTTTGAAGTCATATTGTCTAAGAATTTTAGCAATGGGAAAGCTTGATTTAAGAAAGAAGGGTAACACAATGCTAAGATTGGAAAGAGTAGAAGACTGAGGAGAGTTTGAGGAACGAGGATGCTGAAGTTTAAATAGAGCAGTATCAATTATAGAAGGGTTGTAACCTCTGTCAATCGCAATGGCTTTAATGTATTGAATTTCACTATTAAATGGCTGAGAATCAGAGAAAACATGTATGGCACGATTTATAAAGGTATAAAAGGCGGCCATTTTTTGGCTTGGGGGATGACAAGAACGAGCATGGGGTGGCAAAGAAACAGCGAAGCTTTTGCGATAGACGGATGTAGTGAAACCGGTTACAGTGCGAGTGACAAAGATATCCAAAAATTGGAGAGAACTATTATTTTCAGTTTCATAAGTGAATTGAATATTGCTATCAATAGAGTTCATAATGTTAAGAATATTATCAATATTGTGAAGAGATGTGTCAATTAAGGTGAATGTGTCATCAACATAGCGAATCCAGAAAGGGAAAGATAATTTATTGAAAAGGGAGCATTCAAAATAATGCATATAGATGTCTGCGAGGATGGGAGACAGGGGGGAGCCCATGGCTAAACCGTCAGATTGTTTGTAAAAATTTCCTTGGAATGAAAATGTAGTTTGAGATAGACATATGCGAGTAAGGGATATAAGTTCTTGGATTTCAAAATATGAATAATGAAATTCATGAGGTCTCTGTTCAAGACAAGAGAGGGCACCACTTATCGGGACATTCGTGAAAAGTGATTTGACGTCAATGGAGACCATAGTAAATTTTGTCGGGGATAAATTCTGAATCATTTTAGCAAAGGTGATGGAATTCTTTACAGTGTATAAATTTTCGGACAGGAGAGGAGAAAATATAGTTGTTAGATATTTCGCTAGGCGGTAAGGGGCCGTGCCAATATTTGAAACTATGGGACGAAAATGTATATTGGGTTTATGAACTTTCGGAGGAGCATAAAATCTTGCGCAGTTAGCGACTGAAGGGGAAATATAGGTATGTATACACTTAGGTAGAAGAGGACAAGACTTAACAATGGATTTAATTTGTGATAATTCTTTTTCGGAAGGGTCCCGAGATAGGAGTTCATATGGACCGTTTTTAATAAGATTTTCCACTCCGTCAATATATTGCTTTTTATCAAGGATGACAATCGGTCCATAAACGGTCCATAAATTAAAAACGGTCCATATGAACTCCTATCTCGGGACCCTTCCGAAAAAGAATTATCACAAATTAAATCCATTGTTAAGTCTTGTCCTCTTCTACCTAAGTCTATACATACCTATATTTCCCCTTCAGTCGCTAACTGCGCAAGATTTTATGCTCTTCCGAAAGTCCATAAACCCAATATACCTTTTCATCCCATACTTTCAAATATTGGTACGGCCTCTTACCGCCTAGCGAAATATCTAACAACTATATTTTCTCCTCTCCTGTCCGAAAATTTATACACTGTAAAGAATTCCTCACCTTTGCTAAAATGATTCAGAATTTATCCCCGACTAAATTTACTATGGTCTCCTTTGAAGTCAAATCACTTTTCACGAATGTCCCAAAAAGTGGTGCCCTCTCTTGTCTTGAACAGAGATTTCGTGAATTTCATTATTCATATTTTGAAATCCAAGAACTTATATCCCTTACTCGCATATGTCTATCTCAAACTACATTTTCATTCCAAGGAAATTTTTACAAACAATCTGACGGTTTAGCCATGGGCTCCCCCCAGTCACCCATCCTTGCAGACATCTATATGCATTATTTTGAATGCTCCCTTTTCAATAAATTATCTTTCCCTTTCTGGATTCGCTATGTTGATGACACATTCACCTTAATTGACACATCTCTTCACAATAATGATAATATTCTTAACATTATGAACTGTATTGATAGCGATATTCAATTCACTTATGAAACTGAAAATAATAGTTCTCTCCCATTTTTTGGATACCCTTGTCACTCGCACTGTAACCGGTTTCACTACATCCGTCTATCGCAAAAGCTTCGCTGTTTCTTTGCTACCCCATGCTCGTTCTTGTCATCCCCCAAGCCAAAAAATGGCCGCCTTTTATACCTTTATAAATCGTTCCATACATGTTTGCTCTGATTCTCAGTCATTTAATAGTGAAATTCAATACATTAAAGCCATTTCGATTGACAGAGGTTACAACCCTTCTATAATTGATACTCTTCTATTTAAACTTCAGCATCCTCGTTCCTCAAACTCTCCTCAGTCTTCTACTCTTTCCAATATTAGCATTGTGTTACCCTTCTTTCCTAAATCAAGCTTTTCCATTGCTAAAATTCTTAGACAATATGAGATCAAAATAATTTTAACCCCTACCAATAAACTCACCCTCTCCAAACTCAAAGATCCTATTGAATTATCCAATTCATGGGGTATCTACCGTATTAATTGCCAGTGTGGCCTTTCCTATATTGGACAAACCAAACGCTGCTTAAAATTTCGTATCAAAGAACATCAACAATATATTAAAAAACAAGAAATCAACACTGTTATAAATATCTGCTTAACGTTGAACCAATATATGGAGTAAACTAATGCGGATCACAAAATATGGTACTTCTTAATTTTCAAAAACTCCATTTCATGGTGTAACCTTGGAAATTGCGCTGAATTGAACCACATTTTGGCAATAAGTTGCAACAAGTTTTCGAGCTACTTATCAGCCAATCAGAACAGCACGCCTTTGTCTATGAAGCCATTATAAGATAAGTGAAACGAATGCATTTCGTCCGCCATTTAAAGTTTAAACGAAAGGGATATTAAAAGGATTACTCATGGAATACGGAGGTAAGTCTTATTTAATTTTAATGTTTCATTCCTGTACTTATAAGTGTGGAGCAAACATGCAAACCATGCTTTCTGCTTTAGATACAAATTTTCAAAAAACACAAAAAACTGATAAATTAGAAAATAACTTGTATTTAATTCTAATTTTTACTGTGTATTTATATTACTGGTAATTATAAAGAATTGCAAGCATGCATAAGATATTAAACATAAAACGAATTAATAAAATGCATTTAATATTTGGAGAAATCACGTTTTGACCGAATTCAGAGGAGGAAACATGTTTTGATTGTTTGACAAGTGGATAAAACGCTTTTTGAATGAAATAAGTCCTAACTCACAAATAATACAAAAGCATTATTTTTCTTGAGCAAATACAGAACTTCAGTTGATTATTGATAAAATAAGATGACAGATTATGGTGCCTAGTAGTTTGCATTAAATATTTGCTAAATAAATACTTGTTTGCCAAAAATCCACTTCAAATTTTAAAACCAATACCTTCATCTAGACAGTCACACAATCCCCCCTCTTCTTCATTGCAGGCTGGTAAATCATGAATAATGTGGTTGTACCATTTGAAGACATCATCAGGTTGATTTTGCCACTGTTCACCATCATTACCTTCAAAAGTTTGCCAACATCGTTTTTTCTTTTCAGCTGACATGGCGTGGCTAAGAGTGAGATTCTAAAACATCCCTTTGGACACGCGCAACAGTAACTCTCTTTTTAAGAAGATTTATATCATATTCTTCACTTAGATCTTAAAATCTATAATTCTGGAAGACTTTAACCTTAACAGTTACCTTATTTTTCTCTAAAACAATCCGTTTCAATTGTGATATGTATGGTAGGTTTCGAAAGTACGCATTAAGTGACAACTCTGATTGGCAGACTGGAGAAATCACTGTTTGACTGAATGCAGGCTTTGGAGAAAACACCCTTTGATTGAAACGTCAAGTTTTAAAATTGGTTTATTATCGGAGAAAAATTTTTTTTTGGTTAAAATACAGGTCTATTTCTGTGCAATTTAACACAGAGTTCATAAAACTAACAATAACTCACTTTTTATTTTTTTGTGAGAAAACACGGTTTGCATGTTTGCTCCTCAAGTGTGTTTAAGTGTATAGTTTTCATGTTTTATTGAAAAAGATTGATTTAGCTTCCCTAATTTCATAGCGATTGTGTGTTATATTCGTTCTTTATGTAACCGTTTGAAATATAATTGTTTTAATATTAAATAACAAACTGTTCTTAGTAAGAATTAATCACGACTTCATTCGTTTTGTCTTTAAATAAAGATAATTTGTGTAAACACTTCATTCTTCCTATTCAATAGTGAGATGTGAAGTATTTTAATTTGTCGCAGCTCGAAAGCAAAAACAAAACGGAAGTACTATCTTAGTTTTAAAATGCTGACACGGAGATATGATTCATGGCTGCATTCATAGTAGTAGATGTAAAATTTGCAGTGATTTGAAAATGTTTATTTATAATGAAATTTTTGTGTACTTTACCGTTTCCCGATTATAAAGAATAACGATCATGAATTAGTATTTATAATTATTAATATTCTGGAGTGAATCATGATATTCAATGATTAAAATAACAAGAAAAGGTTTCAGATTGAAAAATAGATTTACACTGGGAATATTTCCTTATACATATTACAGTTTTTAATTTAAGATGCGAAAAGCAAACATGATATTTAAGAATTTAAATAACATGTTGTTTATACCGATATAAAGTTTATGTATAAAACTGCTTTAGTATGTTTTTAGTTTATATTTACATTTTATTTATATAATGTAGGATTGAATATTTATTAAAGAGATTAATAACTACTTTTTACATTCAAAATGTTTTTCAAACAATGAAAAACAGTACATATGCAATCATTTCTTTTCTTTTTAAATTCCCTTCTTTTTTTTCTATTTGCTAGATCAATATTTTTTCATAAAATATATAAAATGCATTTAGCTTGTATTACGTGTACGGGAATAAAATATTAAAATTAAATATGACTTAGCATGTCGTTCCAGAAGTATTAATAAGAATTATTAAGGAATTTGTTTAACGGAAAATTATATACATATTCCGTAGAATTTAAAAATTTATACTCCATGTTGATGTTCACATTTAATGAAACAATTACCAATCTCCATATATATATATATATAATTACACATTCTTAATATATAGATCATGCTTAGAATTTATTTTTAAAAAGATGTGAGTTGATAAGCAATACTTTTTGCCCCCACCCCCGTTTGACATAGTTTTTTTTTGTTTTTTTTGTCCTTGTTTCAATGCAATTTAGGATTTATATTTATTCTTTCCCTGATTGATTTTTGTTTAAAGATTGCTTGCATGCGTCATACAAAATCAATTTGATAAGTTTATTTAGCAAATTATAATGCATTTCAATTACCTCAATTTGATAAGTTTATATATATATATATATATATATATATATATATATATATAAAGCCCCATAACATCATCGTATCTTTTCTTATGTATTTTAATATGTAAATTATAGTGTAAGATATTTAAAATAACAATGGTGTTGTCGTATAATTAAACTATTTTAAAATTTGCTAAATAAACCTAGGTTTCTGATCTTGAAAATTATTTTCCAACAAAAAATTAATTGGAGAGTCCGTAAACATGGCACCTTAAATTATATTAAAACAGAATATCTTTTAAAAATAGCAAAATGTTTTACCTATGAAAGAGGAGGGGTGGGGGGAGACAAAAATCATATGTTTCAACATTTCGCCAATTTGCGGTCAAACGTTTCACCAATTTATGGTTCAATTTTTCTCCAATTTATAGTTCAAGGTTTTCACCAGCGTATGGTTCAAGGTTTCACCAACTTATGGTTCATCCTTAGAACCAAATGTTGGAACAATGTTTCACCATCTTATGGTGGCAGCTACTGCAGCACCAAAAATTGGTTCAACGTTGTACTAAATTTTTAACAGTGAATAAATCCTCTATTGCAAAACATTGCTGGGAGATGAATCATATTTTTGACTTCAATTCGATTAAAATAATCTCTAAACCTACTTCTATACACGAACTTAACTTCCTTGAAGAATTTCATATTTATAAAAATTTTAAAAATATTGATAATTGTGAATTTGCTATCTCCCCATTATCAGATTGTTGGAAATATTACATAAAAACTTCTGTCTCTTAATTTTTTTTCTTTCCCCCTAACTACTTCGGTTCCATTTCCCATCTATTTTCCTATTGGCTGTTACCTGCAATCCTCTGTTTTCCTATTGGTCAATAAACCTTTAACTTGAATCCCCATCTCTCCTATATATGTGAGCAAATTTCCGCCATCCTTAGCAGTGAGGAAGGTATGCTATATGCTTAAAGTTTAAAAGTTTTTGGTGCTTCTAACGTTGTATTTTTTACTCTTCTATTATATTGCACCAAGCTCCTTCTTTATAATTAGAGAGCCCAGTTTATAACCTTGCCAACAGATTGCAGCAATGGAGTTTATCCAGCCTTTTGAAGTGAAACATATTGAAATACAGGACGTGATTCAAAGTTACACCCCATGGATCAAAGTTACCCTGAATGACTGTATTCGTTATAGTCCAAGAGCCGACAGCACAAAAACCTATGTTATCAAGCACAAGAAAAATCTTTTATTTTATCGAAGAGTATAGAAGTAAGGGGAATATAATGATCCATGTCTGCTGGAAGTGAAGTGGTGCATATAAGCCAAAAATTAATATCCCCAGTGGTTGATTCGTAGGTTTATCATAGTGTTTGTCCTACAAACAAAGGTATGAAAACATGGAGGGTAGTTGTAGGACAAAAACAATGATAAAACTACGAGTCAACCACTAGTGTTATTAATGTTTGGCTTATGAACCACTTCACTTACGGCAGGCATGAATCATTAGATTCTTTTACTTATACTTTCCCATGAAATACAGGTTTTTTTCTTGGACTTGATAACATAGGTTTTTGGACTGTCGGTTCTTGGACTATTACAGTAGAACTTCTCCCAGCAACCATGACCGAATGTCATTAACTGTCTGCTGTGTATGAGTGCCGGTTTGGAAGTTGTATCACCATATTTGTCAATTTAACTCGCTTTTTTGTGATATAAACAATTAACTAGTTAGATGTGCCAATCCTAAAACTTTCTTCTTTCTCATACATGTTAATCCTTCAGTACAATTTGGTATTTCAGTACTACACCAACTTTGATTTTCATCAAAAATTTTTGCTTCGTTTTACTAATCGGAGTAAAAACAAGTTAATCTCAATCATAATATTTAAAAAAAATCATATTTTTTTGTTATTCTGCTGTACATCAGCTGCTTCAGAATCATCGCGTTAGTTGGATGCGAATTGTCCTTCGCTACATGAACAGCCGATGTACAACAGAACTATGAAAAATCGCTATTACAACGCTTCCTTCCGGCGGATTGTTCCCAGTGGCGTAGCTAAGGGGGGCAACCGCTCCGGGCACCGAGGCCTATGGGCGCCAAATTGAGAGAAGTTTAAACTGAAATTATTTCACATGTTTTTCGCAAAAAATAAAATTGTTGATTTTTTAAATTTTGTTTTGTATGTGAATGTTTTCTTTAGTAAGATATTTTGTTATATTCAAATAACGAATAAAGAAAAAGCTTCTGTAAATGTTTTTAGGGATGGCACAACACACTTGGTACCTAAGAAATTATGTACCTAAATTGAGGCGCAATGTAATGAAATAGGGGGCGCCAAATTGAGAGGAGCTTTAAGCCGAAATTATTTCGCATACTTTGAACATAAATAAGAATTGTTGACCTTTCTTTTTGTGTGTCTGTGAAGGTTTTGAAGAAATTCATTAAAGGTGGGAGGAAAGGAGAAATCTATAATTGTCAATCGCTGATGGTGGCTTCTAACTGTCTAGCCAGCAGTTTATAAATCAAAAGGCCTTTTGGCGACTTTGATTCACATTTCTTGTACCAAAAGAACATTGTTCATTTGTGCAGTAGCTGACCCTCCCGTAGAGTTTTCCAAACGAACTGCGAATGATTAGAACCTCTATTCATATTAAATTTTCAAAAAATAATAACGAATTTCTCAAAATGAACCTCTGGGATTGGTCCCCACTGCTTCGGCAGCGTAGACTGGACCTGCTACGCACGCATCTCTAAACACTAAAAACTACATTCAAATTTATCTTTCCCAAAAGGAATCTCCGGCACGGGTCCCTGCTTTCTTCGCCCCCGTATAGCAGGCTTGCTTCGCACGCGGCGGAAAATCTGAAGAGAATTGTAATATGATTTGAAAGAAAAAATTCCGCAGCGAAAGAAAAAAATCAGACTCATGAAACCTCAGATTAAAACAGTGCCCTGGTGGAGAAAGTAGAACTAAAAACTTAAGACAATCGAAAACTAAACTGAATGAACAAAACCCAGTTGAAATTGGGCCCATAGAGCCCAAGATAAGAATGCGTCCCCTGCGCTGGGAGGTAGAGCTAAAAACAGCAAGAAAATCGTAAGCTAAATTGTAAAAAAAGCGTAAAAAAAATCAATTCCCAATGAAATCTGGTCCACAGAATCCGAGATAAGAATGTGCCGTTAATGTTCGGTAATTATAGTAAAAGAAGTCTATGGTTTGGAAAACATACTTTTAAATGTAAATAAAGGGAAGAAACCCTTCTAGATGAATCTTAACTCATATCACGGGATTCATGCCGCAGAACATATTAATAATCTTCGATTAAATTGATAAAATGATTTATAATTATGTTTTTAGCATTTGACAACGTTTTTATAATTAAGACAATCGTCTACATGTCATATAATCTCTGCTCCACCGATTTCCGGGAATTAAAGGGGGGGGGGGGAGCAGTCGGAAAAAAGACCTCTTTTTAGTTTGCTTTAAATGTATATTCGTCCCTGTATGGTTCTTTCTCCGAAACTTTTGTACTGTCACCGTCAATTTTTTGAAAAAATTACGAAAAATTACCGACCGAAAAATTTTATACACAGATGTAAAATATTGTTCTGCACGTGCTCTGAAAATTTCAAATCGATATCTTAATTCGTTTTCTTAATTTTAGTTGATTAGTGAAAATTCTTAACTTCTTTCGTTTCGGCTGTGGAATCAGGTTTAGATGTGCACGCAATTTTGCCATTTCGTGAAAAAAAATCCGTTTTTGATTAGTTTTTAATAATTTCGGCTAATTATCAAAAAATTAGAAATCCGAGCCTCATGTGCATCAGGATCTGTCTTGGACTACCCATACCCTTACCAAATTTTCAGACTTGCACGTGCGGTAGCTACTTCTAGCTATCTCCGTCACACACATAGATTAGTTTTCATGCTGATTTTTGTGTTCTTAGAATTTCATATGAATATTTTCGTGTAATAGGGTCTTCTGTGAACCAATGCAAAATGAATTTAGCTGGAAGAACAACAAGTAAAGATGTTATTTCTCCTTCATTGTAAATATCATTTTCCCGTCAAATTGGCATTGAGAAAATCCAAATAATAAAATGTAGGCGATCTACCGCAAATTTCCCTTCTCAAGTCTTACAAATTATCAGGACTTTTCAGTCTTCCTACTACGAGGAGTATAAATGGCTGTTTTCTTCATTTTAAAAGTTAAATATGTTTCATATATACTTACATTCAGCGCATATGCATTAGAGAAAGCTGTATCTATATCTATGTAAGGAATAACTGGAGATTAATGGGAGAAAAGCTTTTGACTCGGGAATCTCAACACGTTTATTTCGTCTCTGCATCTTACAATCATCTTCGCAAGTTCCATCGGATGTTCCTCGAGCCATTTACGTCAACGTCGGAATCTACATGGACGTAGGTTGTGCAGGCACCTTGAATAGGCAAAATCTAATCTTTTTCGTGCGTGTTCTTGCTAATATGTTAGGGATTGTAATATTTTCGAGCATGAGGCGAAGGTAAAAATTTGGAGGAACATTTAGTTTAATTGGTTAATTAGCTCTTAATTGGCCTGTGGTCAAGACCCTCACAATTCCCGAGACAAGGCTTTAACCGCAAACGAAGAAAAATTGTCCAAACAGCAGCATTTTCTATCTTAAGTTACTATCTTCTCTGAATTTAATGGTGAGCAAAAAAAATGTTATGCTGGAAAACAAAGTTACAACGGGTAAAACGGATTTTAGAATATAAGATTTAAAGTTAGGAAAATAATTTAACGATTTTAATTTAAATTTAATTTTAATTTTGAATTTTAATTATCCTTTTCATCTATAGAAGTATATATCTCTCTCGATATATGACCATTGTAATGCGACTGCGCCAATTTATAAATCGAGTTGGATGTGATTGAGCATATGTTAAGGGTTTATTAAGATCTCGATCAAATTCGTTGGACATCTTGATCCTCCATCCTGTTTCAAAATGGCGGCCCCTTAAAGATTTCAAACAAAAAAAAACACACACACACACACACACATATATATATATACATATAAAATTATAAATACAAATTTACTTCTTACATATTCGCTCGGTCTTGATAGAAGGATTCAAGAATATGTTTTGGTGCCCCTCTATCTTAAAAATGGATAGTAGAGGAATTTGAAATTCTAGGGTGGCTGCTGTTTTGAAGTAGGAGACTTTTTCCCATAATCGGGCGTAATTTAGGAGTTTAGCAAATGTTTTTTTTTTTCATTGTTGCTATTCCCATACGCTTAAAACAACAGTAATATCCATGAACTTTTTGCTAAATTTTTGAAATTCCCATTCAAATATAGTATTAACAAAAACTAGAAATCTTCTATAATCGGGTTCCATGCATTTTAGTTTCGTGGTTTGAGTAAAACTAGCTGAATTCTTAAAAGCAAGGAAGAGTGAAGTTGCCTTTTCCTCCCGGAATAAGCCAAAAAGACTTTTTTTTTCTTCATCTTTACGTAAAATAATGTGGTTATTTTTTATTGGAGGGGGGGGCACAAAATTTCTTCTTGCCCCGGGCGCCAAAAAACGTAGCTACGCCACTGATTGTTCCCAAATTTACGTGGGACTTTTTGGCCATAGTCAAAAACATGCACATGAAATATGGTTCAATTCTATGCATCATACATTTTTCGATGGTACAAATTGTTCAAAAGTTACTATTATAGCGATCTTTTCCGGCGGAATATTTCCAAATTCAAGGATGAGCTGCTGGCTATCGAAAAAAACATATACAAAAAATTTGGTTCAATACTATGCATAACCTCATACGCTTTGCGATGGTACAATAATAAAAATAGCACAAAAATCGCTATTACAGCGCCCTCTTTCTGCGGAATATTTCCAAATTCAAGGAAGATCTGCTGGCAATAGCCAAAAACATGCTCAAAAAATTGGTTCAGTTCCGTGCATAACTGCTACACTTTTCGATGGTACAATAATAAAAATGGCACAAGAATCACAATAGTACAATATTCAAAATCGCGCAAAAATCGTTATTACAGCTTCCCCATCCGGCGGAATATTTCCAAGTTCAAGGAGGACCTGCTGGCAACGGCGAAAGAGATACAAAAAAATTTGGTTCAATTCTATGCCTAACTTCATTCACTTTTCGATGGTACAATAATGCAAATTGCACAAAAATAACTTCACTATTACAGCGCCCTCTTCCGATGGAATATTTCCAAATTCAAGGAGGACCTGCTGGCCATAGCCAAAAACATACACAAAAAATTTGGTTCAATACTATGCATAGCGTCATACGGTTTTCGATGGTACAAAGCGGACATGCGGACGAACAGACGGACATTTTGCATAAAAATGTTTTTCGTGATCTCTGCAACCCTAAAGCATGTAAATCCGTCGAAAACCGGAAGTCTAAAAATATCTCGATAACAATACTTTAACCTTTAGAAAAAAGAAAGTAAAAATTCATTACTTTAAAATTAAATGTATACAAAAATGTATATAATATTATTTGTTTCAGACATATTTTATAAGTCCTTTAATTTTGGCCTTAAAGCGCACCAAGTTTCAATGCTAGATGCCAGCTTCACCAAAAGTGGTCCTCTTGTATATGTCTTGTGTGTTTTATGTTACAGTATTAAAAAATGGCAATCTTCCTTTGCCTCTCCGACTAAATTTAATATTTTTGTGTTATGTCCTTTTTCTTGCGGTTTTGAGTGATTTAGTGTGCAGCTATTTTTTTAGTCATTTTTCTTTTTTTTTTTTTTTTTAGTGTTCTGCGATTTTGGTCAGTAGAAAAATTTGTTGAACAAAGACTGCTTAAATTTTGTGTTTCAAATGAAATTTCCTGCGCCAAACATCTTAAACAACACCGAAATTTCGTGGGATTTTGCACTACGATAATCACCATTGCAACGAATATCACGACTAAGCACTGCACTCATCTGATATGGCTACATGCGACTTTTTCCTGTTCCTAAAAGAAACCACTTCAAGGAAAGCGTTTTGCGTCAATTGACACAATACGAGAAAATTTGCTGAGGCAGCTACCTCAAAGAGTCTACTAAAAGTGTATCAAGTATTGGGTCAAACGCAGTATAGTTATTGGATTCTCGAGATTCTGCTGAATGTAACAAATTCTGAAACGTAACAAGTTATGAATAAATTTCAAATAGTAAATATTGATTTGACTAATAAACTTATGCTTGCTATTATAATTAGAGATCGTCCGAAAAATTGGTTTCGTTTTTGTTTTCGGCCCAAATCTGAGTTTCGCCAAAAATTCGTTTTCGTCGAAAATGCAGCTGAAAATTCGGCTGGACCGAAACTATCAGTATTCCAAAAATCTCCTTTCTTCCTTCAGAAATTTTCAGCATGACGCATCGATTTGAACTGCATCGGCTCAAATGAAACTATTTATTGCTAAGATCTTCGTTGTTTATAATTATCAGTCATGACTGACTCAAGACGTGAATGCAACTTATAAAGCAAGAAATGCATATATAACTAAACTTTATCACGTGCACATTAAAAGCTGCAGGCATAACAGTAAAAGAAAATTTTCAGTTTGAAACCGCAGAAGTGTTTCGAATACTCTTTGAGAAAGTTCTAGTATAACAGATGAACATTTACGGAAATCATTATAACAGATAAATCGAGGTGTGTATACATAAAACTAAAATATTTTTTAATTAAATGAAATTCGTATAATTAAAAAACCGTTCTGTGTCGCTGATGAATTAATTACGCTTCATTTTATATGAAAATAAAAAGTTTTGGGTCTAAGGCACAGGAACCAATTTGGGCCTCACGCATAATTAATTAATAATTATGTATCTCTCTATTCTAAAAAAAAAGTAACTACCGCTGTCACCGCCGCCGCCACCGCCGGTTTTGAATTTTTTGTGACCGGAGGTCTTTCTTCGTTAATATTAAAAAAACTGTTGCATACAAAAATATGAAAATCGGTAGTATTATAGAAAAATGTTTGATAAACACGCTGACGCAGACAGTTTTCAAATCGAAGAATTATTTTAAGAGATATTTAATGCCAAAGTTGGACAAAATCGTTCCATTAAAAAAGTTTTATAGGAGCAAAAACTGTACATACGAATTTAATCATTTTTAGATCATTTTATGCGTCTGAATTTCCCGGTGTGCAGATTGCAGTTAGTTTTTTAATTTGAATAATTTTTCGAGGTTTTATTTCTATTTTAAATTCAAATTTTCAGCATTTCGAGAGATATTTTTTACAAATTTTAGAAAATTGTATTAATTTAAACTGTTGCCAGCTGTATAAACAGCGCAAACAGTAATGTTTGCTTCAAATTAAAAATTTATTTTACACGTGACTATTATAAACAAAAAATATAAAAAGCAGGAGCTCATTGAAAATTACGTCATAAAAACTATAGTTACACGTGAATTTTAAATGAGAAAGAATATTGTAAAATAATAAATTCAGTAACATGCGTTAGAAGTCCTAAATAGGAGAATTTACGTCATATTACACTTATTACGTAAAATGAACAAAAAATAATATTGCAAAACAGTTTTAATTTAAAAATTGCGCGAGACATTTACTTGACATTTTAAGATGATCATAATATTTCATTTCTAACAAAAGTATTTTGACGTGAATATTAAAAAGAGAAAGAAAAGTTTGGTGAAAATTACGTCAGATTATAATTGTCAGATTCAAATTATAATTCAATCTTCCGAAATCTTTTTAAAGGCGATCAAATTAGCGTGTTGTTAGAGTCTGCGGTGTCTGAACGGGGGTTGACGAGCGTAGCTCGTAGGGGGCAGAGCCCCCTAGTATTTAACAAATTACTATAATATACCTATTACATTCTCCCCTATGTTGGAATTTCTAAAAATTTTTTGTAGATCTACGCCGATCATGACCCCTAGAACACAAAATCACCCCCATTCCAAAATTTTACACATCATATAACTATCTATCTATCTATACATACATATCTCTCTATTCTAAAAAAAAGTAACTACCGCTGTCACCGCCGCCGCCGCCGCCGCCGCCGGTTTTGATTTTTTTGTGATCGGAGGCCTTTCTTCGTTAATATTAACAAAAATAATGCATACACAAATATGAAAATCGGTGGTTTTATACAGAAATGTTTGATAAACACGCTGATGCAGACAGTTTTCAAATCGAAGAATTATTTTAAGAGTTATTTAATGCTAAAGTTGGACAAAATCGTTCCACTAAAAAAGTTTTATAGCAGCAAAAACTATACATGTCAGTGTAATCATTTTTAGATCATTTTATGCGTTAGAATTTGCCGGAGTGCAGATTGCATAAATTTTTTTTATTTTGACTCATTTTGTCAGATTTTATTTCTATTTTAAATTCAAATTTTCAGCATCTCTAGAGATATTTTTTACAGATTTCAGAAAATTGTACTAATTTAAACTGTTGCCAACTGTATAAAAAGCGCAAGCAATAATGTTTGCTTCAAATTAAAAATTTATTTACACGTGACTATTATAAACAGGAAAAAAACTTTCAAATTAGAATTAAATAATTACGTATAAAAAGCAGGAACTTATTAAAAATTACGTCATAAAAAGTATACACGTGAATTTTAAAAGAGAAAGGATATTGTAAAATAATAAATTCATTAACATGCGTTAGAAGTCTTAGGAGAAATTACGTCATATTTACGTCACATTATAGTTATTACATAAAATGAACACAAAATAATATTGCAAAAAAGTTTAAATTTAGAAATTGCGCTAGACATTTATTTGATATTTTGAGAATTAATTTAAAATGTCTCATTTAAAAGAACTTTCTTTTCGCTTTGCTAAAAAATACCAGGAGACAAAGACGCTCTTTACTTAATTCCTTTTATATTAGCTTATTTTGAAATGTTGTTACACGTGTATACGTCATCAAGTTATTTTTATTTCGACGTTTTATTTGTGTTTTTATTAATGTTGTACGAATTTATTTGTTCTTTCGTTGTTTAAAATAAAAATTATATCAATTTGTATAATTTGGCGAGTGGTTTGGCGATTTATATAATTTGGCGAAATTGGTCGACAGCATAATCAAATAACCGCAGCGGATTTGGCGAAGAGATCAAAGAGAAAGGAATAGAAATTCGTTTATAGGGAGATCGCCACTGTTTTTTAAATTATAATTCAATCTTTCGCAATCTTTTTAAAGCCGATCAAATTAGCGTGCATTTAGAGTCTGCGGTGTCTGGACGGGGGTTGGCGAGCGTAGCTCGTAGGTGGCCGAGCCCCCTAGTATATATATATATATATATATATATATATCACTTTTTGTGGACACAATAACGTCCATAATGCTGCACAAATCTTTTCCAAACTGATACATAAAATCAAGGGGCAGAAAATCTCGGCCAAGTTCGTTAACGGGCAAAATCGGACCACAGGGGTGGAAATAGGGAGGGTTTTTGTGAAAACAGAAAAACACCCATAACTTCTTAACTGTAATACATATCAAATCAGTTTAAAGTTATTACTACTTATAGGAACATGCTAAGAATTTATGTATAACAGATTTTTGATAAAATTAAAAATAGGCTCAAGGGGCGAAAAAAATGGGGTTTTATGGGGAAAAAGATATTAAGAAAGCTTTAATTTATTATAGATGTTCTTAATATTATCTACAACTTTTATATTGACAAGTGTTTGATGGGACCAATTCTACATCAAAAACAAATTAAAAATACATAGCAATTGAAGAAAAAATTATCGTATTAAAAAGATTCTGATAAAAGCAGATCTTACAAAATTTATTTCTTTAATTTCATTTAGGTAGATTTCGTAAGAAATACCACCTATTACATTCTCCCCTATTTTGGAATTTCTGAAAAAATTTTGCAGATCTACGCCGATCATGATCCCTAGAGCCCAACACCACTCCAGTTCAAAACTATATATGTATATGTATATCACTTTTTTATGGACACGATAACTTCTATAATTCTGCACAAATCTCTTCCAAACTGATACACAAAAACAAGGAGCAGAAAAATCTTGGTCAAATTCCTTAAAGGGAAAAATCGAAACAAGAGGGCGGATATGGGAAGAGTTTTTGTGAAAACAGAAAAAAAAAACTATAACTTCTTAATTGTAATACATATCAAATCAGTTTAAAGTTACTATTACTTCTAGAAAAAGGGCCAAAAATTTATGTATAACAGATTTTTGATATCATTATAAATAAGATCAAGGGACGAGAGAAATAGCGTTTTATGAGGGAAAAAATCCATAACTTCGTCAATTCACAAAATTCAAATCCACTTAAATTTATTATAAATCTTCTTAATATTTTCTAAAACTTTTATTATGACGAGTTTTTGACAGGACCAACTCTTACAGGAAATAAAAAATTAAAAACGAAAAAAAAAGGGGGGGGGGTGAAGAAGAAAAAATTCATAATTTCGTCAATTCATAAGATATCAAATCTGCTTGGATTAAATTTAAATCTTCTTAATATTATCTACAACTTTTATATTGACAAGTCCTTGATAAGACCAAGTCTTACAGCAAAAAATAAATAAATAAATAGAAAATAAAAGAGGGGGGGGGTGAGCTTGTAGAAGAAAAAAAATCACATTAACATGATTCTGATGAAACTAACTCTTACAGAAAAATGAAATTAAAAACTCGTCAAAAGATGCCAGATAAAATTGTTAAACTGGGCTTAGCTGTAATCTTCATTTAGTTTTTGTTGGTGAATTAACTTCGAAATCTATCTGTGCCTGTAGGCCGAGCCGGAAGGGATTTTTTATAATTCTGCTATATGAGGATGTGGTTAAAAATCGGTAACAAAATTTAGTATACTTACGAATTAAGCAACTTCATTCTAGGGCCGAAGTAATTAGTATTAACAAAAATCCTATTACGCCATTGTATTAATAGTAAAATTAAACTCTTTAAACACATCTTAGATATGATATACTACTTTTTAAATGCGGCTTATTTCGTAAACATTAACTGAATAGTTCCTTTCACCAGCTGTAACATGTCTGCGTTAATATTCAAAAGATCTGCACGACAATTTCTTGTCATCCATATCCATCACTGCCATTTGACATAATGGAATAATCTGGAAAACTCTTAAGGAATACTGCAGCATAACAATAAGAGAAATGCAAAAACAGTGTACAGCTGGATATGTGCAAATGTTTACCATGTTTTTATTACATAAACGTATCAATAAACTTAGAAAAAAGTTTGAGCAAATGTGTTTCGAAAAAATAGGTACCAAAAGCAACATAGTTTTTTACCTCACATTCTATCAAAGTCTGAGAGCTAATGTGTCTGCAGGATCTGTTTGTACGTACGTATGTAAATATGTACGTAACGCGATAACTCTTGGTAGAAATATCCGATTTGCTTCAAATTTTGAATATAGGTTCATTCTGAAAAGACGCATCCCTGATTAGTTTCGGGGGTTCATTGGTTAAGCGTAAAAGGGGGGGGGGCAGTAGCGTAGCCAGGATTTCGTTTCGGGGGGGTCCAGAATTTTTCCTTCAGGTTATATATATAGTAAAACCTATCAAGATGAAATCGTAAATATAGCTGAAATATTCCGTTTTACACAAGTTTTAGTGTTATCAGGTGTATTTGTATAGTATTCATTTCCGTAGCACTATGGAACATTTCTGTTTAAGACAGAATTCCGTTATAGGCAGGTTCGATTTTTACAAGTTTTGTGTATTTATATAAATATACTTATTTATGTCATATGAATAGAATAAAACTTGTCAAAATAGTAATTGTCTATAACAGAATCCTGTCTTTAACGGTAGTGTTACATGGTCTTAATATGAATTGCGATACAATTAAATTTGCTAAAAACCTGTCTGAAAGGGGGGATTTTCATCGTTCTTTAGTGAAACATAGTGAAACATGTGAAAGCGGAATCTTTCTATAACGGAATCTTGTCTCAAACGGAAGAGTTTCAGAATCCCTGCGAAACGAACAATAGATCTTAGTGAGGTAGTGTATCTTAGAAGCATAATTAATTACACTTATTTCTATGGAAGCCTGTCTAAAATGGCGCTTTTTACCAGTCACTTGCAATCTTGTCTTGACTGTGTATGTATAATAGAAGTATTTCGAGTAACTTTAAGAATTTAGGTATATCGTTATTTAATTATTTTTTAAAAAAGCATGGATAAAAAATGTAAGGCCAAGCTCTATAACTGCAACTAATAATACATTGAAGTTATATTAATATTTGCCAATGAAAAAGATTCACTATGATGTAAAAAGCTGAGCGCATACTGAAGAGTTAAATTTAATTAACCACTTCGCTGTCATCCACGAGTATACTCGTGGCTTTAATTTATTAATTACTTTGTCATATTTTAGAATTAAAGAAATTGCCTCATTTATTGGCAGAAATTTCACTGTATTAGTAAAGCGAAATTCCCCTTTCTGAATTTGTGGTAGCAATCGAATTTTAACAAAAAATTTGAAAATTCTTACTTTATAGTTTTGGCAGCGAATAGGTTAAATCAAGTTTCATATTACATAACATTTGCCTACAATAAAGTTAGTATAAAGTGGTTAAGTTTAAAACAGCAATTTCCATATTTAGTTTCTTGCCGTTGAATTAAGAACTTGTGCTGTAATAGATATTGGATAATGATTTCACATAAGTATCAATCGCATGAGCCGTTCATGTGATCCGCCGCGCTCCCTATGGGAGTTTTTGAGATAACCCAGATGGCATGAACATTAGCAGCAAGTTTGATTTTTTCTGATATTATCTTACCGTGGCAAATTTGAATTGAGAAATTCGCAGCAAATCTCCCGCAAGGTATACCATCACCCACTTGCATGAGTAGTTTGTTGTGAAACTGATGCAAGACTGTCTTTAATTCACGAAAGTGACGAAAGCAAAAAATCCCTCTGTTGAGAGAATAGACAACCAGCACATACGCAGAAATTGCAGAAATTTTATTTGGTAGGCACCACTTTTTCTAAACGCTATACTTATTAAATACCAAAAAATGCTCGAAATGAAAAGTACAAATATTACCTAAACTTGTTTATGGTGATAAAACCGATACATGCACCTTCTGACGGCGCTTTCGCCTCAATAGACTTGATCAGGTCTATGGACCCCTTCGAAGGAGTTAAACTTATAGTGTGACATGGAAAGATTACTACTTTGCAGTAAGTTTGCAGTATTTTTGATTACTTGTTTGCCGTTAGTTTGCAATAAATTTGATATAGTATGAATTTAACTTGCACGACAAGTTAGCTGCAAGTTCAAAGTGTGGTGACTTCGGCGTTTGCGTTATCTTGCTGCAGTCTTGTTATGAACTTTCAGTCTTGTCATGCTGAGCTTACTGCAACTTTGCAGGTTTTCAGAGCAAGACTGTTGCAAATTTTCTGCAAACTAAAAATACTATGTGGGAAGGTTTTAACTTTAAGAAAAATATCTTGCATTTTCAGCTACAGAAACTAGTAATGTAAGAAGCACACAGATTAAATATAGTTCATGCTGGGAAAAGCAGTTTTGTTACAATTGTCTTATTCAGCGATAACTCTTTTGGGTTTCCATGTTTCATGTCTCGCCACTTTTGATACCATATTTGATCTAATAGTTGCTTCCGATATCTGGTCGCCTTTAAGGAAGTTAAATTTTTGTAATAAGTTTATTTGTGATGGATTAGCACTTTTTTGGAAGTATTAGAATGTGTAAAAAATGGTTCATGGTGGTTTCTGTTTTTGTACTTCTCAGCCAATTTATTTTAGATGGTTCGAAACAGTTTTAGAACATTCTCCAAGTTCAGCGGTAAACTTCGGACGGGTCGGATTTATGCAGCTCTGGAAGGAACACTTAGGAGTTTCGTGGAAGGGGGTAGCGCCCTTCTAGACCATTAATAATCAGAAAATTCCGAATCTTCCGATTGCACCCTTAAACGATTTGACAGTAGGATCAAGAGCCTCATCTCTGTATATTTCAGCATTCACAGTTGCACTGGTAAAAATGTGTCGATCACTGCGGCTATTCAAAATGATGTCCGGCCATACCAGGATTCCAGGACCTTTGTATCGATGCCTTTCAAGGATGTTTGCAGCCTTAGTGCGTGTGATTTTCTCCCTCCATATGGTAACACGTTTGTAGTAACTCTCTCAACAAAATCGGGATTCATCGGTAAAGAGAACTCGACTCCAGTCCGTGGTACTCCAATGACGATGATCACTGCATCACTTTAACCGGACGCATTTCGCTACCAGAGATTGTGGAACACAAATCATGGGTTTCCTTGCATGCAGACTTTCACTCACAGTAAACCAGGATAGTCGAGTTCTTGCTGCTGCAGAAAACTCCCTGCAATCTGAGCTGACGTCAATTGCCTATTTCTTTTAGCAACCGTTGGCAAATTACAGTCCTGAGAGCCTATTGTGGTGCGTTTTCTACCTTGACCTGGTTGTCTGTGGACATTATACCAGTGTCTTTAAACCGTTTCCAGATTCTTGACATGATGCTTTTGGCTATTTTTAAGTCTTACAAACCCCTAAGAGTGTCTGTCCTGCTTCCATTCTCCCTATCGCACGCAATTTCTCAAAATCGGACAAATGTGTTCTGGACGACATATTCAACCTACTAGAAGCGAAAGTTTTACCTAATTACACTTACAATCCTTAAAATTAAACTTCAAATTACCCACGTGCGCCCCTTTTCACACATGAACCGAAGGAACGGGCTGAGGCTGAAAAATTTGCATATATTTCTGTAGAGAATGTTAATCCCATTGGACTACGTGATAACGGTGGCATTGAGTTACCTTTCTGGAAGTTCCCTTAATAGAATTAACATAAAGCACCTTTTTATGGTTGTTCCTTTAATTTTTCTCGCTAGTGTATTTTGAAAGTGGTAACAAATAACCAGTCCAAAAATAAAGTTACTTTTATTAATTGCAGGCAGCAGATTTAAAGTAATTGTTAATATTGTCCGTTATAAAGTGAACAAAGATAAGGGTCACGAAACTCAACCAATGTACCGTTATTGCGTTCGTATTAACTCGTTCTTTCCCATAAGTGTCGACAACAGAACCCCATCGAAGTCCAAGATAAAGAAGTTTTACGTTTAATCTAGTTACAGTAAATTTGTGTAAACGGAATAGCAGGTATACTTGCATTACCTTCCGTCTCGGGACATTAAAATGTTTTTGCTTATGAGAGGATTCCCTGTTTACAAAAAACCTGCCAAGAAGGATTCACAATTGGTACAAGTTTAATTTCAGATAGGTTTCGAACGTTAGCAAGCACAAATATATAGTGTTGTTTGCGTCAAACCTTGAATTGTTTTCCTTTGAGATAGGTCATCGTCACAGATTTTCCTGTAATAGATTTATGCTCTTCAGAGGTGGTGTTATAGCAGCGGTTTCCAACCTGGGGTAGCGTAACCCTGGGGGTACGTGGCGGGTCTGCTGGGGTTATGTGAAAATAGTATCGGTAATGGCGGAAGTCACAAACATGTTAGGAATATCAATGCAATTTGCTTCGATTTATTATATGGTTGTGATAAGAAGATTACTAATGAAAAAAAGCATGTTTGCGTTATCTACTTGAGTGGATGGGGGAAGGGGGCGTGTTTATGAGAAATGGGGGTACTCCGAAATGAAAAACCTAAGAAAGGGGTACGTGAAAGAAAAAAATTTGGGAAGTGAGTACGTTTTAGCAGTTTTAAGGGATACTGTGAAAACGGAAAGTGTTTATAACAAAAACCTGCCTAAAACGGAAAAGTTCACAGTCCCGAAAAAAACATACCTTTGAATTATACCTTCTAAGACGAATACCTCTCTAAAGCGGAATTTTTTATAGATCTTTTGTGATTCTGTCTTAGCAGTTTTTACTGTTGTATTTGTATCCATGATTCAGTAAACCAGGTCTACTTTCGGTGGGGTCCGGATCCCCTGGACCCCTTTTGGCTACGCCACTGGGTGGGGAGGGGGTTGCCTAACCCCTCCTTTTAATTTAGACAAATGGGTTTTTCATGCAGAATTATCCTATTTGCTTCAAATTTGGTATACCGGTTTATCCTGATAAGGTGCTTCCCTGATTAGATTTGGAGGTTGTTTGTTAAATATAAAGGGGAGTAAATTTGACTGGAGAATTAATATCTGCTTTAGTAAGACGAAATTGTTTTTCCGAAATCGATATTCTTCGCTTGTATAAAATCCAATAAAAACTTGTTAAAGAACGACAGAAAAAATAGAGCAAATAAATTTGCCATGTTTCGGAAATTACACGAGAAGAAATTATTTCACTCTTTGTTAGATTATTTTTCCTTTTTATTTTTCAGAAATCACGAAAGGGTTAAATATAAATTAGCTATGAATTAAATTATGAATAAAGGCATCGTTAAGAATATCGGAAGTACTTTTGGTATTCTTTCAGAAATCAGGAATTTTTAAAAATCCAGGTACTCGGTACCGATGATTCCGGATTTTCGAAGTTATACTGTATTTTGCTGGTTTTTTTAAGATAGTGCAACAGGAAAGAAAAAAATGAAACATCATTTAAACTATCTTTTTAGATTTCTAAATTGATTTCACAACGTATAATCATAAATAAATAAATGTTAAACTATTAGGGGGACAATTTACCGTTTCAACGATTTTGTTTATTTTAAAAAATGGGGTCCAAAAGGTGAACTCACTGCATTTCAATGTTCAACTGAAAGTACATTTAAAAAAATTAACTGCGTATTTAATTAAAAATTTTTAAAAGTTTATAAAAATTTGAATTTTTTAAAATCACTACTACTTTTTTAAAAAATTGATACTTTTGCCCATTTTCTTTTAAAGATTTTCAAATGTGTATTACACAAGACTGCGCATGGATTTTTAGATACATTTAATATTACATTTAATATAATTTTGTTACTGATATATATATATATATATAGTGTAAAACGATGAAGTATAACGCATCTTCATATACTTTTATTTAAAAAAAAAAAAAAAAAAAGGCCAATTCCATGCGCAGATTTAGCACATGTATAATAAACATGAACATGTGCAAAAAAGTTTAATTCTCCATCTGAAATACAAAAAAAAAGCCTTAGTATTTTGAAAACATGATAATGAAGAAAATATGAACATGGAAAAAAAGCCATTTAAAGTTTTAATTTGCGTGAGTAATTGCGCTGAGTGTATTAACAAAATTTACAATATCTCGCGATATAATAACCGTCTGGGTCAAAATGATGTGTCAAAATATTCACAATTAAACAGGCTTTCATTTAATATTTAAAAAGAAAAATCGATTTTTTGACCAATTTTAAGGTTAACAATCCCCTTAATTGATAAAAGCGTACTTTTTTTTAAATATTACACTCTTCATTTTTTATTTATAATTTATTTTCTATACTTTAGCCATTAAAATGTTTCATTGTTGCAGTTTATGGCAGCCATTTGACCTTTTTTGGCGAGCATTGGCGCGTCATTAAATCCATTGTATTTTTTCAACTCGTACACAATTAAACGTTTCACAGAGAAAATTGAGCTATTTATCACCTGTGACGGACCAACGGAAAAATCCCTTAAAATAAATATATTAATTTATGATTAAGTTCAAAAACTGTTAAGGGGACAAGGGACCTTCAAACTCATTTATTTTTTTTTTATTTAATTTTAAATACTATTTAAGGGCACACTATATGCATTATGACAAATTTATCACACAAGAAATCAAAAAAAAAAAAAATGTTGAGAAAAATAATGAAATTTCTTCAATATTTTAAGTGTTATGAAAAACTTTTCAAAATGCCCCGTGCGTATTCCATATCAATTAAAATTCCCAATATTTTTTTTTTATGCGAGTTTATTTTATACAGGGTGTCCGGTCTTAACGGTGTCCAATGGCTAATTCCTAAACCGTTAGTCATAGACATATAGTTCTAATTACAAAAATGCTTTAAATCGGGTAAAGAAATATTTTTAAAACGATGTGGATCAATAAAAACAATTATTAAAAAATTACGAAATTTAAATTTTTATACGGTCCCCCGGTCCTATAAGTTATATTTAGTAAAATTTTCCTATTACACTGACAAGTAAGACAAATAAAAGTCCCATTCATATAACTCTAAAATTGAGCGAGTTATGAAACTTTAAAAATGCATGATTTATGCCACTTTTCTGCTCTGAAAACAAATGAGTTCGGCTTGCATTGAGGGATCACATACCAAGTGCTTAAAGTATTCGAAGATCTTATTTCATGTGTATCTGCGCTTTGAAAAAAATCTTACAAGTATTACGATTAAGTTAACATTTATTAAGTTTCAGATTGGCTAAAATAGCATATGTTTTATTTTGTCAGGATTTGAGACTGTTTCTTTTATGATTTCTTTTAACAAAAATTATGTTATTTTTATAAGATTTTATGTTACTTCAACGATCGTACGTATGTTTTCCCAGGTCAAAATTTGTATTCGAACTTTAACTCACTTTTAAATATCCGATCGAGATTACATTTTACATACTGGCGCAAATCAAGTAACAATCTAATATTATTATGATTTCCGGTGGTTACCATTTATACTTATTTTACAGGATAACACAAACAATTTCGGATATATTACCGCCAAGAAGTTTAAGAAAATGTTTTAGATTAGATAATACAAGTCTACGATTGTTGGTTTTTTTTAACTTTTATGTATTTTTTATCACTGAATCCGAAAATTACGTTAATTTTTAACCATCATTTCAGGATATTTCACAAATCATAAATTGCCAAATTTAACGAAGGAGAAAATCGGATACTATAAAGTAGAGGAGATGATTGTGTTTTTTAACTTTTGATAATTGATTTTTACGTACTCTTTGCACTGAATCTGAAAATGACCTTCATTTTTAACAATCACGTTACAATTTTTTTTTGCAAATCGTAAATGTGTAGTTTAAAATATAGCGAAAATCTCATACTGTAAAGCATATGTAAAACTTTTTTTTGTTTTATTTTATTTTATTCAATAATTAATTCGTTATTTTTGCTTATCCTGGGATTCTTACAGCTAAATAGTTGAGTGGTCCGATTAGATGAGGGAGGAGATTCAATTTTAACTTTAAACTTTTTAACTTTGAAACTTGCGAAAATCCTGATGTGATGGTTAAACATTAAGATCAATTTCAGAATCAGCGGTATAAAATACATAAGAATCAATTATCAAAAGCTAAAAAACATGACATAACCCAATATTTGCAGGCTATTGTAATCTAATAATATTTTAAAATACGTATCATTTTGTTAAAAATTGAGTCTGTTAATTTAGCATCATTTTATTTAACTAAAATTCTGTTTTTTCTTTCTTTTTAAATGTTTATTACAAATTGTACGAGGGTCACTCTGAAATTTTTGAGATACAACTAAGTTTTTAAAGTTATACTTACAAAATTTTAGGTGTGTTCAAAGTAGTCTCCTCTAGCATCAATGCACTTTTGTAGACGAATTTTCCACAGATTAAATGCCTCAAGCCATTCATTTCTTGGAATAGATGAAAAAAATGCATTTATAGCCACATCAATCTCCTTCTTCTGAATGAAAACGACGTCCACGTAAGTTCTTTTTCAGATTAAAGAATAACCAAAAGTCACACATAGCTAGATTTGGTGAATACGGCGGATGTTCTATCACTTTAATTCGATTTTGTTTAAGAAACTCAACTGTTAATCCGGCTGTATGCGAAGATGCATTGTCATGATGAAGCATTAGTCCCCTAACATTCACTTCTTGTAGAATTTCTGGAAGACATTTAGTGGTATACCAGTTTGCTGTTACTGTCTTCTGTCCTTCCAACTTGATGGCTTTGATCAATCCCGTACTTCTGAAGAACACCGCATACATCACTTTTTTCAGTGCGCGTTGTCTTTTCATCATTGTCGGCGTGGGATCATCTTCAAAGACTCACAATTTGCTTTCTTGACGTGTTGGAACGTCCAAAAACGGTATGTACGTTTCATCACCCGTTACAATTTTTTAAAAATGATGCAGTGGCCACCATCATTTAGCAATTTAAGAGTTTCTTTACTGATTCTGACACGCTCCTCTTTTTAGTGCTCAGTTAGATTATGTGGAACCCAACGGCAAACTACTTTTTTCATATGCAATTCTTCATGATTAATTTTGTGTATGACTGCGGATCCAATGTTAAGTTCCTTCTGTATCATTTAATAGGTACTGCGATTATCATCCATTAACATTTTTCGTATGGCAGACACATTATCCGGGATTACTGCCGACGGCGGCCTTCCTGTGTGTTCTTCATCCTGAAGAAAATTGCGAGCTCTGCTAAATTCTTTAAACCATCTGAATACAGTAGCACGACCTGGAGATTCACCACCAAATGCTAATTTAACCGTTGAACGCATTCTTCTTGATTTAATCCTGCTTTAAAATCGTAGAAAATCATAGCGCGAAAATTTTCTCGCGTCAACTCCATTTTCTCTTCTGTTTAAAATTTATTCTACGCTAAACAAGTTGAAGTAAGTCAGTAACAAATCGTCTGCTGTGTTAAAATACTTTGCATTTTAAAATTAAACCGTTATTTTTATTTTGTAAATTCTCGTCTGCGCGTATCTCAATAATTCCAGAGTAACCCTCGTATATTTTGCATTAATATGTCCGAATGATTAAAGATTTCAAATTTATATTGCAATGTTAATTTTACTCTCAACCATTTTTTAATATATCTGACGAAATTATATTTCGACTAAATTTGTGAATGGCCCCCAATTTGCAGCAAAAAATATGCTCCAACTTTAAACAGCCATTACTCGGTCAATTTTAATCGTAGAATAACGGAACTTTTTATGTATTACTTGTCAGTGTAAAAGGAAAATTTTACTAAATATAACTTATAGGACCGGGGGACCGTATAAAAATTTAAATTTTGTAATTTTTTAAGAAAGGTTTTTATTGACTCAAATCGCTTTTAAAATATTTATTTACCTAATTTTAAACAACACTTTTGTAATTGGAACTATATGTCTATGACTAACGGTTTAGGAATTAGCCATTGGACATCGTTGAGGCCGGACACCCTGTATATACAAATACTGTGCATAGCTTCTTTTTTTTAAAGTAAATATAATTGGAAAAGTTATAGATAGTTAACTGCAGAAATAAGATGCAAAATTACGGAAAATTTCATAAAATTTAGAAAATATTTCTTTTTATACCTTTTTTTATTCCAATATATAAAATTCGATGTACAGGTTTTTTTTTTTTTTTTTTTTTTTTTTTTTTTTTTTTTGTATGTATAAAATAAACTCGCGTAAAAAAAATTGGGAATTTTAATTTATATAGAATGCGCATTGGGCATATTGAAAAGTTCTTCATAAAGCTTAAAGTATTGAGGAAAATTTCTTATTTTTTTCAATTTCTTGTGTGATAAATATATGCTATACTGCATATAGTGTGCCCTTGAATAGCATTTAAAGTGAAATTTAAAAAACAATAAAAAAAAAAATAAGTTTTAAGGTCCCTTGTCCCCTTAACACTTTGTATTGCCATCGGAAACAAACATGAGAACCTAAGTTTAAGGTAATTTTCGTAAGAAATACTACCTATTACATTCTCCCTATGTTGGAATTTCTGATAAATGTTTGCAGATCTAAGCAGATCATGACCCCCAGAACCGAAAACCACCCCTAATTCAAAACTTTACACATATATCCAGGGTTCTCGCTGCCGCTCGCCATTGCGCCAAATTACGACAAAATGTTTCATTTGGCGAGTAAACGGATGATTAGTCTCTCCGAATTGCGAGTGCTCAATTTTTGCTCATCTTTTGTGTGTGTGTGTGTCAGTACAGGCGACATGTGTGTGTCAGTACAGTATTTACATTACTGAACGATTGCTGTCACTTACCATATTCTATCGTATCGTACAATTTAGAATATTTTTTTGAGATACTAACCCAACAATTTAGCTTCAGCCAAAGCCACAATAAACAAAAATATCATTTCAGTATATTTTAATGGCTCAATAGGCAACAGTACTATTTTGAAATAGCCTTTGAAGTATGGGCTTCAATGTAAAGCCGAAGAATTCTAAAAAAATAAAGTTTTTGATACATTTTGTTGGTTATATTTTGAATTTTTTAGAATTCATTGAATGTAATATATTGAAATCCTGAGTTAACTGGGATTGGAAGTTTTATTTCAAAACATTTTATTGGGTTAAATCAAATTTTAATTTTTTTTTCTTGATTGCGCGAGACATTTAGAATACAGTTATTTTTTTAGTTTCTGTAGCAGATAATTAAATTTAGATGAATAACTAATCCATAAACAGTTTCAAAAAAAGTTATTTCAGAACATATTGAAAAAAAAGGGGGGGGGGATACGTTAAAGAGTTAACTTTCATTTTTTCACTACGAATTTTTTTTTTCATTTGGCTAATATTTTTTACTTCTGATTAGCCAAATTACTAGCGTTCGTAAAAAGTCAGCGAGAACCCTGTATATATCTATATATATATCGATATATATACACTGGCGGAAAGAAAAATCCCAACACCATGAAAGACACTTGTGTTAGATAAACGAAATTTGGTAGGCGTGCATATACATCTGAAAGATGACATCGATTGAAATTTCGCGCTTCGCGCATAAGTGTGGCGCTAGTAGCGCCACTCAGAACTTGCAGATCAGGTTTACTTTAAATGCGTGCTGTAAAGTTCGTGGACGTTATTTAGCTTCGAAATGTGACGCATTGAGTTGATGATAGCCAAGAATTCCTTTAACAAGTCGAAGAAGCCACTGACAACAGCTCACCGAGTTGGAACGAGGTCGCATAATCGGGCTACGAGAAGGTGGATTTTCTTTCCGCGATATTGCAGAAAGACTTCGCTGGAATGTATCCACTGTGCTTGATTGTTGGAAGCAGTGGTCAAGGTATGGTACTGCCTCAAGAAGACCGGGTTCCAGGCAACCACGTGGCACTCCTGAGAGAGAAGATCGCGGTATTCGGCGTACGACTGTGGCGCATCGTACTGCGTCTGCGGCAGAAATTTGAGCTGCAGTTGGTACCACAGGGACACAACGAACTGTTAGAAATTGGTTACTTCAAGGACAGCTCCGAGCCAGGCGCCCTGCAGCTTGCATTCTACTGACTCCAAGCCATTGCCGTTTGCGACGCCGTTAGTGTCAAGCCAGAGCTCATTGTAGGACAGAGTGAAGATCTGTTGTGTTTTCTGATGAAAAAGAAACACAACAGATCTCCACTCGGCCCACCAATGAAATCCGGATTGACACGAATGGCTTCGCAAACGGCAATGGCTTGGAGTCAGTGGAATGCACGCTACAGGGTGCCTAGCTCGGAGCTGTTCTTGAAGTAACCGATTGTACCTTTTAGGTATGTATTTGATTTAACAGTTGCATTACTCGGTGGTACTTATAAGTACCGTCAGTACACTGAGTGTTGGAGAAAAACTTCTTGTTTTCTTTCCCCGTCTGCGTAGTTATCTATCGTTTCCATTTGCTTTAAAATGTAATTACTAAAATGAAGTTTAGTAATGGTTTCCCTCGTATTTCTTTTCTGTTTCATTGTTAGTTTTTATAGAAAATGGAAAAAGTTGTGGCACCAGCTCGTTTTTGCTATGCTAGAAATGACATATGTAAATTCATATATTGCATATGTGGAGATGCGTGAGAACATGTTGTCCCTGGAATATAGACGTCGCATAACTAAAGGACTGCTTACAAGATCAAAACCTTAAAAAAAAATAGATTTTTTTAAACCTTTTTGGTGCAAAGCATTTTTAATAAATGTGAAATAAATGATTGGCACCGGAATTTGCCAAAAGATTTATTTGTAACTAAGGGAAAAAAAGCCTATATTTCACATACTTATTAAATCAAAAATATTTTCTGGTGCCATTTGAAATACCTTGGGGGTGTCTGTTACGATATTTTAGTCATAGTGTATTGATGATACTTTAAAGTACCACTTTAATTAATTACCTCTAAGGAATTAAATTTCTCACGTTTGAGTATTATTTTTATGTTTACTCTTTAATTTTCATTGTAGTAACTGAAAAAAAAAATATTGCAGTAGATCATAATGCAGTAGATAAAGGGTTAATAGATTTAAAAATTTCCACATTTTAAACCCTAGACCTTAACACGTTGAGTACCACGATGACTCGCACTGAAGCGCTGAAATTTTACTATGTTTAAAGTAATTTTTAAGAAAGTAAAATCCTGTAATAAATAAAAGGTAGGTAAATTTTAAATATTTGTTCAGTAATTATTTAAAACAATGTATATTTTTTCAGTTTTGTATCATATTTTAGACGTCAGCCATCGATGAATGACGCGTTTTAAATGGAAAGTTCGCTGTCAGCCACCGGTGGCTGACGTGGCGCTTAACGTGTTAATAATAAATAGATAATAAAAATCTTCACATTTTAAATCCTGGACCTAATATAAGTAATCTTCCCGTTTCAGGGCCATTTCATGAAAAACTGACCAAATGTCCTGCGCGCGACACTTACATAAATACCGTATATACTCGTCAACCCCCCAATTCTTAAGCAAAATTTTGAAAAAAAACTTAATTTTCGTGTACAAGTCGAACCACATTTCTGGTAGTATGTTGAAAAATAATTTGTAATCGAGGATTTAAAAAAAAATTAATAGATTTTCATTAAATTAGTGAACTTTCTACGTTTCTAGTCAGACTTTTATTTTTTTAGGTAGATTTCGTATGAAATACTACCTATTGGGATCGTTCCTATGTTGGAATTTCTGAAAAATTTTTGCAGATCTACACCGATCATGACCCCTAGAACCCAAAACCACACTCAGTAAAAAACTTTATCTATCTATCTATCTATCTATCTACCTATATATATCACTTTCTTCTGGACACGATAACTTTCGTAATTCTGCACCAATCTCTTCCAAACTGATACATAAAATCAAAGGGCATAAAATCTCAGTCAAGTTCGTTAATGGGCAAAATCGGACCAAGGGGATGGAAATAGGGAGGGGTTTTGTGAAAACAGAAAACCCCCATAACTTCTTAATTTTTTTACATATCAAATCAGTTTAAAGTTTTTATTACTTCTAAAAATAGGGCCAAAATTTTATGTATCACAGATTTTTGATAAAGTTAAAAATGAGCTCAAGAGGCGCAAAAAATAGAGTTTTTGGGAGAAAAAAATTCATAACTTCGTCAATTCTCAAGATATCAATTCCAATTAATTTTATTATAAATCTCCTTAATATTATCTACAACTTTTAAATTCACAAGTTTTTGATAGGACCAATTCGTACCGCAAAAAAAAAAAAATTAAAAACGAAAACAAAAAGGGGGTTTGAAGAAGTAAAAAATACATAACTCCGTCAATTCAAAAGATAATGACATTATCCATGAATCCCCCATGAATTTATCATATATCTTCTTAATATTGTCTACAACATCTATATAGACAAGTTTTGGATAGGACCAATTCTTACAGCAAAAAAAAAAAAAAAAAAAAAAAAAAAAAATTAAAAATACATAGCGGTTGAAGAAAAAAATCATCTAAGTAAGGGTGTATTCTAATCCAAACTGCGTATTTTCTGACTCATTTTACAATTCATTTTTGCTCTCAAAGGCTTCCAATTAGTACGTTTTCTTACTTAGGAACTATATAATGTACCGTAATGTTTCGATTTTTTGTTAGAGGCAGAATATATTTTTAAAAATGCTGTTAAAGTGGGCATTTTGAACCGAATTTCCCGAAGCGGATTGTGTTGAAAAAATCATTGCATTAAGGATGCACTCAAATCCAAACTGCTTATTTTCTGACTCATTTTTAAATTCATTTTTGCTCTCAAACGCATTTAATTGGTAGATTCGCTTATTCAGAAACTATATAATGTACCGCAATGATCGATTTTTTGATAGAGGCAGAATATATTTCTAAAAATGATGTCAAATTGGGCATTTTGAACGGAATTTCCCGAAGCAATTGTGTTATCACTTTCTTCTGGACACGATAACTTCCGCAATTCTGCACAAATCTCTTTCAAACTGATACATAAAATCAAGGGGCATAAAATCTCGATCAAGTTCGTTAATGGGCAAAAGTGGACAAAGGGGATGGAAATAGGGAGGGGTTTTGTGAAAACCGAAAAAAACCCTTAACTTCTTAATTTTTGTACATATCAAATCAGTTTAAAGTTTTTATTACTTCTAAAAATAGCGCCAAAAATTCATGCATTACAGATTTTTGATAAAAAATCCATAACTCCGTCAATTCACAAGATATAAAATCTCCATGAATTTATCATATATCTTCTTAATATTGTCTTCAACATTTATATAGACAAGTTTTTGATAGGGAAAATTCTTACAGCATAAAACAAATTAAAAATACATATCGATTGAAGAAAAAAATCATCTTATTAAGGGTGCATTCAAATCCAAACTGTCTATTTTCTTACTCATTTTTAAATTCATTTTTGCTCTCAAACGCATCCAATTGCTAGATTCTCTTATTCAGAAACTATATAATGTACAGTAATGATCGATTTTTTGATAGAGGCAGAATATATTTCAAAAAATGATGTCAAAGTGGGCATTTTGAACAGAATTTCCCGATGCGATTGTGTTAGAAACGAAAAATATTGCCCTACTGAGAAAATAATTGTTTATTAATCAAGTTTTAATTAATTGAAAGAAAAATAAAAACACAGGTCGCTTATAAATCTTTTCAAAAATCACATCAGCATGTTTCATATTTTTTTTTTTTTTAATTAAAAATGAATCTGAAAATGTGCCAGAAAATTTCGAGTTGTTGAGTATGGAAAAATATTTTTTTAATATCGCCTTAACATGATTCTGATAAAACCAGCTATTTTATAAAAAGGAAATAAAAACTCGTCAAAAGCAGACAGATAAAACTGTTAAAGGGGATTTATATCTAATAATGATTTAGTTTTTGTTGGTGAAATTAGTATACTTAACTTCGAAATCTACCTCTGCCTGTTTGCCGGGCCGGCAGGGATTTTTTATTCATAGTTTTAAAACTGTATAACTTTGTAAACCGAAGAAGTTTAAACTATTTTGAAACCTATTCACATCAATTTAAAGATACTTAAAAAGAAAAAATTATTTCAAAAATCTATTCAAGCCTTATTTACAAGGGTAAACAACTTCTTAGACTGCTAAAATATAGTACTTCTTTGTATTGTAGGACTTTTGGGAGAGATATCTAGAAGCATTCTCAAGTTGAACTCTTTTTAAAAAGGGGATTAAAATTTTGAAAGGAATGCCCCTGTATTGAAGGGAATTCTATCACAAAGGAAAATGGGTGCAGAACAATTACAGGGACATTATTGTTGAGCTTTTTTTGTCAATCACAAGGAAATGACCTTTTATCTCTCTCTCCGACGTAGGCCCATGTGTGATTACTTAAAAGAATTGCCCATTCGCTGATAATCTGCGATTTTTTTTTTTTTTTTTTTTTTTTTTTTTTTTTTTTTTTTTTTACTAACTCGTGTATAAGTCGACCCCCCATTTTCAACTCTCAAATTTTGTGAAAAATTCTTTTACTTATACACGAGTATATACGGTACCTATATCTATTGACTTATAAGTTGTTAAGACATAAACTATACATTAAAAATAACAAAAAACATTTTCATATTAGCATAGTTGTTTTAATTTGAGGATAAAATAACATTGTTAAACCAGCAATAATATGTAGAAAAGCTGTTCCACAATGACCCATTGTCATTGTGGAAGCACACCTGCGAACGTAATTTTTACTTTCTTCTATCTTTACAAGAAGAAAGTATTGGATTCATGAAAACTTTCGAATTCCGGTTTTCGACGAATTTACACATTTTAAGGTCAGAGAACCCGAAAAACATGTTTTTACGAAATGTCTGTCTGTCTGTGTGTGACACAAATTTTGTGGGCGTTCTATCTCAAGAACTAATGAACGGAACTTAATAAAAATTAATATTCAGTTAGTATCTGATATAAGTAGGTACTGATCAGTTTTTGGTGTAAATCGCTCAACAGGTGGCCCTTCTATACAGCATTTTTCACGATTTCCACAATAACTCAATCTCCAGAGCTAATGCAAGGATTTTCATCAAACTTCAGATTCAGTTAGACCTTGACAGGAATTTACGTTTTATACATTTTGGTGTAAATCTCTCAACAGGTGGAGCTGTTATGCTGCCTTTTTTGAGATTTCCGCAATAGCTCTATCTCAAGAACTAATGCTTGGATTTTCAACAAACTTCAAATTCATGTATACCTTGATATGAATTACTGCTGTTTACGTTTTGGTGCAAATCGCTCAACAGGTGGCGCTGTTACGCTGCATTTTTCAGAATTTCCACTATAGAATATATTCAGAATTTCCACTAATCTCAAAAACTAATGCACGAATTTTCATCAAACTTCAGATTCAGGTATACCTTGAAATCAATTAGTGCTGTTTATGTTTTGGTGCAAATCGCTCAATAGGTGGCGCTTCTATGCTACAGTTTTCACAATTTCCGCTATCTCATCATCCTCAAACTTCAAATTTAGATATAATTTAATATGAATTGGTGCTAAATTGACGTAATTTCTTGTATTATTTAGATGATTTAATTGACCTGGTTTATATAGAAGAAAGTTTTGTGATGGCCACAACATACTAGTTTTACTTGTGCCCTATCAGAGTGTGACTTAAAAATTGATAACAAAATTTAGTATACTTACGGATAAAGCAGCTTCATTCTAGAGCCGAAGTCATTGTTATTACCAAAGATATAATTACGAAATTGTATTACCAGTAAAAATAAACTCTTTAAACACATCTTAGATATGATATACTATTAAAATGCGGTTTATTTAGTAAACATTAACTGAATAGTTCCTTTCACCAGCTGTAACATGTCTGCGTTAATATGCAAAAGGTCTGCACGACAATTTTTTGTCATATATACCCATCACTGCTATTTGATATAATGGAATAATCTGGAAAACTCTTAAGAAATACTACAGCATAACAATAAGAGAAATGAAATAAACAGTGTACAGCTGGATGTGTGCAAATGTTTACCATATTTATATTACATATGCGTATCAAATAATCTTAGAAAAAAGTTTGAGCAAATGTGTTTCAGAAAAAATAGGCAGCAGAAGAAACATAGTTTTTACCTCACATTCTATCAAAGCCTGAGAGCTAGTTTATTCTGATAAAGTGCTTCCCTGATTAGATTTCGAGTTTCATTGATGAAATATTAAGGGGGGAAATGGGGGAACTAACCCCCCCCCCTTAATTTAGTGTTTTTTTTTTTTTTTTTTTTTTTTTTTTTTTTTGTCGATTTCGTTGTTTTTCGAACGGCATTACTCTTTGAAATATGGTATAATATACAATTAGTGTGAATAGCCTGTGAGCTCAATCCCATCAGTTTAACTGGGCACTTTTAATTTTATTGTTGATTTATATATTCGACACCTTTACACTTTTTTAAAATTGAAAAATCTGTATGCCTTCGGAACAAATTTTCTGTAAATTTTAAGTTTACGATTGCTAATCATATTTGAGAATGTCATAAAATGTGACATAAACATGCACATGGGTAATTTATTTATTTAATTTTTTTAAATTGTATAAAATGAACCGAAAAAATCGCTATTTTCTTAAAACTATTTAAATTTAAAATTATTAAATATAATTACATTTTATGAATTCCATAATAAATATAACGATGTTATACGAAAACTAACAAGACTATTTTTATGTAAATCTATAGCAAATAACACCTTCTAATAATATGTTAATTTAAAATGTAAAAGATGTAAATTAAACTTTAAAACCAGTAAAAATACGTTTATTTCGACATGTTTCGACTCACCCCGAGTCATTTTCAGAAACAAATAAATAAAACTATTCTAAATTTGTACTGCCATCATTCAGTATTCCGCGTGTTCTTTCATATTAAGGGGGTCCGGGACACAAAAATCTCAAAATTTTCTAAAAAAAACTTTTATTGCACTAAAACTTTATCTGTATTTTTCTGCTTAAAATGATGTTTAAATCATGTTTCTATCTTAATTCGAACAGGAAATATTAATTTTTTCGTTTTGTTTTGTTTTCAAAATCTAGCTTTCAAGCAATGGCTGTCATGGAAACGACATCTTGTAAAAATGCGTTTTTCTTCGTGATAGGTTTTTTCACCATTTCTCCTATTTAAATTCTTATAACTCGAGAACCATTAAAGATAAAAGGTTCAAACTAGGAAAATATCTTTTACAATTGTTTTACTTTAATTTTGATTCAGCATATTCGAAAAAAATATTTACTTTTGAAAATATGATTTTTTAAATAAAAGTTGCACCGCTTTTTTTTAATTTTTCGGTTAAATATTTTAAATTTTTTTATAAATTAATATTTTAAAAAATGCTGAATCAAAATTAAAACTTATATATTTCTGTTTATTTAAATGAAAAAAATTTGAAGTTCTAGAAATAGTATTTCGAGTTATAACGATTTTAAATTACCCCACTTTTTTAATAAATTTTAAACTTATTTTTTTATTATTATTATTATGAGAAGTTTTATCGTGTGATTTTGTTTACAACTGATAAGGTTAACCATCACAAAAAAATTCAGAATATTAACTCAATAAATAAAAATTATTTTAAAATGTGTCCCGGACCCTCTCAAGCACGTTACATTTTATTTGGATGTTTTATTTTATTTTATTTTCATACTCATTGAGTAGCTCCAGCCATATTTTTGGTAAGTGAAATGATGCTGCATCGTTACATGGTAAGTTTTTGCGAGTTAAAATCTATGGTTTCTCTTATAATGGATGGGAAAATTATCTTACTGTCATTGAAATTTACTTGTATGGTTTCTTCTTGATAAAATCTTGCTAGGGCTGTGATAGTAGGAGAGCTGTTGAACATTTTTGAGTAGGTATTTGAGGCACCCTGAAAATTTGTGCAACACTTCTTTTGTAATGCCTGAATACAAAATCGAATGTCTGGCTGAAGGATCGTGGCCCAAAAACTGTGCCAGACAAAAAATGGCACTTGACACGTGTCTGGCACAGTTTTTGTGCCGACTAAAGTGTCTGTCATTTTCAAAATATTTTTTTCTAAGCATAAATATTATTCTGTCTCAATCTCAGCGTGCCTCAAACACCTTTTTTGGGTAGTCAAAAAAATGGCACTTGACACGTGTCTGGCTCAGTTTTTGGGCCGACTAAAGTGTCTGTCGTTTTCAAAATATTTTTTTCTAAGGATAAATATTATTCTGTCTCAATCTCAGCGTGCCTCAAATACCTTTTTTGGGTAGTCAAAAAAAAAATGGCATTTGACACGTGTCTGGCACAGTTTTTGGGCCACGATCCTTCAGCCAGACATTCGATTTTGTATTCAGCCATTACAAAAGAAGTGTTGCACAAATTTTCAGGATGCCTCAAATACCTTCCCTAAAATGTTTAACAGCTCTTGGACTATGATTTTTCTATTATATTTAATATCAGCTATATTATCTTTTTTTCTATTATTTATCTATATTATTTATCTATACTTAAATTTCCTGCGAGTCATACCAATATAGTAATTCTTTGATCCGTCTGCTCTAATAAATGGTATTCCATACACACCTGAGTAATTCTCAACTAATTGGGTCAGTTAATAAAAATTAATATAGACTATTTTTATGACAATAACATGAGTATTTTAATAATTATAGGTGTAATAAGCAGAGATCGACCGAAAATTCGGTTTCGTTTTCGTTTTTGGCCCAAAATCTGAGTTTCGCCGAAAAAGAATTTTCGGTGAAAATGCTGCTAGAAATTCGGCTTGACCGAAACTATCTGTATTCCAAAGATCTCGTTTCTTCCTTCTGAAATTTTCAACATGACTCATTGATTTTAGCTGTATCGGTCCAAATGAGACACTCTTCATTTATTGCTATGAACTTCGCTGTTTTTGATTATCAGTCATGACTGACTCAAGACGTGAGTGCAAATTATAAAGCAAGCAATGCATATATGACTAAACTTTGAAGACGCTTTTCACGTGCTCATTAAAACTTGCAGACGTAACAGTAATAGAAAATTTGTAGTTTGAAACCGAAGTGTTTCGAATGCTCTTTGAGAGAATTCAAGTAAAACAGATGATTAATTACAAAAATCGCTACAAAAGAAAAATCAGAAAATCATTTTGTGCCTTGATGAATTAATTACATTTCATTTTATATGAAAATAAAAAAGTTTTGGTCAGAGGCAAAGAGAGCGAACTTGGGCCACACGTATAATTAATAATTATGTACACCTAATAAACATGTATAATTAATTAATAATTATGTATATTTGTATATGTATTAATTACTTAAAACTTTGTGTGGACATTTTCGTTTTCGGTCTAAAATAGGAATATTACTGAAATTCGGTTTCGGTTTCGGCCATTTCCTTAATAAGACAAACAACGCTGAAAATACCGAAAAAAAAATAATAATTTATAAATTAAAACTGTGTAACTCATAATCTTTTCAATCAATTTGCATTGCATAAGAATAGTCTACGACCTTTGAATATATATTTAAAACATCATTTAAAATGTGGTGGTAATTTAACTATTATTTATTGAGTTGTGACAATTTTTCCAACACAATTTTACACAAAAAAAAATCATTTGTGCGAAAAATCATAAAAAAAACTTTCATCTTAGTTTTTTAAAGTTTGTAAGAAATATAAATGTTTAAAAAAAAGTCGAAAATCGAAAGAAAAGTAATGCAATTTTATTACAATTTTAACGTGAAAATAAAATAAATCACAAGTTTACTGAATGATGTATACAGAATGTTGTAAATTTAAAAAATAATTACAGAATGTATGTGAATGTTCACTCTTTACAGATTAATTTTAAAAATAGTAGAATAATTTATCCATCGAGATTTTACTTGCCATCCGTTATCCGAAAATCAATAGAAATCTTCTTACACAGTGAGAATATATGCAATGGTTCAGCATCCATGGAGCTTCCTAAAATTTGGAAAGAGATGCTCTACAGAAAAATGAAACAATAATTCACGTTCACAAACATCCATTTTCAACACTTTCCAACAAAGTTGAAAAGTGATTATGATTTCGGTTTATCTGTCCGTCTGATCGTCTGTCCGCGCTCTAACTCTCGTAAATGTACTCAGATAGCCCAGAAATTTTTGGATGTTATTTACCTTTACCCCAGCAGGAACCCTATTTCAAATGAAGTTTGTAGCATGTTTAGTTTTTTTACAGGGACAGGCAAACGTATTCCGTTACATTACAGCCAATGGGAAAAAATCATTCCAAATGAATTTTAATGACGTTACATCTTTCTAACATCATAAAACTGATATGCAGTTATAAAGTGCACTGAAATATGCATTCTGTAGAGTATGCGGTGCAAAGAATAGTTATTATTCATTTACAGGGTCACAAAAAAGTTTTCCGTTACATAATGGTATACAGGGGAAATTGTTTGAGGCTTGTTTTAATTAGGTTAAACTATTTCATGCGTAATAAAATTGTTATACGTCGGTGACGCTTACTATAAGTTATTTCATGTACAATACGAAGCGCGTAGCATTTACAGAGTCACGCAAAAGATTTCAGATAATATGTTCTACTGGAAATACTGTATAATAGCTTGATGGCAGGAAATGCATTTGTAATTATGATATACCCTTTTAAGTTTCACTATATTTATGCATACTATATGGTGTGTAAAAATACAATAGTTGATATACAGGGCTACACAAAAAAAAATCGTAAAGGTTATTGAGTATGAGCGTCAAATGCTTAAAAGTGGTTTTTAAATGTGTTATGCATTTTTACGCTGAAAGGCATTTGGTTTACTAAGAAATGGTTGTAGAATGCATATAAAATGATATACAGGGCCACGCGAAGAATTGGATACACGGCCGCCTATGGATGATAATTTCTGGGAATGTGATTTCAGTAGTTTTAAGAGTGTTTTAGTTTGAATTAAATTTTAGCTAAATAGTGGCGTGTAATAAAGATACTAGGTAAACTACAGGGCTGATAAAAAGTAGTTATGTATGTTTCCATCTATAAGTATAAATTGCTGAAAGAGAAATTTCAACCTGTTATGCGTTTCCTTGCTAAACTAAATTTTCCCATTATATCAACCTGCAGATCAAATACAGGGGTGTTCAAAAGAATTGGAATACATATTTACTATGGACAGTAACTGCTAAAATCAGTTTTTCAAATATTTTATGCGTTTTCTAAAATTTTTACTTAGTAATCTTATGTACCTTATTTCCCTAAATAACGAAGTTTTGTTAAAGAATTCAGGAAGTGTTGGAAAGTGTTTCATAATCTAAGCGTAACGCATGACTTTTCTTTCTTGTTAATATTGCAGTTAATTTCATTATGCTTGAGTTCGCGTGCTTTTTGTTTACCAGGTTTCAATTTAAATTTTTTTGCGAAAATATTTGTATCATATATATTATTGAGAATGTTGCCGCCGGAGCAATGAAACATGTCTAATATGAATGAGGGTCAATCCATTTCAAGTGGTCCAGCTCTGGTTGCTCAACAATTTTTAAAAAATCTGAAATTTTTTGTACAACAACCCTAACATGATGGAAGTTCAAAATGACTTTTAGCTTTATTAATTTTTGTTTGGGCATGCCGGCCATCTTTGTTTCATCGTGTGCAGCAATTTTCTCACATGAAGAGTTTACGGAATTGTAAATAATTCATCGTTTATTTCTCCAATTCAAGCGCGGATTAAAGCAATTTGTACAAATACATCGGGCTAAAAATTTGGTAATAGAGTAGTTTCCCAAACTAACTACTTATTTAAAATTAGCAAATAAAGCCTTTGTGCAACAATAAATTAAAAAGCAGAAAAACCAACGTTTAAAAATGCACAACAAATACATGAAAAGCAGCAAACAGCTGTTTCGAATCTACTAGCGAGATTCTTCTTCAGTGCAAGATAGGGAAAAAAGGAACAGCGTGCTAGAAAGAGCAAGGCTGAGCAAAATGATAGACAGAGACACGCTGCCTTATATACCCGATGCGGGTAACGAAGGCGCCAAAAACAACCAATGAGAGAGAAGCAGTGAAAACGACTGGGTGGACAAGTAGCGGCATCTAGAAGAGAAAAAGAAACCAAAAAAGGGGAAATTAAATTAATGCTTTCCAAATACTTGAAAAATCAGGAGTACTAGATAAGTCATTGACTAAAGAGTGAAAATTTTTAATGATGTGGTAAGCTTCCCGAAAATCAAAATCGAGGTTAGAAGAACATTTTTGGATAATGGTGGCTGAGGAAAAATAGAACCTATGTTGAAAAGACCAAGAATGTTGAGCAATAGAAGAACGTTTAAGCTCCTGATTTTTAGCATAACCTTCATGCGTTTTTAAACGAAATGTAAGAGCATGTTTAGTCTGGCCAATATAAGAAAGGCCACACTGACAAGAGATTTGGTTAAATACCCCAGTTATCCAGGCGATCAACGGGGTGTTTGAGATTCGAAAAAGTAATTTTATTAACAGGAGAAAAAATAACATTAAAATCAAACCTTCTTAAGATTTTAGCAACTTGCTGACTGATTTTAGGAAAAAATGTAACACAACTAAAGTATTAGAGTTGGAATTTGAATGCTTTTCAGAATGGCCTGATTTCGTCAATTTCTTATAAATAGAATCAATAATATTAGAGGAATAACCACGATCAACAGCAATTGCTTTGAGGTAATTAAGTTCAGCACTAAGTAACTGAGGAGTGGAACAAATATTGGTAGCCCGAGAAATAAAAGTATTGAAAGCAGCGAATTTCTGGTTATGGGGATGAGAAGAATACCTGCGAGGTGGGAGACTGACAGCAAAAGGTTTACGAAAGACGGTAGTCTGAAAGCGATTTTCACAACGAATAACAAGGACATCCAGGAAAGAAAGGCAGTTATTGGTCTCAATTTCAGACGTAAATTGAATGCAGGTATCAATGGAATTCAAAATAGAGAGAATATGATTAATATCTGAATTCATTTCAACCAGGACATGAACATCATCAACATAACGAACATAGAACGGAAATTTTAAAATTTCAAAAAGTTTGACCTCAAAGTAGTGCATATAAATATCGCATAAAATTGGACTAAGATGATTACCCATAGCCAAACCGTCAATCATACGGAAGAAATTACCATTGAAAACAAAAGTATTTTGCGACAAGCAAGCGCGAGTGAGAAGGATAAGCTCCTCGATTTCAAAATAAGAGAAATGGAATTCACAAAGCCTTTTCTTGAGGCAATCTAAAGCCCCCTCAACCGGAACGTTTGTAAATAATGATTTAACATCAAAAGAAAACATCATGTGACCCTGCGGCTTAAAATTATGAAGTTTTTTAACAAAATCAAAAGAATTCTTAACAGTGAAACAATTACTGCTCAAAAGTGGGGGAAAAAGTTTCTGTTTCTGTTTGTTATTTAGTGTATTATTATTATTTAGTGTAGTTATTATTTTCTGTAAAGTATTTAGTTTCTGTTTTTTGTCCGGTAGATGTCTCTACTTGTCCACCCAGTCGTTTCCATTGCTTCTCTCTCATTGGCTGTTTTTGGCGCCTTCGCTCCCCGCATCGGGTATATAAGGCAGCGCGTCTCTGTCTATCATTTTGCTCAGCCTTGCTCTTTCTAGCACGCTGTTCCTTTTTTCCCTATCTTGCACTGAAGAAGAATCTCGCTAGTAGATTCGAAACAGCTGTTTGCTGCTTTTCATGTATTTTCTGTGCATTTTTAAACGTTGTTTTTTCTACTTTTTAATTTAACTACTTATTGGTGAAATTTAAGAATAAAGTTTCAGTTTTTTTCCAAAATTTGTACGTTTACAAGAGGAAAATTTTATAGCAAGGAAAACTGTCAATATGACATAATGTTTTTTACAAATAGGCCGAAAATTCTTGAACTCACGCGCCAAATTCCAGATCTAGGACTTGCTTTCTCTTCGCTAAAAAAAAATCCCAAATTTTTCAAAGATGTAAAAATTCGCACTTTTGAGGCTTTGATATCTCTGATGGGACACGAGATAAAAATCTGAAGTTCTGGTTTCTGACAGTGTTGTATGGTAGTGTTATGCACAAGAAATTTCAGGATGGAGATTTGACTACAAGCTGAGATATGGCAAGGGCAACATGTCAAAACAATACTGCCAAACTATTGTTTTGTTTTAGTCACAGCTAAGTATTTATCTCAAAGTGTCATTTAAATTTCTTTTTTTTTTATTATCTTTAAATAATAGTAACAGAAAATAAAGCCTTTTGTAAAGCTTAGCAATTAATTTAAAAAATAATTATGCCTAAGGCCTACATTTTGTATGATTTCAATATTTTTTGTTGTAATTTTAGTAACTAAAAGAAACCTCAGCCTTTTAGCAACTAAAAAAAAAACCTCAGCACTTTTACATAAAGAAAACTAGTCGGATGTGCCAATCCCAAAACTTTCTTCTATCTCATACATGTTAATACTTCAAAATCCGCTATCACACTGCCAAAATTAAATGGCAATCTATGCATCTCATGAGGATTCTAACGATATGAAATTCCGTGCGTTAGTTCTTGAGATATGACTATCGCTGAAATCGTCTAAATTCAGAAAAATGCTGCCTAGCAGCGCCACCTATTGGGTGATTTATACCAAATCCTAATCAGCAACAATTTATGTCAACGTCTGACAGAATCTGAAGTTTGGAGAAAATCCGTACATTAGTTTTTGAGATAGAGCAATAACGAAAATCGTGAAACTTCCTGCATAGCAGCGCCACCTATTGGGTGATTAACACCAAAACCTAATTAACAACAACTTGTGTCAACATACAACTAAATCTAAAGTTAGATGAAAATTCGTCCATTAGTTCTACTGATACAGCTATTGAGGCAATCGTGAAAAAGGCAGCAGAGAAGCGCCACCTGTTGGGCGATTTACACCAACACATAATCAGTAGCAAGTCATATCAAGGACTAACTGAATCTGAAGTTTGATGAAAATCCGTGCGTTAGTTCTTAAAATAGAGCTATTGGGGAAATCGTATAAATCCTGCAAAATTCGTCATAACAGCGCCACCTGTTGGGCGATTTACACCAAAACGTAATCATCATCAATTCATATCAAGGACTAACTAAATCTGAAGTTTGATTGAAATCCGTGCATTAGTTCTTGAGATAGAGCTATTGCGAAAATCGTGAAAAATGCAGCATAGCAGCGCCACCTGTTGAGCGATTTACACCGAAAACTAATCAGCATCAATTTGTATTAGGGACTAACTGAATATCAATTTTTATTAAATTCCGTGCATTAGTTCCTGAGTTAGAGCGCCCACAAAATTTGTGTCACATACAGACAGACAGACAGACAGACAGACAGACTCACAGAGTCCCAGACAGACATTTTGTAAAAACATGTTTTTTGGAATCTCTGACCCCTAAAACGTGTAAATCCGTCGAAAACCGGAATTCGAAAATTTTCATGAATCCAATACTTTCTTCTTGTAAAGATAGAAGAAAGTAAAAATTCCGTGCATTAGTTCCTGAGTTAGAGCGCCCACAAAATTTGTGTCACATACACACAGACAGACAGACAGACAGACTCACAGAGTCACAGACAGACATTTTGTAAAAACATGTTTTTTGGAATCTCTGACCCCTAAAACGTGTAAATCCGTCGAAAACCGGAATTCGAAAATTTTCATGAATCCAATACTTTCTTCTTGTAAAGATAGAAGAAAGTAAAAATATTTTTATACAAGACCTGAGACAAAAACAAAATAGGGAAAGAGAAAAGTTGTTAATGATGGCATACTTTTTGAGACATGATCAAAACGTGTCAAAACGCATTCCTGCTTATTGGTTTAAAAACCACAATTTTAATGTTGCTTGCCAGTCCCTGAAACTTGTTCCTACCATAAGTATGTTCCTGTAAATGAAACATTATACGATGTTACCATGCATCAACCTCAAATAATTTTCAGAATGTAAAGATATACAAAGCCCTTTCAAAACTTATACTACAGAAAAATGACATTTTTGCATAAGAAGTAAGGTAGGAATTGTTAATGAAGTAAGACTTGCACATAGTGATTTCAAAGTTTATTTTTATGAGCCAGCAGGGCCAAGATCTTTAGTCAAGTTATCAAGAGATGACAAGACTTGATTCCTACAAATAAAATTTTGAGAAAGATCAAAATTGTGGTTTTTAACCACTTCACCGGCGAATGGTATAAGGAAACAGTGCTTTTACCCCCGAGTTATCTCGGAGCAGCCGGTGAAGTGGTTAAACCAACAAGTAAGAATGTGTTTTGACATGTTTGATCATGTCTCAACAAGTATGACAACATTAACAGCTTTTCTCTTTCCCTATTCTGTTTTTGTCTCAGGTCTTGTATAATTTTTTTTTCTTTATGTAAAAGTGCTGAGGTTTCTTTTAGTTACTAACATAGCTTACAACAAAAATTACTGAAACCATACAAAATTTATGGCCTTAGGCATAATTATTTTTTCAATTAATTGCTAAGCTTTGTAAAGGGCTTTATTTTCTGTTACTATTATTTAAATATAATCAAAAACATAAATTTAAGTGACACTCTGAGATAAATGCTTAGCTGCGACTACAGAAAAACAATAGTTTGGCAGTATTATTTTGACATGTTGCCCTTGCCATATCTCAGCTTGTTGTCAAATCTCCATCCTGAAATTTCTTGTGAATAACTCTACCATACAATACTGTCAGAAAACAGAACTTCAAACTTTTATCTCGTGCCCCACCAGAGATATCAAAGCCTCAAAAGTGTGATTTTTGACATTCTTGAAAAATTTGGGATTTTTTTACCGAAGAGAAAGCGAGTCCCAGATCTGGAACTTGGCGTGTGAGTACAAGTACTTTCGGCCTATTTGTAAAACAATTGTGTCATGTTCACAGTTTTCCTTGCTAGAAAAATTTCCTTTTGTAAACGGACAAATTTTGGAAAAAAAAACTGAAACTTTATGCTTAAATTTCACCAATAAGGATTTATTTTCGGAAACTACTCTATTATCAAATTTTTAGCCAATGTATTCTGTACAAATTGCTTTAATCCGCACTTGAATTGGAGAAATAAACGATGAGTTATTTACAATTCCGTAAACTCTTCTTGTGAGAAAATTGCTGCAGACGGTGAAACAAAGATAGCCGCCATGCTCAAACAAAAATTAATAAAATTAAAATAATAGTCATTTTGAACTTCCATCATGTTAGGGTCGTTGTACAAAAAATCTCAGATTTTTTAAAAATGGTCAAGCAACGAATAGATGATTTTCTGGACCACATGAAATGGATTGCCCCATGAATAAAGGCATTTTTTTTTTTTTTTTTTTTTTTTTTTTTTTGCCTTGTTAAAAGTATTTTATCACTTTAAGTAAATATTAATTTATTCATTAAATTTATATTATAATAATTGATGATTCGGTCACCATCTATGAGTATCTTCAGGAAAGATTTGTTACTTTGTTTTTAACACTTTCCAACAAAGTTGAAAAGTGTTTATGACTTCGGTTTGTCTGTCCGACTGGCCCTCTGTCCGCGCTCTAACTCTCGTAAATATACTCGGATCGTTCTGAAATTTTTGGATGTTAGCGGCCTCTACCATAGCACGATCTCTATTTCACGTAAAGTTTGTAGCATGTTTAGATTATTTACAGGGACAGTCAAAAGTTTTTGTTTACATTACGGCCAATGGGAAAAAATCGTTTCAAATGATTTTTAATGGTGTTACACTGTTTCAAACATAGTAAAATTGATGTGCATTAATGAAGTCCACTAAAATATGCATTCTGTAGAATATTCGGTACAAAGAATAGTTATTCATTTACAGGGCCACACAAAAGAATTCCGTTACATAATGGTATAGGGGTGGAATTGTTTGCGGCGTATTTGAATTCTGTTAAACTATTTCATATATATTGAAATTGATATACGTCTCTGATCTATAGTATAAGTTACTTCATGTATAATACGAGGTGCATAGCATTTACAGGTACAGGGACACAAAAAAAAATTCAGATACTATATTGTATCCGAATTACTGTACATTAGCAATGATTGCTGGAAATTCAATTTTAATTATGCATACTGTGTATAAATGCTATAATTCATATACAGGGCTACACAAAAATTTCGCAAGGGTTACTAAATATTGGCGCAAATTACTTAAAGGTGGTTTCTAAATAAGTTATACATTTGTAAACTGAACTGCATTTAGTTTACTAAGAAATGGTTTTAGAATATAGATAAAATGATATACAGGGTCACAGAAAGAATTGGATACATGGTCGTCTATAAATGATAATTTCTGGAAATGTGATTTCAGCAGTTTTAAAAGTGTTTTAGTTTGAATTAAATTTTAGCTAAATAGTGGCGTGTAATAAAGGTTCTAGGTAAACTACAGGGTTATACAAAAGTATTCAAGTATGTTTCTATGTGTTAGTATAAATTGCTGACAGAGAAATTTTAATTTGTTATGCGTTTTCTTGCTAAGCGAAACTTTCCCATTATATAGTATAGATATCAATCTACAGATCCAGGGCTCTTCAAAGGAATTGGAATACATATTTGGATATGGACAGTAACTGCTGAAATCAGTTTTTCAAATACTTTATGCGTTTTCTAAAATGTTTACTTAGTTATCATATTTATCTTATTTCCCTAAATAAGTAACGAAGTTTTTTTAAAGCATTCAGCAAGTGTTGGAAAGTGTTTCAAAATCTATGCTTAACGCATGATTTTTCTTTCTTCTTTTTAAGTTATAATGAACAGAGTCGAGCCGTCTTGAATTTGAAAAGTTCGTTCGGTTAGTTTGTTAGGTTTAATTGACTGGGAATCTAACGAATTTTTCAAATTCAAGACGGCTTGACTCTGTTTAAAAAGAAATGTAACACCTCTTTCCTGAAGAGGGTCATATATGGTGACAGAAACGTTGATAATTATAATTTAAATTTAACGTTTGCGTATTCTTTTAATTTACAACTTTCTATATACATCATTTAGGAAACTTGTAATTTATTTTATTTTTAAGTTAAAATTATAGCTTTTTTATGGTGTGAATGTCCAGATTAGGGGCCGTTTAAATATTACGTAAGCACCTAGGAGGGGGGAAGGGGTTAGCGATTTGCTTGTTTTTGCTAACAAGGGGGAGGGGGGAATTTGAATGATGCTTACGTAAGAAGACATTTTCAAAATTTCTTAACTTGAAAAAAAAATTATTAAAAATTTCAAATTGAAAAAAAGAAATAGCAAAAGAATATCAAACTTGAAGTTCTGATGTCAGCTATTTTGACCGCACAAGGAACGCATAAACGATCTCTTTTATCCAGAGATGACTGTTCATGTTTGATGCATGAGGGCTTATTATCTCTGAGAACTTACTACTACTTCCAGTTGTGAGAATAGAATAGAATTGAATTGAATGGACCTATGCGATATGTTGTATTGTGACAATACGAGTTTTCCGGGAAAGTTTTCAAAACGTAAGTAAAATTCTATCTTCTTTGTTTCCACTCCTCCCCTGTCAAGTGGTTGAACCCCATAACCATAGTGACCGATTGCTCTACTGTCTGGTGTCTCGTGAGTTTTGAAAACCTCGCAGTACTGTAGTGTAGTGATGTTTAAAATAAATGAAATCGGAAAAATAAACCTCCATTTCGAGAAATTTTGTATAAAAAACTTTTTGGAAATTTCATAAAGTCTGCATCAGATAAACCTTTGAAGAATATCCAATGTAAAACTAATGGTGTATTGCGGCAGTACAAAAAGTGTTCTAAAACTGATAGAGAGTTGGTGCTAAAAAAAAACTAAGGACTAACTGCGTAAGGCAACCAAAAATAAATTAGTCTTTCTTGATTATTTTATAAAGGTAATTATAATCAATTTATTCTTAGAATTTTATCACAACTTTAAGCTTACATTATTACTTGTAAAAATTGGAAAAAGACAGATGAGATAAAAATGACTGTGTAGCCTTGGCGAAACATGGTCAGTACGGCAATAAATAAAGACCAAGGAAATGTCAAAAAACGAGTTATTACTTTTTAAATATGGCGTAGCCAAGCTAAACCTTAGTTTTTCTTCTCAAACTAGGGGGCTCGGCCCCCTACGAGCTACGCTCGCCAACCCCCGTCCAGACACCGTAGACTCTAAATGCCCGCTAATTTGATAGGCTTTAAAAAGATTTCGAAAGATTGAATTATAATTTAAAAAACACTGGCGATCTCTCTATAAGAGTATTTCTATTCATTTCTCTTTGATTGGGGAATTTTAACGCCAAATCCGTTGTGGTACTACTTGATTATCCCGTCGACCCATTTCGCCAAATTATATAAATCGCCAAACCACTCGCCAAATTATACAAATTGACATAATTTTTATTTTAAATAACGAAAAAACAAATAAATTAGTACAACATTAATAAAAATACAAATAAAACGTCGAAATAAAAATAACTTGATGACGTAGACACGTGTAACAACATTTCAAAATAAGCTAATATAAAAGGAATTAAGTAAACAGAGTCTTTGTCTCCTGGTATTTTTTAACAAAGTGAAAAGAAAGTTCTTTTAAACGAGACATTTTAAATTAATCGTTTTTAATCTGACGTAATTTTGACCAAACTATTCTTTCTCTTTTTAATATTCACGTGAAAATACTTCTGTTAGAAATTAAATATTATTTGCGCTTTCTTAACAAAAATAGTTGAAAAGTATCCTCTTAAAATATCAAATAAATGTCTAGCGCAATTTCTAAATTTAAACCGTTTTGCAATATTATTTTGTGTTCATTTTATGTAATAACTGTAATGTGACGTAAATATGACGTAATTTCTTCTATTTAAGACTTCTAACGCATGTTAATAAATTTATTGCTTTACAAATTCCTTTCTCTCTTAAAATTCACGTGTAATTATAGTTTTTATGACATAATTTTTAATAAGTTCCTGCTTTTTGTACATAATTATTTAATTCTAATTCCAAATGTTTTTTTCTGTTTATAATAGTCACGTGTAAATAAATTTTTAATTTATTTACACGTATAAATATATATATTTTTTTTTTTTTTGAAGCAAACATTATTGCTTCCGCTGTTTATACAGTTGGCAACAGTTTAAATTAATATCACTTTCTAAAATCTGTTAAAAATATCTCTAGAAATGCTGAAAATCTGAATTTAAAATAGAAATAAAACCTCAAAAAATTAGTCAAAATAAAAAAATTAATGCAATCTGCACTCCGGCAAATTTTAACGCATAAAATGATCTAAAAATGATTAAATTCCTATGAACAGTTTTTGCTCCTATAAAACTTTTTTAGTGGAACGATTTTGTCCAACTTTAGCATTAAATATCTCTTAAAATAATTCTTCGATCTGAAAACTGTCTGCATCAGCGTGTTTATCAAACATTTCTGTATAATACTACCGATTTTCATATTTTTGTGTGCATTATTTTTCTTAATATTAACGAAGAAAGACCTCCGGTCACAAAAAATTCAAAACCGGCGGCGGCGGCGGCGGTGACAGCGGTAGTTACTTTTTTTTAGAATAGAGAGATAACTCAAAAATTAATGCATCCATGAGGGAAAAAAAATTTAAAAATATGTACAGTTTTGTAGCAGATAATCTTCTGTTTTCAAATTTTGTACCTTAGTAAAAATGAAATGTAATCCAATTGAATTGAAAACAGTGTTATCTTATACTTCTATGAATGTCCAGTCTTATTTTTTAGTACTTATCCATTAGACGGACACAATTGATCTAAAATAAGAAAAACAATCCTTAAAAAGGAAACGACAAAATGCTGAATACCAAAGGAAACATCGAACCACCAAACGAGCAAAGCTTGAAGAAATCTGCCATGATAATCCAGACATTAAAAAAAAATTAGCTTTGAGGGAATCAGTAGGAAGACCAAGTTTAAATGTAGATCAACCATTATCGCTTAAGGCAATAGCAGACATAGCTATTATATGTAGATCAACCATTATCGCTTAAGACAATAGCAGACATAGCTATTATTGGAAGCGCAGCAGATGCAAAAAGAAGAAGCGAGTCAATACGAAGTGTCAAAACTCTCGATGACTTGACTGCAGAACTGAAAAAGGTTGGTTTTGCAATAAGCAGAAGTGGGACATATCTTCGTTTGCTTCCAAAAAATTCCTCACCCATTGAGGGTCGAAGACATATCACCATAGTGCCGGTAAAACTTTCTCGGGCTCAGGCTGACTATCACCGATCTCACATTGATACCCAATTTTCAGTAACATCCATCCGCTATTTAGAAACTTTAGCTTCAATTCTTGTACCCATGCAAGTGGTTTTTCTTTCACGGGATGACAAAGCACGTGTATCTTTGGGAATTACAGCAGCCAATAAACAAGCTCCGATGCTGATGTATATGGACTATCGTGTTTCGTGTATCCGTACCCGACCACGACTGAGTCATCGCTGAACACCACAAACTTATCCCATCTGTTTACGCTGGTATTGTGATTGCTCACAAAATGGCAGGTCAAAGTAAAGCCATAGGTTATTCTGGTCCAACGTTTTTAGCTATAAGAAGTGGAAAATACAGTTTCACCACAGCAAATACCCATGCTCAGGATTTTGAAAACCTATTAACACACAAAGACTTTGAAAAAATAGTGAAAACATAAGAGGGTTTCATCAAACCTGTAATCATAATTACGGTTGATGGATGTCCAGACGAGAATCCCCGCTACCAGAAAGTTATATCGTTTGCTATTAACAATTTCAAAAAGCATGATTTAGATGGAATTTTCATAACGTGTAATGCTCCTGGAAAAAGTGCATATAATCAAGAAGAAAGGCGAATGGCACCATACTGTCTCAGCATCAGAGAGATACTGTCTCAGCATCAATTCTATTTAGGAATAGCCAAAGAAAGGATTATGCGATAGGTATTTCTCTACTGTCAGTTAATTACTATTTGTGTGCCGGCATCGCGCCGGTAAAAACGTAAACAAAATCACTCGCATCAATCGCCAAATAGAGAAAAGTTTTGCTGGAATGCTTAAAATTAGAATTCACCATACTATTTATTAGTCAAATGAAAAGTATTATTGACCAGTGAATTTTTTCTAATGGTTAGAGTCGAAATCTCATCGCAATTTTTTGCGTATATTTTCACAACGGTAAATCAAAGATAGTTGTGTTGAATTTCATTCAGACTGCTAAAAGAATGTCAGAACATTTACACATTTTGGAGACATTTAGAATGCGCTTATTTTTAATAGTTTCTGCTAAAAGAATGTCTGAAATATTTACCCATTTAGAGGGCATTTCGAATGTACTTAATTTTAATAATTTCGGTTGCGGATATTCACATTTCTATTTTATAAACAATTACAAAAAATTGGGTTACTTGAGAATATAAAAGATATAATAAGGGGTAAAAGATATTTTTACTGTGGTTCACGCCGAATCTATTTTGCGATTTTTTTTTCTACTGTTTTTTATTTCTTATTCACCAAATCGCTAATGTTGGTCAAAAGCCAGCGAGAACCCTGATTTATACATTCATATCGAGTATATATTCGACACATTTAAACTCTTTAAAATTAGCAAAAGCCATGCTTTGTTTGGATTCGCGAAGCATTATTTAATAAGATAAATATTTGAAAGTAACAATATTTTTTATATTATTTTTGCATCTTTATTAAGCAAAAACGTTATTTTATGTTTTGGCACATTTTAATTTTAGAAATGTAAATTCAGCCAAATAATTAAGAATTTCCTCGGAGTTTTTTTCATGACATAAGACTGGTATAAATAAAAATATTTTCGAAGCAAAATTTTACAAAATATTTTTAATTTTTCAACTAAAAGCTCCTTTAAAGATGTTTTTACATTTTATTAATTACAACCATTAATTTTATTTGTTTACAATTCTTTTGTTGCCACTTTACAAAAAAAAAATCATAATATAATTATTTCAAATGCGTAAATATAATTCTTCATAATATATTTCTTTTAAAATGCGTAATTAAGTAACTAAAAGCTCTTTTAAAGATGTTTTTACATTTTATTAATTACAACAATTAATTTTATTTGTTTACAATTCTTTTGTTGCCACTTTACAAAAAAAATCATAATATAATTCTTTTAAAATGCGTAAGTATCGTCCACGTAAATGATTTCACATAATAGGAGTAAATTGTGTATTTGAAATCTTAACACTGAAAAATGCTTTCGTAATTGAATGTAAATAATTGAATTTTCACAAATTTTACTTAATTAAAAATATGCGATAATTTTCATAAAAAAGGTATTTTTAAAATTTCATAAAAGAAATCTTGAAACTATTATATGATTAAAAGGAATGAGCACCAAAATATGCGCCATTTCCAACCAATCTTAATAAAATATTCTATTAAAATATATATTTTCCTCTCAAATAACATGCATTTTTAATATAAGAAAGTTTAATGTTCATTTACGGTTTGCAGTATAAATTCTGCAGTTATTTTCAATATTTATAATATTTCGTCTTCGCAAAATGCAGATATATAGATTCTTTTCCTTATTTAAATTTAAAAAAAAAAGAGAATTTTTGATGCAACGATAATATTTCACGTACTTAATCATTCATGACTTTATTTATTTTTACTGACTCAATGATTTTTATTTAATGCAAGAAATACGCAGGTTTCATTATCATGTATCAAAACAAATCCGTATAATGGAAAAATATATTCAACAAAATAATAAAAAAATGTTTTCTGTTAAATCATTCTATAAGAAAAATAATATTGTCAGAATCTACAGATCATATTTTATTAATACATGGAAATTATTCCAGAGGGAAACATTCGCCTTGCATACAATATTTCCGGGTTCGATCTCCGGCTTGGAATCTTTTTCACTGTGTTGGCCTTTGCGCCTTTTAAGCAATTACTTTGAAATTTGTTTTTCATTTGAAATATCATATTTTATTTTTATCAAGTCTAAAAATATTTCTTTCCTTAATAAAATTAAAAAACAGTTTTTGAGATATTTTGGCGGAATAATGAAAAGATATTTTATTTATCTATTTAATCATGATTCTATCTATAATTACTAGCTTCATGATTTATTTTTTCTTCTGAAAATATACGTGTTTCATTTTTTATTTGCAAAAATGCGTCCGTAAGGGAAAAACATTTAAAATAAATTAATTAAAATAATAATTTTTTAAGGTTATTCTGTAAAATAATAATAATAATAATAATAATAATAATAATAATATTGTGCAAATCTACAGATCATAATTTATTTTCATGTTTAATTTCAAGTCAAAATATTGAATAGTTTTTTTTCTGTAAAGTGTACGACAAAATGTAATTTGTGTAGCCTAGTAGAAGATTCACTTTGGTCATCCTAATTAAGCCCATATTCTAAACAAGAGCTTCGAATGATAATAATTTTGTTACAGTTCACCGGTTTCTACATTTCACCGGTTCAAAGAAAAAAATAATCTATTTTGGTACAGTTTCAATTTTTATTCCATCAGAAAAAAGAAGGGTTTTTTTTCGGTTCTAATTCGGTTTTAGGTTCTTATTTTCGGGGAACCATCAAGCCAAAGCAAGGTCCAGGCACTGGTGTTATTTTTTAACCCTTAAATGCCTGGTGTTGCTTTTCGTCAACATACCCAATTTAAGCTTATAAATACTATTAGAATAATATTGAAGCTATAATGCCTAATGTTGCCAATAAAATACATTCTGAAAATATTATTAAATCGATTTTCAACATTTAGATGGCAACACTTGTGCTGTTTAAGACTAAAGATAGATTTATCTTTTCAATTGTTGATACATGTTTTTTGGTTTTGTTTGGAAGCGTGCGAAATACCGTATTTTGTTGTGCAGTGAGCAAGTAAAATTTATTTCTTATCATAGTTCTCAAAATTCTTGTGTGTTTAATATTATAGAATTTTATCAAGGAAAAATATTTTTTCAAATGAACACCACTATTGCCGATTAGTAATAAACAGTTTTTTAGCCCTAAACCATACTTAAAATATTTTATGATTTTTTTAAAGTATTTTTCCCATGATTTATTTAAAAAAAGAAAGCCGAAAAACATTTTTTAAATGATTTTTGAAAACCCAGGCATTTAAGGGTTAAACTCTTTTATTTAACTCAACCTGGTTTTTGTACGTAAAGATAGAATTTTGCAATCAATTTTAACCCACTTCCTGACGGGCTAAAATTATAACAATTATGTAAAAAAATCTATTTACGATGATAATACATTTTAAGATTTTTACAACTTAATTATAAATTAATATATTAATTTTAAGGCATTTTGCAATTAGCCAACCTCATGTGATAAATAGACAAATATTTTTTAACTTGTACAAACGTATGGGAGTTCAAATAACAATGGATTTAATAAAGGATTTAATTAAATACTCGCCGGAATATGTCAAATCGTTGTGAAACTGCACCAATGAAACATTTTAAAGATTAAAAAGTAGAAAATAAATTAAAATAAAAATTAAGAGTGCAATTTTTTTTAATACGCTTTTGCAAGTTAATAGTTTATTATTATTCAATTTGCGATTATACGTTGAGAAATCAATATAGAAATCCTAAAAATATATTTTAAATAATGTTCCTTTTTTTCCGCTACCTTTTCTTAAAAAATAAAAAGAGAAAAATTATATATTTTTTTAATAAGTCCACTTGCTAGTACTTTCTGCAAAGCGTAAAAAAAAAAAAAAAGCTGTGAACGTGAACTTTTCATAATCGAGTTTGGTGCTTGAGACCAAATTAATGTATTGTAACAAAAATTTTGACAGCAGTCAAAAAATTAAGCTTGATTTTCAAGATGAACATTGAATGCTTATCAAAGAATGTAAAATATATATATATATATATATATATATATATATATATATATATATTACGTTTATACTTTTTTTAGGAGTGGGAGGGTATGTACATTGTCGAAAAAAAAATTGCGACTAATACGCTATCCGTGTTCAAAGGGGCAGAGGGAGCCCGAAAGTAGAAAACGGATTGAAACAGAAAAAAAATAAACTCTTGCAACTCATCTTACAAGGAGAGGGCCAACCTTGTTAATCACAGATTTTGATTATTTTAATATATGTTGTAGGGTAGACACCCCTTAGTGTCAGGTTCAACGGATTTTATCCAATGCCCCTTAGTTCTTGAAAAACCAGGGGGTCTAATATTAGTACACAACTTAAATACTTACTTAGCAACCAAAATGACAGGTTAATCGTAGCTCCGTTGGCATGGCGTTTGCCGGCTGATCCGAGGGCCCGGGTTCGATACCTGAATGCGCTACATTTGTTTTTCTTATTTTTTGTTTTATAAATATAATTATAATTATAATTTAATAATTTCAATTAAAAATTTTAACACCATACATTAATTATAATGTTAGCAAACTTAAATTTATCATTTCTTATTTGTAAACTATTATTTCTCATCCATTAAAGAGGTTTAAAAAGAAATTGGATCTATTATTGAACGATAAAAATTCCAAAATCATTACAAATTCTGTTGTGGTGCCATCTAGTTATGATTAAAAAAAAGGAATATTCAAATAAAACAAAAATAAAAGCAGAAAAAAAATAAAGGGGAAAGCAAAATAATTGAAAGCGCAAGCATACTTATTACAAATTTAAAAATCTTTAATATGCAACAAATCGGTTGTAATTTAATTCTGATGCTAATTTTTAATATGATTATGTTTGTTACTTTAAAAACAGAATAATACTATTATCGCATTGACTTCCTTTGTTAAAGCAATGCGTAAATGCAGTTTCTTTAAAATCACGAATTGACACAATTGCTCAATATCATTACATCGATAAAGAATATATGAAATACATTTTAAAAGTGATTTTTTTTTTTTAAATAACAGTTTTATGATCTTTTATTTCAACTATTTAGTTAAAAGTAAAAAATTAAATAGGTTAAAATTATAATTGATATACAATATTAAAAATTTTAATTGACAGTGAGATTATTAAGTTATACTTACAAGTAAATTTATAAAACAGAAAATCAAATGTAGCGCATTCAGGTATCGAACCCGGGCCCACGAATCAGACGGTAAACACCATACCAACTGAGCTACGACTGACCTATCATTGTTGTTGCAAAGTAAGTATTTAAGTTGTGTACTAATATTAGACCCCCCGGTTTTTCCAGAACTAAGGAGCATTGGATAAAATCCGTTGAACCTGACACTAAGGGACTTCTACCCTACAACATATATTAAAATAATCAAAATCTGTGATTAACAAGGTTGGCTTTCTCCTTGTTAGATATGATACGTTTTTAACCCTTTACATCCCAAATTATGAATTCATGAAAATTCCATCTTCTAAAGCAATTTTCATGAATTTTTGAAACTACATTAGTAGATTTACACAATCATTAATAAATTTTAGAAGGATTTTGCCAATTAAAGTTAATTAATTAAATTTGAATTTATAAGGATTTAGTGTAATGTTTATAACTGTATTCGAATCTTTTATTTATTTATTTATTTATTTTTGTTGTTGTTTTGGTATTTTATAGAATTAGAAAATGTACAAATATAATGCTCTTACAAAAGAAATATAGAAATATTCCCTAAATGAACCCCTGAACCCCTCCCCCCCCCTCCTCCCCTTCCCCCCAATCTTTCAACGTCAAGAAAGCTGAAAAGATGCAAATGCAAAAGAAATCACCCTTTAAAAAATATTTTTGTTTTGTGAATAAAGTAAAGTATCTATAATTCATTCTAAACTGTATTACTACTAATCGATGCATTAAATTGTTTTTATAACAAGTTATTTCAATGGTATTTTAAAGTACCTTCGGGGTATAAAGCGTTAAAATGCAACTATTTCGTAATTTAATTGTTACCTCATCAACTGAAACGTTCGTTTTCTGATATGGGGCTGTGCATATATAACGTTATCATTTTAAGGGGGAGGGGGGGTCTTGCAAATGATATCGTTAGATGTCCCTATGGGGAGGGGGGGGGGTTCGTCTTTTGTTATCGTTATCATTTTTGATCCAACCAAAATTTTCTCTTTTTACTTATAACTTGGCCTTTACATCAAAATAGAATTTAGAATGTTATCTTTTTTTAGTCTGTTATCCATTTTTATGAAAATACAAAGTTATTATTAAAATCATTAAATGATTATAAAATTATTTAATTCCAAATTTCCTATTTCTTCTGTCTTATGTGTATGCATATATAATTCGCTGTTCGAGAAACCATATGCAAAGTATGTTTCAAATGATACCTGTGTTTACTAGTAAATAAAGGAGAAAGAATGTTGTCCACCTGTTTTGGTGATAAGACGCTCTGTCTACCCCCTCCCCCCCCCCCCCCTCTGTGCGGGGCAAGTGCAAGAAAACATTATTACTGTTGAATGTATTATGTAACAAAAAGCTATTATAAAATACTTTTAAATAGTAACCATTTCTTTTAAGTATTATTTGATAAAAAAGTTATTTCATATATAAGGTGATATTTTATTGAGTTCTCTTCATTTGAATCAATGAAGTATGCGAAAAATAAATGTAACCATATTTGTATATCACACCAAGCAAAAGAAAAAAAATTCACAAATGAAAAGAATTTTTAGACATTGATAACGATATCATTACGGGGGGTGGGGGGTTCGAGGGATGATAACGTATGATATCGTAAGGGGGGGAGGGGTCCAAAATTGCCAAAAAAGTGATAACGTTATATATGCACAGCCCCTATCCAATAGGTAAAAAACATGTGTGCACGACTATTTCTGTACTATAGATATGCACTGATCATGCAATAGAATGATGTATTCTGGAAAAAGATTTAGAAATGCTACAATGCTAGAATGACGCGACTGCAATAAGCAGTGAATGCTGGACAAATATTTGAATGCCTATGTATGCGTAGGTTGTGTGTACAAATATTTTTTTTTCATTTTTAGATTACATATCATTAAACTTTGAAAATATTTAAGCAAATATGTTGTCTCTGATGTCTAAAAAGTAATTTTTAAACAAGAGCAAATAATCACGCTTCAAGCATCGATTATAAAACATTTTCCAACACATTCAGTATACTGTAACAAAACTTCCCCGTTTAACCCTTTTGAGTCCGATTTCTTTTCAATTTTGAGGAAAAAATTACTTTTACGTTAATATTAATAGATTCACTGAAGTTTAACGAATATGACACTGTCTCAAATCGAAAAAATGTAGTTATTTCTCGTACTATTCAATTCATATTCATATGACAATGGGCTAAGGAAGAGTTTTTGGAAACGTTTGGAAAATATCGTATTGCAACAAGGTTTAACAAATATTACAACTTTCTAAGATTTTTTACGTTTTATCACACATTATTCGTTTAGAAAAGTAACCTATATTTTAAATTGAAAGAGTGAAACATAGGATTAAAATAAAAGAATTGTCAATGGTGCAAAGAAAATTAAGCAAAATTTTATTATTATTATTAATATTAAATGCCAAAACATAAATAAAGTCGTAATAAGAAATACATGCACATATACTATCATTACTATATGTACATAATAACAAAAGTAATAGTTAAGACATAATATACTCAATGAAAGGATATATACAACAGTCGTGGAAAAAAAAAAGTAAACACCCCTACTAACTCCTCAAGTAATTATCGTAGAAGAATGTTACACCGAACGATTGGAAATAAAGTCTACTTTTAAATGATGTATATAAACTTTGCTTAGGGGGCCATTTACATATTAAAACGAGCCCAAACTACATTTTTGTCAATGGCAATACCCAATTTTAACAAGATATTTCAAATCTTCGGTTCAAACTATGCCCAGACACCAAATTTCAAGTCATCTGAATGATAAATTTTTGAATTATAAACATTCAAAATTTAGTGCTTCTAATATTAAATTGCATTTTCATATTTTCATTAATATCTCCTGAAATTATACATCTAACGTGCTAGTTTTTTGTATAGCAATAATACTAAAATACCCAAACATAAATACTAGGTTGAGCAAAAAGTTCTGGGAAATTTGTGAAAGTTGCGTTGTTATACTCAAATTAACAACAAAGCAACAAGGACTATTCTTTAAAGTAGAGACCATCATAGTCCACGACTTTCTGCCACCGTTCTGCCAGATTTCGGATTTGCTGGCTAAGTTTGCCGCCGTTGCCAGCACCTTCATCCTCATTAATCTCATCGACGGCTTTCAAAATCGTTAGGCCTTTTCTCTAATAATGCCGGGTCAACACACGCAAATCATACTGTTCAATAGGCATTTTGAAGCCAAAGTTCCTGAACTCCTATAAATATACCACTAGTACTCATATATACGATACAAATTCTGGTTACTATTAGACTAAAAATTTCCCGGAACTTTTTGCTCAACCTAATACTTTGAATTTGCAATTTTTATAATTTTATTATATGAATTATGAACTACAATCTACAATTGTTTTAATGAATTTAGATTTATTAAGTCCTGCTTTATGGAAATCCAAAATTTCACTTTTTTCTTCCAAGTAGTTTTCAAATTATGCTTAATCATCAATAGTCAAAAAACGGTCCGAATTATTTTGTGCAGCTCTATACATGATCTATAGATTTGTATATACACTACATAAAATGCTAAATTAGGCTCATTAGCACAGTTGAAAAATCCCCGGAAATGTGCTTGAGATCTCTTGTACAGCCCTGTATAGGATTTATGGAATTTATACACACCAAATAGTATACAAAAAGTTAGTTACATTTAAAACCGCGTACCACAACAGAAAAAATACTTCCAGCAATTATTATTCATGCACGATACTGTAACCTAATTATTTTGTGTATCCCTGTAAATGAATGATGACTGCTATGCAAACCCTATTATATAATAAGCAGCATGTAGTGCTTCTCAGTAGTATATATCAATTTAAATATGTTTGAAATAGTGTCACACCATTAAAATACATTGCAAACGATTTTTCCCCCATAGACCGTAATGTAACGGATTGTTTTGAGTGTCCCTATAAATGAATTACTGACGATACAAACTTTATTTTCAATATCAAACATACCATAGTAAACCTCGATAACATACATCAACTGCATGGCAATCCGATTATATTTAAGCGAGTTAGAGCACGGAGAGGCACACAAGCCGAATTCATAACCACTTTTTAACTTTGTTGGAAAGTAAACAAGAAAGAAAAAATCATGCGTCAAGCATAGATTATGAAACACTTTCCAACATATTGAAAATAATGAACTGTGCAGTTTTGTTACATTATTATCAATGTAACAAAACTGCACCGTTTAATAAGTTTAAATATTATGTCTAATTCAACCCTTTGGAAACGCATAATACATTTGAGAACACAATTTCAGCTGTTCCCAGCTACAATCGGAAAATTATCCGAATTCTTTGAGTAGCCCTGTATAAGATAAATGGATTTGTATCTATTAACTACATGCATTCCAAAATTTAGTTCAATTAAGAAATGCAGCATGTATACTTTAGATTAGAGGTGCACAACCTTTTTAAGAGAAGGGCCACTTACAAAACTTTTTGGGTTGTTGAGGGCCACATCAGTAACACAGAGACAATTCTATATCGGGGAGGTGGAAGAGGGTAATAACTCTTTATTCTTGATGAATAATGATTTTTTTGTAACAAAAAATAAACAAATAGAAATAAATTATACGCAGGAATGCAGGGCTTCTTCATATATGTATGAATAACCATAACTTTATAAAGACTGTTTCTTCTTGATAAATTGAAACTTGGAGGAGAAAAATTGCACAAATTCTAAAAAAATGAACACGATAGAAAATTATATTAAAAAAAATTATTGAAGAATAACTTCATTTAAAATAAAAGTGATAAATAATAACTCATTTTTGAAATAACAAAGCATGTTGGACTAATTATACTATTTTTTCTATGACCGGTTAATAAAATTCGTTTTTTTTTTCTTTTTGTTAATCAAGCGCGACTGATTGACGAAATTCACGATTTTTTTACCAACGATCGATTGGCGGATTTCGCGGTAATTTCCCATTACCGCTTGACAAAATTTGCAATCTTTTCAAACAACCAATTTGCGATACTTGTGATAAAATAACGAAATTTGCGATTTTTATTTTCTTATACCGGATCGACGAAATTTTCGATTTTTTCCGCTCCCGATCGAAATAATTAGCGGCTTTTTTTTGCGATCGATCTACGAAATTTGCAATTTTCTTTCCGTGAGCGATAGACAAAATTCGGTTTTTTATTTTTTCAGTGTGTCATTGGCGAATTTTGCAATATTTTCCGTGACAAATTGACAATATTTGCAATTTTTACCAACGACCAATTGACGAACTTCGTGATTTTTTTCCTGATATACATTGATATAATTCACGATTTTTTCCCGCAATAAATTGACGAATGTCGCGATTTCTTTTCCGCGCACAATCGACGAAATTCGCGATTTTTTTCTTGGGACCAGTGGATTTTTATTTCATTATATTACGACCGACTAACAAAATTTGTAATTTTTTCCCATGGGCGATTTACGAAATTCGTGAACTTTTGAGAAAACTCACGATTTTTTTCCTCGAATGATTGGCGAATTTCCAGATACTTTTGTGACCAGTTGAAACAAATTGCAATTTTTTCCATCAATTGTCGAAATTAGTGTTTTTTAACCTTGACAAAGTGACAAAATTCACGATTTTTTTTCTCGCGATGAATTGGCGAAACTCGCGATTATTCCGCAGCCGATCAACAAAATTTGAGATTTTGTTCTCGCCTGGTCGATGAAATTAGCGATTTTTGATCTCCTAATCAACGAAATTCGTGATTCTTAACTGACAGACGAAATTTGTATTTTTTTTTCACAGAAAATTTGCGAAATTCGAGATTTTTTCTCGCGATAAACTGACGAAACTCGCGCTTATTTCGCAGTCGAGATACGAAATTTGCAATTTTCCACACCTCATCAACAAATTCGCGATTTTTCTGTGCCCGATCAACGAAATTTACGATTCTTAACTGACTCTGGCGAAATTTGTAATTTTTCCTGGGGCAAATTGACGAAATTCGTAATTTTTTTCTCGCGATAAACTGACGAAACTCTCAATTTTTCAGCAATCTATCAATGAAATTTGAAAATTTCCCGCACATCATCGACAAAATTCGCGATTTTTACTGACGGAATTTGTAATTTTTCCTGCGACAAACTGGCGAAATTCACGATTTTCTTTCTCGCGATAAACTGACAAAACTCGCGGTTTTTCTCCAGCCAATCAACGAAATTTTAGATCTTTCTGCGGCTGATCGATAAATTCCGTGGTTTTTCCGAACCCGATCAACGATATTTGTGATTCTTAACAGACTGACGAAATTTCCTATTTTTTCCCGAGACAAATTGACGAAATTCTCGATTTTTTCGTGCGACATATGGACAAAAATTGCGATTTTGTCCAGTTAGTACGATTTTGTCCTCAAACAAAACCAATGTAAAGAAAAGGGTCCAGTTAAACTGATGTCATTGAGCTCGCAGGTTATTGACACTAATTGTGTATTATAATACTCTTATTTCAAAAAATAATGCACCTCGAAAAATAAAGAAATCGACAAAAAAAAGAACCATTTAGCTAAATTAAGGGGGAGGGGGATTAGCTCCCCTATTTCCCCCCTTTATACTTAACCAATAAACCTCCAAATCTAATAGGGAAGCGCCTTATCAGAATAAACCGGTATACCAAATTTGAAGCAAATCGCTTTATTCGGCATGAAAAACCCATTTATCTAAATTAAGGGTGAGATTAGCCCCCCGTTTCCTCCCTTTATACTTAACCAATGAACCCCAAAACTAATCAGGTAATCGCCTTATCGGATTGAACCTATATATAAAATTTGAAGCAAATCGGATATTTCTATCAAGAGTTATCGCGTCGCATACATACATACATACAGAACCTGTGGGAACATTAACTCTCAGGCTTTCATAGCCTGTAAGCTAAAAAGCATTTTTATTCGAAAAATATTAAGTTTGCATTCAAATAAAGTTTTGAAACTCATTAAAAGCGACACTTTCTATGAGTTAAAAGACAAAGAAATTGACAAAGACTTTATTATTTACAGCAGTCCTTTTTAATTCTGATCACTTCAGTTGCTTAAGCGCACAGTTCGATTACATGTCTGTTACATTTCTGTTTTATTTCAATTCTTATATTTTATTGATGATGTTTTAACTTCGTTAAGGAATATCAGCCGGAAACAAATTATGAACTATTTATATTAACTTAGAAGCAGACGAATTTATCTCTCAGAATCGTCTGCACGCGAAAGAGATAGATTTTTTTTTTTTTTAAATCATGCTTGAAAATTATTTTAAAAACCAAAAAAACTGAGTAAATTGCGACAAAGTTTTCAAACAAATTGCAATATACAGTTTTGAAACAAATTCCATTTGTAAGCACATATTTTTCTCTGTTCAGCGGTGTAAAAATTGAAAATGTTTATGTAGAAGTTTAAAAAATTGCAGTAAAAAGGAAATGTAATCGTCTGCGGTTGCAAACATTAAAATGACGACAGTGTTATGGACGAACACGCCTGTCCTTTATAATATAGATTTACGAATTAGCAATTACTAATAGTATGAAAACACTCTTTAAATATTATGATATTAAAATTATTAAATATATATGAATTATAATCTAATGAGTTAAAGATTGAAATAATTAATCATATACTAATTTTAATTGCTAAAAGGTGTAAATTAAAACTTTAAAAACAGTAAAAGTTTATTTGACTGTTAACATAACTTTAGTTTACTATAGGTTTAGCTTACTATATTTAATATACTTTAGGTTACTATTAGGTTACTATTACTAGACTACTATTATTATTAGGTTATTATAAATTAGTTAATTTATTTAAGGTTACTATTGTTTCATTTATTTACGGTTTAGTTTACTATATTTAACGTAAGTTTATTTGACTGATTTAACTGTAAACAGTCAAATAAACCTATTTTTAGTATTTTGAAAGTTTTAATTTACACCTTTAGAGTAACAATTAGTATATTATTATAAGGTGTTATTTGCTATATATTTAAATAATTAATCATATAAACGATTTTATAAAACAATGTTCATTTATTAAAAATTGAGAAGTTGTACAACAAATTTAAAATTTTATTACCTCATGAAAATTCACCAAAGATTAGCAGAGGTCTCTTTTTATGAAACTAGAAAAAAAATACATTCTAATTTATATATTCATAGAAGGTTCCAATTTCTCCTGTGCATTTTAGCGAGAAAGTGCATCAGTTCTTAATTCATCGTTGCCAAATTTTCCATCCTATTTGTTTGTTTTAGTTTTTCCCCTTTCTTTCCGTGCAAAAATTATAGGCCCGGCGCCAAGTATTTTCCTATTTCCAAACATGAACGTTGATTTTGTTACTGCAGTGTTTTCAAAGTGTGAATCTCATTTTCCCTGGGTTCTTACCTTATCAACAATGCAGTGAAACCTGTCAAAGCAGAATAACTTGGGACAGAAACAAAATTTCATTTTAACAGGTATAATTGTATAGTATTCCTGTTCTTGGGAAAATGAAATTTTTATTTTAAAACAGAATTCCGTTATAAGCAGGCTCCGTTTACACATAGTTTACTGGACAAAGTAACAGCAGGGCCCGACTTACGCAGGAGCATGCGGGGCAACTGCTCCGGGGCCACCTTTTCAGGGGGTCCCCATGCCAGCAATCAGGATTTTCATTAAAAGGTGACAAATGATTAAAATTCGCCAAAAGTGACAAAAATTCATAAATTTTCAAACATTTATGAAGGAAGTGTGGTCCCCCTTTCCCTCTCTGCTTCCAGTACACCACTCATGCAAAAAACAATCTATATCATTAAAAAACTAATGATTAAAATTTTACTATAACAACTTAGTATTCTATTGTTTTCAAAAGAAAGTCTTTTCTTCGTAACGTGGCAAGTTAAAACCATTAATTATGGTGAGTTTGGGGCATTTTCTTTCAGACATCTTATAACGTACGTAGATAAGCAAAATAAAAGTTTGCAAAGAAATACTCGTGTCAACCAATTTATAATTTTTTCTACAATTATCGTATTTGTATTTTTTTCTTAAAGTTGAGACCATCTTTTTTGTGATACCCTGTATGCAGATGTGAGCAGTACCCGGTACAAAATTTATGAATACATACAATATGCATGAAGTTTAGTACTAGCCACTTCAACATTATTTACAAAAAAATTTCTATCGATAGACGGGGGCCCTCCAGAATGATGCTTGCCCCGGGGCCCTCCATAGCCTAAGTCGGGTCCTGAGTAATAGTAAAACTTGTAAAAACAGAATTGCTGAAAATTCCGTTTCCGATAGGTTTCCGTGTAGGCAGGTAGATTTGAAAGGTATTCCTTTGGAAGAAGATATAAAAAAAAATTTCCTTATACATAGACTCTGTCGTCACATGTTTTACTGTATTAAGTTCAACTCGATGAAGACTAACGAATAACGAATAGCATGACACTAAAAGAAATTAAAAAGCATTTGTGCATCGTGAAAAATTGGGACTTTTGACGTCTCGCGCAATGTTAACGCGGTACCGGTCTTGGAGCGCCTGATAATCGAGAGATCCCGCGTAAATCGGACACCTGGCAACACTATTCCTCTTAGAGGTTTCATTCACGGATCGAAATTTCCAAGCCCGGGTCCGGCCCGACTCATAGAAAAAATAATTCGGCCCGGCCCGGTAAAAGTTAAAATCTCGGCACGAGCCCGGCTCGAGTGAGACAAAACATTGATCAAACTCATTGATTGAACTCTACAAAACATTGATTTTTATGTCCATTTGGTTAAAAATTTCTCTCGTACGAGGAGTTCTGACCAGAAATATTTATCTTAACTTTTTTTTTCATGTTTATTGTCTTCATTTTAATAGAAGTGCTGCAGTCTGCGATATTTATTTTTTTAATGAATCTCTATTTCTTGTATGTAAATGTTTCAGTTATCATTAATAGTGTTAATCCATATTCCATGTACTGAAGTGTTAAAAATCTGAAAAATGCTGTACAGTAAAATTTTCTAAGACGGAATCGCATAGGATAGAAAAAAAATGCGTTCCCTTCTAAAGACAAGTTTCCTTCTTAGCAAGTGTAAATGTATTATATGTTCTTTTCTTACGTATTAGTATATTAATTTTGCATGGATCAACGTGTTTTTCAGTTTAATACAGGATTACGTCATAGGCAGGTTCTTTTTCACACGTTTTCCGATATTTTAATTTAGCTATATTTTAATAAGCGTAGAAATCTACTATTCTTTAAAAAGAATAAATTTTAAGGTTTAACTGTAGAATAATGGATGCATTTTTTGCAAAAATTTTTGGACAAGGCCTAATTTTACTGACCTTTGAACGGACCCGGCCACGCTGCGACGATGATTTTCATACGGGCTGGGTCAAAACTAAGACTGGAAATTTTGGGCCATGAAGACTATAGGAATGAAACCACTCCCGGCTCTGTACAGAAAAAAATAAGTTAGGCCTGGCCCGATCCTTCAGGAAAAAAGTAAGACCCGAACCGGCCCGGCCCGTAAAGAGTAGTCACTAGGCCAGGCCCGAAAAGAGTGGAGACCAAACCCTTGCCGGCCGCAAATTCACAAACACTCAACATCTCAGCACGCTTGACGCCAAACCCTGAAGCCAAGCGCTTTGGCGAAAAAATGAACTTCGACGTGCATACGTGCATGCTGCATTCTGTTTCTTGTACCGTAATTCGAAGTCTGCATGTGCCAATATTTATATCCGCTTTATATGAATATATTTTTGGTACGTTTACAGAGTTAAAAGAGAGGGGTTTTTTCCCCTTTTGCAGATTAATTCTGTCTACACAAAATGTATTATTGATTATATACGATTATATTACTCGAATATTGATGCTGTTACAATAAAATAAGATTACCGTTACAAAGTAAGGATGACGCTGAAAAATTTAAACTGCATGTTTCTAGCTTTATGAAGGTATAATAGCTGAAACAATAGATAGTTAATCAAGATTGATTAACACAGTTGAAAAGTGTTTACGATCTTAGTTTGTCATGTAATTTTTGGGATTTTATATGGAATTATTATGAAACATTAATTGCTGGAAGTACGTTTTCAATTGTGGTACACGTTTTTAAATGTTTTGTTTTGTGTTTTTTTTTTTTGCATATTTACTTGGTGTATATAAATTCTATAGATTATATACAGGGCTGAACAAAAAATCTCAAGTACATTTTCGTTTATTGACTGAAAGTTTTAAAGGGTATTTTTCAACTGTATTACGCGTTTAACTGAATCAACTTTTAGCATACTATGTAGTATGCATAGAAATCTATAGATCAAATACAGGGCTGCACACAAAAAATCGGATACTTTTCAGACGATTGATGGTAATTGCAGAAATTGGCTTTTTAAATGCGTTATCGTTTTCCAAATTGTTTATTCAGATATCATCTTTCAGCTTAATAAACTGTGAAATTTTTGTACAGTATTCTCAATGTGTTGGAAAATGTTGCATGATCTATGACGGGCGCATGATTTTTCGTTCTTGTTTATTTTTTAATTAATTTTCAAAAAATTATATATTTATTTTTATACAGTTTGTTAAGCACTGATACCATGAAAGGAATAATACAGAGCTGCAAGAATACCAAAAATACTACAATAATGAACATGGTTAGATTTTTACTTTGTCAAATTCATCATAATTAAGTATAATTTTAAATTTTTTAAGATAAATTTGATAGTAGTTTATAAAAGAAGAGTAATTGAGCATCCCATTAATGGATACTGGCCTTAAAATCTTTAAAATAAACGCAATTTTGTAAATGGCAGTATATAAAATTCAAAGTTTTCTATTACTATGAAAAAAAATGCCAATTTTCTGCTTCCTGACTGGTTTAATCAAGATTGGAAACAATAAAATCATTACAGCGTACAAAGAAAAGTTATGAAAAAAAATTACTAAAAGCTAAATTTTTATTTCCTATTTTTTATGAACCAAACAATTTGAGGAAGGGGGAGGGGGGGGGGCATGTCCATTATTGAACACTTTTAACCTGTTATCAATCAGCAACAAATCACTTATCTTAGGAAACTCTCAACTAGTAACTAAGATAATTATAGTGAATTTTTATTTATTTATGGTGATCATTTACAGAAAGACCAAAGTTATAGAGTGGGTCTAAAAGATTAAATATTTCGCTTGTTCACTATATATATACATGCATATATTCAGCTCATGCATTATTCAACAGACGACTGTAGTAATGTATTTTGTGTGCTGACACTAGATGGCAGCACATGATACGTCTAAAATTCCATAAATAAATAATTTAGCTTCGGAGAAGAAAGGTCAGGCTTCTTATAGAGCATATATCTACAAGATTAAATACTTCACTTGCTCATAATGCATATATTATTATTCAGAAGATGAAATAAGATTTATTATTTCGCATTCGTATTCCGTAAGCAAGAAATACGCAATCAAATGGACGAAATATCGAAGGTCGAAATTAGCTTCAGACTTTCATGTGCGTGGAAGTTCATTTTCTCGCCAAAGAGCTTGGCTACAGGGTTTAACGTCAAGCGCGCTGGGACGTTGAGTGATTGCGAATTTGCTGCCCCCGGCCGTGCAGATCTCTGATCCCTCTCCCGCTTTGTGGAACATTGGACCTGGAAAGTAGAGATGCACCGGATTTTGGCAGATTACCGATTATCGAATATTCGACCAACAGGTAAACCAAATGCTGAAAATATTTGGCTTGCCGAATAATCACTAGCAAGCCGAATACCGAATATTCGACTTTACCGAAAACTTTTATCTTTCAGAGTTTGTAAGTATTGAAAAGTTAAATTTAAAAATAATTTTGTATAATATTTAACACACATACTTCATGAACAAGATCTTTTTACAGGTAAATTTTACACTTAGTGTAAAAATCTATCCTTTTAATTGTTATTTAAGATGAGGATAGTTTTAAAGCTTCTTTAATTGATAAAATTTTTAATTTCATGGATTCCTCTCTGAATTAAAACAAATGAATAAAATTTTCTTAGTATATTCTATTAAAATAACTATTTTAATATCAAAGTGAAATTTTGAAGGAATTAAGAAGAAATTTTTACAGTCAAAAGCTGTTTATTCGGCCTAATCGAATATTCGGTAGTATGGCCGAATACTGAATAGATACCGAATATTCGGTGCATCCCTATTGGCAAGCACTACACAGGGTAGGCATAACAGCAAAAAAGTTTGAAAACCTTGTTATACTAGTTGTACTTCCCTTCAGGCCTGTAGCCAGGTGGGGGCCAGGTCGGGCACTGCCCGACCTGGAAAAATATTTGCCCGTCCTAGTACAATTGACTGGATACCTTGATCGACACATTAAATTTCTGAACTTTTGTTTGCCTCAATTTAATAAAAAAACTTTTTTTTTTTTTTTTTTTTTTTTTTTTTTTTTTTTTTTTAATAGACCGTAACTTAACTAGCAGGCATATCCATTCCTAAAATTTCTAAATTCAAACAAAACAATTTAAACAAAAAATTCATTTGTGAAGACTTTTTTTTCTTTCGTTCCAAGAACTGCGGGACATTTTTCGTTTTGTTGCTTTGTAGATATATACCTTACTGCCTCCCGAAACAGTCAAACTACAGACTTTAGAGAATAATACTTTTTAGAGATTATCCTTTAACTCCTTTCCTCAAAGTGATTAACTGATGTCGGCGAAAATTGGTTTCTTTGTGCAACTGTCATACATGAAATTTATTGTTATCAGGTGAGGGAAACCAAAGGTATATGGATTTTCAGTTGCAGTTGGCTACCATTTTTATGCCACGACAAAACAGGTTGTACAAAATATGAAACTATCATGTGTTACAATCATGTGGTTTTGTCATTGTTAACTTCACTAAGTTGCTTTTGGGGGGTTTTGAACAAAAGTGGAAATGTTCTTTAACAGCTTTCTTGACACTATTGCAAATTATAAAAGTTTGTAAAATCGATCAGTGTCACACAGAATTGCAATATCCAGAAAGGGTTTTTCAGAGTAAAAGGGTTTTATAATTACATTGTAAATGTCATCTATGGGGCAACGAAGACGGGTTTCCAGTAGATAAAAATAAAGACAGATATTTGTCTGTCCAGTTTTTTTTTTTTTTTTTTTTTTTTGTCTGACCAGATGTTTTCCGTTCAGGACAAGATTTGACAAGAAGGATACCTGTATGCCTGAAATTATGCATCTCGATACAGGTGTTTGGTTTTTTTAAAAATAATTTTTTTATTTAATTTTTTATGCTATTTTTGTGATTTTTCACCCACATTCATAAAAGGAATCCATTTTCAATCTATCTTTCCATTTTAGCCGAATATAGTAAAGTAGTCTTCTGCAATTTTTGAACATTTCACGAAGTCTTTTATGTGACTTTTAACTTTTTTTCGCGTTCCGACGGGATTTTTGACATTAGTAAAGAGAGTCAGGTTTCAATCTTTTTGCCCATAGTACAAAATTTTGTCCTCTGCAATTTTTTAAATTTTCCCGAACTTTTTATGCAATTTTAAACGCTTTTCCCGTTTTTAAGACCCCTGCGATTAGAAGAGATTTTTTTTCATATTTGAAGAAAATTTCGCCTTTTGAATGGAAAATTTCTAGAAATTTTGATCTTTGATTCGGGACTTTTTGGTGTTATGAAGGAAAAAATATTCATGCGTAAAAGTTCAGTTTCTAAAAGGGAAAATACAATGCAACACAGTTGACGGAACACTAATTGAATTTAATTTGGCGAAAATGCATCTTTATATTAGAGGATGTTAGGTAATTTTTACGTTAGATTAGTGTCTTTCTATATTTTTGCAAAAAATGGACAAATGAAAGCATTTTTTTTTTTTTTTTTTTTTTTTGGTGTGTGTTTGAACGGAAGAAAAAGCCACGGAAGAAACACCAATTAACTTATTTATTTATTTATTTTTTGAGAATGTGAAATGAATCCGGTTTCAATCTTTTATCCCAATATAGTAAATTTTGCACTCTGCGGCGTTTTATTCGCCTTCCACTTTTTTTTTTTTTTTTTTTTTTTTTTTTTTAAACATCCCTAAAAGGAATCAGGTTTAAGTCTTTTAGCTCAATATAGAAAATTTATCCTTTGCAATTTCTGAATTTTTTACGAACATTTTATGTGATTTTTAGCGTAATTTTTAACATCCCATTTTTAATCTTATGGCTCGATATAGTCAAATTTTGCTCTCGGCTATTTTTGTCCAATGTTTTATGCGATTTATACCCCTTTTTTCGCGTTTTGCGGATACTTTTTGACAAGTTTTTCTAAAACCGAAGAATTATCCAGTAGATTTTGCTGCTGTCATGATTAAGCTGAAGGTGGAAAAATAACAAATCAGCTCCTATAGGAACGTGTACAACGATGCTGGAAAATTTAACTTTTACCTGGAAACTATCACTTTTATCAAAAGAAAAATTACAATAATTCAAAGATTGTTTGATTCAAGATCAGATTGTGGATATCCCGAAAGGGTTTACGCTGCGGAAGGCAGTGCCCCCCCCCCCCCCCCCAAGGGGGAACCCCACAAAATAGGTTCTTTTTTGGAAAAACCAACCAGCAAAGCAAGCGAAGCTCTGCTAGTAGATTAAATAATTACAGAATATAATTTATGTATAATTAACATTGGTAATGTATCGAGAGAAGAGAAATGAAACGTTAAAAATGAAACAAGTCGAACATAAGGGGATAGGTGGAAAATGCATGGCACACAGGTGCCTGCTTATTGGGACCCCCAACAAGATTAAAAAGCACAATTTTTTAAAAACATTTGAATAAAAATAATGAGGATTAAAAGTTTTGGATCTTGGGTTCCAACTTTTCGTTACTTTTAATAGGGACCCCAAAAAAGACATTTTAAAAAGCATGTAGAACCTGCAAAATTTCTTTCATCTGGGCACTTTTAAAAAGAATGGTGGCTATAGAAAGAAGCGCATGTCTGATTTGGTTGAAGAAAGTAATAGTATTAAGGAAGTTTTGAACCTTATTGGGGCCCCCAACAAGATTAAAAAGCACATTCTTTAAACATTTGAATAAAAAAATGGCGGCTAAAAGTTTTGAATCCTGGGTTCCAACTTTTCCTCACTTTCATAGCCCTCTCCCCCACACCTCCCCCAATAAAAAACAATTAAAAAAAATTTAGAGCCTGCGAAATTTCTTTCATCTGGCCGCACCTTTAAAAAAAATGTGGCTACAGAAAGGAAGTACATTATCTGTTTTGGTTGAAGGAAGTAATAGTATTAAGGAAAATTTGAAGCTTATTGGGAGCCCCAACGAGATTAAAAAGCATATTTTTTAAACATTTGAATAAAAAATATAGGACCTAAAAGTTTTGAATCTTGAGTTCCAACTTTTCTTCATTTTTATAGCCTCCCCCCCCCCCTCCCAAACAAACAACAACAACAACAACAAAATTAAAATGAATTTAGAGCTTGCAAAATTTCTTTCAGCACCTTTAAAAAGAACGGTGACTATAAAAAGAAAGCATAAATTGTTTGAAGGAAGTAATGGTATTAAGGAAGTTTTGAAACTTATTGGGGCCCCCAATGAGATTTAAAAGCATATTTTTTTAAAGATTTGGATGAAAAATTTGGCCTAAAAGTTTTGAATTTTGGGTTCCAACTTTTCCTCACTTTTATAGAAGGCCCAAAAAAAGACAATTCAAAAAGAATTTAGAGCCTACAAAATTCTTTCATCTGGGCACCTTTAAAAAGCATGGTGGCTGTAGAAAGAAAGTGCATATCTGTTTTAGTTGAAGGAAATACTAGTATTAATGAAGTTTTGAACCTTTTGTTTCACCTTTTTCTCCCATTTATAGAAGGCTCCCAAAAAGACTAAAATAGCATTATATTTTTAAAATAGAATTTAGAGCCTTCAAAAGCTCTTCCATCTGGGTACCTTTATAAAAAATAGTGGATATAGAAGGAAAGCGCATATCTGTTTTCTAAATCTAAGCAAAATCTTTGACAAAAAATTAATTTGGATAAAACAAATTAAAATGTTATTAAAAAAATCCATTAAAAAATAATTATAAAAGTTAAAAAACATAATTCGGCTCAAAGGTACAATAACTTACTACTGGGCCACTTACTTTGCTCACCCCCCCCCCCCCAGGGGCGGATTTAAGGGGTCGCGAGGGTCCCCACATCTCAACTGCTCCAACATCTTCTTTTGACTTCAAAGAGAAATGTGAAGTTTTGATAAAGGGATTTTCTTAGTGTTCTTTTTTTAATTTTTCAGTTAATATTGCAACATCAATTTCATGTAATAAATAAAAAAAAATTCTATCTTTTGCTACTACCAGAAATGTTTTAACTTTCCCTTATCTTTTTTTCGTTATGAATTATCAGGATTATGATCGGTCGTGGAGGGATAGGGTGGGATTCAAAGGAAAATTGGGTCTGAGCTTAAAGGAATCCTATTAGAGACATTCTATGACGATTTAATTATACAGATTGAGGGCCTGATTAAATCATGGGCCATCAACCTGGGGCCCCTGATTTTGGGGGCCCCATACCTGGTATGCAGTTTCATAAAGCTGATATTTTAAATGCATTTTTACTTTGTTACTGATTATCTATGCTAATAAAAGAAAGTTTCTCTGTGTGTGTGTGCGATGTGTCTGTGTGCGATGGCTAGCAAAATCTACCGCACGTAGAAGTCTGAAGATTAGGGTGAGGATAGTCTAAGTCAGTTCCTGATGCATTTGAGGGTCAGATTTTTTTTTTTTTTTTTTTTTTTTTTAAGACCCGGTCTTCCTGGGTTTGCTTCAAGATTTTATGCCCTAAATTTTAAGAACTTTCCCCCTTTTTATCCGATATTCTTCGTTCTTGGGGCTCTTTCTTCATTTAGTTATCCAACTTTCTACATTTCAGTTAAGATCTTGGCACCATGGGAGTCGTTACAGGGCCCTGGAAGTTTTTATCCTAAATTGTTAATGAATTGCCCTTTTAATCCTATATTCATTTTTGGTGCCTTTTTTAAATTTAGTTATTTCCCCCGATTCTACATTCCAGTTAAAACCCCGGCCCCATGGGAGTCTGTACAGGGCCCTGGAAGTTTTTACTCTAAATTGTTAATAAATTGCCCCTTTTAATCCAATATTCATTTTTGGTGCCTTTTTTAAATTTAGTTATTCCCCCAATTCCACATTCCAGTTAAAACCCTGGCCCCTTAGGCCCCGGTTGTCCCGGAATCCTTGCACTTTTGGCTCTATGCGTTTTCACTCCCTAATTGTGTCACTTCAATGCATAACTTTAAAGTTGATTCTTGGACTCCTGTCCCCGGTCGAACACTCTTATATTTTTATTGGAGACTTTAGGGCCCTTTTTAAAGTATTTCCCCTCATTTTTGCGCAGTTCTTTAAAATTATATTCTAATGATCAATTCATACCTATGCTTAATTTCGTCTAATTGCAGACCCAAAGCACTAAGTACTAGGTCCTTTTAAAATGTTTTCAGTTTAGAGTCCTGCTCTCAACTATCAGTTGGCCTCTTTCGAATTTCCTATTATAGCTTCATTAAAAATGGTCCGATTCATTAGCTTTTTTTTTTTCTAACAACAAACCAGCAAAATACCGCTTTTATAAATTAAAACATACTACAGTTTAGTTACTGACGTTTGATTTGTTCTCAGAACAGTCATTGTGATTGGCTAGGGAGCTTTTATTACAATACACTTCATCATTTATGACTAATTGTGTTTGTATTTTGGACTAAAGTATGTGTAACTTTTTTTGTAATGCAGATATTTTAATTCTGTTTTTTATTAAATTCTACATTAAATTTCCTTGATTTTGATATGTAAACATTTGTAATTAAGTGAAAATTATAATATTCTATAAGCACAGAAAGTTATAAAGCATGAAAATTTCGAAAAATGTCCACAATTTTGGCCACCACTGTATATATACCAAATTTTGCAAGATGGAAGGGCCCCAAAAAGTTCCAGTGAGAGGGGCCGCTCACTTTATAAATCCGCTCCTGCATCCCCCTCAAATGGGGGGTATGGGGGAGGTTCAGATGGCCCTGGTTATGGCAAATATCTTAACTTTAATATATTTTTATTATGTCTCTGAAGAAACTTTACAAATTTCATACTGACTTTAGAAATATCTTGTATTTTACATGAAAAAAAAAATTCTCTGAAGTCGCAATACATATTTTTGAAGAACTATGAATAAGAGACCAGAAAAAAATGATGAAATAATCTGCCATCCCTGGAAAAACCTTTGCCCTACCTGGAAGTATGGTCTAGCTACGGGCCTGCTTCCCTTTTGTAAACTATTTTTTTTTTTATCGACTTAAAAAAAAGGAGGTTATAAAACTTGCTCGTATTTCTTTTTTTGGGGGTTTCGTTCATCTGACGAAACCCTATTCGTCTGACTCCTTTGTCTGTCTGTCCGTCCCACAGTCCGTTCTCAGAAACTATACATGTTAGAGACTTGAAATTTTGTGTACTTATAGCTGAACACCTCACATCAAACAACAAATCATAAAATTTTGAAAAAGTCGGTAATTAACCGAATTACGGGCTAATTAAATTCTAAAATTAACCAATCAACCTTTTGAACGCAGGTGCGAACGCACTTTATTGAAATCCTCCTCAGTTTCTCCTAAGGGTTGCCAGTAAATTCAGCGGATGCTCCGTCAAATCAGCCGATGCAGGGTTACCACGGAGTAATTTAAGCAATAAATGAAGTGGACGTTTAAAAAGCAAAATCGCATCTGCCGAAGTATCGGTCGTACAAACTCGTAACAGGTGTAGAAACACGCGGAAAAAATTCTACTTTATTTTGGTATAAATTTCAAATTTCTGCGTAGGTTAAAACGCAAAAAATCCACTAAAAATCGATCGATAAAAATTTAATTTCTGTATTTGAAAAGACAATGAAAACTTGATTTCCATTCACCGGAACGCAGTTGTCGTCATCTCTCACACATATCGGCGCGGGAGAAATTTAAGGGGAGGGAAGTCTAATACGAAATTTAAACTTTTTAAATATTAAATTTTTCGATTAATTTTTTTGACATCCGGGCTGGAAATCTCTCGCAGATTTCATACATACCCGGTTCAAAGAGATAGCTTAATTACGAGCTGAGATATTAATTATTTATTTAATTAATCGGTTTCATTTTTCTCTAATGAATAGAATAAAATGGCGGCACGTGCTTTTTTAGCCACGAAATAATTTAAATTAGGAAATATATTAATTATTATTTAATTAATCTGTATGTGTAGTGGACAATGAGGTGCGTTTCGGATCCTTTTTAGGCAGATTATTCAATTCCAGCAATGCCAAGAACGTATTTCCTTAAGAGTTGAAGAAAATATTGTCTCAGGGGGTAATACATTATTATTTACTTAATCTGTATGTGTAGTGGACAATGAGGTGCGTTTTGGATCTTTTTTAGGCAGATTATTCAATTCCATCAATGCCAACAACGTATTTCCTTAAGAGTTGAAGAAAATATTGTCTCAGGGGGTAACGCATATTTATTACCATCAAGTTAAACCCAAAAATTATAATACTATCCTTATTACAGCAGCTACTCCTTCACTTTAAAATTTTCCAAAAAATCCCAACTTTGAGGGCCTGCCCGGGAGGGGCGGGTGGGCTGTACCTCCACATTATACACCTTAAAATTTCGCTCATTCTTTTTACTATCGTTGTATAACAATTTGTTAGTATCTACGGGGCACTCCTGGGGCTGTGCCCCTAACATATTGGTTACTCGCTCAAAAAGGGCTGATTCTTCAGTTCACTTCAATCTTTAACAGCTTATAACTTTGCTTCTATTGGAGCCACAGCGGGGGGATTGCTCTCAGCCTGGCACCCCTGTTCCAACTTGTATTTTTGCATCTTCTGTTTTTCGGTTTTCCACATAGGACCGAAGATAGGGGGCGGGGGGGGGGGGGGCGAAAGTCATTTTTGGCTGAAGCATGTCTACTGAAAGCTTTCATCTCACAGATCTCAGAAATAATGTTTAAAATTTTGTTTAGTCATTTTGGGCCACCTTACGCGTCCAAATAATGGTTTTCCTCCAAATTTACTTTCATCCTCCTGCACCGTTCATTACTGATATTAAAAGATTAGCGTTTCTGACCTTTTTAGATGTCCTTTTTTGAGGACTATGATATACTCATATATATGCTACTTATTAAATATACAAAAGTCAAAATTTTAGTTACCACTATTTCCAAATAGTACTTTCAGCAAATTTCTTAATTTCACGCTTAAGACCGCCACCAACTCGAGTAACATATCCAGTGATAGGTTGTTTAACCGAGTTTCGTTCAGATTCGCTTTTGTTAAGAATAGAGTGCGCTCCCTGGTGGTGGAATGCGGAACTAACAGAATTCTTGGTTAAGAACGCCACCATTACGACTCATGTATCTACAGAAAGGTTGCGTGAAGGAGTTTCCTTCAGATACGCTTTTGTTACGAATAGAGTGCGCTTCCTGGTGGAGGAATGCGGAACTAACGTAACTCAATTTTGTTAAAATTAGGAAATATAACAAGTCGATCTGTTTGAAACTTTAAGATATTTTATAACACATAAGATAAATTTTATAAAAAAAGACCGCGTGGAATTTCAGGCATGTGGAGATAGGGGGGAGAGACGAAATACCAGTTTTTGCAGTGCGTGCGTATACGGTGCCGTAGGCAGCTCCGACCTGGTTCGAGGTTCTTTCGAGCGATATTGCCATTTCACAAGATTTTGCAGTGCGTGCGCAGCACGCCTGCTATACGGTGCCGTAGCCAGCGGGGACCTGGTTCGACTTTCGTTCGAGGGCGATAGGCTTTTTAAAAAGAGTTTGCAGTGCGTGCGCAGCACGCCTGATATAAGGTACCGTAGGCAGCGAGGACCAGGTTCAACTTTCGTTATAGCGAAAGGCTTTTTTAAAAGAGTTTGCTGTGCGTGCGCAGCACGCCTGCTATACGATGCCGTAGGCAGCGGGGACACGGGTCGAAGTTCGTTCGCTTCGAGATTTTATAAAAAAGGAGTGGTTCATGAAAAGGAGGGGCCCGCTAGCGGGCGAAGCCAGCTAGTCTTATATTATTTACCCCTCTGGCCTCTAACTTGTGTATTTTAAGGAATTTTTCTAACCTCCGCCCTTTTAACCCGGGGAGAAATTTTCCAACTTTAGCCGACACCCCTTTGACCATTCTGTCATATTATGCACCATAGCCTTACATATTTTAGTTCCATTTTTTCCGCCAGGTGCGCCTACTTATCTCGGGTGCTATGGGCCCAATCCCCTCGACTAATATATCTACGGATAGTATGTAAAACGGATTTTCGTTCGGATACAGGTTTGTTTAGAATCAAGTGCGCCCCCTGGTTGTGAAATGTGGAACTAACAGATTTTTCAAAAGGATAAATTGTTTTGAAAGGAATATTAAACGAAACCCTCTGTGCGATCTGTGATCACACTTACCCACTTGTTTAATTTATTCGAACCGATGATTCCATTTGGATTTTTGATTTTTTAGGGTTTCGTTCATTTGACGAAACGGTATTCGTCTCACTCCTTTGTCTGTCTGTCTGTCCGTCACAGAGCCCGTCTCAGAAACTATACATGCTAGAGACTTGAAATTTTGGGTACTTATAGCTGAACACCTCACATGAAACAACAAATCATAAAATTTTGAAAAAAAATGGTAATTAACCGAATTACGGGCTAATTAACTTCTAAAATTAACCAATCCACCTTTTTAACGTAAGTTCAAATGGCCCTTATCCAAATCATCCGTGTTTCTCCTAAGGGTTGCCAGTAAAATCAGCCGATGCACGGTTACCACAGAGGAAATTAAGCCGAAAAATGAAGTGAACATTTTAAAGCGAAATCGCATATCAGAAAATATTGGTCCGAGAAATTTGTAAATGGAATAGACAGACGCGGAAAAAAATCTGCTTTCATTTGGTATAAAGTTCACATTTCTGCGATGTGTATAAGTTAAAATGTCCACTAAAAATCGATCGATAAAAATTTAATTTCTTTAATTGGAAAGACAAGGAAAAAAGATTTCAATTCGGCGGGAAAGCAGGTAGACATAACGACGCTGCGGTTTTCCATAATAGCATATTTTAATCAGTATCGCAGACAGAAATCCGCTCTAGCGGGGGTGGGGGGGGAATTGAGATGTTTATAATGGTGATCGCCGGTTACTTGAATCACCCGTTAATTGAATCAGTCTAGTTAATGAATGAAATCATGATGCTTTTTTTTTCTCGGTTAGTAGAATCACTTATTACGTTGGTTGTGATTCATTTAAACAGCGTTTACAATATTACAGTTGCAAAACATAAAATACACCAATGAAATAACTATACTACTACTATGTTAGATTTATATAAAGCGTTAAAAAAATGATGGGGAAAACTTTAAGAAATGAAAGAGCAAACAATTTTTGTACGGAAAATCAGGAACCCTTTGTTCAGTCAAAAATACACACGGGATTTCACTCCAAGACAATCCCGAATTCTTGTTCTTAACTTAAAAATTAATTATACAATTTTAGCAAGATTTTCAATAGATATACCTTGCATTGTGTCAGATGTAACAATATCACGAGAATTGGTGAAGTTTATCATCATACGTGTCCAAACAGTGCTGAATTTTAGAATATAGCTGGCATTATTAAAATGCGTTCAAAAATTAGTAAAATTTCGCCTGGCCCAACAACTTTTTCAAAACTTGCATATATTTTACTTACCCATGATACGCAGTATAGGGTAAGTTGTAATTGTTTTTTAAATTTCCATTGTTCTACAATTAAAATTTTCAATTTATTATTTTTAAAGAATTGGCATTTTCTAGGCAATAAATGTTATAGACGATAACAATTTCTAGGCAATAAAAATAAATATAACGTTTGAAAAAGAAACAGCATGTGACGAAATCCTGTCTTAAACGGAAAAAATTTGTTGATCCATACAAAATGGATATAATAATACGTGTGAAAAGAATATAATACATTTACAACAGACGGTGTACTTATGCTAATAAGGGAACTTGTCTATAATGAACATTTCTGCTCTCCTATGCGATTCCGTCTTAGAAAATTTTACGACATAGCCAGGGGTGACTCTGTTCTAAATTTTCAGAAAAAAAAAAAAAAATCCGGTCATCATTCCGAAAACTCGGACATGAAAATATCGTGGATTTCGACAAATGGTCACCGTAAAAAATCAATTTCGTCATTCGTTCGAAGAAAAAGATCGCCAAAGTACCATGCAGAAAACGCGAATTTCGTCAAAGGGTCGCGAAAAAAAGAAAAATTTCGCCAAATGATCGAAAAAACACAAATTTCGTCAAAAGATAGCAGAAAAAATGCAAATTTCGTCAATGGATCGAGGAAAAAACGCAAATTTCGTCAATGGATCGAGGGGAAAAACGCAAATATCGTCAAAGGATTGTGAAAAAAGCCCGTAAATTTCGTCAAAAGATCGCGAAAAAAAGCAAATTCCGTCAATGGATCGCAGAAAAAAAGCGCAAATTTCATGAAATGATCGCGAAAAAATACCCTCAAATTTCGTTAAAGGATCACGAAAAAACCGCAAATTTCGTCAAAGGATCGCAGAAAAACGCAAATTTCGTCAAAGAAACGTGGAAAAAACACGAATTTCGTAAAATGGCCGCGGAAAAAACACATAGCTAATACTGGGAGGGAATTTCCCGCCTCTGTTGTAATCTTTCAGAAAATTTGCTGTGAATTTCAAGATAACAAAATAAATATCGCAGCCCAAGTCATTTTTTTTTAAATGGAGAATACAAACATGAAAAAAGCTAAAATAAGTATTTTTTTGTCAGAACACCACTTACAAGACAATTTTTAACGGTAATGGCGTAAAAATCTCTATTTTGTAGAAATTCAGTCGGGCAGGGTAGGGCTTATTAAATTTTTGTATGAGCCAGGCCGAAATTTTAGATTTTTTACCTTGCCAATAATATTTTGTGGAAAAAATGAAAAAACGGGCCGGACCGGGCTCGGGCTGAAATTTTCGCTTTTTATACCGGGTCGAAATTCTTTTCTACGGATCGGTTCGCGCTCGGTTGCTGAAATTTCGACCTGTACGGACTTCTAACAAGAAGTTTGAAACTGAAAGAGACCTATAAAACGTATGTTTTATGTTTTTGTCTGGAAGTCGATGGTCCATTATCGTTTCGAACGGAGCAAAGACAGAAATGCAATTAAAAAACTGTACACTGCACAATACTTAAACTCAAAGCGTCTATATGGGAGGAAATGATCATTCTCTTAGCATAAGACATCTCGAAAATGTGATCACTGACCTTTTTCAAAACAAATGACTAAGTTCTCACTTAACCAATGCATGTAATATACGCTTTCACAGTTTTAAATACAATATTCGCCGTTTAATTGGATCACTTTGCTGAATTTAATTTCATTCAGCAAAGTCACAAATTCCAAATAAGCCAAAAAATGTTAATATTAATTTTGACTACCGTTTATATGAATTAACAAGTGATTCATATAAGCGAGAATTATAGTAATTTTTGTAGCTCTGGGAGAGGTTTCAACCCTCAATCCCCCCCCCCCCCCTTCACTGCGCCAGTGAATTAGTTATGGAGTTATAAGCGATTTTGATCGCGTTACGATCGGTTTTTTTCTTCTTTTTGTCGCTATCATGTCGTAAATTCGGTACAAAACATCCACTGTGACAATATCTTCTGAAAGATCTTTTGCATTTATGAAAGAATGGAAAACGTCTTTCAGTTACATAGTTTTTGAATGACAAAACCTACCTATTTCATGCGCTTCTGAATAAGAATTAATTAAAAAAAGCGTCTGAAAGTCCCTTTAGATTTGAGAACAGCATTAACAAAAGGACAATATACCCGAACTGTAAAGCATCAAAAGCGCCCATATGATTAATTTTAGGGGGGGGGGGGGTGGCTGAGAAAAATCTCAACTTCCTCCAAAGCTACCATACATGTTAGTAAATATTTAAGGTACTTTACGTTTTTTCGCGATCTTTTGATGAAATTTGAATTTTTTCGCGATCCTTTGATTAAATTTGCATTTTTTCCACGATTCTATGACAAAATTCACGTTTTCCCGTGATCCTTGAACGAAATTTGCGTTTTTTTCCGCGATTCTTTGACGAAATTCGCGTTTTCCTTTTGATTGTTGAACAAAATTTGTGTTTTTTGCGATTTTTTCACGAAATTTGCTTTTTTCCGCGTGATCTTTTGACTAAATTTGAGTGTTTTCCTGCGACCTTTTGACGAAATTTGAGTTTTTTATCGTGAACCTATGAAGAAATTTCTGTTTTTTCGCGATTCTTTGACGAAATTTGTGTTTTTTCCATCATTCTGTGACGAAATTTGCGTTTTTTTCCTGGATTCTTTGACGAAATTTGCATTTTTCTTGCTATTCTTTAACTAAATTCTCGTTTTTTCCGTGATTGTTGAACGAAATTCGCGTCTTTTATCATCCTTTGACGAAATTTGCGATTCTTTGACTAATTTTGCGTTTTTTACGTGATTATTGAATGAAATTCGTTTTTTTTTCTTCAATCCTTTGACGAAATTTGCTTTTTTTCGCGATCTTTTGACAAAATTCCTACATTTTCCGCGATCCTTTGACGAAATTGGTGATTTTTTCTGAAAACTATGGACGAAATGGATTTTTTTCGGCGACCATTTGTCAAAATTTGTGATATTCTTCCGTGAAATTTTTTATGTTTGAATTTTCGGATTGATGACCGATTATTGTTAAATCTGTCTCTAATTTCTCAGCGTTTTGTTTACGCAGAATCAGCTTTATTTGTGAAAATGGATCCTGTCTACAACGAAATCCTAGCTTATGCAGAAAAACTGTTATTGTCTGCAGAAAAAAAGCCACACAGTAACACCTGCTAAGATAAAGATTGTCTAAAATGGAATTTGTTTCCTGTCTTGTGCTTTTTCTTTTTGTAAGAAGCAGCCTATTCGAAAGCACTAATTAAAAACTCATGAAAACAGAATCCAGCTTTAAAAGGAAAAAAATCATGGTATGACAAAATGAATTCCCAACAATTATTACCTGCTAAGACGGAAACCCATCTAAAACGCAAAATTGTTCCGGTGCCTTCTGATCTTGTCGACGCAGGTTTTATTCTGCTTTGCCTTTACAAGATAAAGTTAAAATTTTCATATCTTGTAACTGAATTATAAAAAATCTAGGGGGGGATCAAGCCCCTCCTCCCCCCCCATATGGGCGCCCTTGTAAAGCATGCGCGTTTATATATTTCCAGAAACATAAATATAAAAGAATTATATACTTTCCGAGCATATCTGAATTAATGAAAGCTTGGAGGAAGTCAAAGACTTAAAAAAATGTTTTCTTACCATCTTTTTCATAATTTTCTTCTCTGAAGAGGATTTAAAACAAACTAATACCTTAGCACAACGGCAACTGATAACAGAACATGTGTGGAGTCTACTCTTCAAAGCATGCATTTTGTGTTTTTCCTGGAATTCGACGGTCCAGTCCCGTTTCCAAAAAAAGAGCAAGAAACAGATGCAATTAATTAAGACTCCCAGTGGTGCAGTTTTGAAGAACCCAGGCGGCATTCACAGGGACAGGAAATGACCATTCCTTTTAGCCTACGGCTGATTTCCAATAGCGCGAAGGAATGCTGTCCTCGAAATGAGTGACCTTGTTTTCGTTAAAAGTCGATACCTGTTACCATGTGTTTTCCCCATTTTTAAAATAAAATACATTACCGCCGTTTAAACGAATCAAACTTTTAAGCAGGATTTGATTCGATAAAGCGGCGAATTTCCAACAAAATAAATATAATTCTAACTCTAGTTTTGTTTTAAATTATTTGATTCATAAAAAAAATGAAAATTTTTGTATTTTTGTCTTGGCTCTGGGTGGCGGGGGGGGGGGGGGGTTAACCCCGAAACCCCCCCCCCTCGCTGCGCCACTGTTTTAATACGAAATTTTAACTTTTTGAATATTAAATTTTTTGATTAAATTTTTTGGCATCCCGATGTCAAATTTCTCGCTGATTTCATTGATACCCATATCTAAGTCATATCTTAATTACAAGCTGGAATATTAATTATTATATTAATTAATCGGTTTATTGCTATCAAATGCGTCGATTAAAATGGAGATACGTTCTTTTTTAACCATGAATTAACTTAAATTAGGAAATCTAATAATTTGCGTGGGGTTTTTGAACAGCGCTACGAGATAAGTATAACTCATTCATCATCAGAAAGTTTACAAGTATTCATACCACTATTTTCGAATAGTAATTTCAGGAAATATCTTGAATTATTGGTTAAGGCCGCCACTCGATCTGTTTGAAACTTTAAGATAGTTTATAACACATAAGAAAAAGTGTAAAAAAGAATGACGTGTGATATTTCGAGGAGGGGGGGGGGGGAGCTAGAATTATTTTTAAAATCTTAGCGTTTGTTACCGCAGCAAATGTTTTAAATTCTTGTTTAAGACCGCCACCATCCCGACCCATGTATCTACGGAAAGATTGCATAAAGGAGTTTCGTTCAGATATGCTTTTGTTAAGAATAGAGTGCATTCCCTGGTGGTGGAATGTGGAACTGACATAACGCGATTTTGTTAAAATTAGGAAATCTAACAAGTCGATCTGTTTGAAACTTTAAGATATTTTATAACACATAAGATAAAGTGTAAAAAAGAATGACACGTGAAATTCCGGGGAGGGGGTGCGGCGCTAGATTTCTATTTAAAAAATTAGCGTTTCTGGCCGTATTAGGTGCCTTTTTTGAGGGAGTCCTGAGATATATGCTACTTAATTAATATAAAATTGTCTAAAGTTTAGTTACCACTATTTCCGAATAGTAATTTCAGCAAATATCTTAATTTCTTATTAAGACTGCCACCACCTAGAGTAACATATCTACTTACAGGTTGTTTAACGGAGTTTCCTTCCGATACAGTTTTGTTAAGAATAGGGTGCGCTCCCTGGTGGTGGAATGTGGAACTAACGTAACGCGATTTTGTTAAAATTAGGAAATATAACAAGGCGATCTGTTTGAAACTTTCAGATAGTTTATAACACATAAGAAAAAGTTTATAAAAATGGCGTGTGAAATTTCGGGCAGGGGATGGGGCGCTAATTTCACTAATTGATTTATTTCTATTATATACTTATTTTACAAGGCAGTCACGTGATGTTTCATTGCAGTATACTTCTGAACGGTGTCCGATTTTTAAAAATACAGCATAAATGTTACTTATGCCAGATAAAAATGTCAGAAGTATTGATACCACTATTTTCGAATAGTAATTTCAGCAAATATAATAAATTCTTGGTTAAGACCGCCACCCCCTCGACTAGCATATCTCCTGATAGGTTGTTTAACGGAGTTAGGTTCAGATACAGTTTTGTTAAGAATAGAGCGCGCTCCCTCGTGGTGGAATGTAGAACTAACAGACCGCGATTTCATTTAAAGTAAGAAATCTAACAAGGTGGTCTGTTTGAAACTTTAACATAGTTTATAACACATAAGAAAAAGTTTATAAAAAGTGGCGCGTGAAATTTCGGGCAGGTGGGGAGAGGGGGAGAGGCAAAATATTTCTTTTTTGTTTCATACCGTTTCAGGGGAGTTTTTTTGACGAAGTCCTTAGATACATGCTACTTATTAAATATAAGTATGTCAAAAGTTAAATTACCACTATTTCCGAATAGTAATTTCAACAATTATCTTAAATTCTTGCTGAAGACCGCCACCCCCTCGAGTAACATATCTACTAATAGGTTGTGTAAAGGAGTTTCGTTCAGATACGCTTTTGTTAAGAATACAGTGCGCTCCCTGGTGGTGGAATGTGGAACTAACAGATCGCGATTTCATTTAAAGTAGGATATCTAACAATGCGATCTGTTTTAAACTTTAAGATACTTTATAACACATGATAATGAAGTATAAAGAAGAATGGCGTGTCACATTTCGAGGGGGGGGGGGGTGAGGGAGGGGCGCTAGCAAAATTAGGAAATATAGCAGGACGATCTGTTTGAAACTTTAATATAGCTTATAAAACATAACGAAAATTTTAAACATCAGGCCGCGTCAAAAATCATGGTGACCATTACCCCGCTACACCCCCCCCCCAAAGGGGACACTTTTCTAAATTTGGCAGATACCCATCATGTGATATATCGTAGCATTTCGGGGGGCGGGGCATGAACAAAATTAGGAAATATAACAAGGCGAATCTGTTTGAAGCTTTTTACGATAGTTTAGGAAGAGTTTGCAAAATTTAGTAGATGCTGTTCCATGGCGATAAATGCACTGGACGTTTTGAAAGGAATATTAAACGAAACCCTTTGTGCGATCTATGATCACACTTACCACACTTTTTTACTTTTGAAAAGGCTTGTTTTGATCGCAATCTCGTATAAATTTCATTAGCATCCAAAAATGGAACATTTCTCAACCTGTCTTCTTTTTTCCATACTTCTATATATATATAAATAACGATTTGGAAACGGGCCAAAAGATTTGGAAATGCCCCAATGAAAATGTACGTAGATATTTTTTTAGTACTGCGAAACGCATCTGATTAGTCAGAGCTTTTTGTCTTTTCTTAGCGGTAATTGTACATGGCGAAATCCATGAAAGTAGGGAATTTAGATAGTATGGGCGGGGATAGGGAAGAATCTTCTGCATTTCAATAACTTCGGTTATTTTATTTTATTTTATTTTTGTTTTTTTTTGGGGGGTGGGGGGGGTTAGGGATCGATGGCAAAAGTGATTTTTACAGAAAGAAGATAATTTCCATTAACTAATGAGAAAGGAGGGGGGGGGGGTCATCTGCGTTTGGAATCTAAAAATTGAATGCATAGAAAAGAAGTGGTCGCGTACGCGGGGTTGGTGAGCGTAGCGAGTAGGGAGTCCTCGTAGTATAATACAAGAAGACTGGTTGGATGTGCCAATCCCAAAACTTTCTTCTATCTCATATATCTTAATATTTCAAAAAGTAGTTGCCAATGTTAATACTTCAATATTATTATTTCGTTCAATACTATACCGGCTGCCCCGAGATAAGTCGGGGGTAAAAGCGCTGTTTCCCTATACCCGTCGCCGGTGAAGCGGTTAAATTTCTACTTCAGTCTATTAATTAGAGTAAAAACGAGTTAATAACGATCTTTTTTCGTTATTCTGTTGTATATCAGCTGTTTGCGAAAACCTGATTTAGCAGGATGGGAAGTTCCAGTCGCTGCACAAGCCGCAGATGTACACTAGAACTACAAAAAATCGAGAAAATTATACAAAAATCGTTATTATAGCCGCCTTTTCTGGCGGAATATTTCGAAATTCAAGAACATAAATATGAAATTTGGTTCAATTATTTGCGTAACTTCATACACTTTTCGATAGTATAATAATGAAAATGGCACAAAAATCAGCGCCCTCATTCCGGCGTAATTTTCAAATTCAAGTAGTACCTGCTTATCATAGCTAAAAACATACACAAAAAAAAAATTGGTTCAATTCTGTGCATTACTTCATACACTATCCGATGGTACAATGGTGAAATACGGACAGACAGACATTTTGTATAAATATGTTTTTCGGGATCTCTAAACCCTAAAACGTGTAAATCCGCTATAAACCGGAAATCGAGAAACATTTCGATTACAATACTTTCTTCTATTGAAGATAGAAGAAAGTAAAAAGTTTGAAAATCCTGTTATGCTTGTTTTATTTCTCTTCCGCAAACTGTTATTTTTTTTCGCTCTTTTAACGACTTCAAAGAAAGGAGGTTGTACAACTCGTTCGTACTCTTTTCTTTTTAGTTTATTCGAACGGATGCTCCCATTTTGATTTTTGATTTATTTATTTTTGAAAAGGCTTGTTTTGATTGCAGTCTCGTTTAAGTTTCATTAGCATCCAAAAATGGAACATTACTCAACCTGTCTTCTTTTTCTTTTTACTTTCTTCTATCTTTACAAGAAGAAAGAATTGTATTGATAAAAATATTTTGTAATTTCGGTTTTCGACGGATTTACACGTTTTAGGGGTCAGAGATCCCAAAACACATGTGTTTATAAAATGTGTGTCTGTATGTGACACAAATTTTGTGGGCGCTCTATCTCAAAAAGTCCTTCCGGCCAGTGCCGGGAGGAAGAGGTAGCTTTCATATTCCTTATTTTAAAAAAGCCAACTTATATTATTCAAACACACGAAGCTCAATTAAGTGGAAACCGAATGTAGGAGATTCAATACTAATTTTTATCAATACTAAATCCCTATGAATGAGAATTTCGCGAAATTAGTCAGCTTTATCCAAGCTGCTTTTCTTTAAAATAACTTATATTTGGCTGCCAAATTCGGCGATTTCTTAAAGTGCCTGCCATTTTAAGACAACATGGTGGATGAGGCTAACCAGTGCAATGGCGGATCTAAGGGGGGGGGGGGGCGAAGGGGCGATCGCCCCCCCCCCCTTGGGCTAATAAAGGGTTTGCAAAACGACACTATCTATCCTCACGGGAAATGACCTGGGGCGAAGCTCGAGCCTGGCGCGACCCGGGTCGGGTCGCACCAGTTTAAATCCACGAGTCTCGGGCTGGGTCAGGTCTTCTCTCTTTTAGAGGCGGGCCGTGCCCTGACCCTAAATGTTTCTGACGATTCGGGTCGGGCCAGACTTCTACTTCTTCGAGATCGAGTCTGGCCTGGACTTAATTTTCCCTAAAGGTCTGCACTGGCCAAAATTTCCTGGTCGGAGCTCGGTCCGGAATAAAAACTAAATGTTCGGTACGTGTCAGCCCATATAAGCATTATTGTCCCGGCCGCGAACCGTGCACTCCTCTAAATTCTCCCCCCCCCCCCGCCCCCACCTCCCCGAGCCCAAGTTGATCTAGCATCTTACTTATTTGTTATTCGTAAAAATTATATTTATGTTGTACATTTGTTTAGGGAAATCATAAAAGATTTAATTTTATTTGATAAGTTACAGAGATGCATTTTTTAAAATCTACAGTAGAGCGGCCGATTATCCGAAAAAGTCGGGACGGACCCTAGTTCGGATAAGCAAAAGTTCGGATAAATGGACATACAATTTAACGGATGATCGTGATTATGCTAAAATCTTCATACTTTATTCACGCCTTAGACTGACAACACTAGTTAATGCTGGCATGTTTAAAAATTGATTTTTGTCTTTTTATTGTTTTGTTTGCTTTTTATTTTCATTTTCTAAACTCCAGAGATTATAATTTAAGCAAAAGAGCTTTCGATTGTTGCTTGCTTCAAAGAAGACATTCTTTTCAATGCTGCCATATCTCGAATTCATTTTAAATACGTTAATTGAATAGGATCAGCATTCTTCTGCCGTTCGAGCCATTTCACAGCTGTTTCCAAACATTCAAAGGCTTCGTTATGTGGTGGACCTTGATCATTTTCAGAGCATTAGTTTTCAATTGATTTTCAATTTTTTTTTCGTCTTGAATATCATCCACAATCTCATCATCATTTGAAATCTGATATTCGGGTCTAATAGGGTGTTTGGATAATTGGAAGTTCGTTTTAAAAAAAATTTAAGAGAAATAGGCTGTCCGGATAATTGGAAGTTCAGTTAATTGGACTTGGATAATCGGCGCTCTACTGTACTTTTTTTCTTTGCAGAGGTTTAAAATTATGATTTTCTTTTATCATCCGTATATTTCATTCTAAACTGATTTTCTTACTAGATTTTCATTTGAATGTAATTGTCCAAGTCATATTTTTACGTAGTGTTTACGTGCATAATTGCCTAACTAGTCATTAATATTATTGTTTTCTGTATTCATGAATTTCAAACATAATCTGAAAATAAAATATGAGCATAAGTAAGTGTGCTTTATGAATAATTTTAATTGCAAAATGCAGGCAGGGCTGGAGTCGATTTTTTTAGCTTTTATACTGGGTCGGGCCAATAACTTTGATGTTGTGTGGGTTGGACCTGGTCTTGGGCCTGGAAACTTCAACCCGGATAAACCTCTGACATATCGAAGCCAGCTTTAATTTTTTTAAATGCTTCTTTCAGCCATCATCCCATAGCTACTGAATATACCGGGTGTCCTAAAATGGACTGACTGATTTTAAAATTCAATAAATTGCAAATGGGGGCAGCTATTTAAAAAATACTTGCAGGAGGATTATGTAAGATGTCATGAACAGTTGTGGTTCTGTTCCGAATTTTCCGAAGATTTAACCCTCTCGCAGTGTATCCCGTGATTTCCACGGCCAACGTAACAGTAGCAAAATTTGCGCAACCCGCAATTTCCGCAGCAAATCTCTTTTTTTATGATCTAATTCTATTAAAAAAACAGAAAAACTCTTTCACAAAGATTTCGGACATAATTTAACTCTAAAATATATGCAGATTTTAAATGTGTAATAAAATGAATGTGCAATTTTTAAACCTCTTTGATTTAAAAAAAAAAAAAAAAAAAAAAAAAAAAAAAAAAAAAAAAATCCACAGCGAGAGAGTTAAGGCATTCGGTTCCGAAAATTAAAAAAATATCACCAATCAGAAAATTTCGACATAAAAATAATCACGAATTTTGACAAATGGGCTCCATAAAAAATCTTTTTAGTCAATCGTTCGCGGAAAATATCTTCAATTTCGCCAAAGAATCACGAAAAAAAGGCGAATTTGGTCAAAGAACGCGCAAACAACACGATTTTGGTCAGAGGGCGACAGGAAAAACGCGAAATTCTTCGAATGATCGCGGAAAACGCGAATTTCGTCAAAGGGCAGTGGAAAACTCAAATTTTGTCAAAAGATCGCGGAGAAAACGCAAATTTTGTAAAATAGCCGCAAAAAAACGCAAATTTCGTCAAAGGATCGTAAAAAAATGTACATTTTATCAAATAATCACGAATTTCGTCATGGAAAATACGCGGATTCCTTCAAAGAATCGCGGAAAGAAGCGAATTTATTCAAATGATCGCTTTAAAAACGCGAATTCCGTCAAAGGATCGCTGAAAAAACGTGAATTTTATCGAAGGGTCGCGGGAAAAAAACGCGAATTTTATCAAAGGGCTGCAAAATTAGATTAATTTCGTCAAAGGGTTGTGGAAGAAACGCAAATTTCGTCAAAGGGTCGAAGAAGTGCAAATTTCATCAAAGAGTCGTGGAAAAAATACAGTGGTCTCTTTAGAAAACAGCACACATACATATATCTATGTTTATTATTATAGGTATAGTTTTTAACCTGAATTAATATACTGAACTAACTATGAAAAAAAAACAACAGGTTAATCCAAGCCCAGTTTCAGGAATCTACACTCAGCCTGAAATCGATCCGAATCGAAAACAGCTAACCCGACCTTCAACACAAAATAATTAGTGCCAGGAGGGAATTCCCCCCATCTGCTGTAACCGTTCATAAAATTTGCTTTGAATTTCAGATTTTTTTTTTTTTTTTTTACTCAGAATTAACCCTGATCAGGAGTTTTTTTTTTTACTGCGACTCCTTATTTTAGTTTAAAATATCAACGATAGATGGCGCTGGAAGCAATACGCATAAAATCTGTTCCCGGTGGAGGTAGGCCGGAAATCGGGCCCCGATTTAACGACTATTGTTTGCAGTGCCATCTACCGCTGCTATTGTAAAGTAAAATCAAGAATCGCAATAAAATATCTTCTGACGTCTTACATGACCCTCCTGCAAGATTTTTTTAAATTGCTGTCACCATTTGCAAGTTACTGAATTTAAAATCCGTCAGTCCATTTTAGGACACCCGGTATGTTTTTTAACAAATTTCAAAGCATTCTTTACTGAATTACAACTGATCTTAGATATAAAGAGACAAGCAGTCTCTATCTCAACCAAATTAGTATTTTTGACATAATCCTGAAGATTAGTATTCCTAAATAATTATTTGGGCGTGTCCGTTACGGAGCTTTTACAGTATGTAGTTTTTATCTTAAAAAATAGTTAGACTTTCCTTACAAAAATCGGGTCAATCGAACCCTTCTCGCAAGAGTGAAAACCCAATTCGAAACTGACCCAAACCCAAAATAATGTATGTCAATCTGCTCCAAACCCAACGTGGTAGGCGCAGCTAAAAAGTAGAAGTCAACCCGAACCGCAGCAGAAAAGTAGAAGTCAACCGGGTACAAACCCGACCCACAGCAAAAAAGTAGAAGTTAACCCGACCCGCAGCAAAAAGTAGAAGTGAACCAGACACAAACGTGATCCACAGCAAAAAAGTAGAAGTTAACCCGATCAGTAGCAAAAAATAGAAGTCAACCGGACCCAAACGCGAACCACAGCAAAAAAGTATAAGTTAACCTGACCTGCAGCAAAAAATAGAAGTCAACCGGACCCAAAACCGTCCCGCAGCAAAAAAGTAGAAGTTAACCAGACCCAAACGCGACCCACAGCAAAAAAGTAGAAGTTAACCGGACCCAAACCCGACCCGCAGCAAAGAGTAGAAATAACACGACCCGCAGTGAAAAAATTAGCCCCGACCAGCGCATCAGATTGAAGTTTCCAAATTTCTGAAATCGCCCCCCCCCCCTTGAGGACTCTCCAGATCCGCCCTTGAACCAGTGAACTTGGTAATTGCTTGGTAAATGCTCACTCACATCGGAATCGGTTGACATATACGAGTGCTGTCGCAGGCAAAAAATCAGATTTTTCAAAATGTCACCCACGTTAGAAATTGAAACTGCTGTATCTGAGCCATTTTTTAAGATAAAGACAAACAAAAAATGCTCCTGAAACCTTATATCAAGGTCAAATACTTAAGAAAGAAACCTTTTTCAATTTCTAATTTTTTTGCACCTCACTTTAAATATATATATTTTTTAATTTAATGGCCGCCATTTTGAAACAAGATGGCTGATGAAGCTGGCCAGCGAACTTGGTCGAGATATTGATGTATATTATCCACATGCCTTCTTCCATCGAAATAGGCGAATACGTGTGGTATCGCGAGACAAATACAAGATCGTTTCAAAGTGTTAGCCATGATAGAAATTCAAAGTGCTATAATTCAACCACTTTTTAAGATATAAACAAAAGAACAAATTTTCAGAAACAAAAACTGCTCCAGAATCTTTGTATCAAGGCGAAACACATAAAAAAAATCTTTTTCATTTTCCAATTTTTTAATACCTCATTTTAAATTTTAAATTAAAAACCCTTTTGAAACAAGATGGCGAATGAAGCTGGCCAACGAACTCGGTCGAGACATTGGTATGTACTATGTACAGACCAAGTTACATTCAAATCGGTTCATAAATACGCCTGTTATCGCGTGACAAAAATCAGGTCGTTTTAAAATGTCAGCCACAATAGAAATTCAAAATGTTATAACTCAGCCATTTTTTAGATATAGACGAAACAAAACCTGTTCCGGAATCTTTGTATTAAGGTCAAACACATACGAAAAAACTCTTTTTCATTTTCCAATTTTTTGGTATCTCATTTTAAATTTTATTATTATTTATTTTTTTTTAAATGGTCGCCATTTTGAAACAAGATGGCGGATGAAGCTGGCCAACGAACTCGGTTGAGTTATTTGTATGTACTATGTACACACCAAGGTACATCCAAATCGGTTCATAAATACGTCTGTTATCACGTGGCAAAAATCAGGGCGTTTCAAAATGTCAGCCACACTAGAAATTCAAAATGCTATAACTCAGCCATTTTTTAAGATATAGACGAAACAAAAACTGCTCCCGAATCTTTATCGAGGTCAAACACATAAGAAAAAAAATATTTTTTCAATTTTGAATTTTTTGGTACCACATTTCAAATTTAAATTTTTCTTAAAATTTTAAATGGCCGCCATTTTTAAACAAAATGGCGGATGAAGCTGGCCAACGAACTCGGTCGAGACATTGGTCTGTACTATGTATAAACGAAGTTACATCTAAATCGGTTCATAAATACGCCTTTTATCGCGTGACAAAATTCAGGACGTTTCAAAATGTCAGCTTCGCTAGAAATTCAAAATGCTATAACTCAGCCATTTTTTAAGATATAGACAAAACAAAAACTGTTACGGAGTCTTCGTATAAAGGTCAAATACATAAGTAAAAAAATAGTTTTCCATTTTCAATTTTTTGGTACCACATTTCAAATTTTAAATTTTTTTTAAGTTTTTAAATGGCCGCCATTTTGAGAACAAAATGGCGGATGAAGCTGGCCAACGAACTCGGTCGAGACATTGGTATGTACTATGTACACACCGAATTACATCCAAATCGGTTCATAAATACGAGAGTTACAGTGTGACATAGGTCAGATATATATATATATATATATATAAATTTTGAACAGAGAGTGGTTTCGGGGTCTGGGGGTCATGATCGATGAAAATATACCAAAATTTTTTGAAATCGCTTTCCTCCGAACGGCTGCAATAGGTAGCTTTTTGAAAAGAAAGCTACCTAAAAGCCAACTTATATTATTCAAACACACGAAGCTCAATTTAGTGGAAACCGAATATAGGAGATACAATACTAATTTTTATCAATACTAAATCATTATGAATGAGAATTTCACGAAATTAGTCAGCTTTATCCAAGCTGCTTTTATTTAAAGTAACTTATATTTGGCTGAGATGTTGATGTATACTATCCACATGATTTCTCACATGGAAATAGGCGAATACGTGTGTTATCGCGTGACAAATACAAGATCGTTTCAAAATGTTAGCCATACTAGAAATTCAAAGTACTATAATTCAACCATTTTTTAAGATATAAACAAAAGAACAAATTTTCAGAAACAAAATCTGCTCCGTAATCTTTGTATCAAGGCCAAACACATAAAAAAATCTTTTTCATTTTCCAATTTTTTAATACCTTATTTTAAATTTAAAATTTAATTTTTTTTAAATGGCAACCCTTTTGAAACAAGATGGCGAATAAAGCTGGCCAACGAACTCGGTCGAGACATTGGTATGTACTATGTACAGACCAAGTAACATCCAAATCGGTTCATAAATACGCTTGTTATCGCGTGACAAAAGTCAGGTCGTTTTAAAATGTCAGCCAGAATAGAAATTCAAAACGCTATAACTCAGCCATTTTTTTTAGATATAGACGAAACAAAAACTGTTCCGGGATCTTTGTATTAAGGTCAAACACATACAAAAAAAATCTTTTTCATTTTCTAATATTTTGGTATCTCATTTTAAATTTTAAATTTTTTAAATTTTTTTAAATAGCCGCCATTTTGAAACAAGATGGCGGATGAAGCTGGCCAACGAACTCGGTCGAGATATTTGTATGTACTATGTACACACCAAAGTACATCCAAATCGGTTCATACATACGCCTGTTATCACGTGACAAATATCAGGACGTTTCAAATTGTCAGCCACGCTAGAAATTCAAAATGCTATAACTCAGCCATTTTTTGAGATATAGACGAAACAAAAACTGCTCCCGAATCTTTGTATCAAGGTCAAATACATAAAAAAAAATATTTTTTCAATTTTCAATTTTTTGGTACCACATTTCAAATTAAAATTTTTCTTAAAAAATTAAATGGCTGCCATTTTTAAACAAGATGGCGGATGAAGCTGGCCAACGAACTCGGTCGAGACATTGGTATGTACTATGTACAAACGAAGTTACATCCAAATCGGTTCATAAATACGCCTTTTATCGCGTGACAAAATTCAAGACGTTTCAAAATGTCAGCCACGCTAGAAATTCAAAATGCTATAACTCAGCCACTTTTTAAGATATAGACGAAACAAAAACTGCTCCGGAATCTTTGTATAAAGGTCAAATACATAAGAAAAAAATATTTTTCCATTTTCAATTCTTTGGTACCACATTTCAAATTTAAAATTTTTAAGAAAATTTTAAATGGCCGCCATTTTTAAACAAAATGGCGGATGAAACTGGCCAATGAACTCGGTCGAGACATTGGTATCTACTATGTACATACCGAATTACATCCAAATCGGTTCATAAATTCGAGAGTTACAGTATGACAAAGGTCAGATATATATATATATATATATGGATATATATAACCATTAATTAAACATAACCTTCCACCGTCAAATATTATGAATTAAAGCTGTAAGTATTAAAAAAAAAAAAAAAAAAAAATTAATATAAGAATTATTATGGAAGAAAAAGAAAAAAGTGGACACCGACAAAAATTGAAAAGCTTATACATTGAATTACGTTATCAAGGGCACAGAATTCAATGATATAAGCAAAATCGATGAAAATATACCAAAATTTTTTGATATCGCTTTCCTCCGAACGGCTGCAATAGGTAGCTTTTTGTAATGAAAGCTACCTAAAACTAATGGGCAGAATTTAATAAAACTTTAGATTCAGTTAGTCCCTGATATAAATTAGTGCTGATTACATTTTGCTGTAGTAAATCTCACAACAGGTGTCGCTGTTAGGCTGCATTTTTCAAGATTTCCGCAATAGCTACGTCTCAAGAACTAATGCACGGATTTTCATAAAACTTCAGATTCAATTTGTCCTCGACATAATTTGTTTCTGATTACTTTTTAGTGTAAATCGCCCAACAGGTGGTGCTACAATGCTGCGTTTTTACGATTATCGCAATAGCTCTCTATCTCAAGAACTAAAGCACAAATTTTCATCAAACCTCAGATTCAGTTAGTTCCTGACATAAATTGGTCCTAATTAGTCTTTGGTGTAAATCGCCCAACAGGTAACGCTGCTATGCTGCATTTTTCACGATTTCCGCAATCGCTCTTTTTTGAAGAACTAATGCACGAATTTTCACCAAACGTCAGATTCAGTTAGTCCCTGATATAAATTAGTACTGTTTAGTTTTTGGTGTAAATTGCCCAACATGTGGCGCTGCTATGCTGCATTTTTCACGATTTCCGCAATAGCTCTATCTCAAAAACTAATGCACGGATTTTCATCAAACTTCAGGTTCAGTTAGAAGTTGCTATAAGTTGTTGCTGATTAGATTTTGGTGTAAATCTCTTAAACCGTGGCGCTGCTATGCTGCATTTTTCAGGAAGTATTAAATTGTATCAGATAGAAGAAAGTTTTGAAATTGCCACATCCGTTATCATCCTGAAACAAATAGTTGCGACCACAATTTTTCCTCCAATAAGGCATCAAATGATCTTGCAAGATATCTTTATACATTGCACCATTCATCTTGCCGCAGATTTCAACTAACGGACCGACACCTTTCCCAGAAAATGCTCCCCACAGCATAACGTGTCCTCCGCCATGCTTCATTGTGGGAATAACATATTTCAAATCATATCTTTTGTTTTTAGGTCGTCTGCCGTAGTGTCAGCCATCACTCCCAAAAAGGTTGAACTTCGATTCATCGAAAATAATACTTTTTTCCAGTTTTCACTTGACCAGTCTTTGTGTTCCTTGCAAACAAACGCCAGTCGGGCCCCTCTGATTTTTTTTTACTTGTGAAAGGATTTTAACACTGACACTTCCATAAAGTCCTATGTCACGTAAGCGTCTTGTAAGCCCTGGTATATACAACGTGACAGGTGTCGCTTTTATACTCTTTCTGGTGGGAATTTTGGTTGCAGACATCTAAGAGGGTGGGTGCCGAAATTCAATGATTTGTTTGAAAGATGCGATACTTGTACCTTCTATTTAATTTCACACAAAGAACTATACCTTTTAAATCCTCATGATGGACATGGATTGTCATTTAATTTTGGTACTGTGATGGCGAATTTTAAGCACAGTAGAATCCAACTAATCCGAACTCCGCTGATCCGAAATTCCGGTTAATCCCAACCGATTTTATTTTCGAAAATTATACTTGAACAGATTAAAAAAAAATACTCAATAATGTAAAAGTAGTACACGAATATAAAATGAAGATATGCACTTTAAGCCTACTCCTAGAAGCCATCTTTTAAAAAAATCTCGAATATGAGTTTCTTTGCCAGTCACTATAAAATTCTTTTGTATAATGCAAAAAGTTTTTGTTGCACGTTTTTTTGTTTTATAATATACAGGGTGTAACTGAAAAAGGGGGAAAAACTTTACGGGTTGATAGAACTCAGCTATGCGAGCAAATTTCGTCATAGAATGTATGGGCGGAACGCAAGCGGTGAGAAGTTAAAAGGTAGTTTTCCACTTCCTCAGTTAAAGAATTAACACAAGAATGAGAGGAGATACTTCAGAAAACATTTTATTAACCGGAATGTAATTAGTGAACATACTCCAAAAATCATCCGCCAGCTATAATGCACGCTTCACACCTGCGGGATAGGGACGCATATTTGCAAAGACACCAAGGCATTTCCCAAATATCGCCGGCAACAACGGCAATCCTGGTGACTAGATCCATATCGTTTCAATGGCGCACTCGTAGGTTAGGCTTTCCATATGGCCCCACAGGAAAAAGTCCAAACACGAGAGATTCAGCAATCTTGGTGGCCAAGCCATGGGACCACCTCGACCAATCCATCGCCCTGGGACAGTGGAAAACTACCTTTTAACTTCTCACCGCTTGCGTTCCGACCAGAGACCCGGTGCTGGAGCTGGAGCGCTCCGAAATTGTGTTTTCCCTGTAGCTAGAGCTGGAGCGCTCCGGAACTGTGTTTTCCCTGGAGCTAGAGCCGGAGCTGGAGCTCTAAATTTTCCCTTGCTCCAGGGCTCCTTTAGTTTTTAATATCCCTTTAAATCTTTTTTTTTTTTTTTTTTTTTTTTTTTTTAGTCTTTTAAATTTCCAGGCTGAAAATATTTTAATTACATCATTATTCAGTATTTTAATTATTTCATTTTTTAGGGTTTTTTTTTTATTAGAAATGGAAAACATCTCACAAAAACATGGTAACACTACTCCACTTCTACTGTCTACTTGAGCTAACTGACAACACTATTTGAAAACAAATATGGCCGCCTATTGTTTACATGTGTAGTTGTAATATTTCGGTTGTTTGAAAAGTGTAGAAGTTCTTATTAGCCAAATGCCAGCCGGTAATCGCGAAAGATTTTATTTATAGCAAACTTTTTAATTTTTAATATTTCAGTATTCAAGCGTGTAGTTCAATTACAGTCTGTAAAATTCCCTTTTTAATCATTTATTTGTGCATTTTAATTTCGTTTGTCAATTTAGTTATGGAATATTACGCATGAACACAAAAATGCTGAATTTCTTCATTGTTTTAACAGCAAATTGGTTAACGTAACAATCTTCTATAATTGGATCGCACGGTTATTTTTGAGATGTGTTTTTAAAAAATTCAATTTTTGGAAAAGTATTTTTTAAATCTTTAAAAGCCGGTAAATTGAGATACGGTTTTTAAAGAAATCGCATTTGGAAGTGCATTTCTTTGCTATTCGATGATATAAAAATTAAAATTGTGTGATATTTTGAATTTACAAAATTTCCAATCAAAAAAATTGTTTGTTTAGATCGTTGTCACTATTGATATGACATTAGCATTATTCACAGACATCATGCTTTTGTTTGCTTTATAACGTAAATTGTTTATAAAATAATTAACATTGAGCAAGTTTTTCATGCCTAAATTGTATTTCCATTCTTTTTAGAGCTTCGATCAAAAACGAAAATAAACCCTTTTCAGAAGGAATTTTAACCTATTAATATAGTATACATACACACAGATACTATGTTAATAATTTTGTTAAACACATCTATAATATCATCTTAGAAAAACACATCATTATACGTGTATGTATGAGTGTATGTGCATGTGTTTGTTTAAAATAAATTCCAAAATATTATTAAACCATTTCCAAAATTCATGTTTGCCCCGGGCGCAAAAAAGGCTAGTTTCGGCCCTGGGGGGGGGGGGGGGGGAAGGCTGGTTTGGAGCTTATGGGGCCAGATCTGAAGCAGTTCTGTGATAGATTTGTGACGATGGATGAGACGTGGCTACATCACTATGATCTAAAGGTCAAAATTAGCACTAGCCACCGGACACAGGGCCAGTAAATGAGAAAAAGTGGCTACTAAAAAGTCGGTTGTCAGCGACCACCTTATGGCTACTTTCCTACAAGGAGAGAGTAAATTTTTTTTGCATTTCATCATGTTATTCTATTTTTTTGTGGTTGCAATATGTTTATATTAGCATATTTATTTGTGCTATTCAATTTTACATTAATACTAATAGAAATTTTAACAAAAGTTTACTGTTTAGTTTTTTTAAATAAAAAAAGTGGCCACTTATAAAACTGGTACTACTGGCCACTGGCCAGTAATGAAATTTCTCAGTTTTGGCCTTTACTATGATCCCGAGTCCAAACGAGAGTAGCCACGTTGCATTCAATGTCACCCCCAACCCCCCCTTTCAAGCTACATGCGACCTCTCATACCAAAAACGAAAAAAATAAATAATATAGCAGCTACAGTTCTGAAATTGAGCATATAGGCATCTAAGGCATTAGGCTTCAATATTCCACATCAACCATCGCAATGCAAATATTTTATACACACTCGGGACAATAATTATTGAACCACCCTCGTATTTTGTATTTTGTATCGAAAATGTTTTTTCGGTGTATTTTGCCAAACTCTGGCCACGAGCTCTGCCAGTGTAGATTTCAGGGGGTGGCCCGGAGGGGACATTCCCCCTCGGAGCAATGAGTGTCCCCCCCCCCCTCGGAAGATTTGAGATTTTGTGTTTTCAATGGTCAAAAAATGCAATTTCCCCCCCGGAACTCAATAATGTCCCCCCGGAGACACAGAAATCCCTCCCGGAGAAAAGTGTCTGAATTCAACACTGAGCTCTGCAACTAGTGTAACGGGTTTTTATGAACTTTAATCTACATGTTATAAGTAAAAAAATAAAAATAAAAATAAAAACCTTCAGATATGCTTTTGATTTCCTACCCTGACGAGGACAATAACCATTTTTCCAAATGGTTAAAAAAAATGCAATTTAACAAATTACAACGACCATTTGAAAATGATTTTTTCAAAGACTAAAATTTAAGACATAAAAAATAGCACGGAGTTGATCATACATTATGTACGCCATGAATTAAACATTAATAGTGTTATGACACGTAAAAATTGCAAGCTACAGAAATCGCCTGCGACTCGTACGTATTATCCACCTGAAACTTACGTATTATCCAAGCATTTCATTGGCTGTTAGGGAAAAGGCTTTTCCATCGTCAGATTTCCAAGAAATCTGACGGCCAATTTTAAATAAAATTTATTTTTTAAACTTCTAAACATCCCACAATATTACTTTTTACACCGTCGTATAGAGAAAAAAAATGTACTTTTAAATGCAATTTATTTGAAAGTTGTATCTCAATTTGTTTCTGGGTTATTATTTTTTTTTTGTTGTTTTTATTACTTTTTTGTCATAGTGGCAACACTCTGTTGTCCATCTCTGTTAACCTTCCGTCTACCAGACGGGTCCATTGGACCCGACATGTACATTCAAAATATTTATTCAAACCAGAAATTTCTTCAAAACAAACTAAATGTATAAATCAGACAATAATAAGTTAAATAAACAAATTAAATAGTTTTAAGTAAAAATTCTGATGTAGAATGTTTTTATAAAACTTGAGTAAAATTTCCGGTAGTTCTAGGGTTAAAAGTAAAGGGAAATACATATTACTGTATAGACCAATCAGAAAACGAATAAAATGGTGATTAAACCAATAAAAACCTTCAGATATGCTTCTGATTTCCTACCCTGACGAAGACAATAACCATTTTTCCAAATAGTTTTTAAAAAAATGATTTTTAAAGTAAAATACGCTTACCTACCGCTTTTCTCTTCCATGCTTAGGCAATAGATGTAAACGTAGAAATCGGTAAATTAGAAAGTATATCTAAAATAATGCTATATTTCGTAAACACGCATATGCTCTGCTTTAAACGGAGCTTTACATTTTATCATTCTAATCTTTATTATAATCCCAATATAAGCTCATAAAAATAATGGCATATTTACTACCCCCACTACACGCATCGTGATACGCTGTGGCAAAAACATCTTAATAATAAAACAGATTTAAAGAAAAAAAAAAAAAAAAGAAAAAGAAGATATGTGGATGAATTATACCTGAGATTGTTTACAATCATTGGAATGTTTGCAATCATTAATTTATGAGTCGGATAAATTCAACATTAGTAGGCGATAAGAAGATTAAAGTAAAATAAAACTTCTTTTTTTTTTACACTGTTTTATAAGTCTAAGATATTTTCTTAAAGAACTACACCTAATTTCACGAATTCAATTCACGTAGTTCAAAGAAAAAAAAAAAAAAAAAAAAAAAAAAAAAAAATCCGCTACAGTATGTTAATTTACCATGGACGTAATTACGGAAAATTGACCGTTTTGATTTACACTTAATAAAAAGCGCAAACTGTTGAATTTAGTAAAAGTATTATAATTTTTCTCTGTTTCTGTTTTAAGATATAGCATACTTTGGCGCATAATAAACTCCTTTTTTAGGCAGATTTCATAAGAAACAATTACATTCTCCCCTACGTTGAGATTTCTGAAAATTTTTTGAACATCTACGCGAATCATGACCCCAGAACCCAAAACAACACCCAGTTCAAAACTTTATATATCTCTCTCTATATATATACACACATAAAAATTTATGTATATATATATATATAAATTATGTGGGTGTGTATGTTTTACATGCATTATACACCATATAAGAAATGAATAAATAATCAAAATACCGTTATGGAGGGTTGAGGTAGGGAATGCTAAAAAAAGTTTAAAAAACTTTTTATGTATACATGTGTGTGAGCATGTATATATGTTTATATATTGTATGGATATATATTTTTTAAAAGGTGGGGGGTGGGGTATCATGCATTCAACATCATAAATTTTTCATTAATATTTCACATATTGGCACATAATACAAGGCTATATTTTGCTATCTCAAAATAATCCTCATTTAAAAAAAAATGTTATGTATATACTCATTTTTATTTTATAATATTTGTTTTAAAATGGTTAATTTAATCAATGCCCTTTTATTTATTTATTTATTTATATTTATTTATTTTATATTTACTCAGTACTTATTAAGTCTATTCCTATCCTTTTATTCTACTTTAAATGTTAATTTAATTCATTTCTTGATTTCTTCAATTAATTTCATTCTTTTTTATGGGTATAGATGGCAGCACTAAGCATTTTTGTTAAAAATCTAGTTACAATATAGTTTTCCTTTTTCACACCAGATGGCAACAATGTTTTGTTTTTCAGTGACTAACAGCTGGCCGCATTTAAACTCTGTTTACTCGATTTGAGACCACAGAGAAGTTTCCGGCCTCCTAATTGGTTGTTTCTTTTATGCGATTTGTTTTAGCGCCATTATGAAAACGGGAAACACTGACTTAGAAACAACTGCTCATTAACAGATTTTTTTTTTTTTCTCTCTCTCATTTTTCTGAAATGTTTGCTTTTGCGGAAGTTAAACTTCCGACTTCATATTTTAATGAAATCGAATCAATTTCAGTTCGCAGCAATGTTCCAAATTCAGCAGAATGTAATAAATGGGTGAAAGAATTCGGAAATTTGAATAATAAAAAATCTAATTCAAGATCATCAAAGCCTTGTGTACAAAGATAAACTCTGTCAAGCAAAAAAGGGAAACCTTCCTAGTCAAAAAAAGTTAAATTAAACCAGCCAAATGCAAATAGACATTAGATTTCGCTGTTATGAGCATATATTTACTAGAAAATGTGTCGCAATTTTATTTTACCTTCTATGTTTTTTATTTTTATTAAATTGCTTCATGTGAAAACTATTTTGTTATTTAATAAAAGATTTATTTATTTCCCTATTTAGTTGCAGATTTAAATAATAAAGAGAGCAGTTTAAAGTACACATAAAAAATATACGTTTTATCCCCGTTTTTGTCTGTTAAAATAAACGATTTGAAACCCCCTTCTCATTTAAGCTTACGGGAAGATTTAAACAAAAAAAATCGATTTTATCTGTTAAACACCCCTTTATCCAGATAAGAGAGAAAATTAACAACTTTTTTGTTGCTTTTTTTATTTACAAAACTAATATTTTTACAAGTTATGAAGATTTTTTTGGTGATATTTGCGTCTTATAGCATATCTTACGTTCATTCCCCAACTCTTCGTTAAATTAAATTAAAAAATATGCATGTTCGTACTCCCAGCTTTTCTTAATGTTAAAATGTTTTTGAACAGCTCAAAGGTAAAAATCATCAAAAAAGAATGAAAAAGTATAATCATAGTATGATGCATATATGTACAAAACATATTTTTTTTAGTTTTTAAATAAGAATTTTTTTAGTCCCTTTCCCACCTAAAAATTCTGAATATTTCGTTAAAATTGCCAAAATAAAAATGGGAACGAAAGTTTTTTTTTTTTTTTTGTATATAAAAAATACAACTGAGAATTTTATCGAGAAAATAAAATAAATCACAAAGTTACTAAATCACTAAAGTAAACAAACGTAAACACCGTAAAATTTAATGTTTGTTTAGTTCATAACTTTAGAACATTCTGTATTCACCATTTAGGAACCTTGTGATTTATTTTATTTTCACGATAAAATTTTCAGTAATATTTTTCATGATGTAATTGTCCAAATTATTTATTAGAAAAAAAAAAAAAAAAAAACTTTCGTTCCCTATTGTATAAAATACTAGAATTTTAAAACTTTTTAAATGTATGAATGTATATATTTCGTAAAATATATACATACAGCGCAAAACGTTTTCGAAGCTGGTATCTAAAATCAGATTTAACAAAAGGCACAAAAGACAAACGTTGACTAAAAAAACAAGCTGAAGTTTAGTATAAGAAAAGCAGATGGCGCCATTACATATTTTTATAATGTGTTTCATTTAATTCCTGTTTTCTAATGTAATAACATTTTGCGGAAATCTGAATTAATTATACACTTGATAAGTGCTGAGTTAGATTAAAATGTTTAATGTTAAATAGTGATTCACTTATATACAAAAAACTATAGAATGGTATATTACTACTGGCGTCATTAGAAATTCCAGTTTCTAAAGACCTTAAGCATCATAAAAGACAATAGAGAAACTAACCAATCAGGATGCCGGAAACTTCTATGTGGTCTCTAATCGAGTAAACAGAGTTAAAATGCCAGCTGGCCACATGTTTTAATAGTATTAAATCTGATTGCATCCTCACATGTTATAATATAGTGGGTCGACTTTCTGAAGTTTTGGATTCTAGTATATAATTGAGGCATTGTGCTCTAATCTTTTTTCAATTTTTAATGTCCTGTGTGAGGTGAATGTTTCTTTAGATCTCTTGGTTTTTTATCATTTATTTTGCTCTATGATGCGCTATTAGGAGCTAAATTTTGCTATTTGAGGCTTAATGCCGACGAAATTGGATGAAATAACGCATCATCACTATGGATTAAACCTGCAAGCTCCTCTGATGATTCTGTGGGTTATTCGTGGTTTCTTATTTTACGTATTGTTTTCTTATGTTCATATCTTGTTCATCTTTAAAATTTTACCAATTTGTTCATATATTTGTGATTTCATCTTTATTATATATATATACAGTAGACGCTCGATTTTACGAACCCGATGGAACTCATATAATGTGTTCGTAAATCGGAGTAACATTAGTACAATGGGATGCTGGTCGGGACCAGTACTTTAGTTCGTAAAAACGAATAGTTCGTAAAAGAGAGGTTCTAATCGAGCGTCTACTGTATATATATATATATATATATATATATATATATATAATATAAAAATAATTACCTGTTAGGGGCGGTCCATAAATGATGTCACACTTTTTTTCAAAAATTTTGACAACCCTCTCCTTCTTTCTCACAAAGTGTCACACTTCACCATACCCCCTCCCCCCCCCCCTCCCCATTGTCACATGTCACGCTATATTACATAAACATATACTTGCAGTTCAGAAACAAAGCACTATGCTATAGATCATATTTCAAACTTTATTTTTAAACTTAACTGTGTGTTTTAACGACATTTGTGACCATAACAATAAAAATGATTCATGTACTTATTTTGTATGAAATAAGATTAAGGTTTATAACAAAATCATAATTAATATACAATAGTAATAAAATATTACTAATACGAAAGAGCAGTTGAAAACAGTCGTTTTTTGGAATTTAATATATTTGGCTTTAAATCTACTTTATAAACACAAAATACTTTAATTTCAAAATAACTTCAAAATTTAATCTGCGGATTTTAATGCTTTTATTTTAACCAAAATGTGTGATGTCACATTTCTTCTTACCCCCTCCCCCCCCCCCCCCTCCAAGCGTGACATCATTTGTGGAAGACCCCTTAACACTTTTAAATTTTAAAAGTGTTAAGAGGTAATTTGCTTATTACGTAATTATTTTCTATTTATATTATTTTAATTGCATTTATCAACGGTATTTCAAAATAGATTAACTGTATACATTAGGTTTTAAAATCTGTGTTAACTTAACTGTAAAAATAACCTTAACTTATCGAGCTTTTGAATACCATGTGCTGATGTGTATTTGGATAAAACAACTGGGATTTTATTAGGTATTTTGTGTAATATTACTATTTTTCCTTGCTATAAATTAAATATTTAAAAGGTTGTATTGCTTTTTCCATTTCATAGCATTTAATTTTATTCTGTTTTCACCTTGAAACTATTCTCTTGGTTTTATTGGTCGTTAGAGTACAGGAGAAAAAAAATTTCAGCTTTTAGCTTTTTTCTCACAGAAAACGACTAATTTTGCTTATATAATTGAATTCTTTACTCTTGATAACGTAATTCAATATATAAGCTTTTCAACTATTTTTATCGAAATCCATATTCTTCTTTTTTTCTTCATTATTAATACTTGTTATATAGTACAAGGGACTTTATTTTATACATTGCAGCTTGTTTATTATGTTTTTGGTATCCATTCAGTGTGTTTGGGGACACTGTATTGTTGTAAATTCATTCATACTATCACAATTATTGATGGTGGTCAGTAATGTTTAATTAATGGCTATATATTGGCATTCAAATTATTATGCTGCATTTGCGCATCTAATTATGATGTAAGCTAATTGTGATGTTATTAATTATGATATCTTTTCATTTTGAATACAACAATTCATTTTGAATTATTATTCCTTATTGGTATCTTATATATTTTTTAAATATATATATATATATCATTCTTTTATGGAAACGATAGCTTCCATAATACTGGACAAATCTCTTCCAAACAGATGCAAAAAATCAAGTCGCTCAAGTTCGTTAATGGACAAAATCGGACCAAGGGGGTAGAAATATGGAGGGGTTTTGGGAAAACAGATAAACTCCCATAACTTCTTAATTATGATGCATATCATTTCAGTTCAAAGTTATTATTACTTCTAGGAAAGGGGTCAAAAAATTATGTATAACAAATTTTTGATATCATTCTTTAAACAAAATTCTAAATAATTTTTTAAATTAAGAAGTTTTATTTTTTTTTTAAATAAAACACTCTTTTGTAAGCATTCAATGTTTTTCTTAAATAACTGAACTTAAATGTATAACAAGTTAACACTTTGTAATAATATACTTTTTGTAATTGCTAAAAAGGTGTAAGATTAAAACTTTAAAAACAGTAAAATAGTTTTATTTGAATGTTGATATGTTTCAACGCTACCCGAGTCATTTTCAAAACAAATAAATAGTGATATTCTGAAATTATACGATCTATGATGTAATGATCTGAAATGCAATCATTCGTTTTAGGTAGCTTTCATTACAAAAAGTAATAAGCTACCTATTGCAGACGTCCAGTCGAAAGCACTTCGGGAAAATTTTGGTATATTTTCATCGATCATGACCAGTGATGTAAAACACCCAGATATTTATTTTTAAGGGTAAATACCCAGGGTATATACCCGGTTAAATATCCAATTTGAGTATTTACCTGGGTATTTATTTTTCAATTAAATATAAGTGTGCAAACCCCTCATATAGATATTAGTTATGTGATAAAGGAGTGTAAAAGAAAGAAAAAATTACAACTTTAGTCATCTTCCAACATTAATTTAAAAAAAAAAAAAACTCAATCTTTTACATTTAAGTATCGAATTTGTCGAAATATTAGACTGTCTCTTTTAACTCTAAGGAAGAATTGAGAAACATTTTATCAAAAAGATCATTTTTTAATTTTATCAACTCAGCATGTTTAGGTTGAAAAGAGCAATTCAATATTAGTCAGGCACACTTTCAGAATATGAATTAATTCTATTTATCCATCCATTTGAATGCACAGTTGGCAAATTTTTTGCAAAAGAAAGGAGAGAGAAAGAGAGAGATTGCACATACATTTAATCATCAAATTATTCAAAAAATAAACGAAAACAGCCATCGACTGTATATTGTCTTTAAATTTATGCTAAAAAATTAAGCTTAGTCTTAGTAGTGAAATTGGACCAAACTCTGAAATTTTTAATTCTAGCACCTAATTTTGACAGCATATCTTTTTCGCATCATCATCTTTTTTGTTAATATTTATCTTAGAAGTCAAAAGAGAAGTAATTCGGAAAAGTACTTTTGGCGTTATGGAGGTTTAAAGTTTGGAATTCCTAATGTTAAATCCGTTTACAATGGTTGCAAACCAGATTGAAATGTGGGTAGTTTTTAAAACATAACTCAAAAACTACTTAGCAGAATGAGCTGTAATTTTGGATTCCTCTACTTAGAACTTTTAAAAATCGATTTTTTTTTCTTTGTTGTCTCCATTTTTTTGCAATTAAGATATGGTAAGTAGTTATTACAAAATATTTTTTAAATTGCTAAATTTCTTATGTACTAAATGGATCTGGGTGTAATTTGATTGAAGGGATTCAGTAAGTTCTAAAATTGGTTTAAAAATGGAGACCATTATCGAATGCGAATTAAAAACACACCATCTAAAGATATTTTTATTATTGAGAAGACAAATTAGCTTTTTCAATAACTACAATATTTTGTAATATTAACTTATCTTTCCAGCTTTAAATATAATGTAAATGACTTCCTCGTTTAGTTTTTTCTGGCAGTTTTAAGGGATTTTTTTTTTTTATTTTGCCTTCTTGATATTGAATTTGATTAAACATTGCGTGTAAACAGTTACTTCGTGTAATGGTCTTCAATATATATCGATTGCATTTGTAAAACAAAACTCTCAATTAATTTGAATCCTAAAATATAAGAAGATCGTAATCGTAAAAGAAGGGAAAGGCAAATTAATCGGACAACATGCAGATATTTTTCTTAACTAATGTGAAAACTGCTGTCATATTTAAAGCATTGTCAGATAGAAAGAGATGAGGCACACTGGACCATTTTTAAACTTTTATTTTTTTTCTTATGAAATTTAAAGATCAATTTACAAGAAAAAGTTCTTGAATATAACTTTCTTAAAGTATAAATTTTAATAATTTTTAAAGAAAAAATACTTCTTAAAGCTTAAAACATGTAACTTCTTGTATGGGGTACAGTGGAACACCAAAAGAAGCACATAAAATATGAAAGGCGGAGGATAAATTACAATATTAATAACTATTTAAAGGGAAAAGTACTTTATTAGAAATCTATAGCCTTTTTTTTTTTTTTTTTTTTTTTTTGCAATGCATTAAATAGTACAAAACACAATGGATTCATTTCATATAAATAAAAATATTTAAAAGAATTTTGTGCACTGTGTCATTGTATGCCCCCTATATATACTGAACAAGATTTTACATATTTAAGCAAAAATTAATCAGTATGTTTTAAATATATGTAAATAAAGTAATGTAAAGATATATATATATAATAACAAAATGTACTAGGACATATTCATAACAGCACTTTTAATTTTAAATTTAAAATAAAGGAAACGTTGATCTTTTTTTTTCTATTGAAAATTTCTCTATTAAATAAGTATAAAAGAGTGGTCTACTGTAATTCTTTTTGGGATGACTCACTGTACACCATGTAGATATGTAATAAGAAAATATTCCATAACATTTTATATAAAAAGGCATAATTTTGAATAAAATTAACAATAAATGAGTGTATAACTGTATGCTTCAACTATTTTTCATAATAATTCCTTAATAAATTAAATTCCTTTATTAACAAAATATCTAAGATTCAAAGGAAAAAAAAATTACTTTTGGTAACTAAAAACAACATAATTAATAAGTTTGTATTTGACCATATGATTTATGGTTGAAAATTTTCTTAACCCCAGGCTATTAATGCATACAAATATGAAATTAAAACTTTCAAAATGAATACATTTTGAAGGGATGCTCCACTGAATCACATGTTCCCCTATGATTAAAAATACTTTTCAAGATTATGATTTTTTACAATGAAATATGAAGATACCCAGTTTTTGGTTACTTGCCGAAGGCTTGGGTAAATACCCAGGTATATACCCAAAAAATAAATTCCTACCCGCTGGGTATTTACCCATCCCACATCACTGATCATGACCCCCAGACCCCAAAACCACTCTCCGTTCAAATGTGTGATATATATATATATACATATATATATATCTGATTTTTGCCATGCGATAACTCTCGTATTTATAAACCGATTTGGATGAAATTAATTGTATGCATAGTACATACCAATGTCTCGACCGAGTTTGTTGGCCAGCTTCATACGCCATCTTGTTTCAAAATGGCGGCCATTTAAAGAAATTTAAAAAAAATTAAAAATTTAAAAAGCGGTGGGAATAAATTCAAAACTAAAAAATATTTTTTTCTTAAGAGTTTGGCGTTAACAAAAGGATTCCGAAGCATGTTTTGTTTCGTCTTTATCTTAAAAAATGGCTGAGATTCTGGATGGCTGGCAGTTTGAATTTCTAGGGTGGCTGACATTTTCAAACAATCTGATTTTTGTCATGCTGTAACTCTCGTATTTATAAACCGATCCGAATAAGATTAAGTATGAGCATAGTGCATATAAGTGTCTCGACAGAGTTCGTTGGCCAGTTTCATCCGCCATCTTGTTTCAAAATGGCGGCCATTTGCACCATGCACTGCTGCGCAGGGGCCTCGCTAAGGGGGGTACACGGGGGAGCCTCCCCCCCAAACGTTCATGAATGCTGTTACACTTGGCAAATTTACAAACTTAGTTGGTGAATTTGTGTAAAACTTTAATAAAAACCATAATACATTTTCTATTTCTGACAGACTTTGCAAAAATTACAAATCCAATTGGGAATATTATTAAATTTTTTACGAATAAGAACTATATTACATTTTCTAATTGTGGTAACTTGGCAATACTATAAAACTAGTTGGCAAATACTGAAATTTGACTTGGCAATTTAAAGTCCTCTCCCCCACCAATAAAAAGTCTCGCGATGGCCCTGCTGCTGCGCAATGCTTAAATATTATCAATATCCTTTAGCTTCAAATTCTCGCCAAGCTTGGCGACACTTGGCGAAATATCGCCAAGTTTGGCGACGAAAATTAAGTAGCCACAAATGATGCCAACTTGATTATAGCTTACTAATTTGGCGCAATTCTCATTCAAATTCAGTATTGACGAACGTTTTCTTATCGGGTTAGTCGCATTTTAGCTTCAAAAAATTCGAGTAAAAAGCTTCGAGTTAAACTTGTAAAATTTTAAAACCAAGATACAGTAGAATCTCGATTATCCGAAGTAATTGGGACCGACCCTCTTTCGGAAAATCGAGAATGCTTCCATTTTAAGATTAAGGAGAAATATATGCAATATTTCTTATTATGGTAACAAGTGCTTAATAAAAATAAAGCAATAGCAAGATAGAAACAAGAATAAATTACCTGAATTTTAATTTTGAAACTAAGTACTTTTTACATATATCACAAGGGTTTGAAAAAAAATATTTTGTTTGTCGCAGTTTCGACTGCCTTTCCTTTAAAGTTGTATCAACGGGTTTTTTAATATTATTAGTTCACCAGTATCACAGTCTTTCTGCTGCTCCAGCCATGCCAAACTTTTTCAAAACGTTCAAACGCTTCAGAATTGCTCATTTGTTCGTTTTCTTTGTTCCACTCCTCAACTTACGAGAGCTCAAGTTAAATTCAAAGGAACTCTACGAAAGAGGATCGAAAACATTTATATGTACTCGTAGTTCGAAAAGGATCGGTTGCACACAAGGCATATAATAGTTTAAAAAAAAAAAAAAAAAAAAAAAAAAAAAAAGCTTTCAAAATGGATTTTGCACACAAAGAATGTGATAGTAAAAAAAAAAAAAATGATTTTGCACACAAGGAATGTGATAGTAAAAAAAAAAATTTTGCACACAAGGAATGTGATAGTAAAAAAAAAAAAAAAAAAAAAAAAAATGATTTTGCACACAAGGAATGTGATAGTAAAAAAAAAAAAAATTATTTTGCACATAAGGAATGTGATAGTAAAAAAAAAAAAATTGATTTTGCACACAAGGAATGTGATAGTAAAAAAAAAATTGATTTTGCACACAAGGAATGTGATAGTAAAAAAAAAATCGATTTTGCACACAAGGAATGTGATAGTAAAAAAAAATTGATTTTGCACACAAAGAATGTGATAGTAAAAAAAATTGATTTTGCACACAAGGAATGTGATAGTAAAAAAAAAATTGATTTTGCACACAAGGAATGTGATAGTAAAAAAAAAAAAAAAAAAAAAAAAAAAATTGATTTTGCACACAAAGAATGTGATAGTAAAAAAAAAATTGATTTTGCACACAAGGAATGTGATAGTAAAAAAAAAAATTGATTTTGCACACAAGGAATGTGATAGTAAAAAAAAATTGATTTTGCACACAAGGAATGTGATAGTAAAAAAAAAAATTGATTTTGCACACAAAGAATGTGATAGTAAAAAAAAAAAAAATTGATTTTGCACACAAGGAATGTCATAGTAAAAAAAAAAAAAAAATGATTTTGCACACAAGGAATGTGATAGTAAAAAAAAAAAAAAAAATGATTTTGCACACAAGGAATGTGATAGTAAAAAAAAATTGATTTTGCACACAAGGAATGTGATAGTAAAAGAAAAAAAAAGCTTTAAAAATAGATTTCGGTTAACCGAGAGTTTCGGATAAAAGAGGTTCTACTGAATATGAAAACTACCTTTTCCTCCCGGCACATGCCGAAAGGACTTTTTCATGCAACGCACATTATTATTATTTTTTTTTTTTACTTGGATATTTATTTCTGTTTTCCTAACCATTGAGTAACTCGGGCCACAAATTCGGTAAGGGAAATGGTGCTGCATCGTTACATATGGAATTTTTACGTGTTAGAATGTCTATGGTTTCCCTTATAATGGACGGATAATATAGACTGGAGGGAAAAATTATCTTACTGTCATTGAAATTTATTTGAATGATTCCTTCTTGATATAATCTTGCAAGGGCTGTTGGTTTTTCTATTATATGTAATGTCAGCTACATGCTCCATTTTTTCTGTACTTAACTTCCCTGCTACTCATTCCAATATAGTAATTCTTTGATCCGTCTGCTTTAATAAATGGTATTTCATATACAGTAGAACCCCGATTATCCGAAGTAATTGGGACCGACCATCTTTCGGATAATCGAGAACGCTTCAATTTTAAGATTAAGGAGAAATATATGCGCTATTTCTTATTGTGGTAACAAGTGCTTAATAAAAATAAAACAATAACAAAATAGAAACAAGAATAAATTATCTGAATTTTAATTTTGAAATTAAGTACCTTTTGCATATTTCACAAGGGTTTGAAACAATGTTTTGCTTGTCGCAGTTTCGATTGCCTTTGCTTTGAAACTCTATCACGAAGTTTTTTAATGTTATTAGTTCAAACCATGCCAAACCTTTTGCAAAACATTCAAAAGCTTCAGAATTGCTAATTTGTTCGTTTTCTTCATTCGTTTTGTTTGTTCCACTCCGCAGCTAACGGGAGCTCAAGTTAAATTCAAAGGAACTCTAAGAAAGGGAATCGAAAATATTTATATGTGCTCGTAGTTCGGAATGGACCACTTGTATACAAGGAATATGATAATAAAAAAAAATAAGCTTTGAAAAGGGATTTTGCATACAAGGAATGTGATACTAAAATAAAAAAAATAAAAAACTTTAAAAAGGGATTTCGGTTAACCGAGAGTTTCGGATAAAAGAGGTTCTACTGTACTCTTGAATAATTCTCAAATTTTATTCGGGCAATTTTAGTACAAATGATATTCTTTAATTTCGGAGGTGGTTTTGGCTACTAAGCAGATATTGAACCACTTAAGACTGTATTTTAATTTCTCAAAAACGCTTGGATAATATTGAAAAGTTTTACTAATTTACTGTTTTTAAAGTTTTAATCTTACACCCTTTAGAAATTAAAAATAGTATACAAATACACCTAATTTCACGAATACAATTCACGTAAGTTCCAAAAATTCCGTTGCAATATGTTAATTTACCATGGACCTCAATTACTGCAAATTGACCGTTTTGATTTACGTTTAATAAAAAGCACAAACTGTTGAATTTAGTAAAAGTATTATAATTTTAGCTCTGTTAGTTTTTTACTTTCTTCTATCTTTACAAGAAGAAAGTATTGGATTCGTGAAAATTTTCGACTCCCGGTTTTCGACGGATTTACACGTTTTAGAATGCCCAGAACACGATTTGATGGTTTTTAGAAAATGTCTGTCTGTGAGTCTGTCTGTCACTCCGTCACTCTGTCACTCTGTCACTCTGTCTGTGAGTCTGTATGTGACAAAAATTTTGTGGGCGCTCTATCTCAAGAACTAATGCACAGAATTTCACAAAACTTATTATTTAGTTATACCTTGATATAAACTAGACCTGATTAGTTTTTGGTGAAAATCGCCCAACAGGTGGCGCTGCTATGCGGCATTTTTCACGATTTCTGCAATAGCTATATCTCAAGAACTACTGCACGGATTTTTATAAAACTTCAGATTCAGTTAGTCCAGGATATAGTTTGGTGCTGATTACTTTTTTGTGAAAATCGCCCAACAGGTGGCGCTGCTATGCTGCATTATTCATGATTATCGCAATAGCTCTAACTCAAGAAAAAATGCACGAATTTTCATCAAACTTCAGATTTCGTTAGTCCTTGATATAAATTAGTTCTGTTTAATTTTTGGTGTAAATCGCCCAACACGTGGCGCTGCTGTGCTGCATTTTCACGATTTTCGCAAGAGCTGTATCTCAAGAACTATTGCACGGATTTTCATCAAACTTCAGATTTAGTTAGTCCTTGACATGAATTAAAGTGTAAATTAGTGCTGTTTAATTTTTGGTGTAAATCGCTCAACAGGTGGCGCTGCTATGCTGTATTTTTTGCAATTTCCGCAATAGCTTTATCTCAAGAACTAACGCTTAGATTTTCAACAAACTTCAGATTCAGGCATACCTTGATATCATTTAGTGCTGTTTATTTTTAGTTTAAATCGCTCAACAGGTGGCGCTGCTATGCTACATTTTTCAGAATTCCCGCCGTAGCTCTATCTCAAGAACTAATGCACGAATTTTCATCAAACTTCAAATTCAGATATACTTTGATATGAATTGGTGCTAAATTCATGTAATTTCTTGTACTATTTAAATGATTTAATTGACGTGATTTATATAGAAGAAAGTTTTGTGATGGCCACAACATACTAGTTAAGATATGGTATACTTTGGCGCATAATAAACTCCCTTTTTACTTTCTTCTATCTTTACAAGAAGAAAGTATTGGATTCGTGAAAATTTTCGAATTCAGGTTTTCGACGGATTTATACGTTTTAGAATGTCCTCAATACGATTTGATGGTTTTTAGAAAATGTCTGTCTGTCACTCTGTCACTCTGTGAGTCTGTATGTGACAAAAATTTTGTGGGCGCTCTATCTCAACAACTAATGCACGGAATTTCACAAAACTATAGATTCAGTTAGACCTTAATATAAACTGGTCCTGATTAGTTTTTGGTGAAATTAGCCCAACAGGTGGCGCTGATATGCGGCATTTTTCACGATTTCTGCAATAGCTATATCTCAGGAACTATTGCACGGATTTCCATAAAACTTCAGATTCAGTTAGTCCGGGATATAGTTAGGCGCTGATTACAATTTGGTGAAAATCGCTCAACAAGTGGCGCTGCTATGCTTCATTATTCATGATTATCGCAATAGCTATAACTCAAGAAAAAATGCACGAGTTTTCATCAAGCTTCAGATTCAGTTACTTCCTGGTATAAATTGGTCCTAATTAGTTTTTGGTGTAAATCTCCCAACAGGTGGCGCTGCTATGCAGAATTTTTTACAATTTCCGAAATAGCTCTATCCCAAAAACTAATGCACTGATTTTTATCAAACTTCAGATTCAGTTAGAAGTTGTCAAAGTTGTTGATAAATAGATTTTGGTGTAAATCATCTAACAGGTGGTGCTGATGTGCTGCCTTTTTCAGGAAGTATGAATGAAATAGAATTCATCTATGAAATAGAAGAATGTTTTGGGATTGCCACATCTGACTAGTTTTGTGATAGAGATACAGTTATGACTATAAAGTTCATTTGGGGATTTATCATCAGTGGCCGGCTAACGGAAACAGCGTTAAAATTAATGTATTCATTTATAATTAAGTTTTAAAAATATTAAAATGTCGTATGTCATCGTAATCATACTTTTGTACATAATTTTTATAATTCTACCCTGTCAGGAGCACAGTAAAAAAAAAAACCGAACCGTTACAGCCCATAGTGTATAATACGCTATGGACTGTAACAGTTCTGATTTTTTAACGTTTCCAAAAATGTAGTGTAAACAATAAACTGTTAATTATCTTGAGTTATTGAATAAATCGGAATCTTTAAGCTCATTTCTGTGTAAAGTATTTGAAGCGAATCATTGTTAAAAAAAAATCAGAAACGTTACAGTCCATAGCGGAAATGTTCCCGAAAATGTAGTGTAAACTATGAATTCTCTTGAGTAACTTATTAAATCGGAAATGTTACTCTCATTTTCGTGTAAAGTATTTGATGCGAATATTCGGATTTTCTGCACATGCCCAATACGTTCTACAAACGTCATGATCACGTGACTTTTATTGTTCTGGGGTTGAAAGTAAGGAAGAGATGTAAACGTATATTTTGAGGAAAGTAAGCATTTATGTTTTATATTTTTTTATTTAAGAAAGTAATACGCTTTTTTAAAAGAATTAATATTATTCGATTGAATTTTATTGAATAATAATATTAGAGTTACTGTTTATAGTTTGCTTCAGATACAAAGTTAAATAACTCATTCGAAATATATACTCTTGTCCATGAATCTATGATAGATATAAAATACTAGATACTTGATTAATGAATCATAACATGATTCGTTGCGCATAAAGCGATTCAAATGATTTTAGGTGTTTTCGTACCAGAAATTTCGTAAAGTGCTGGTTTGGTTGATATATCTAAAGATAGATTTTTTCTCATTAAATAAGGCGAATATTGCTTTACGAAAATTCTGAGGTCCTTGAAACGTACGAACCCTGAATAATGTAGTACCAGTGTTTGTGAAGAACAGATAGCACTGTTTATTTTTTTTTTATCATCTTTTCGTTTTGAACTTATGTTCCATTTCACGATGAAATATATCGTTTATGCGACCTAGGAAATTCATGATTTCACTTATACTATACGTTTTATGCTATTTGTTTATGGATCATACATTTGTAAAAAAGATCTTATTGAAAATTTGATTTATGGATCTAGAAAAAAAATTCATTTTTAAAATTCGATCGCGTGAGTTCCATCCTGCAAATATATATACTTTGAAAATTTTAATTTCCGTACGAAAATAGATGGATTTTATACTTTTTAATATTTATTTTTTTATCTCATAATTATAGAATACTATTTCACAATATTTCATATCTGTTGAGTAATTAATTTATTACTTATAAATAGGTATATTTTTGAAAATGCTTTGTCTATTTGTAAATACATTTTTAATATATTGTTTTACAATTATCATGCTTTTAAATACTATATTCTTTTAAAAGTATTTATTTTATTTGTATAACTTGAGGAGTGCTGAGATAACCTGAGAAAATATATCTATTTATAAGTATACAATTCATGAAAATAAAGTAATTAATCTCAGATATTAATAATTTTGAAATAGTGCATCTTTTTATACGAAAAAAATAATTATTTAAAGGCACAAAAAATCCATCTATTTATATGTAGTGAAATTAAACATTTCACAAAGTATTTATTTACAGGATAGAGCTTACAATACCGTATTTTAAAAAAGAATTATTCATAGCTATACAAATCAAATTTTCAATACTATCTTTTTATAAATATGTAATTCATAAACGATGATAAAACGCATTAGTAGAAGAGAAATTATCAATTTCTTCGGTCATAATAAACGATGCATTTCACCATTACAAAAGTTGTGAACCAGAAAACGAAAAGATGAAAAAACGTATGAACAGTGCTATTTCTACTAATGCTAGAACTACATTATTAATCATTAATCAAATAGATTCATGGACAATATACATTTCGAACGAGTTATTTAACTTTGTATGTGCAACAAATGATTAACAGAAAATCTAAAATTATTATGCAATAAAATTCCATCGGATAATATTAATTCTTTTTAAAAAGCGTATTACTTTCTTAAATAAAGAAATATATGACATATTCAGGAAGGTTTCCTAAATGCACAGAAATATTTACGAAATTTACACAAATATAGCCAAAATATACGTAAACATATTCGAAATATACACGATCATATCAGAAATATACACAAACATATTCGAAATATACAGAATCATACCCGAAATATGCACAAACATATCCGAAATATCCAGAAACATTTACGCAACACGCAGAAGGGTTAAGGGGGTAGGATATCTTTAAACCTGCAAAATTTTCGAAACATTTTTAACACATATTTTGATTCCGTAATCATTTCTGAACAATTTGCAAAAAACCGCATTAAAAAATTCCCATTAGTTTACTACTTATGGCTGTTTTAGTAAGACTAAATATTAAGACTAGATAGGATAATTAAACTTTGCATTGCGTTTCTTCAAAACGATGAATTTTGATACTGCGCGCAGTGTTACTAAAAAACTATGCATGGCAATCAAAAAAACTTTTCACCACATATTCATTACTGTATTGTCTACAACTTAAAACCAGAAAAGGTAAGATTTTATTTTATTTCTTGTTTTTTACTTTGAAAATATTTTTTTTTTAGTCAAAATTTTTAATTTTTTGTTAATTTTTTAATTTAATCAATATTTTTTACAAATATTCTGATTTTAGTATAAAGGTAACAGTATTATGTATTTATTTTCACCAAAATTTCCTTTTTATAGGCGTATTTTCAGATTTTATCATGCGCGCAAGATTTTTTTCTCCCATTATCATATATTTTTAAACTTATCATTTCAATATTTATTTATGAATTTACAAGTATATATATATTTTTAAATATAAATATAAATATGAGCTTTATATTTAAATGAAGTTTGATTTTTATTTTTGACTTATTACACAAGTTTTGAAGCTTGGAACAAAGTGGTATTTTTTCATTTTTCGACGTGTTCAAAGGTATCCTACCCCCTTAAGGTCAGATAGTTATCAGACTGGCCTCGTGTGCCTTAATTTCCTCCAAATTACTCACGATTCGGAAAAGGGTTCTTTATCATTATAAACACCAGAAACTAATATATTTTCAAGATTTAAAGAATCGTTTAATAAAGCACTAAGTTCCTTTTGCTGCCACTCATTCTCGGAAACGTTTCCGAGTCGTTTGAATAGTGCATTAATCCGTTTTCTCAATCCGGAACATAAAATTTTCAGATGTTATGAATTGCTAAGTAGACAATTCCAGGTTCAACAAGCATGTTTTATAGACATAGCGGGAAAGACCGAGATAAACTTGGTTAAAAATTGCTTTGTGTTCAAGTCGATAAAAAAAAAAAAAAAACTACGTATTGATGTGGCAATTGTATTTCTTCAGAAGATATAAGTTGTACGGAACAACGTCACTGTTTTTCAAGAACGTTCGATGAACTCTGTTCGGTTGAATCATGCATATAGGCTCCTATGGAGAATTTCTGGAAAATTCCTTTAGATTCTGAAAGCCAACATTTTCGCCAAATATCTTCAAATTTGGCAAAAACTTTCAAACTTGGCAACTTTCTTTTATTTGGCACTAAGCATGTATTTTGACATTGGTGGAAAATCGATTTTTCCTCCCAAATCTCGCCAACATTTTGTCAAATATTACCAAATTTGTCGAAATGTTGCGAACTTCGCGCTTTCGTTTAATGCCCACTGCACTGCAAATAGAAGCGTCTTAAATTTAGACACATATGTGACTGAAAAAGAATTTTAGACACTTAAGTGTCTTAATCTGAAAATTAAGACACTATAGATGTCTTAATTTAAGATACATAAGCGTCTTACTATGACCATGGTGTAAACGAACTGAGAATAATGTCTAAAATATCCGCAAACGTCTTATTTTAAGACACTTCATTGCTTTAAACGTATCTTAATTTAAGACGTTTTGATTCTTCCGACGCAATAACCACCAGGGGGCACTAGCACTCCCAGTTGCGCATGCGTTTTAGATGTCTTCGTTCGAAGTGGTATACGTTGTAATTCAAACAAAGTTTGTTTTTATGTACGCGTGTATTTTAATTCGTTTTTTGCGAAATGTGAAGTACTGTGATTTTAATTCGTATTAACTTGGAGTATTTATTTATTGAATACATACATCTGACGTGTGTGCTCGACATCAAATGTCTCTTAGAAGCTGTCGTCGATACAAGGGCGGGATAGACACAGAACAGAAGTAGACGACGGTTGAAGATTACACCCGGAAATTCTACAAAGCGTGTGCAATGGGCTTAGTGTTAACTCGTATCAATTTATATCAATAATATTGTGTTATTCATCTTCGTCCTGTCGAAGCTGGCAAAAAAAAAGAAACTTTTGTCTGGCGGGTCCTGTTTTTAGGATGAAACATCTCATTCTTTAAATATGGCTAGTCGGATGTATTATGGGATTACCTTTTAAACTGATGAAAGTCTTTCTCCCTCACTGTGTTGTGGTAGTTTTTAAAATTTCAAATCGAGGAATATTTCTTACCTCTTGCAGCAACTCAAGTAAGTTTCTTTATAGTAGTAAAATTAGTGTATTTTATGATTTTATTTATTGTACTAAACAAAATCCTGCATGAAATTTAATTAGTTTTGAATCTGTTCGCAAAAAACCCCACTAATTCTAGAAGTATATATTTTTAAACTTATGACGTTCTTTTTTATTACGAATTATATATTCAATGTCAGTTCTTAGTTTCAATGGATATTTTTATCTCGCAGTAAATGACGGCCACAAGGAAGTAAAGAAAAAAAAAAAACTTTGAAAGATGACCTAATGCTTTCTTACTTCCTGGCATAAAACCGCAGATTAAAAAAAGATAAATAAAGTAAATGAGACTGGTCTATTATATGAAGCTGCCTGTAAAAATATACATATGTATTTGATTTGCAATCAAATCTAATACTGATTTTTTTATTATTTTTAATAAAAAAGTAATTTGAAATTTATAATGGGAAAAAGTAAAAACCTCTAACTAGATTTCGTATTTAAAATTGTGGTATCTTTATTTATATGCACTTATACGAAAAATACAAAAATGACAGATGTTACTGTATATATTTAAGACGAAAGAAGTTTGGAAATCATAAGTTATTTTTTCCTCATGTTTTTAATATAGAATATGTACTTATCTGTTTTTATTGATAGTTGAATAGCTTTTGTGAGTACCCTCTGATCTACATAAAAACTTGCCCATGTGGAAATATAAATTTTTTAAAAACATAATTTTTAAATAAGTATTTTCATTTTTTTTGGGGGGGGGGGGGGATTTTGCATGAATTTTTGTAAAGCTGATATCTTAAATCTTGCACTGATTATAATGAAAGTTTTGAACTTTTAGAGTAGGACAAGTTTAAAAACGCAAATATATTTAACAAAATACCAAAGTCATTTTTTCCCCAATGTTATTAAAGTAGAATATTTATTTATTTATTTTCATTATTCATAGTTAAATGGCTGTTGTGATTATCAAGTGATGTATATGTAAAATTGCCTATGTGGCAATATATTTTTTTATATTTTCATTTTTTTTTTTTTTGGGGGGGGGGGGGGGGATTTTTGCAATTTTCGTACATCTGATATTTTAAATCTTTTTCCGCATTCAACCGAGTATAATAAATATTTTGAACTTTTAGAGTAGGACAAGATTATAAAATATATATATATATTTATCTATGTACCTTAAAAGCCCTTAATAGCGAATACTTCGGGACCGCGGAATTTGTCCGATAATTGGAGATGTCTACTTTTTTGAGGTATAAATATACAAATATGTATGTCTGCTGATTAAAAAAGTATTCGTTAAATAGAGGTGTTCGCTATTCGAGAATGTCCATTAACCTCCACAACGGATACTCCCGAATACCGGACATCTCAATTTAGACAACTATAATGCAGGGTTGCGTTTTTTGCAAAAGTACTTCTTGATTAAAGGAAGGGCAAACTGGGAAGTGCCCCGTCCCCCTATGACTGTAGTGCCCCTAAATTTGATGTGCAATATTTGTAAAGCTTATATTTTAAATCTGTTTCGAAATTGTACTGATTATAATCAATATTTTGAACTTTTAAAGTAAAATAAGGTTAAAAACAAAATAAATTAAAAAAAATCTAATATTTAGATAAATATTTTTTGTTTTTTAATCTTGTTCTACTCCTGAAGTTCAAGATATTGATTATAATCAGTACAATGTCGTAAAAGATTTAAATTATCAACGTAACGAAAATTGTATACCAAAACTGAGAGCACCAAAAAAATCAGGCTGTATTGGGGGGGGGGGGGGGGCAGGACCACAGCCAAATATTTTTCCAGGATTCAACGTGGTCAAACATGGCTACGTATGATGCTTACAAAAAAATGGATGCGATTCAGACGTTTGAAGTGTCTGAAATTCAGACGCAAAAAGTGTCTGAAAAAATTCAGACATTTTAAAATGTCTGAAAATTGAACACTCCATTTCAGACACTTAAGTGTCTGAATTTCAGACATTTTAATTTAGAGTGTGTTTAAAAATTTAATAACTGTTTCAACCTTTATTCCCATTGAAATGCACTGATCCGTAGTGATCCCGAAATTGACAAACAAACCGAATTTTCTGGAACGTGTTATCTAGCCCATCTAGCTCTTCTCATAGTTCAAAACTTTAGATTACAAAATTTAGTCAAAATCGTTAGACCGGTTTTTAGATCAAATTAGTTTGACCCATAGTGACCGCAAAATGTCCCTTTAATCGAATTTTCTCGAACATGTGACCTAGTTCAACGGTCTTCTCGTAATCCAAAACGGTAGGATAAAAAATCTTTAGAACCATTTTTTAGATAAAATTAGCTTGACCCGTAGTGACTCAAAGATGACCCTCTAATTGAAATCTCTCGAACGTTTGGCCTGACCTATTGGTCTTCTTGTACTCCAAAATGGTAGGATACAAAATTTACTCAAAATTTACTCAAAATCGTTTGAGCCGTTTTTTAGATATAATTTGCTTGACCCTTACCTGTAGTGACCCAAAATGACCTACTAATCGAATTTTCTGGAACATGTAACTTAGCCCAATGATCTTTTCGTTGCCGAAAACGGTGCGATAAAAAATTTAGTCAAAATCGTTAGAGCCGTTTTTAAAATAGAATTTATATAAACAGATACACACACACACACACACACATACAACACTTGCTCGTATTATAAAATAAGATGATAAATTGATAGCGTTAGAGTATATGTATGCCTTTAAAACGTCAATTTCGATCATGATTTCGATTCAAAAGCTCAGTGTTTTAGAGAAAAGAAAGAGAGTAATCCTTATGAACCTGGATCTTTTTTAACATTTATGCTGCTATTTGCGCTGTTTTAAAAATCACAACAACAGTTGAAAAGATCATCTCAAAATATTAAATAAATATCTCGCACAAATATATTTTTTAATTTAAACTGTCAATATTATTATTTGGCCATTTTAAATATGACGTAATTTCCTCTATTTACGACTTTTAACGCATAATAATGAATTTATTATTTAAAAAATTTCTTTCTCTTTTAAAATTCACGTGTAAATATAGTTTTTATGACGTAATTTTCAATATTTTCCTGCTTTTAACACTTAATCATTTAATTCTAATTTGAAAGTTATTTTTCTGTTTCCACGTGTAATTAAATTTTTAATTTGAAGGAAATATTATTTTTTGCACTGTTTTTTAAAATTGGCAGCAATTTAAAATAATACCCTTTTCTAAAATATATAAAAAAATATCTCTCGAAATGCTGAAAATTTGAATTTAAAATGGATATAAATCTATAAAAATTAGTCAAATAAAAAAATAATAAATGCAGTCTACACATCGATAACTTCTAATGTATAAAATGATCTAAAAATGATTAAATTCGTATGTACAGTTCTTGCTTCGATAAAACTTTTTTAATGGAACCATTTTGACCAACTTTAACATTAAATATATCTTAAAATAATTATTCGATTTAAAAACTGTCTGCATCAGCGTGTTTATCAAACATTTCTCTATAATAACACCGATTTTTATATTTTTGTATGTAGCAGTTTTTTTAATAGTAACGGAGAAAGACCCCGGTCACAAAAAACTCATTAACGGCGGCGGTGACAGCGTTAGTTACTTTACTTGTTTTTAGAATAGATAGAAACCCTGAATGCTTATAAAAAAGCGTTTAAAAAAAACTATTTTATTATTAAAAAATTGTTTGACCGCGCCATCTAATGGCCACTTTTCCTACAAGGAGAGAGTAAACTTTTCTTGCATTCCACAACGAGGATTCCACTTTTTGTGGTTACAATATGTGAATTATTAATATAAAATAATAATTATAAAATAATTATAAAATTAATTATAATAAAATTATAATAAAATTAATTATAATAATTATAAAATAACAATTAAAATTATTAATGTAAAATTATTAATATAAATGTGAATAATTAATATAAATAATAATAATAATTAACAAAAGTTTATTGTTTAGCTTTTTTAAATAAAAAAACAGCTACTGTACTGTTGAAAAAAAAATCTTTAATTTTTACAGATAAAAATTGCATTTTTTACAGAAAAAACTGTTCTAAAGAAAAACAGATTTTTTCTGTAAAAAAATGGATTCCGTAATTTTTACAGAAAAAATCGATATTTTTTACAGAAAAAAACTGTTTTAATAAAAAATTGCAGATATATTCTGTAAATTAAACTGTTTGCACTGACGCAAAAATTTACAGTTTTTTTCTGTCAATTTGAGAGATTTTTTTTTTACTGTGTATGACCACCGAGGAAATTTCCCAGTTTTGCCTTTTACCCACTTAACGTCTTTATGACAAGACGGAACTTTTTAGCTATATTCTTTCTTTCTTTCTTTTTTTTTTTCCTCTTTCAGACGTATTTTTGAGTAATTTTTAATCTCTTTGCCCAATTTTAACTAACTTTGTTTACAGACATATCTCTTGTTGACAGACACATCTCTTATCTATGCACAGTTTATTTATTTTTCGAAAATGATTTATTTACATAAAATCCTTGATTCTGGTTTTTTTAGAAATTGTAACATTTTATAAAAAGAAATTAGATGAATCTGTTACAGCAAGGCATTCGTGGCAGTGTATATCACCATATCATGTCTTTAATCTTAGAATTATTCATAGTGCACTGTCAGTATAAATTAACCCTTAAAGGGTGCTCCGCCCAGGAACAGACATCTCTTACACGAATTTATTCGGTTAACAAAACTTTTTTTTAAGAATCACTTTTACTCGTAATTTTATAACATGTGCAAGATAAATTTACTAAAAAATGTACTTTTAAAATATAGTAGTGCGAATAGAATATAAAAATAAAATGTTGTATATAAAGCTTGGGCGGCTATTTGTCGACACGCGACTGCAAAGGTTTAAATGAGATTTTTTTGAAAGTCTGTGAATTTATTCAAATTTTGACGAAAGAGCAAACAAACATAACTAATATCCTTCTATATATAAAAAAAAAGTTTTGATTTGAAAATGGACCAATGAAAATCTGCGTAGATATTCCGGGTAGATCGCATCCAATTTGAATGCATAAGCATGGCCTTTGATCGTTAATATTAAAAAAACTGTTGCATACAAAAATATGAAAATCGGTGGTATTATAGAGAAATGTTTGATAAACACGCTGATGCAGACAGTTTTCAAATCGAAGAATTATTTTAAGAGATATTTAATGCTAAAGTTGGACAAAATCGTTCCATTAAAAAAGTTTTATTGGAGCAAAAACTATACAAGAGAATTTAATCATTTTTAGATCATTTTATACGTTATAAGTTCCTGGTGTGCAGATTGCATTTATTTTTCTTATTTGACTCATTTTTTGAGGTTTTATTTCAATTTTAAATTCAAATTTTCAGCATTTCGAGAGATATTTTTTACAAATTTTAGAAAATGTTATTAATTTAAACTGTTGCCAGTTGTATGAACAGCGCAAACAATAATGTTTACTTCAAATTAAAAATTTATTTACACGTGACTATTACAAACAGAAAAAAACTTTAAAAATAGAATTAAATAATTACATGTTAAAAGCAGGAAAATTACGTCATAAGAACCATAGGCACAGATGTCATATACGCGCATATTGGCGCAATTTTTTTCCGACGCCAATTTGGCGAAACATTAATAGCATAAACAGCAACATCCGAGTTACCATATCAAGCAAAATAACGACACTTTAGCACCAGCTAAGTACCCGTTGCGTATATGAAATTGGCGTCAGAAAAAAATGACATTCTGTGTATGACATCTGTTCCGAACCATATTTGCACTTGAATTTCAAAAGAGAAACAAAATCTTAAAATAAAAAAATCATTATTATGCGTTAAAACTTGTAATTTGAGTAAATTACGTCATATTTAAAATGGCAAAAAATATAGCAAAACAATTTAAATTGAAAAATATATTTGTGCGAGATATTTTGAGATAATCTTTTCAACTATTATCGTGAATTCGAAGACAGCGCAAATAATATTTCCTTCTAACAACAAAAGTATTTTTACGTGAATATTAATAAGAGAAATAAAACTTTGGTGTAAATTACGTCAGATTTGAAACGATACATTTAAAATGAATTATTTAAAAGAACTATCTTATAGCGCTGTTAAAAAATACCGGGAGACAATGACACTGTTTACTTAATTCATTTTACATTAGCTTATTTTCAAATGTTTAACTAATTTTTTTAATTAAATACGAAAACAGCCATTGTATCTTTTAATAGCAGCAGATTTGGCCTTAAAAATCCCCAATCCAAGGAAAACGAATGGAAACCCGTTTACAGAGAGATCGCTACTGTTTTTTTAAATTTTAATTCAATATTTTTAAAGCCGATCAAATTAGCGTGCTTTTTGGATTTTGGCGTGCCTGAACGGGGTTTGGCGAGCGTAGCTCGTAGGGGGCAGAGCCCCCTAATATTTTATATATTAAATCCATGTGATATAATGACGGAGTAGTCAACAATACCAGATTCACACACTGGGGTACATTTGGAGTCGATGCATCATATCTATCTCCAGGGTGTTTATAATTAAACTTCCCCTATAAACAGCATCCTACAGCGCAAACGGGTGAACGGAATGCAATGAAATTTGGTATATATAGACTATACACGAGATGCGCTCACGGAATTTCGAAAAAAAAAATTTTTTTGTTCCAAAATGTCCACCAGATGGCGCTTTTTCCGGAAAAAACATTAAATTTAACACAATAAACGGCCAAAACAGCCGGTTTTACATTTTATTACTCATAATTCTTGTTCTGGATTGTTAATATTGTTTTTGTATTCCGTTTTGGTCGCTTATTGTGTTAAATTTAATGTTTATTCCGGAAAAAGCGCCATCTGGTGTACATTTTGGAACTATTTTTTTTTTTCGAAATTCCGTGAGCGCATCTCGTGTATAGTTTATATACAAAATTTCATTGCATTCCGCTCACCCGTTTGCGCTGTAGGAAGCTGTTTATAGGGGAAGTTTAATTATAACCACCCTGTATATTATAAAAGACAAAAATATCTGTGCGTAACGACTACGTCATTTTATTATAAAGGACAAACATATCTGTCCGTAACGCATACGTCATTTTGCGAATGGCATCACTTTGAAATTTGAAATGAAATTTTGGTTTTGCAATTTACTTTACTGCAAATTTTTAAACTTCTAAACATCGCGTATTTTAAATTTTCACACCGTCGTATTAGGAAAAAAAATTTCTTTTAAATGCGATTCGTTTGAAAGCTGTATCTAAATTTAATTTTAAGATATTAATTTTTTTTTTTTTTGTAGTTTTTATTACTTTTTTTGTTATCGTGGCAACTGGAATACTCCATTTCTATTGAAAGTAAAGGAAAGAACAAGACTCCCTTATGATAAGGAGGATGATATTATGTTATTATGATAAGGAGGCCTTGGGAAAGAAAATGAAAATAGTAGATTGCTGTATCTTTTTATTGCCATTTTCTCATAAAAATTGAAAATAAAATACGTGCTATGTCAAGAATATCATCTGTTATAAAACCCGGTGAGTTTTGGTTTTATTTCGTTTTTATTTATCAATTAAATGATTTTTAGTTTATTGCAATTTAACTTTACAAAAGATACAACAATCTCTTTACAAAAATGTATTTTAAAGAACGTTTGTGTGACTTATTTTCTCCGCATTTACATAATTCATATAAAAAATCTGAAAGAATGCAATTTTATTGATCCGTCTGTAATAACATTTTCCGAATTTTGAAAAAATATAAATAAATGACTTCTGATAAAACATGGAGCTATTATAAATAAAAAAAAAAAATGAAGTCATATAAATCCTTAGATACCCGATTCATTTTGCCGAACTTCTCATTGCTACGTCATTGTATTCTACTGGATTTGTGTATTTTTCCGCGATAATGATGTCATATGCATACCTTTCTATAGATGTTGTTTAAGACAGGATCGTAAAAGTGGAATACTTAAGCTGATGCAATTGACGTCATTTTATAAAAAAGCGTGTATTTTAATTCTTAAAACGGCAATATGTTTTGTAGAAATGCGTCATTTTCACCCCCAGCTGCTTTGAAATTCTTCACAGGTGGAAATGCTTCACTTTTGACATTAACGTAATCGAAATCACACGCTGATAAAACGCAATATTTTACAAACATTTAAGAGTGTCTTAATGGAAGAGCAGTAACATATACAGTACAGTGTTAAAAAGCAGTGTACAGTACAGTGTGCATGCTCTTTATCCAAAAAATAGCGATTTATATTGCAGTACTTGATGATTATCTCTTGGATGAATTCGCTTCGTCAAGTTAGACAAGCAAACAAAGAAGATCTTGGCAATAATTCGAGGTTAAAAATAATGTCAGGTTTCCCAAGTTTTTGTCCGAAATTCTGTCTACTAATAAAATTTTATTGCTATTCTTTAAAACATGCTACGGTAATTTTATCAAAACAACATAATTTTCTTAATTTATTTTTTCAAAATTTTAAATAATCTATATATTCAAAACACGAGACTATTTTTTAGTCATCTGCCTCGAACTTTCTGCTGAACCAAATTTGCTTTTTTTTTTTTTAACTGAAAGATGTTCATTTGTAGATATGACCGCACTAGCTGTTTTTTTTTTTTTTTTAAGATCCCATTATTATATTTTAATTTTAAAAGCATTCTGTGAAATTTCTTCAAAATGAAAGTAATTAGATAGTTTCATTATTGCAGAGAACAGAGAAATAATGAGGTTTATTTATCTTTATTCATGCGATTATCTGATAAAAATTCAAAAATGTTGAATAGAATTTAGTGCACAAAATCCCATTAGTGACATAATATTTTGAACAGAAAATTACGTACTACTTTTGAAAACACGCATTTTCCACATAAAGTTTCCATATTTTTTTTCTTTTTTGTATGTGTACTAAGTTTCAGACAGTAGGTGAAATGCTTAAGTAAGTGAAAGTGACGTCATATTTAAAAGAAAACGATGATTTTCTTAGACAAAACTAAACTTATTAACACAAATGCGCCTAAAAAACAAAAATTACGGCAATTTTTACTCTCCAGTACTGAGATTAGAATATCGAGTTAAGCGTGTAACTGTTCACATGCAAAGATTTTGCTAACAATCGTGACTTCAAATTTTGAGTTAAAATGATTTTAAAATGATCAAATTAAAATACCAATTTTTTTAAAAAGGGTGAATGCGGATTTCAGAAGTGCGTGTGTAAACTTTGAGAAGGTAAAAATGATGTCGGGTTTAGATTTCATAACGAAAAACTTTTGTGATCGTGTAAAAGTGGAATAAATTTTTCTTTTTCCATTCCCGAATACCAAGCATAAGAGCCTCAATTGATAACTTCATCATAATAACTGACCTTTATTATATTTTACTGATTACGTATCTGTATTATAAAGGACAAACGTATATGTGCGTAACGCTAAAGTCATTTTGAGAATGGCAACACTTCACAATCTAATTTTGGTTTTGAAATTTTTGTTACTGCAATTTTTTAATCTTCTGAAAATCGTGCATTTTCAAATTTTAGAACGTCGTATAGGAAAAAAAAATACTTTCAAATGCAATTTGTTTAAAAACTGTATCATACACTGTTAAAAATATCGTGAAAAATTACCTCTGTTTTTAAAGGCTATCTATTTTTTGACCAATGAGAACGCTCCAAAGGAGTTTATGCAGCGTCCTCATTGGTCAGAAAACAGATAGCCTTAAAAAACAGAGGTAATTTTTCACGATATTTTGAACAGTGTAATTGACTGATTTATTATGTTTTTAGGGTTCCGTACTTAAAAAGTAACAAGTTGGAAATTGCTCGTCAAACGTGGCAAATGAGGTGCGTTCGTACTATAACTAGTTTTATAATTATTTTTTGCACCCCATATTGTACTGAATGTATATTTTTTTGCACTTCATAAGTGCATAGTCTGTAACATCATTAAAATGCACTTGCATTTTTTTTTTTTCCCATTCCCCGTAATGCAATGGAAAACTTTTGACTGTCCCTGTCATTAAACTATGCATCCGATTTTCATAAAATTTGAAATGGCTAGACAAAATTTTACAGCAATTATATATTTAAAATTTCAGACCATTCGTATTCTGTAACATCATTAAAATGAACTTGCAATAATTTTTTCCCATTGGCCGTAATGTAACGGAAAACCTTTGACTGTCCCTGTAATTAAACTATACATCCGATTTTCATAAAAATGGAAATAGCTCGACAAAATTTTGCAACAATTATATATTTAAAATTTCAGACGATTCGGAAGGCTGTAACACCATTAAAATGAACTTGCAATAATTTTTTCCTATTGGCCGTAATGTAACGGAAAACTTTTGACTGTCCCTGTAATTAAACTATACATCCGATTTTCATAAAATTGGAAATAGCTCGACAAAATTTTGCAACAATTATATATTTAAAATTTCAGATGATTCGGAGGGCTGTAACAACATTAAAATGCACTTGCAATAATTTTTCCCATTGGCCGTAATGTAAAGAAAAACTTTTGACTGTCCCTGTAATTAAACTATACATCCGATTTTTATAAAATTTGAAATGGCTCGACAAAATTTTACACCAATCATACATTTGAAATTTCAGACCATTCTGTTGGGTAGTTTTTGCTCTGTTATATGCGGACGGACAGACGGACAGACGGCCAGACGGACAGACGGACTGAACGACGACTATAGGTGCTACGTATTTATATAATTACGAACGCACCTAAAAACGGAACCATTATAAGATCACTTCTGTGTCTGTCTGTCTGTCACAGCCATTTTACTCTAAAACTATGAAACGTGGAAAGTTCAAATTGGGGGAAGTAATAAAGACTATTGACCCACATATTTTCAGATTATTAAACATTCATTAATATATTTAGTAAAAATGTAGAGAGGCTAATTAAGTTACTTGAAAAAAAAAAAAAACTCTTTTCTTTGTATGTCGTGTGGGGTATCGTGTGAAATCTTTCGTAACGCTAAACTCAAAAATGCATTTCCTTCAATTTTAGGTATCATATTTTCAAAGATATTGTCGAAAATGTACCGCAAAATTATGTTCCCCTCATCTAATTTCGAATCTACTGAAACTAAAATTATGAAAAAATTAGAGGTGACATTAATTTAAACCTTGCAGGAAAATTATAGCGATTACCCTAGGTCGCACAGTTTTTGAGAAAATCGTATTTTTCCGTTACACACAAATTTCGATTTACGGGCATTCAGCAAAAGTGTTGAGCAGCGCTGGAGGAAGTATAGAAGTATAAAAGCGTTGTTGATAATGATTTTCGAAAAAATTGCCAGTAATTAAACGAGATATTAACCCTTAAAGATACAGACGTTTTGGACATACATAAAGACAGGGGCAGCGTACTCTGTGTACCCTCGGCTTTTAAAGCCTAGTTAACAACTTTTGATGATATATATGTGTAATGCAATGCCCAGTAGTAGTATAAAAGCAATGAACGTCAAATTGTTAAAAACAAACTAATTTAATTAGAATGTATCACATACTATGGGATTCGCGACTAGTTTGCATTGAGTGGATCTCTCAATACCCATCGAGTGACTTTAAAAGTTAATTAAAAACCTATCAGGAAAAACTCGACAGGACCAAGGCGGTGTTGTAACTTTGTGACCTCCTTTCGAAGCGCGCTTAGCACAATGCCAAATTTAAACTTTGAACAAAGGTTTTGTTTTAGCTACACGGTAGGAAGATAGGTTCTTACTACGCTGAATTCATTTTTATGAAATGCCAAATAAAGTTTAAATATGCACTGCTTTTATTGTCAGAACCGAATTAAGTTTATCATAAACAGATTAGGATAATATTAAAAAATTAGTTATAGAGAATAGCTATATTTGATATTATTTAGGTTCCATATCTCTTTGTACTTTCATGGTACATCCATTTACTCTTTTCTAGTAAATGCAGTTATACCCAAACCTACGTTATATAGTTTTTTACAAAGTCTTAATATTGTTTTAGCAACGGTTGTTTTTGATAGTACAATTACTAACTCGTACCCCCTTTTTACTTAACCAATGAACCCTCAAAATTCACCAGGGAAGCGCGCCTTTATCAGAATGAACCTAGAAAATAATTTGAGGCAAATCCGATATTTCTATCAATAATTATCGTGTTACGTACATATTTACATACGTACGTACATACAGAACCTGCGGGCACATTAGCTCTCAGGCTTTGATAGCAACCTGTGAGCTAAAAAGCATAAAGTTTGGCACATGATATGTCAAACAAGTGGTGTCTTTAATAAAACGGCTGATTCATGTTTATTTATTATTTTTTTAATTATGTATTTTCATTAAATTGTACTCCATCTGCAAAACAGACCTAACAAAGAAGGTCTCCATACGGGCACACTCCGAAAAATCTGAAAAAAATTATAGAATATTCTTCTCGTGAGGATACCTATGTTTATTAAAAAAAAAAAAAAAAAAAAAAAAAAAAAAAAAAAAAAAAATTCGCCGAAACTCGATAGAGTGTCCGTAAAAAATAATGAAAATTTTGTTATTTGGCGATTTACCGCCGGTTGGCGATGGAATAAAATTTCAAAAAATACTTTTTTATGTCAGATACTCTTTAAGGTAAAAATGTTTCATGTTGAACTTGTTTAAATTAATTTAATGCAAATAACTTTAGTTTTGTCAGTTTTAGTTTGATTTATCTATAGTTTTGTCATATATGTATATATATTTATAATGAAAGTTAATTATCAAATTTTATTAATTAAAACAAAATTTAAAGTAATTGAAATTGTCTTAATCTCAAAATTAAGTCCAATTGAGCACTCTCGATTCAATTTTGTTGCTATGGAAACGACTTCTTCTTTGATATTGAAATGAATAACGGCAGCATTCTTCATCTGGCCTTTGTTTTGGAATACGCTTAAATATATGAAAATATTTTTTATACATGAAATTTTTGTAAAGTAATAAAATTAAATAACAAGCAACATAAATATCTAATACAAAAAATGTATTTATTAGACTCTCTCATTGTTAAAGTTTAAATTCATTAAATATCATTAAATAGTAAATTCATTACACACATTCTAAAAATCAATTAACAAGCAATTTTCAGGTGCTTTAAAATCGTTTGCTTTTGGCGAGGAAAAGTACTGTTCGCCAAATCGCGTGCCGCTTTCGTCTTTTGGCGCCAAATACTCGAAAGTATTTTATATTTTACAGACTTTCTATTGTAATTCCGCCGCTAAATTTGACAGATACATTTTTGCACACATAAGTACAGTAGAACCCCGCTAATCCGAACTAATTGGGACCGGTGCCTGTTCGGATTACAAAAAAAATCGGATTACCCGAAATTCCGATAAAAATAGAAAACAAATGCTTGCTAAAGTTATAAGTACTCAGTAGTACAGTAAACATGCTCTAATCCGTCATACTAAGGTCCGGCATGCTGGATAATCTGGTATGACTTTCGGAAAATTTTTTATTCCTTGTTTAATCACTCCTGATGTTGATAATAAACCAATGGAACTTCAGAATGAGGAATTGCGTAACAACCCATTACAAACGGTTCAAAATCGTGAACGTATAAATAGCTCAGTCACCGCGTCGACGAGGTGGAGAAGAAAAATCATTTCTGTAGATAATTTGGGAAATAAAACTGTTGAAAGGAAAAATAATTTTTTATCATCTGAATTAAATACTTTTTGGATTTTAGAAAAGAATTTCATAGTGACTAGCGAAGAAACTGATATTCGAGATTTTTTTTCTTAAAATGGCCTCTACTATTAGGCCTATAGTGCACGTTTTCATTTTATATTCGTGTACATATGTTGTACTTTTACTTTATTGAGTATTTTTTTTATTCTATTCAAGCTGTTTAAAGAATAAAAAAAATGCTTTACTGCCATTTTTTGTTTAATTCTAACTTCTACACGTTTTTCCCGACATTCATCCTGTAATCCTGAAAATTTCGTAAGTTAATATTTACAGTTAATCAGTTCAAGTATAATTTTCGGAAATAAAAATCTGCTCCGATTAACCGGAATTTCGGATTAGCAGGGTTCTACTGTAGTTTAATTTGTATTTTTTTTTTCAAAATATTCCGAGTATCCCCTGTAAGGAGACCTTCCTTGTAAGCAGAGGCGTCACGATATGGGGTTATGGGGGGGGACGGGGGGGAGCCTCCTCCTCCAATATATGTGAACTTGGGAAATTCGAGCTTCGAGTTGGGAAATTCCAAATTTTTGAAACACTTTTTCTCTTTTTTAAAATAATAGCGAAAATAAATAAATAAATAAAAAAGCAATTTATCAAATTACAACGACCATTTGGAAAATGATTTTTTCGAAGATTAAAATTTAAGACATAAAAAATCGCACGGAGTTGATCATGCAGTACGTACGCCATGAATTAAACATTAATAGTGTTATTACACGTAAAAATTCCAAGCGACAAAAATCGCTTGCGACTCGTAGGTATTATCCACCTGAAACTTATGTATTATCCAAGCATTTCATTAACTGTTCGGGAAAAGGCTTTTCCATCGTCAGATTTCCAAGAAATCTGACGGCCCATTTTAAAGGAAATTTCATTCTTCAACTTCTAAATATCCCACAATATTACTTTTTACACCGCCGTATAGAGAAAAAAAATGTACTTTTAAATGCAATTTGTTTGAAAGCTGTATCTCAATTTGTTTCTGAGTTATTAATTTTTTTGTAGTTTTTATTACTTTTTTGTCATAGTGGCAACAGAATGCATCCATCTCTGTTGAAAGTAAAGGGAAATACAGATTACTGTATAGACCAATCAGAAAACGAATAAAATGCGGATTAAACCAATAAAAACCTTCAGATATGCTTTTGATTTCCCATCCTGACGAGAACAATAACCATTTTTCCAAATGGTTAAAAAAAAATTATTGTTTTGATGACTACTTTTCTGAGTTCTGTAACAGTAAACTAGTTAAATTATCAAAAGAAATACAAAAAGCAGCCAGACTCAATTTCTCATTATGTTTCTCTGTTCTACGAAAATATCATACATCTACCAGACCTCAATTTTTCTACTGTTGTCCATCAGCAGTTCTCTAATCTATTTCCTCCAAAACTTTGTTCCTTTCACAAAAATCTCAAAATATCATGCGGCTATTTTAATATGAAGTACGATTATGACTCCTACACAATAGAAGACAAAATCTTTCATTAAATGAATCAATGATTACAATTTTTATGTTTTTAGTTTCAGTATCTTTTCTTGGAAAGATTTTTTTTTTTTTTTTTCGTATAAGTATCGTTATCATTAAACACACATTGCACATATAATTTCAATTGGAAAATAGAGCAATTTGTTTGAAGTTGGGAAATTTTGAATTATAAGTTGAGAATTTTTTTAAATTCTCCCCTCCCCCCCCAAAAAAAAAAAATATATATATATATATATATATATATATATATCTGTAGCTACGTTTCTGCTTGTAAGTATAAATTGAGTTCAAGGTAGTAAAAAGATTCTTTTGCTTTAAAATGCAGTGAACCTTTATCATTTTGTGCTATCTCTAAATAAGCAGCTGATTATTTCATCAGGAACTGGAGTATAATGTTTCCTTTTCCTCGCATCTTGTGTATTTAAGGCAGTCCGGAGGTCAGAAAGGCAACTTGTGCAAACAAAAGAAAATAACATTCAAATGCTGTTAAAATAAATGTCTTATCTGAGTGTAATCAAGTGTGTTATCATAACACTGATATAATGAGGAAAAAAATAGAAGAAAAAAGAAAAAGACTAGCAGGAAGTAGGGCTTTTGCAATTTCAGAATCGCCCTCTTCGGTCGCCCTCGGTGAAGGAAAAAAAATATTATTATTACGAGGGGGTCAATCCATTCCAAATCACCAAGGCGGTGTCACTCGACATTTTTGATTTTTCTAATCTTTTAACCAAGTGTTCTTCATAATTTTCTGAGTTTAAATATTTGGTTACTTTTTTTTTTATCATACTAGGGGCGCTCTGCCGCCTCTGCTCGCTACGCTCACCAACACCCCGCGATTTTCTAGCCAACCCCTGACATAATTGTTTCGCGTTTCCTTATTTTCTGTGCATTCAATTTTTAGATCCCACTTGGTAAAAAACGCCCCCCCCCCCCCCCCAAACTCCTGACAATTTTATATCCTTTTGAATATTGTAAATAGTTAGTGCTTGTGCTTAAAAATAATGTAAATAGTTCAATTAAGCTCTATTCATAAGCTAATATTAGTTTTTGTTGTATTGAAATATCTCAAATTGTTGATTTTCTGCAAGCAAGTAAACCTTAAGGGATTTTAATAGGAGACTATGGAAATTTGGCGAAATACTGAAAATAGCGCCAAGTTGGCGGCACTTTTGGCGACTAATTTTGATCGCCAAATTTGGCGATATATCGCCAAGTTGGCGATAAACTTGGCGGCGTTTGGCGACAGAATTGCCCCCTTATAGCGTCAGAAAGCTCTGACCAATCAGATGCGTTTCGCAGTATCTACGCAGATTTTCATTGGTCCATTTCCAAATCATTACCTTTTTCTTATATACTAGGGGGGCTCCGCCCCCCCTGCTCTCTACGCTCACCAACCCCCCGCGTAATCGCTTCACGATTCCATTCGGTATCGCGAAGCAGTCCCTGTTTTCTAGCCAATCACAAACGTAATTGTTTGGCGTTTCCATTCTGGATCGCTTCGCGATCATTATTTTCTATGCATTCAATTTTTAGATTCCACGTGGTAAAAACGCACTACTCCTCAACTCCTGACAATTTTATTTCCTTATCTCCAAGCACGTAATCATTACAGCTCACAGAGTATAAGAATTATTATAAGAATTATTAAATATAAAATTATACATATAATATTACGAATATTCTAAATAGTTAGTGTTTGTGCTTAAAAATAATGTAAATAGTTCAATTAAGCTCTATTCATAAGCTAATATTAGTTTTTGTTGCATTGAAATATCCCAATTTGCTGATTTTCTGCAAGCAAGTAAACTCTATTGAATTTTAATGGGAGTCTATTGAAATTTGGCGAAATACTGGAAATAACGCCAAGTTGGCGTCACTTTATGCGACTTATTTTGGTCGCCAAATTTGGCGATATATAGCCAAATTGGCGACAAACTTGGCGACGTTTGGCGACAGAGCCGGGTCCCCCTCCTTTGATAACCCCCTTATAGCGTCAGAAAGCTTTGACCAATCAGACGCGTTTCGCGGTATCTACGCAGATTTTCATTGGTCCATTTCCAAAGCATTACTTTTTTTATATATAGAAGGACTAGGGGGCCCTGGCCCCTACGACCCACGCTCGCTAACCCCCGTTCAGACACACCAAAATCGAAAAAACATTTGATCGACTTTAAAAATATTGAATTAAAATTTAAAAAAAAAAAAAAAAAAAAAAAAAAAAAACAGTACCGAACTCTCTGTAAAAGGATTTCCATTCCTTTACCTTGGATTGGGGATTTTTAAGACCAAATCTGCTGCTGTTAAGAGATACAATGGCTGTTTTCGTATTTAATTAAAAAATTAGTTAAACATTTGAAAATAAGCTAATGTAAACTAAATTAAGTAAACAGTGTCAATGTTTCCCGGTATTTTTTAACAACGCTATAAGATAGTTAATAATTCATTTTAAATGTATCGTTTTAAATCTGGCGTAATTTATACCAAAGTTTTATTTCTCTTATTAGTATTCACGTGAAAATACTTTTGTTGTTAGAAGAACATATTATTTGCGCTGTCTTCGAATTCACGATAATAGTTGAAAAGATTATCTCAAAATATCTCGCGCAAATATATTTTTTAATTTAAATTGTTTTACCATATTTTTTGGCCATTTTAAATATGACGTAATTTCCTCCATTTACAAGTTTTAACGCATAATAATGATTTTTTTTATCTTAGCATTTTGTTTCTCTTTTATTCAAGTGTAAATATGGTTCTTATGACGTAATTTTCCTGCTTTTAGCATGTAATCATTTAATTCTAATTTTAAAGTTTTTTTTTCTGTTTATAATAGTCACGTGTAAATAAATTTTTAATTTGAATTAAACATTATTGTTTGCGCTGCTTATACAATTGGCAACAGTTTAAATTAATAACATTTTCTAAAATATATAAAAAATATTTCTCGAAATGCTAAAAATTTAAATTTAAAATAGAAATAAAACCACAAAAAATGAGTCAAATAAAAAAAATAAATGCAATCTGCACACCGGGAACTTATAACGTATAAAATGATCTAAAAATGATTAAATTCTCATGTATAGTTTTTGCTCCAATAAAACTTTTTTAATGGAACGATTTTGTCCAACTTTAGCATTAAATATCTCTTTAAATGATTCTTTGATTTGAAAACTGTCTGCATCAGCGTGTTTATCAAACATTTCTCTATAATACCACCGATTTTCATATTTTTGTATGCAACAGTTTTTTTTTAATATTAACGAAGAAAGGCCATGCTTAAGCATTCAAATTGGATGCCGATCTACCGGGAATATCTACGCAGATTTTCATTGGTCCATTTCCAAATCAAAACTTTTTTATATATATAGAAGGATAGTATTGTGGAGGTGGCCAATTTTAACAAGCTCTACATCAGGGTAGGCGAACCTTTTTATAGTTGCGGGCCAATTTTTTTAAAAAAATATTTACATGGCCTTGACATGCCAACTATAAAACAAATTTAGTGGATTGAAAAATAATGAATCAAAGCTACTTGAAAATTACTTATTGCTGGGCAACATATAACAATGATATGTTCCCGCACCATGTTGGTTAAATCAAAGTAAAATTGCGTAATTTGTTATTTCTGTTTGTATAAATATTTTTTATAAAATATAATTATGAGTGTAAAATTATAATGTTTATATATTTAAGTAAAATAAGAGTGTAAGTTCATACAAAAATTATTAAGTTGATTTTAAATATTAAATATATATTTTTAAAAATTGTTGTATTGTAAAATGAATGTATAATGTTGAATAGAGTTCGGATCTCAGATAACAACAATAGCCAGACGCCATGGTGTCGTTTTATGACAAGCCAATGGAAAGTGGTGTATAATTAGAAATCGTAAAATAATAAAAATGTTGGAATAAATTTATGGCCTTAATAAAAGTGTTGGGATAAATTTATGGCTTTTCAGACCACCCAAACTTTAAGGCAGATAATAATATTAAAGTATATGTAAGGGGCCATTTGCAGACTGTTAGCTAATAGGCCTATCGAAGGATAATGCAAAATCTTCTCACATCCAATAAGAGTGGACTAGACAAATAGTTCCACCCACTGCAGGAGTTGGTGTGCCAGAAGAATGAGGTTTGAAAAAGATAGTCTGAAAAAAGATGTCGAGGACGCAGGAGCTCTCCTGAAAGCCCGTGCAATGAATCCAAAAAGCCCTAGTAATGCCCAGGCGAGATGGACATATCGGAGTGAGCCTAAGCAAGCCTAATTGAGGATGTCTTCCTGATGTACATATCGGAGTGAGCCTAAGCAAACCTAATTGAGGATGTCTTCCTGATGTTAAAATAAAGTGGATTGTTCTACTGAGATCCGTAGCTATGCATCCTGCCATCCCGATATCGCCGCTCTGTTAAGAAGCGAATTCCTGATGACATATGGATATCATCCTTAGCAACGCGACAACTCTGAATTTGATGAATAAAGGCCACCATCCCGTATATGAAAAAAAGGTACTACCTTAAACTTTTTTCTTTTACCACTTAAAATCATATGAAAAATTATAAATATCCTTTTCTGATATTTTATGGTAGAGAGTAATCTGAGATCCGACAAAACCAATAATTAAATATAATTAAGGTAATTTAAAAATGGAAGAGAATTATTCTTTTAGCAAAAAGAAAAATATATAATAATAAGAGTAAATGAAAATATTGTCTTTTTTTTTAAGATTAAATATACATAAAATAATGAGAAGCAAACAAAAGTGTTGCTTTCTTTTTTTTTAAATAATATTATGTATTTCTGTATATAGTTGTGTTCAATGTAAATAAAATATTTAATCAAGTTAAAAAAAATATATATATATATTATACGGTGCTAGACTTACATAGTGCTTTTTTCCAAATAAATTTAAAACCAGAAGATTGCAAAAAATTAGCTTTTATTACGGAATTTGGAAAACATATGCCGCTTCGTTTAGCTTTTGGCACACGAAATTCTAGCGCAATTTTTGCAGAAGTAATTGATAAAATTCTGGGACATTTTGACAAAAGTAAAGTATCATACTACATTGATGATGTGTTGATATCTGCAAACACAATAGCAGAAATGACGAAAACCTTAGAAGAAGTTGTACAGGTATTAATAAATCACAACATGACAATCGAACCTTCAAAAATGCAAATTTGCAAAGCAGAAATAGAATTCCTAGGATTTAGGGTGAATCAAATGGGATATTCTCCATCACAAAAGAATATTGAAAAAGTCAAAAATTTAGTCAGACCAAAATCGAAAAAGGGGGTCAGATCTTTATTGGGCTTAGCGAATTATTTTCGGACACTAATACCCAACTATTCAGACAAAGTTAACCCTTTAATAGAGCTAACTAAAGATAAAGTTAAATTCAAGTGGAGTCCAGAAGCAGAAAAAGCTTTTCTGATAATTCAGGAAGAAATTGTACAAAAACCAACACTCAGACCCCCCGATTTTAACAAGGAATTTTTCTTATTCACGGATGGGAGCAAAGTTGCAATTTCAGGTGTTCTAGCTCAAGAAAAGGATGGTCATTTGCTACCTGTTGAATTTTTCGGGAGAAAACTTAGAGAACCGGAAAAAAATTATCCGAGTATTAAATTTAAGTTATTAGCATTGCATGAAAAAATTATGCATTTTAAATATATGCTTTCAGGTAGAAGATTTACTGTGTTAACTGATTCGAAAGCACTAACTCAGCATTTACATTTACAAGATAAATCGGAAATTATAAACAGATGGGTAGCAGATTTACAAGACTTTAATTTCGACTTCGAATTCGTCGAAGGAATTAACAATCCAGCTGACTATTTGAGCAGGAATTTAGATAATCTTACAACAGACAGAGAACTCCAAAATAATTTGTTTGCAAGTAACATAGCATTTACAGACGAAAATATTAAATCGGAGCAATACGCAGACGAAAAATTAAAAATTATAATAAATAAAATCGAAAAAGACAAAAATAATAGAAGCACGAAGAGATTTGCTTTAAATCAAAATAAATTATTAATTTTGAAACCTGGTTCAGATAAAAAGGAGCTTTTAATTACCCCGGATTCATTAAAAATTGCAGCCATAGAAGAAGCTCATAAAGCGCATTTCGGATTTCAAAAAACTTATGATAATGTGAAAACAAGGCTTTTTTGGCACGGAATGTACAAAGATATTAAACATTATTGTGCAAATTGTGTGCAGTGCCTCACATCTAAACAACACACGACAATAAAAGTCCCTGTTAAAAAAATGGTGAAAGATCACGAAGTCGGTACAGTCCTGCATGCTGGCGTCATTGGACCTTTAAACCTCACGTTAAGGAAAAACAGATACATTTTAATTATAATTGATTCGACATCGAGATTCCTGGAAGCTGTTCCCCTACGAAACGTAGAGTCACAGGCTATATTAAATGTACTAAATAAATATTTTGCAAATTATGGGATGTGTAAAGAAATTATCTTTGATAACGCAAAATATTTACGAAGCGAAATTATGAAAGAATATTTGGAATCTTTAAACATACAAAGGAAATTTGTGAGTGTATACCGTGCGCAAAGAAACGGACTTTGTGAAGTTACCAATAAAATATTAAAAACATCAATTGTAGCTATGTCGAAACGCACTACGGAATGGGACATAAGACTGGATTTTTTTAAACTAGCGTATAATTCCTCGAAACACCGCGCTACGGGATATAGTCCCTCACTACTATTTTTCGCAAGGGAAATAAAAAATCCCTTCACAGCCCATATTCCCTCTGAGGAAATATATACCCACTCTTATGTTAAAAGCAGAATACAGCATATGAAGGAAATCAAAATTCAATCCCTTGCAAACCAGGAGAAAATAATGCAAGAATATATAGATGAAGAGGCATACGAAAAAGTAAAGGATTTAAATTTGGGTCAAACAGTATATTTAAAATGTATTGGAAAACCAGGCGCATTAGAGCCAAAATTTCAAGGACCCTACGAAGTTACTAAAAAGTTTAGAAACTTTAATTATTTATTACAATATGTTCCAGATAAATCAATAGAGCCGATCAAACGACATATGGATCAGCTGTACGCTCCGAAATATGCAACAGGTCATACAGAGGCGGAAATTACGAATTTACAGGGGTCTCAGAAAAAAATTAAGGGTGATAAAAATTACAAAAATAAATGTGGCATTTGTCAGAGAAAATCGCACTTAACTGAAAATTGTTGGTTTAAATTGAACAAAAATACGAGTCAAAAGGGTGACAAGGTTACTAAAAAGTATTATAAAAAAATAATAAATATTCTGAGAATGTAGACCCATATTTAAAGTATCAAACAGATTATTATGATAAAAATATGTCGTTATATGGTTATACACCATATACAAACTTATACGGGGATGTTATACAAGATCATTACCTTTTCCCCCCTCCCCAGTATTATCCATGGGATATGAATTGGTATTAAAAATAAAACAAAATACATAATTAATCGAATTTCAAAATTTCAAAATTTTCAAAATTTAAAAATAAATTTTTCTCTTTTAGGTAAAAAAAAAAAAAAAAAAAAATTGAAACAAAATTAATAACTTGCCTTTTTAAAATTCAAAATAATAATAAGAAAGGATAGGAACATGGGAACGCCAATTTGTCTCAGGGTTACAATATTGAGCAAATGTGCAGGGCGCACCCGAAAACATACTTATAAAATTATGTAATGTGCTTCACAAAACTTCACTGGAGCAGTGAAATATTTCTCTCCAGGCAAAAGTTATATATTTTTTTTTCTTATCGAATATGAATTAGAAAATATAAAATCTTAACAAAGCCAAATAACATTAAAACTTAATTAATTTAATAGTGAATAATGTTGGAGTAATTTTCAAAAAAAAAAAAAAAAAAAAAAGAGATTTTTTTCTGTCTTCTATAAGGGTAGCCTTTGCTAATAGCCTTACAATTTAGATGACAGAATTTCAGAATTACTCTTTAAAATGAGTAGGTGTAAGCTATTAGGTTCAGGGTAGTTAGAACAGCTTTATAACATACTCATATATTTTTTTTTCTTCTTATATAAATATATGGTTGACAAGGAATAAATTATTAGTGCACTCTATATTAGGATAGCGGTCAGCTATAAGCCTAAATATAATAAAATATACAAAAAGTGCTAAGATTTATTCCGGTAGTTCAATTACAACTTATATGCGAAAGTCTAGAATTTAGACAGCAGGGATAAGTTTTATGAACAAAAGTGTTATAAAAAAAAATAAATAAAAATAAATAAAAAAACTAGTATGTTGTGGCCATCACTGAACTTTCTTCTATATAAATCACGTCAATTAAATCATTTAAATATAAAAGAAATTACATCAATTTAGAAGCAATTCGTATCAAAGTATACCTGAATTTGAAGTTCGATGAAAATCCGTGCATTACTTATTGAGATAGAGCTGTAGGGGAAATTCTGAAAAATGCAGCATAACAGCGCCACCTGTTGAGCGATTTGCACCAAAACGCAAACAGCACTAATTCATATTAAGGTATACCGGAATCTGAAGTTTGATGGAAATCGGTGCATTAGTTCTGGAGCTAGAATTATTGTGGAAATCACAAAAAATGCAACACAGCAGCGCCACCTGTTGAGCGATTTACACGAAAAGGTACAAAACATCAATTCATGTCAAGGACTAACTGAATCTGAAGTTTGATGAAAATCCGTGCATTAGTTCTGGACATTGAGCTATTGTCCGAGCGATTTACACCAAAACATAAACAGCACTAATTCATATGCAGGTATACCTAAATCTGAAGTTTGTTGAAAACCCAAGCATTAGTTCTTGAGATAGAGCTATTGCGGAAATATCAAAAAATGCAGCATAGCAGCGCCACCTGTTGAGCGATTTACACCACAAGGGACAAAACGTCAATTCATGTCAAGCACTAACTGAATCTGAAGTTTGATGAAAATCCGTGCATTATTTCTTGAGATTGAGCTATTACGAAAATCGTGCAAATGCTGCAAAATGCAGCATAGCAGCGCCATCTGTTGGGCGATTTGCACCAAAACTTTACCAGCACCAAACCATATCAAGGATTAACGGAATCGGAAGTTTTATAAAAATCCGTGCATTAGTTCTTGAGATAGAGCTTTTGCGGAAATCCTGCAAAATGCTACATAGCAGCGCCACCTGCAGGGCGATTTACACCAAAAAATAATCAGCACCAATCTATATCAGGGACTACCTGAATATAACTTTTTATTAAATTCGGTGTATTAGTTCTTGAGATAGAGCGCCCACAAAATTTGTGTCACATACAGACAGACAGACGGACAGACAGACAGACAGACAGACAGACAGACAGACTCACAGACAGACATTTTGTAAAAACATGTTTTTTGGAATCTCTGACCCATAAAACGTGGAAATCCGTCGAAAACTGGAATTCGAAAATTTTCATGAAACCAATACTTTCTTCTTGTCAAGATAGAAGAAAGTAAAAAAGGATTTTGGTGTAGCACATTGGTTTTTAAAAAAACATATATATGTATAACAATGGACAAGGCAAGTTATTTCAATATGATTGCGCACAAAATTATAGTAAAAAAATTACACAAATAATTAATTGAAGTAAAATTAAAATTTTCTCACCAAAGGCTTTCTGTATAGGGTGCAATTTTGGCCTACGGCTGGGTATGCACCAACACCAACAAAATATTTGTAGTAAACTTATTCATCAATGTATATAGTCATCACTTGGACATAAACTTCAGGATTCTTGGCTGAAAAAGGAATCGAAGAAAAAATTAAGTATGGTATAATTATTAGATGTTATGCTCAGAAACAATAAAATTAGTAATATTATATTGTAAAAAGCAGCATTTTGAGTTTTATTTAGGAAAACTTTTGATTTTTAGGTTTTACACATTTATGGAGTGTCTAGCTCAGTGTATAGTTCCTAGATTTAATAAAAAAATAATAAATAAAAATATAAGTTCGTGTTGTTTTCAAAATAAATAACAAAAGGTATAGCAATTAGCATTTACAGTTAAAATTTATGGAATTTTCAGCAAAATTAACATTAGACAAACATAGTTTATATTATATTTAACTTGATAAGCTAATTTACTTTTATTAACGGTATTCAATTAGAATTAAAGTAGGCTTAAATCCAAGTTAAATTAATTAATAACATTGTTGTAGTGTAAAATTTTATGTAAGACTATTATATTTTTATTGTATATATAAAAATATGCGAATTTAATAATTAATAAAATGTATTAGCAAAATTATTTAATATAAATATTAAATGACATCTTGCTGAAATCAGCTAGAAATTAGATTTTTTTTTTTAAATAAAATATTTTATAAATTTATGTTAGTTTAGAATTTAAGCATTTTTTTTTTCTTCTCTTTACTTTCCCTTAGAATTAAATGCAATTCTAAATTAAACACATATAAATATACATAGGATTGATAAATTTGAGTGTGTGAGTTCATAAAATTTTTTTTTTCATATAATTTGGCCAATTTAACATAAGGAAACAAAATAAATAAATAAATATATTTATATATATTGGCCTTATTTTTTCTTAAAATAGGTAGTATGGCTTAATAAATTAATTTATTTAATTTTTTTTTCTAGTACATACAGTAATTATTTTAAAAACTTAATCTGTAACAATTGGGTGTAGATATTTATGAGTATACAAAGATTCTTTTCTGCTGGCAGAAATTCTTTGGTTCGGCCGAGTACTCATGGGTTACTACATGCGATTTTACGTAGTAATTATCATTTGCTTTTGTATTTTTAAAATTATACAAGTGTATTAATTACATTTTTTTTATAATTAAATAATAATTATTAATGTTTGATTAATAATAATAATTTAGTATCTTTTATTTTTTAAACATATCATTAAAGTTCAGACAGTAGAATTCACATACGGAATGTTAATGATAAATAAAATTTTGAATAAATAAATTTTTATTTCATTCAGTAAAAAATAAATAAATATGAAAATTTAACAATCTTTTAAGATAGAATTGTTGGCTAAATAAATAATAATTAAAGACAAAAAAATTGTTCGCGTCTTCGTCAATGGCATTTTCTGACAACACTATTTAATAGTATTAAATGAAGATGCATTTTTAAGGTCAGCGTAATGCATATTTTGCATTTTGAGAGGCTGTAGAAGTCATATTTCCGTGTTGTTTACATTTTAATAGTAAACAATATCATGAATCAAAATTTGTGTTTGTTAGAAAGGTCTAAAAATATACAATGTAATCAGTTAAAGAAAATTATATGCATTTTTCTTAAATCCTGAAAGGCAATTTTGTTTAGATTTGAACCTGACAGCATAAAAAGGCACGCTCGCTTCAGTTGCAGTATGAGGCAGGAGAAGTCAAATGCTAGAATCGCCATTTTCCCCTGCAATATAATAAAAAAAGCAGAAGGTTTACATTAGATATGATACAAATACATACACTGTTTATGCATAGATTATGTTAAAAATTACATACAGGCATGCACAGTTAGTTAAGAAGAAAGTATATCAAGAAATTATACTAATTAATAAGGTAATTGCAAGCATGAAATGGTTTTAAATACATACTTTTGGAAGTCGTATAATTTTGTCACAGCACAAATCACCTCGCAGAAAGTGATTAGTAGCTTGACCAACCCCTCGTTTCGGGAGGATCGGGGACGGTCAAAAACTGGTTTTATTCTCTTCTACCCTGTTTTGATTCTCTCGGGTAAAGTGGGAGAGCATTACGTAATGATATATTAAAGGAGATGAGATAGCTTGTATATTTTGACGTATCATACATGTTAGAACTAACAAATAAATAAATAAAATAATGTAACCAGTTTGTATACAATATTTTTCTGATTATAATTTGAATACATCAGATTAATTATGTGAAAATATAACATGTCATATTACAAGCATTGTATTTACTTTTATTCAGTATAAAAAGTGTTTTAAATAAAACACCGTGTCATAAGGTTATATGTGATGAAATAATATGTCAAATGTGTATGCCATTATTTTTCTTGTAATTAGGTTTATTTCGGCATATTAGTTTCATACAAAATTATAGCTTTGAATGTATTTTGGGCACTTAAACTGTAAAGTTACAAAATTATTAAACATGTGTGTGGTAAAGAAAAAAGGCTTCGAGAAAGACGTCAGATTTTCAGTACAGAGGTCTTCTATAAATGTGAATGTCAACAGACAACTATGCTATCATGTGTTGAACTTTCTGTTATGGAAAATAGAAGAACTTCTTATAAAATATACCAGAACCATTGATAATTGAACTTTACAGACTTAGCTCAAAAACTGTGTAGATACACAGTCATATGGACACGTACATTCTTTTATGCTTTACAAAAAAAAAAAAAAAAAAAAAAAAAAAAAAAAAAAAAACCAGCAATCAGTTTTATTTTTTTTTCTGACGACCGGGAGAGATGCTGGGCAACATATAACAATGATATGTTCCCGCACCATGTTGGTTAAATCAAAGTAAAATTGCGTAATTTGTTATTTCTGTTTGTATAAATATTTTTTATAAAATATAATTATGAGTGTAAAATTATAATGTTTATATATTTAAGTAAAATAAGAGTGTAAGTTCATACAAAAATTATTAAGTTGATTTTAAATATTAAATATATTTTTTTAAAAATTGTTGTATTGTAAAATGAATGTATAATGTTGAATAGAGTTCGGATCTCAGATAAGAACAATAGCCAGACGCCATGGTGTCGTTTTATGACAAGCCAATGGAAAGTGGTGTATAATTAGAAATCGTAAAATAATAAAAATGTTGGAATAAATTTATGGCCTTAATAAAAGTGTTGGGATAAATTTATGGCTTTTCAGACCACCCAAACTTTAAGGCAGATAATAATATTAAAGTATATGTAAGGGGCCATTTGCAGACTGTTAGCTAATAGGCCTATCGAAGGATAATGCAAAATCTTCTCACATCCAATAAGAGTGGACTAGACAAATAGTTCCACCCACTGCAGGAGTTGGTGTGCCAGAAGAATAAGGTTTGAAAAAGAGAGTCTGAAAAAAGATGTCGAGGACGCAGGAGCTCTCCTGAAAGCCCGTGCAATGAATCCAAAAAGCCCTAGTAATGCCCAGGCGAGATGGACATATCGGAGTGAGCCTAAGCAAGCCTAATTGAGGATGTCTTCCTGATGTACATATCGGAGTGAGCCTAAGCAAACCTAATTGAGGATGTCTTCCTGATGTTAAAATAAAGTGGATTGTTCTACTGAGATCCGTAGCTATGCATCCTGCCATCCCGATATCGCCGCTCTGTTAAGAAGCGAATTCCTGATGACATATGGATATCATCCTTAGCAACGCGACAACTCTGAATTTGATGAATAAAGGCCACCATCCCGTATATGAAAAAAAGGTACTACCTTAAACTTTTTTCTTTTACCACTTAAAATCATATGAAAAATTATAAATATCCTTTTCTGATATTTTATGGTAGAGAGTAATCTGAGATCCGACAAAACCAATAATTAAATATAATTAAGGTAATTTAAAAATGAAAGAGAATTATTCTTTTAGCAAAAAGAAAAATATATAATAATAAGAGTAAATGAAAATATTGTCTTTTTTTTAAAGATTAAATATACATAAAATAATGAGAAGCAAACAAAAGTGTTGCTTTCTTTTTTTTGAAATAATATTATGTATTTCTGTATATAGTTGTGTTCAATGTAAATAAAATATTTAATCAAGTTTTAAAAAAGTTTCTGTAATTATTTAATTGATAATGTTTAAGGTGTGTCAATTTATTTTTACAGCTTAAATTTTAGTTTAATTCATAAGTGGAAGAGTTCGTCTAAATAATTCACAACGCAAACTCTTAATTTTATTCGTAATTATTTAAATTTAATAATTACATTTTGACGCGAATTATAATTTAATTTTATTAATGCTTCGCGTTGCTCTTCTACTAGAATTATGTAATTACGATCACTTATGTTATTTGAATTTATCTAAGGTATATAAAATTATATACCAATTTACTATGAGGCTGCTTGGATGATTTGGACCAATTAATAATTTTGGGTGTAAATTAAATAGAAAATAAACAGGTGTAATTATCTGTCCAGCACTTATTAAGATTTTTTTACCGTATTTTATGGAAGAAACGCCGCACTCCTCAAATTGGCCTGAATAAGCTTAAAAATATCGTAATCGCCGCACCCGTTGTAAACGCCGCATCCATCGGTAAGCTACTTTTGTCGACAGCGTCACATTGACCTAACTTTAATCAAAGTTTTCTGAGTAGTGTAGGATGCCTCGTTTTTAATATCTTAAGATGTCTGAAGTTTTATTTAAAATATTTAAATCCGATTTTAAATATTTTTATGAATTTTAAATTAAGGAAACCAAGTTGGTATTTTTAAAAAAATCGTAAACGCTTTTCTTCCATAAAATACGGTAATATGGGTAACATACATGTTAGTATTACACTGTAATAACTATAGAAACACTTATATTTTAGAAATTAATTTGGTTAATTGCGTTGTATCTTGGATGAAAAATAATTAACATCATTTTAATGCTCATAAGTTATAATTTTAACAGAATGCAAACTAAAATGGATTCATCTGGCAACTGCTCTCTATTTTATTTTTTATATTATTCATTTGAGAAAATGATAACTCACAGGTATAAATAGTAGGAAAATTTATTAAAATGAAAAAAAAGGCAGTTTATATTTAAATAGTTCTCAAATTTTCAAGTTGCCATAATTTACCATTGGTATTTTTACTAATACATATAATAATCTTGCCTTTTCGGCAGTTTTCAAATATATTCTTTGTCTTATAAATTTTCGAACTATATTGAATACGATTAAAATACAGTCGGACCTCTATTTAACGAAGTCGCTAAATCCCGAAAAAAAGTTCGTTATATGGAAAATTCGTTAAATAGAGAGTCACCTTTTAAAATACTTTAAACTACATAAAACCTATTATTAACCCATAAACGCTAAATATAATTTAAAAAAGTAATTAATCACACTTTTTGTATATATTATATCTATTTGTTTTATATATTTTACCCTTCAAAAAGAAACTTGCAAGGGAAATAAGAATGAAACAAAACATTGTCTGAAAATACATTGTATTTTCAGTTAAAAATCTAATTTTACATTACAATCACGATTTTTTATTATGGTCGATAAGTTATTTCGAGGAATACCAAATTTTAAAGCAATATTCTTTTTCTTCACGCTTTTATCCACCACATCAAGATTTTTTTTCTTTTACGCCAAGCACTTTCTCTTTGACATTTTCGATCTAAAAGAACCGAACTTACCAGCACGACTGAATGATCTAGAAAACGACAGACTCTAGTTAAAGGACACGAGGAAGACACTTCTGGGATGAAAAGCAAATAATCACAGCGATTTCACTGATCTCGGTGAGTTAGGTGCTGGTAAGACCTGTTCATGGTCATTGATCATCATAAAATGAGTTAAAAGAAAGAATAGGTTTGAAATGTCCAGTGATATTTTGACAAATAGGGAGGAAAAAAAATTTTAGATTCCAAGAAAAAGTTCGTTAAATAGAGAATGCACTTCGCTATTTGGAGGTTATTTTATGAAGAAATTCGCGAAATGTTCTTGGTCCCAAGGAAAAGTTCGTAAAATAGAGAAATTCGCAAAATAGAGGTTCGTTAAATAGAGGTTCGACTGTACTTCAACTTCCGATTAATCGAATTTAGAATGAAATCAGGTCGTAAAATTCGTGTATTTTGAGTAAAATCACTGTATCTTGATTTAGAGACATAATCAACGCTGCGCCGCCGTGCCAAAAATGGCACGCGTGCCAGAGGTTCGCCGACCCTGCTCTACATAGTCATTTTTGGGCGAAAAACGTGTTTTACCGAAAATGTTGTAACTGCTTTATTTTTCTACCTATCAAGATGAATCAAAAACCAAACTGTTCAGCATAAAATCGTCGACATTTTATGTAACTATAAAATTTACATTAGACTTAAGGATCTAGGTGAAAAAAAATGCTTAAAAACCGGATAAAAAAAGATCGAACACTACATTTCACTGCCATTATTTTTTTATGAAGGAGATCAGGATCACCTTAAATATTTTTTCCTTACACAGACCTGTTATTGGACTACTTATTTTTACAAATTTCAATCCTGAAAACCTTTTCGTTTTTTTCGTACAGCTCATCAAAAACTGTGTTAAGTCTGTTTTTGGCAATTTTCACTACTTAATATCTCAAAAGGGACTGACTAAAAAATTCTGAAAACGTAGACTAATAAACATCTTTGTACTATAAAGTTGAATTTTAAACTTTATGTTTGAGGCTTGACTGGTTTTTGAACAGTAGTTCACTAAAAATGCACCCCTCCCCTTTCATTTTCCTTTTTGTTTTATTCCAGCTACATAGCGTTACGGGTACTTTTTGCTTAGGTAAGTTCAAATTGACTATCAAAACACATTTTACGCATTATTGCTTAGTTAAATAGGGCAGTGACATTTTTTAAAAACTTTCTTGAAAGGGGGGGGGGACTTTTGATTTTATTGTGCATAGCAGAGGAGCACTTGATACATTTTCATTAGTAGATGTTTTTGCAATTATCCTAAGTACTCGCTAAGAGGTTACTTCACTTACGCGAAAGCAAAAACATCCGTTCGCTAATGAAATTTTATAAAATATCTCGTTTGGATACTCCACTGCCCCTTGCCTTTTACGAGATATTTTACAAAATTTCCCTAGCGAGCGGGTGTTAAAGCGAAAACTCAAATAAAAAACATAAAATATATCGCTAAATATAAAAAACTTTTAGCGAGTACTTAGACTAATTTCAAAATCATCTACGAATAAAGCTGTATCAGGTGCTCCTCAGCTGTGCACAATAAAATCAAAAGACCCCAACCCACCTTCAAGAAAGTTTTGAAGGGGGGCAATAATGCGTAAAATGTGTTTTTATAGTCAATTTGAACGTACCTAAGCAAAAAGCACTTGTAATGCTATGTATCTGGAACAAAACAAAAAGGAAAATGAAGAGAGCGGGATGCATTTTTAGTAAACTGTTATTAAAAACTAGTCAAGTCTCAAACATAAAGTTTACAATTTAACTTTATATCACAAAGATTTTTATTATCTTACGTTTTCAGAATTTTTTAGTCAGTCCCTTTTGAGATATTAAGTTGTGAAAATTGCCAAAAACAGACTTAACATAGTTTTTGATGAGCTTTACAAAAAAAAAAAAAAAAAAAAAAAAGGAAAAGGTTTTCAGGATTTAAATTTGTAAAAATAAGTAGTCCTATAACAGGTCTGTGTAAGAAAAAAATATTTAAGGTGAGTCTGATCTCCTTCATAAAAAAAAATGGCAGCGAAATGTGGTGTTTTACTTTTTTTTTCTCCGGTTTTAAGCATGTTTTTGGCCTAGGTCCTTAAGTCTTATGAAAATTTTATAATTACATAAAATATCGACAATTTTAGGCTGAACATTTTGGTTTTTGATTAATTTTAATAGGTAGAAAAATAAAGCAGTTACGTCATTTTCCGTAAAACACGTTTTTCGCCCAAAAATGGCTATGAAGCTTGTTAAAATTAGCCACTTCCAAAAAACTATATGATAAAGAAAATTTAACCATGTTTTTAAACTCAGAAAACTATGAAGAACACTTGGTTAAAAGATTAGGAAAATTGAAAATGTCGAGCGACACCACCTTGTAGAGATCTGCACGGGCCGGCCTGCGGGCCGGGCTCGGGCCTACTTTCATTCAAGGCACTCGGGCCGGGCCGGACCCGGGCCATACTTTTTTCTGAAGGCTCGAGCTGAGACAGGCCTAACTTATTTTTTCTGTACAGAGCAGGGACTGGTTTCATGCCTAATCTTCACGGCCCAAAACCCAGCCCGTATGAAAATAATTGTCTCAGAGTAACCTGGTCCATTCAAAAGTCAGTTAAATTAGGCTCGGTCCAAAAAAAAATTTTTTTAATGCATACATTTTTAAATTGGCATTATTCTACATCTATAAACGTTAAAATGTATTCTTTTTAGAGAATAGTAGATTTCAACGCGTTTTAAAATATAGCTAAATTAAAATATAATAAAACGTGTGAAAAGGAACCTGCCTAATGACGGAACCCTGTTTTAAACTGAAAAATACGTTGATCCGTGCAAAATTAATATACCAATTCGTAAGAAAATAATATATAATACATTTACACATTCTAAGAAGGGAACTTGTCTATAACGCATTTTTTTCTTTTCTATGCAATTCCGTCTTAGAAGATTTTACTGTATAGCCTTTTTCAGATTTTAGGAGCCTGGAGTAGCAGGCTATATCGAAAACTGCTTCTGGAATGACAAAATTTTTATATTTAGTAATGTAAACATTCTGGTATTTTCAGGAAAAAGCATACGACGAGTCACCTCTTCGATAGCTTCTAGGTGCCTGTCTCGCTTTCTGATAGTCTATACTCTTAATTTGATTAGCTCTACATCGATTCCATCTCTAGAAAAATTTTCGTCATCAAATCACAAAACTCGATTGAATTTAGCTGCTTTGGATGTAGCATTATATACAGGAATACAGTGTGTTATCAGCACACTCGGTCTAACATTACGCAGGCGCTCAGCAGTTTTTATGCAAGCGAATCAAACATACTATCTTTAGTGGCATCCCTGCCAGGATCTAAATGTTATGTTAATTCTGTCTTATTCAATCAATAAAAATTCTTAAATCAAATCAAAATTATCATATCTGTTATATTGGAATTCTAAATCCAAATGCCGGTGAACGGTCGTCTGCTTTCGGGGTCTATTTTTGTTAAAAGCATAATAAAATTCTAAAAAAATCCAAATGCATTCTTCTTAAGTAATTAATCTATTTTCTTGAATATATAGGTGAAACACAAAAGATTATACATTAAAATTAAACTATTTACAGTAAAAGATTTAGCAATTCTTTAAGTCTTAAAATTAGTGTTCTATTTAAGTTCTACTGTCCCATCTGGACAACAGAGGCGCTCCTAAAAGCACCTTCTTCTTCTATTTCTAATTCAGTTCTGCCGTGCGTGGGTGTTGCGCTGGGCATGTAATAAAAAAAAGGTTTCTCAATTGCGCAATCAGAATAATTGTTAATGGAAGGGAAAGGAATGCTGCGTATTTCGCAACACTATCAGCACAGGTTCGATTGCGCCTGAATAAGCAGAACTACATTCCAGAAACACTCGAAACATGTACACTCAGCTATTTACAAGTGCCAGATCACTTTGCACACACAGCAAGACTCGGGCCGAGATTTTAACCTTTTTTCCCAGCTGGACCGGGGTCTGGCCAAACTTTTAAGTTTTTACCGGGCCGGGCTCGGGCCGAACTTTTAATTTTTGTATCTGGCCGGGGCGGGCCGAATTTTTTTTCTATGAGTCGGGCCGGGACCGGACCTGGAAATTCCGGCCCGTGCAGACCTCTACCACCTTATTGATTTAGAATGGATTGACCCGAGGTCGAAACCGTCGAATTTCGACGAAAGAAAATGTTTAAGAAGGAACTGTTTCATTAATTTATAATACAGTAAACTTCCGATTAACCGCCACTCGATCAACCGCCACCTTCGGATAACTGCCACCCATCTTACTTCATTTTTTAAAAAACCAGAAACGAACAACAAAAACTCAAATTCACATAAACCCGAGTGAGACAGCGTTATTTTGAGTAAAAGGCTCGTCTGACGGGAGAAACAACAGCTAGAAAGTATTTTTGCGGATGAAATCACAGACTGTCTTAATTGTGACAAAAACGATATTAGTTATGAAGAATTAACAGATAACGAAATTATTTAAAATGTTTTCAAATCAGAGAAACCCGAAGCGGATGAATATGATAAATCTGGTAATGATCATCCAGGAGTCAATCATACTCTCTAAATGTATTAATTGGTTTGAGATGCAACAGGACGCACATAAAATTCAAGTACTTTTATTACGTAGAATTCGTTATCTTGCTGTAGTAAAAGCACAAGCAAAACACAAGCATAAAAGTACAATGGACTACTTTGTATGAAAACAGATACTACATATGTAGTTAGTAAATTTCTAAATTTGTCTTATAAATAGATTTCTTATTATCCGTTATGCTTATTATAAACAAAAGTACACAACAAATAAAAAAAATATTTTAAGTATTCTTATTTATATAGAAATGTAACATATAGAAATGTAATTTTAGTAGCGGTCTTCTACTGTCTTTCGATTATCCGTCACACCATCGGTCCCGTGAGTGACGGATAATCGGAAGTTTACTGTAAACCTACAAAATTTAGTTACAATAAAAAATGCATCTTATATTGGTTAGTCTAACTCTGAAACAAACATTATTTTAACTTAGAGGTCACTGCTCTTCTATAAAGACACTCTACATTTTTGTAAAACTTTGTGTTTTATCCTTATGTGATTTCAGTTGCGTTATTTTCAAAAGTGAAGGATTTCCACCTGTGAAGAATTTCAAAACTGCTGGGGTGAAAATGATGCACTTCAACAAAACATATTTCAGTTTTAAGACTTAAAACACATGCTTTTATTTTATGTAAAATTACGTCATTTGCATCCGCTGAAGAACTCCACATTTACGATCCAGTCTTAAACAACATCTATAGAAAAGTACGCATCATAGGACGTCACTGTCGCGAAATAAAACACAAACCCAGCAAAACGCGATGTCGTCATTCAAGAAACTCATAAAGAAGATCAGCTATATAATGATTCACATGCCTTCATTTGTTTGTAACATTAATATGGATACTTAAAATTAAATATAGTTTATAATAGCTCTATGTTTTATCAGAAATCATTCATTTATATATATATATATTTTTTTTTTTACAAATAGCACGTGTTTTAATTACATTTTTTTTGCAGTTGTTATGGAAAAATGGCAACAAAAAGATATAATGATCTAATATTTTTCAACTATTTTTCCTTTACTTTCTACAGAAATGGAGTATTTCAGTTGCCACCATTAGAGAAATGGTGTTAAAAACTACAAAAAAATGAATATCTCAAAAATAAATTGAGATGCAATTTTCTAACAAATTTCATTTAAAGGTCCCTATACGAAGTCCCTATATAGGTCCCTATATACGAAGGTCCCTACATATTTTTCCCTATACGAAGGTGTAAAAATTGAAAATGTGTGATGCTTAGAAATTTAAAAAATTTCAGTAGAGATTACCAGTATTTAACCGACATTTTCTTTGTTTTACGGCTGGTTTATGTAAGGGAACGTTATTTTTTTAGGGACGACACTTGAATTGTTTCCCGAAAGAAATAGCATATCGGGGGCTAAAAAACCTCGCATTCAGCATATGGACAGTATTCTCGTGACGTCACAGTAGGTAAGATGGCGGCGTAATCTTTTGTTTACCCTTTCACTCACGAATGTATTTTTCGCTATTTCTCTTAGTTATGTTATTTTATTATGACACTTATGAGCTTAGAAAACAAATTAATGAAAACAGAAGCATATTATTTCATTATTTAATTAATAAATAATGAAAGCATTTATAAAAACATGATTTGCCAAATTTAAATGAAAAAATTTCTACTTACTAAAAATTAACATTGAAATTGTGAATTAAAAGCAAATTTAAGTAAAATAAGTTTAAGCTACATAATATCGACAAACAAATCTCAATTTAAACACTTGAAATTTCACTCATTTTTATAGCTATTGGCTATAACTAGAGTTGCAAAGGTTAGAAAAAACCGGTTTAAACCTGGTAATAAAGCGAGTTTTTTAAGAATAAATCAGGTTTTTGGAGAATAAACCAGGTATTTTGGGAATAAACCTGGGAATATACCTGGTCTATTGGAAATAAACACGGGAATAAACCGACTTTTTGCAACTCTAGCTATAACCTAATTTATTTTAACCTTATATTTCTGATAAATTCTATAATTAAAACAAAATTAATCTGAAATTGAATTAATAGTCTTTATATTATTCGAACCTAGTTCATATATTTTTACCCTTTCAGTAGCAGAATAAAAAATAATTGAATGGAGGATATTCCATTTCCGTTTCGATCACGTGGTCAAGGTAAAAACTTCGAGCGTAAAGAAGGGAAGGCTCCGTAAACGTGTAATGTAAATCCCCGCTAGCCAATGAAACAGTTCATGAGGCAAAGCAGTAGTATCTTCCCTTCTTATCAGTTAGAAGCTCTTTGGGTAAATTACCGGTATCACGTGACTTTTTTCAGCCTCGAACCCATATTTGGAATGCGAAATTTGACTTTCCATAAGACTTTTAGCATTAGTGCGAAATCCTGCAATTTCATTGGCTATCGCTTCACCGATGGCCAATGAAACTGAACCGAACTTATTTCCTTGAAAGGACGAAATAAGAGTAAAATATTGTGTAAAGCCGGCACAAGGTATTTTGGTAAAAAAAAAGCGTAAGAATGATCTAGCCCAGTGGTTAAGAGTAGGGCTGGTTAAGATTTTGCATTTGTAATCCTAAAATTGCGCGTTCTGTCCTCTCGCTGGCGTTTTCACTTTTTTAGAGTTTTATTTTGATTTTTATTAAGTCAGACAGTTAAAATCAGTCGATCTTTATTACCAGTTCCTTTGTAATTTTTTTTATCAATTAGATTTTTTAAATAAATTAAATTTTAAAAAATCATTTAATCTATTTTTTAATAATTGAAGTAAACTTTTATTAAAATGCAATAATAAATCTCCTAAGTTTACATTAAAAGTATCTTCATGTTAGAACTTTATAAAGTTCTGATCATTTAAAATTTGTCTATTAGTATAGTAACAGATAAAAGTAAAATTATCAGGATTAATATATTAAAGGGTTTTTTTTTTTTTTTTTTTTAAATTATTCTTGAGTAAAAAAAATCTTTAGTAATTTATGATAGGTTATTTTATAAAAATTTTCATTGTAAATATTATACAGATAATTAAATTTAAAAATTAATATGACTAATAGAGTATTTTTCTAATAAATAAATGTATTTAATAATTAAAGTGTAATAATAATATTTTCTTAAGCCAGTTAGTTAAAATCAGTTGATCTTTATTACCAGTTCCTTTGTAATTTTTTTTTGTCAATTAGATTTTTTTTAAATAAATTTAAATAATTAAATTAAAAATTTATTTAATCTATTTTTTAATAATTAAAGTAAACATTTATTAAAGTGCAATAAGGTTACTTTATAATTTTTTTATTATAAATATTATAGTAATTTTTTACAATAAATTTAAATAATTAAATTAAAAAATTCATTTAATCTATTTTTTAATGAATTTAGGTTATTATATTATATATTATTATATTAGGGCATTTTAATGAATATTAGGTTACTTTATAATTTTTTTATTGTAAATATTATACTAATTTGTTTAAATAAATTTAAATAATTAAATTAAAAAATTCATTTAATCTATTTTTTAATAATTAAAGTAAACATTTATTAAAATGCAATATGGTTACTTTATAATTTTTTTATTGAAAATATTATAATAATTTTTTTAAATAAATTTAAATAATTAAACTAAAAATCAATTTAATCTATAATGAATTTAGGTTGTTATATTATATGTTATTACATTATTATATTAGGGTATTTTAATGAATTTTAGGTTACTGTATAATTTTTTTATTGTAAATATTATACAATTTTTTTAAATAAGTTTAAATAATTAAATTAAAAAATTCATTTAATATATTTTTTAATAATTAAAGTAAACATTTATTAAAATGCAATTAGGTTACTTTATAATTTTTTATTGTAAATATTAGAATAATTTTTTTAAATAAATTTAAATAATTAAATTAAAAAAATCATTTAATCTATTTTTTAATAATTAAAGTAATCATTTATTAAAATGCAACAATAAATCTCCTAAGCTTACATTAAAATTATTTTCATGTTACTGATCATTTTAAATTTATCTGTTACTTAGGTTACTTTATAACTTTTTTATTGCAAATATTATACAGATAATTAAATTAAATTTTAAAATCCATATGACTTATAGGGTATTTTTCTAATAAATAAATTTCTTTAATAATTAAAGTGTAAAAATAATATTTTCTTAAGCCAGTTAGTTAAAATCAGTTGATCTTTATTACCAGCTCCTTTGTAATTTTTTTTGTCAATTAGGTTTTTATTAAATAAATTTAAATAATTAAATTAAAAAATTCATTTAAGCTATTTTTTAATAATAATGTAATAATAATATATTCTTACCTTACATTAAAAATATTTTTGTTGGAACTGTAGTAAGTTATGTATATATATATATATATATATATATATATATATATATAAAGCAGAAGTAATTTATTAAAGTGTTTCTCAAAATTTAGTATTATCTTTCATAGATAAAAATATTTATCAGTTTATCAGCTGCTTTCTAATTTTTTTAATTGTATATTCATAACTACTAAATTTTTATCACTTATAAACTGTATGTTTAAAATGAATATTTATTAAAATTTAATTGTAATGTCTTTTAAACTTTCATGAAAAGTACTTTTATGTTAGAACTCCAGTAACATACAAATAGTAATTAACGGAATTTATTAAAATATTCATGTTTAAAAATTAATTATTTATCATTTATAAATTACATTAATGATATATGTTTCAATGATAATTTAACAATTGAAGACAGTAAATTACTATAAGTAATTGAATGTATAGTAAAAATGCAACAAAAACAAATATATATATATCTATATATATGTTACGAAACAATGTCAAGTCAGGAAACGGTATGTGTCACTGACCGATGGATGTGATGCGTTAGAAGTCATATAAACAGCTCACGCCTAACGACAAGCTGATTCTGCAGTTAATGGCGCAAACTCAGCTAAAGTTATATCAAGCACTTTTCATAACGTCGCATGACTAGCCACGTTGCACGATTCCCTTGTTAGAAAGTGGCTTGGTCAGCAGATATTTCCTGTTAAATACTGCCCAAAATCCTTTGTGGGCACAGACGCCTGTTTTTTGCCAATGCATACGGTCGTGCGTTTTGCCGACCGCGTCTGTAATCTCATCAACCAACTTGTATATACTCTGTAAATACTTTATCTTATTAAACAAGTGTGCTTAAGTACGTGTACTAGCTCCTTGACATGGAGGCTCAGCCTACTGAACGTCCAGACACCCCTAGATGGATAAAGCCCAGCTGACTGAATGCCTAAGCCCTAACCGATGGGTTGCTGCCCTGCCCGATGCAAGCCCGGTTCCAGATGCCGAATTCTCCGGTTCCAGATGCCTGAATTCCCCGGTTCCAGCCAGCAGCCCCGACTGACGATTGCCCGAATTTCAAGCCTTCAGCCCTGATAATGTCGCCCTACGCCCGATGACCACAGCTCCGGTACACAGCCCTCGACGATATTTCCTGCCTTACAAATGTCCTCAGCACACGTCCCAGACGGCCTAACAATGCAAACCCGTCCCGACCTGCTCCGCTACTACAAGACTGAGACGCGAGACCCGCGCATAGAAGAGATCTTTTTTCCCCCTCAACATCGCAACCCGCACGGATAATTTTCACGTCCTTTTCTCTGCACTAAGAAGAAACGATTTTCTCCAAAACAAGAAGATATAATTTGACCTACTTACCACAGGAAGATTGAAGAAAGAGAGATGAAAAAGGAAGGACTACGTATTTTACCTAAGCTTAACTACTAAGTGCGATTTTGTTTCCACTTTCGCTCAAAATCCCAGGTCCGGCTGTAAACGAGTGAGTACCAAGACTCTCTATAAATTTTATTTTATTTTCCCCAGTCTTATTAGTTAAATTAATCATGTTTTTAGAGGATATTCCCCAGTTGAAGTCGGCGCTTAAATTCGTTAAAGCAGACAAAATTAAATTATTGCATCAATTAATTTTCGACAAAGATGAAGCAAGGTCCAATCGAAAAAATTTACGTAAATTTGAGGGTTTTTCATATGATGCAAAAAGCAGTGAATTTACGGCTAAGTTACAGGACATAACTACTAAATTTTCGAAGTTAGAATTAATAGAGGTAGCAAATTTGATGGCCATTGAAATTGGTGGGACTGAAGATGAGCTCGCAAGTCGTATTTTAACTGCATTAACAGATTTAGAAACATTCGCGAATTCCATTAAGATAGCGACAGATTCAGAATTAGAGGATGTTACACCCGATCACCCCCCGGCAACCATTTCAGCTACAAATATAAATTCAATGGCTGCAAGAACTACTGACCCGATCCCCTCGAAGCCAATAATTTCATTTACTGATTTTGAGAATTTAATCCCCCCCTTTCGCGGTTCACGCACAGAAAATATCCTTAATTGGTTTACACGTTTTGAAAATTTAGCGCAATCGTTCGCCCTGTCGGAAATTCAGAAATTTATCTTTGTTGAACGTGCTTTGAAAGATTTAGCACTTTTATTTGTACAGAGTGAACCGTACATTACCTCGTACGATAAGCTTAAAAAAGCATTAATTGCAGAGTTTTCATGCTACTCAACGCCCGCCCATATCCATAAATTACTGTCATTTCGTACGCGTAATCACAGAGAAAATTCAATACAATATTTTTTGCACATGCGAGAGATTGCGACTAACGGCAATATTGACGACAACTCACTAATGCATTATGTGATACAGGGAATAGATGACGCACCCCAAAATAAAGCCATATTGTTCGGATGTACTGATTTAGCGCAATTTAAGGAAAAACTTTTGATATACGATGAAATTTGCCAATCCAGCCGCGAGTCACGCTCCCGTACTCAGAATTTTACAGCCAGTACACCACGCGCACCGCCGCCCAGACCCCAAAACAAAATTAACTGTCATAATTGCGGAGCTAATCACCTAGCCGTGAATTGTCCCAATAAAAATAAAGGTCCTAAGTGCTTTAAATGTAATTTGTTCGGACACGTAAGTCATAATTGCGGAGAGCGAACTGCAGAACGCAAGACGTCCACTCAAGGCACCCCTCCTCCCAAAATTCACACAGTCGAGCGCGGTCAACCGCACAAAAATATGAAAAAATTTGTAAAAATCGCAAACATTGCAGTAGAAGCCCTGATCGATACCGGTAGTGAGATTTTGGCGATGAGACACGATTTTTACCGACTAATTGGTTCCCCTCCCCTAAGCGAAGACAGTACACATGTAGAAGGTTTTGGAAAATCTAGTATAAAACCACTAGGATCTTATCAAACGAATATACACATAGATAACACCCCATTTTCGACCAAAATTTTCGTTATGGATTCGTCCCACATGTCTATTCCCGTCATTATTGGTCGAGATGTCCTGGCACAAGGTACCTTAATCTGTAATGAACACGAAATTTCCCTTGAAAAAACCGCACAAGCAACCATAAATTACATTGGCGTGAGCCACAAACAAAATTCCTCTAAGACGGATACCATTAATTTAATGTTAACCAAAAAGAATAATATGAATGTCCCTAAGCATACTGAAAAGCTTCCCGTAGTCACTAAATCCTTAGCCGAACACGAATCTAAGTTACAAAATTCTTCCCCCCTCGAAATTTGCTTAAATAAAGAAACTGATATTTCATTATCAGAGGTTCCTGTCGAAGTGACCGAAAAAGTGAAAGCACCCGATTTAAAATCTTCCCCCTTAAATGATACTTTTCCTGCAGGAGTGAAAAGAATTATCCCCACCGATAGAGCATTTTTCTCTGAATTTTTAAGATCTATAACAGTACTAGCGATCATTACTATCTGTATATTGATGCACTCTCTCGTACGCATATCTCAAGCACAAGATGAACCCCATCGACTGACTGACCTACTTCTACAGCTTACCATAGACGCAATATTTCTTGCCCTCTATATGATAATGCCTGCTTTTAAGCGATCGCACATAGCCAGCGTCAAGAAAAAGAAAAAAAGACGTAGACAGAAAATTTGTATCTGTAAACAAGATGTTGAATCATAAGATGTATATAGCCCAATTGGACATTTTTTTTTCTCTTTTTCATATCCGTTGTTTTTCAAGAATTTAAAAGTGTTACCGTGTACTAGTGTTTTTTTAAAGTGTTCGAAGAAGAGAGCAGTGTACAGCTTGAATTTATAGTGACAAACCTCTCCAGTGATTCAACAATTTATTATATGTCGATTTTCTTTTCCTCTTCACGTGCACCTTTGATATTCAGAAATTGTTTTGTGTATACATTTTACGTCGCATCTTCCAAAGTATTTTTCGGATGAAACGAAGACTTTTTTTTTTTCTTTTACCAATCCGAAATATCTGGATTTTACAGTGAAAAACCTTACGGGTTATTTTTTTCCCTTCTTCAAACAACGACGGTGTTTTCTCAACCCAAAACTGATAGTGAAGCGAGTGATTTATTTTTTTTGTCGCTCACTGATGTTATTTTCAAGTGTTGTTCTCAGCTTCATCATGTCTAATGGCATGACTCAAGACCTTTCACTCATGAGGTTGTGACTAACTTTAAGTCCATGATAAGACATTTTACGATGCAATGTGATAAGAAAAAAGAAAAAAAAAAGACTATTTTTTTTCCTGTAGACTATATTTCATTCCAGTAGTGATCGACATTTTCAGACAGTTCAAGATTTAAGTGTACATTTTTATTTACATGATTATTTTTTGTATCAGTGTATCAGCGGTAAGTTTCCTTTTTTTTTTTCCTGATAACTATTTTTAAATGTTTCCGACAGAAGAAACAGATTATTTTTTTTCCTTGTGTACTTACTGTATGAAAGTTGTATTGTTATTTTCATTTAATTAGCCTTTTCTTTTATGCGGTAAAGAAATATTTTTTTTTAAAGAGAAAAGACTGACAGATTTTATTGATGTAAAGAATTTAACATTCGCATCATTCCTTTTTAAAGACAGATAGGAAAATTAGTTTTTTTTTCCCTTATTAAGATGTAACTAGTTTTTTTTAATTGTTAAATAAGACTCTTAAGAAGTATTTTAGCTCTAGTAAGATAGTTAAACGATGTTATAGTTTCTTTTGTTGTGTTTTAAAGATGATGAAGAAAGATGCCTTAATGACTGTAGATGAATATTTTAAGATGACTATTTTAAAGTTGAATCTTTTAAAGACGTAAAAGCAGAAATTTAAGTTCACTTAAATTTGAGAAAGACGAATTTTTTTTTCAGAAGACACAGTCTTCAAAGATGTGAAAAAAAAAAAAAAAAAAAAAAAAAGAAACACAACATCAGGAAGTAAATTTTTTCTTGTTTAAATTTTGAATTTTTTGAAGAAGCACAGGTGAATATAATAAAGCTTAATGATGTTCTAATACACTTAATTTTTTTTAACTTAAGGTTTTGATGAAATTTTTTTTTTAAAGTTAGACAACTCAGAAATATGAAGAATTAAGCGGTATCATTTTACTTTTTTATTTTCGTAGTATATTTTGAATTCTTAGTAGTTACTGTTTCATATATTGTTTTATATTGTGTGTAGTGTTTTGCAATTCTTATATAGTGTTAGTGTTGTTATGCGTCGCTGTTCTGCGTTACTTCTAGCGGTCAGAGGGCTAACCGCAATCAAAATGGCCGAGTGTCAAGTCAGGAAACGGTATGTGTCACTGACCGATGGATGTGATGCGTTAGAAGTCATATAAACAGCTCACGCCTAACGACAAGCTGATTCTGCAGTTAATGGCGCAAACTCAGCTAAAGTTATATCAAGCACTTTTCATAACGTCGCATGACTAGCCACGTTGCACGATTCCCTTGTTAGAAAGTGGCTTGGTCAGCAGATATTTCCTGTTAAATACTGCCCAAAATCCTTTGTGGGCACAGACGCCTGTTTTTTGCCAATGCATACGGTCGTGCGTTTTGCCGACCGCGTCTGTAATCTCATCAACCAACTTGTATATACTCTGTAAATGCTTTATCTTATTAAACAAGTGTGCTTAAGTACGTGTACTAGCTCCTTGACATATATATATATATATATATATAAAGCAGAAGTAATTTATTAAAGTGTTTCTCAAAATTTAGTATTATCTTTCATAGATAAAAATATTTATCAGTTTATCAGCTGCTTTCTAATTTTTTTAATTGTATATTCATAACTACTAAATTTTTATCACTTATAAACTGTATGTTTAAAATGAATATTTATTAAAATTTAATTGTAATGTCTTTTAAACTTTCATGAAAAGTACTTTTATGTTAGAACTCCAGTAACATACAAATAGTAATTAACGGAATTTATTAAAATATTCATGTTTAAAAATTAATTATTTATCATTTATAAATTACATTAATGATATATGTTTCAATGATAATTTAACAATTGAAGACAGTAAATTACTATAAGTAATTGAATGTATAGTAAAAATGCAACAAAAACAAATATATATATATCTATATATATGTTACGAAACAATTTAATAGGTTACGTCGAGATATCATGTAGTGCTTTTTATTGCATATTACTGGATTCATACCACATTTTAATCAGCCGTTGGTGATGTTGTAATCAATGCTACCACTTAGCACAAGCATTGCTAGTGAAGGTGTCAACTCTGTGAAAATTTAGCACCTGTAGAGCGATGTTAATATTTGTAGAGTCCAATCAAACACTTATTATTTCATTATGAAAACAAGGTAGGTTAGGCCGCGTGAGTGGTGAAAACAGGCGTACGAAGAAATCGGGGGTTTTCCCAATTAAACACATGGAAACGTAGTCATAGGAAAACTGTTTATTCCATCAGAACATACCAACACTAAACAATTCCCGCAGGATGAGAAATCAGAGCATTCCACTCGAGCGTAAACTAGTTACTCATGCTAAATAGATGTTAATTCACGAAATGAATATTCTACATGGCTAAGGACACCGGGTAACAGGTTATGTAAACAATCAAACAGCACAAAAATCTCTTGTTCTGAGCTCATGATCTCGCTATTTATTAGAATGAGCGGAGGAATTCCGATTGAAATGGAAACTTCAGGCTAAACCAACCAAAATCACGAACGAGCCTCGAAGTGAAACTGGGATCCGACTCTCAGCCAATGGAGAGCGATCAAGAAACGTGACATGAAAGAATCCCGGCGCCGCTAATGGAATGATTTCGATGTGAAAAGGCTGACGCCTCGCGGGCGGGAAAATGAGATGAAATAGAATAAAAATGTAAAAATGGCTTTGATAAACATTCGAAAAATAATTAACTGCGTCAGAACTTTACAGTTTGGTAGACGATAAAAATTAATGAAGGGATTAAAAGTTTAGATTACGTTTTGGAATAAACCTATTATTAAGATACGCGTTTTAAAATTATAGGAATTTAACTAGAAATAAATGATAGAGCGTATTAAAAAAAAAGGGAAATAATGAATAGGCCGGCAATTTAGAATACTTTAAATGATTAGTAAAAGTAAAAATTTTTATATAACAATATCCCCCCTCCCTAAAAACCGGTGAACTGGTGGCTCCGTGACCCACAAGTTCATTGGGGAAAAGCATGAACTCGGATTACAATAGTGTTACACGGTAGTCTGAAATTTTTCTCCAATTCTGTCAAAAACCAAATCAATAAGTTACTGCTTAAACGCGAAACTGTGGGAATTGTTTTTTAAAATTACAAAGATAATATAAATATTTCTCCAACATGGAGTAAATTATATTCTAAATAATCTCCTCTTGTTTTACTAACAACTTATTACTTACAATTTTAACAGATATTGACAATATTAGAATTGTTTAGGAGTTTTCTTAGGAATTCACATTCTTTCATATCACGATTAAACATTAGTTTAATCTCTATAACTTAAACTCCATAACGTAGAAATTTTCCATACAATTCACAAGTTATATAAATAAAAGGAAAAACATGAATATAATAAATTTAAAATTTATGTACAAAAATTTCAACTGAGTATCATTCTCCTACAGTTTTGTAACTGGGATGATATATTGTCCTGATACTATACTATAGTACATTGAAATTCAATTATTGCTCATTTTTGACACAAGAAAAACTGTCAAAAAGCTAGTGCCATATGCACTCTATAGTATTGTATGGTTATGATAATAGCGGTACCATACTATTACCACTTTTCCCTAATTTCTCTAGTAAGTATTTTACTTTCATTATGTTCAGATGTTATCATAATATTTAATTTATGAGTATTCTCAGATATCTCATATATTGACTTCATTAATTCATAACACTTATTTTTCTTTATTACCTCTCTTTTATCTCAATATTCAATAATAAATTATCTATACTTTATATCATATAAGATCTAGCAATAGTAAATTTAATTCAATAATAACAATAACTCAAATTTTCATCAATAATTTCAAAGTCATAATTTAATTCTCCACTTCAGTAAATAATAATAACAGATTATTGCACTCAATGATATTGGCTGAGTAAAAAGTTACATAGCATAAAAAGTAATCTCCTATCAATACAGATTCAATAAGAAATGAAATAATACCAAGTCAAAATAAAAATAGTAAAAAAATTCTGAAATTCTCCAGCAATATCATTGAAACAAAATCTTAACAGGAGTTTTTCGATATGTGTCGAAATATTTCGTTCATTTCCTACATGGTTACGCAATCAGTAAAAAATAAAAAAATAAATAAATAAGCAAGAGAAAAACAAGTTGGATTTGAAATCCAGGACACTTGCATAATCAACAAATATTCGCATAAATTCTATAATGTTTTAGTATTAATAATTATAGTTCAGTAATTGATATATTTTTTTTTAAATCTAGTTAACATTTATTCATAGTTTACATATAACTTTAAAATTTATTTAATATTCTAATCTAATTCAATTCAATATAAGAAATCTTTAACTCAAATCAACTCATTTACGCCCGCATAAACAACTAATTCAAGTAAAAACTTCAGCAGTAATGTTCTCGTGGCCTTCAAGAACACACTGTTATATAGAAAAGAATTTATTGATTAATTTATTTATTTCGTTACTTTTTACTTAATTTTATGACTATTCTAAATTTAATATTAAGTCAGGGCTTTAACATTAGTTTGCTGTGAATTCTCATGGGATAATTTTAATTGATCTGGTGAAAAGTAGGGGCGCAATTTAGATACATGGACAACATCCGTATTTCTATTTTGACTTTGCCTATAAATTCGAACATTTACAGGAGATAATTTTTTAAGAATTTGATAGGGACCAGTGAAACTTGTGAGAGCTTTCTAGTATTGGGGTAATTGAACTCTTCATAAATTACAAGATCTCCTACCTCAAACTTTGGCTCTACATAATTTCGGTCATAATATTTTTTACTTTTCAAATGAAATTCATTAGTACGTGCTTTAGCAATTTTAAGGGCTTCATTCACAGGAGGGTAGTAATCTTGTTTTAGGGGGGAATCATAAGGTAATTGACCAAAAAGTAAATAAGCAGGAGGGAATTTTGTTATGGAATGGGGTGTATTATTGTATTCACTAACTACTTCTGTCAAAAGTTTTGTTCAAGGGATTTTAGAGGTAGTAGAATTAACTTTACACTTTAATCTAGTAACTATTGATTGATTCACTCTTTCGCATTTCCCATTCGTTTGTGGATGATGTGCTGATGTTAAACGTTGCTTAATATTGTGATTTCGAAGAAATTTTTTAAATCTAGATGAAGTGAAAGCTGCATTCCTATCACTCAACACTTTTTGGGGAACCTGTACATTGAAAATTTTGTTGAAACAGAATAATTGTTTAGGACATTGAATATTGAAAACTTGTTTTAAACAATTAGTATTGGTCTCAATAGTAACACCTTTTGATGGAAAAGCCCAGACATATCTAGTCGCGTGGTCTATTATGATGTGTAGATATTTTTTGGTGGAGTTATAGTAATTGAATCCTCCCACAATATTAATAGAAAGACATTCAAAAGGTTGATCTGTGGTTGGCATAGCTTGTAGTAAGCCAAATTTTCTCTGTCTGGGTTTTTTATTTTTCTGGCAAATGTCACAATGTTTGACAAAATTAGTTATATCCTGAGTCATGTCAGGCCAATAATAATTAGGGGAAATTAAATTTAACATTTTTTGGATACCAGGCTGACCAAATTTTTCATGAGCAACATTTAATATTTTTCTCCTTAAAGACATGGGGACTACTATTTTTCGAAATCCTTTCTTTCTAACAATTATAATCCCATTTTCATTTTGATAGTTTTTGGCACATACATTATCTTTCTCCTGCATCTCTATAAGTTCTTTTACGTCTAGAAGAAAAGTTAAGGGTTGAAAATAATGTAAAACAGGGTTTCTTGACAACATGTCAGCTTCGACATTTGTGGATCCCTTTTCGTACACAATATTATAATCAAACATGCTTAACTTCAAAGACCATCTAAATAATCTACCTCTCAAATGCTTAGTATTCTTTAACCAAACAAGAGATACATGATCAGTGTGAATGGTGAATTTTACACCATGGAAGTGATAATAAAATTTATCTAAGGTGTCAATGATGGCAAGACATTCTAATTCAGTTATAAAGTAATTCTGTTCATAATTTCTCAATCCTCTAGAATAATAAGCAATTGGATGTAAAACCCATTATTATCTGGTTGTTTAATAACTGCACCTACTGCCACCTGTGAGGCATCAACAAACATATGAAGTGGTAATGCAGGGTCATAAATTCTTAAGACAGGTTTAACAATTAAGGCATCCTTTAATTTCTGAAAAGAATCTTGGCAATTTGAATTCCATTCCCACAAAATAATTTTCCTAAGTAATCTGTTAAGGGGGTGCCTGATTTTGGCATAATTATCTATAATTTTATGGTAAACATTAATTGATCCCAAAAATCTTTGGAGTTCATTTACATTAGAAGGAGGTTTTAAATTTTTTATGACATCAATATTAGCATTAGCTGGAGTTACAGTACCATTTTTGATTTCATATCTTCAGAAATTAATTTTATTTTGAACAAAATTGCATTTAGATAATTTAAGTTTAATATTTTCAAGCCTACATAATTCAAATATTTGGTTTAGATGTTGCAGGTGTTCTTCTAAAGAGGAGGAAAAACAATTATGTCATCAAAATTATAACAAGCAAAATCAATTCATATTTAGTGAGAATTCTTCTAAGAGTCCTATTGAAAATTGGGGGACCAACTTTGACACCGAATGGAAGAACATTCCACTCAAAAAGTCCAAAATTGGTTGCAAAAGCCAATTTTTCAGTATCTGCTGGGTGAATGGGGATGTGCCAGTAGCCAGAGGCTAAGTCCAAAGTGGAAAAATACTGAGCACGACTTAATTTATCAAGAATCCCATCTATACGTGGTAAAGGTTCAGCATCATTTTTCATTATTGCATTTAATTTGCGATAATCTACACATACTAGTTTTCTTACCCTCATCGCGTTTCATAACTAAAGTAACAGGGGCAGAATAAGGACTATAACTCTCTTTAATTAAACAAGCAGCTAATAAAGATTAAACTTGATCTGAAATTTCTTTTTCTTCCACTGCAGAAGTGCGATAAGGCCTCATAGATATGGGTAGGTCAGAATTAAGCAAAACGCGCTGTGGTTCAATATTAATTTTTCCAACATCATTTTTATTTTTGGAAAAAATGTCTAAATAATCCTTTATATTATCCCTTAACGTTTCATTTTTTATAGTATCTACCTCCCCAAGTAATTTAGAATCATTAGAATTAATTTGATCAAAGGACTGAGAATCATGACATTTCCATAATCGGGTTGCACTCTCTGGTACTTTTCATTGACATTAAAATGAAGTAACTTTAATTTATCAATGGATATGCTTTGAGATCGATTTAATACAAGGTTTCTTTGTAATACTTCACATTTATTACAATCTATAACCAAATTAAACTTAGAACAGTCTGGCAATCCTAGTATAGCATAATTTAAATCAGTTTTACATAACAAAAATTTAATATATTTTTGCACATTACCTATTTTAAACAACAAATTACAAGATTGGTTTATTTCAACAGTTCCTTTGGCTTGGCCAATAATAATAGGTGGAATATTTATAACTTTAACATTTAACAACTTAACAAATTTTAAAGGTAAAATTGATATTGTAGAACCAGAGTCGATTACACAAGGTAACTCCTTGTTATTTACATATTCATTAACAAATAAATGTCATATATTATGACTAGGTTGTTGTTGTTCACTAGGAGGAGGAACATAAGATTGCATAGGTTCAACATTAAAAATACAAGTTCTTTCCCAGTGAAAAGCATCCTGTATACCCCTGTTCATACACATTCGACATGGTCGACTGGGATACTTATTTTGAAAATGAGTAATAGGTAATCTAGGGCTAACAAATCTAGAATTTTGAGCATTAAGAGGGTTTTGTGGCCGAAAATTAGAATTTGTTCTTTGAAAATTTTGGTTTGGGCGAACCCCATGTCTAGGATCCTGGTTATTAAACTGGAAAGATCCATGATTTTGAGACTTATTCCTAACATTATGGTTGTTTACATGAGAGGTGGGAATGACTACTAGTTGTTTAGGCATTCTGTACCAATCTATGGTACTCTCTGGAGGGTTAATAATCATATAATTCTGATATTCTGCCGTCAAACCTTGGACTATGATGGTTTCACATAAATGAAGTTGTCTACCAATCTCAACCTTTTTTCTGAAATAACTCTCTAATTCATTAAGATCATTTAGCTTCATAGAAGCAAAATCAGAAAATCTAGGAACTTGTACTTTTATAAATTTTTCTGAAAGAATTTCAACTATCTTACAGAAAGTAGTACACTCTAGACACTCATTAATGACCACTTTTAAAGATTCTCCCTTCAAAAATTTAGAGATATTTTGCATTTTCCATGTTTCATCTTTTTTATCTGAACTGCATGCTTGGTCAAAATGTTTCAGCCAGGATTGTATAACCATCTCTGACCCTGGGTCAAAAGAGATGATATTTACTTCACTTTCACTCATTTTATCACTAGAGTTTTTAACAAATCCGGATCGCATTAACATAAAAGTGGAGGGACAATTCATTAATACATGGATTCATTGTATAATCATACTAAATACTGTAAATAAACTTTAAATAAAATAACAAATGTAAATATTTTCTTTTCTAATAAATAATAACAGTAATACATCAAATGTAAATAAGGAAATATGGTGAAATATAAAATAAACAAATAAATAAATAATAAATCTTTCAAAACTTACGACCTTGGGTTCTTTACAGACATCGTACTTTTCTTTCTTTCCTATAACTTTTATTAAAAGAAAACAAAATGATTTTCTTCTATATAGACGCAAATTCAGGTAAAATGCAGAATATCAAATCGTCGTTACCAGGTGTCATCGAAGGTTTCGATTAATTTCACAATCCCAGGGACACTTTTTTTTTTTTTTTTATTATTATTATTATTATTGAAGGTCTCCATTTAGAAGTGTAGAATAGAGTAGGTCGACATTATCCTACGCCGGCTTCTTGTTACGAAACAATTTAAAGGTTACGTCGAGATATCATGTAGTGCTTTTTATTGCATATTACTGGATTCATACCACATTTTAATCAGCCGTTGGTGATGTTGTAAGCAATCCCACCACTTAGCACAAGCATTGCTAGTGAAGGTGTCAACTCTGTGAAAATTTAGCAGCTGTTGAGCGATGTTAATATTTGTAGAGTCCAATCAAACACTTATTATTTCATTATGAAAACAAGGTAGGTTAGGCCGCGTGAGTGGTGAAAACAGGCGTACGAAGAAATCGGGGGTTTTCCCAATTAAACACATGGAAACGTAGTCATAGGAAAACTGTTTATTCCATCAGAACATACCAACACTAAACAATTCCCGCAGGATGAGAAATCAGAGCATTCCACTCGAGCGTAAACTAGTTACTCATGCTAAATAGATGTTAATTCACGAAATGAATATTCTACATGGCTAAGGACACCGGGTAACAGGTTATGTAAACAATCAAACAGCACAAAAATCTCTGGTTCTGAGCTCATGCTCTCGCTATTTATTAGAATGAGCGGAGGAATTCCGATTGAAATGGAAACTTCAGGCTAAACCAACCAAAATCACGAACGAGCCTCGAAGTGAAACTGGGATTTGACTCTCAGCCAATGGAGAGCGATCAAGAAACGTGACAGGAAAGAATCCCGGCGCCGCTAATGGAATGATTTCGATGTGAAAAGGCTGACGCCTCGCGGGCGGGAAAATGAGATGAAATAGAATAAAAATGTAAAAATGGCTTTGATAAACATTCGAAAAATAAATAACTGCGTTCAGAACTTTACAGTTTGGTAGACGATAAAAATTAATGAAGGGATTAAAAGTTTAGATTACGTTTCGGAATAAATCTATTATTAAGATACGCGTTTTAAAATTATATGAATTAACTGGAAATAAATAATAGAGCGTATTAAAAAAAAGGAAATAATGAATAGGCCGGCAATTTAGAATAATTTAAATGAATAGTAAAAGTAAAAATTTTTATATAACATATATATATATATATATCTGTGATTTAATAGTTATTATTCGCAAAAAGTTTTGTTATATATATATATATATATATATATATATATATATATATATATATATATGTTGCAATAAAAATGTAATATACATCAAACATGAACAATGAAAAATATTATGCTATTAATTACAATATATATATTTAAAATAACGATTATTATTATTATGCAGATTTTTGTTTTTATCTCTATTTATTAAATTATTATCAGTAGCTTTACAATTTTTATTCGAAATCTAATATTGTGATTATAAGTTTACTTCATATCTACTTAAATGCAATAACAGTATCTTTTAAATTGACATAGAAAAATATTTTTATATATCTAGATGGAACTTCAATTACTTATTTTTACTTAAGCTGCTAGAATTTTAACATTTTGATTGCAAACATCTGAGTAAAAATAAAAAAAGTTATAAGCAACTTATTATAACAATCTAATTTATTTTATCATAATTTAACTAAGTCAATGTTGTTTTAGAGTTGTTGATAATTTTCTTACTGGAAAATTAAATCAAATTTAATAATTAATTATATATTGTTATTAATTATATAACAATTGATTTTGTGTTCAGTATGAGAAATATATACGCTTTTTTTAATGCATCATGTTATTATTATCAAGAAATACAGTTGATGAAATGAGTGGCAGCGCTGTTACTCGAAAAAAAGGTTTTTCTCCTTTCAGGGAAAGGAGTTCGGTTCACCGATAGCCAATGAAATTGCCGGATTTCACACTAATGCTAAAAGTATTATGGAAAGTCAAATTTCGCATTTGGAATATCCTCTATTCTTCAGGAGAATAATGCTTTCAAATGGAGCGATTTTTCAATGTTTTCCCAGTAGGGCTGGACGATATCAGAAATTTAATATCGCAATATATCAACGAGTTAATATTGATATTTGTGCTATATCGCGATAACTACCTTAAATTGTGCAAGAATAGAAATTTTGCTAATTTCGAAACATAAATGGTATAATAGCAGCAATTTAAGTAAAAACAGATGTAGGGAACAACTACTCAATGTCTTATACCTATATGTGCACACAGCATCATTAAAATAAGTATATATATTTATACAAAAAATATTTTAGAAAAGAAACCAACTTTGATATCCGTTTTCACTTATACCATTTGTTGCAAAGTATTTTCCTTCAAAAACAGTATGTTTCCTATTCTTCCTACTCTATGCATTATTTATCAGCGACATTTTAAGTATTGAAGTACTTTGCGAATAACTGACAAAATTATAAAATACAAACTAAAATAGAACATTCTTAAATTTAGGACGTTGACGATTTTATTTTAATTAACACAGGAAAAGAGGAAACTTTAGAAAAAACTAAAATTAATTTAATGCCACATGTGGTGCTAATATACTTGTTATTAAATAGGATTCAGTGGATGATAGATGCAACAGAAATGTTGCTCTTCAATCTTTCTCTAAAGAATCAATTCATTCTTGGCTGTTATTAAATACAAAAGGGCAACTTTATGACATAAGTTTTAATTTATTTTTGTTCGGAAATGCATGAAACTAGCAGGTGTTGTTGTTCAGAAACTATGTAATCAAACTGGTTTTCTTTTCAGTTTTTTCCATTTTTTTTTTGCAAACGCAATAGATCTTTCAGAAAATAGTGCCAAAGGGCGCGTTTTGGACGGAATTTCCGCGCGAAAGAAGAATAACGACTCGAGAAAGGGTGAAAAACGTCTTTTTCACGTGATCAAAATCGCTTAACTCGATAGGTAATTTATTTATCAAAAAAGGGAAAACACAGTTCGTTTCTAAATCGCTTCCAAAATCCAGGCCTTTCAACTTTGTGCCTTTACGTTTAAAAATGAATTTGTAAATGTGTCACAACGTTTTGCGTTTGTTGAGCAGAGCAGTTCCCTGTATTTATATCTTTCTACCTATTTACTACAAGAAAACAACATTGAAACCTTTTTAAAAAATATATAAATACTTAAATCACACTTGAGAATAGTTTTATACTAATTTAATTTTTTTTTTTTTATAAACATTCATAGCTGAAAAATATCAATACAGAATATATTAAATTCAATCCAGAAAACTTCGCTCTAACAAAAATACGACAAAGAAGAAGTTAATATGAATAAACATTACTGACTGGGAAGCTCTTTTTAAAAACAACCAATCACCACTGTGAAAGACTGCTTTGACCTTGGTCTTTTCGCCAACTTTCATTGCAACTTTGCTATAAGCAAAAGGGGAAACTTTAGCGGACTCTCATTGGTTGCTTGCAAACCGAGAATCCTACATTCTGAGGTATAGACTCGATGATCACCTGTTATCTTCGTATCAAACGCAACAATGAATAACCAATGCTCATGCGTTATTATTCATAATGTATCAATTATCTGGAGTTATTGGAATAGGTGTAGAGTCTAATCACAGTTGAGATGAGAAAGGATGATAAGTGTTATTCAGTATTACGCAGAGAGTCGAACGAACTTTAGGTTTATTGAGAAAGGATAGGCGTATTGCAATGATTGGGATAGTTTCTATTGCAGATAATCAACGGAAAGGAAGATTATCGATGTAGATTTTCTGTTTTGGATGAGAAAGGAGGTTGAAAACAATGGAATAGAATTTTTTTTCAGGTTCTCTGGCGGTGATCGCAAAATATTATTATTTTATTGAGCTCTGAGTTATTTGGCGCTATTTTTTTTCGATGCTCGTGTTCGTAATTGCAGTGTTTGTTAACACTGTTATATTATGGGGATATATCAACAGAGTCAAAGTTTAGATATTGTTATTGCGATAGTTAAGAAATATCAATATCTGCCGATATATTGATAAATAATCCAGCCCTATTTCCCAGACAGCTGGTTTTTTATAACCTTGAACCAGGAGGAAGAATACTGTCCATAAAGAATGTCCCTTCTTAATGGATCTTATGCACGCGACCTGAGGTCGAGACTAAAATTCGTCTGCTGGCTGTATTTACTTTTGATTACTAGTAGAACACTATAAAGTATGTGTTATTAATGCTTGTTTGTTAAAAATCCCTCAAAAAAATTCATTGATATAGCAGTAGATACTTAATATATTCTGATATAACTAGAGTTGCAAAGATTAGAAAAAACCGGTTTAAACCTGGTAATAAAGCGAGTTTTTTAAGAATAAATCGGGTTTTTAGTGAATAAACCAGGTATTTTGGGAATAAACCTGGGAATATACCTGGTCTATAGGAAATAAACCGACTTTTTGCAAATCTAGCTATAACCTAATTTATTTTAACCTTATATTGCTGATAAATTCTATAATTAAGACAAAATTAATCTGAAATTGAATTAATAGTCTTTATATTATTCGGACCTAGTTCATATATTTCTACCCTTTCAGTAGCAAAATAAAAAATAATTGAATGGAGGATATTCCATTTCCGTTTCGATCACGTGGTCAAGGTAAAATCTTCTAGCGTGAAGAAGGGAAGGCTCCGTAGACATGTAATGTAAATCCCCGCTAGCCAATGAAACAGTTCATGAGGCAAAGGAGTAGTATCTTCCTTTCTTATCAGTTAGGAGTTCTTTGGGTAAATTACCGGTATCACGTGACTTTTTTCAGCCTCGAACCCATATTTGGAATATCCTCCATTCTTCAGGAGAATAATGCTTTCAAATGGAGCGATTTTTCAATGTTTTCTCAGACAGCTGGTTTTTTATAGCCTTGAATCAGGGGGAAGAATACTGTCCATAAAGAATGGCCCTTCTTAATGGATCTTATACACGCGACCTGAGGTCGAGGCTAAAATTCGTCTGCTGGCGGTATTTACTTTTGAATACTAGTAGAACTCTATAAAGTATGTGTTATTAATGCTTGCTTGCTAAAAATCCCTCAAAAAACTTCATTGTTGTAGCAGTAGATACTTAATATATTCTAATATAAATTTAAAATGTCGCTCTGTATCCGAGAACATTCACTAAATTTGCAAATCTTTTGTTGAAATTTATGCACGCAACATGGGTCGAAGCTAAAGCTTGTCTACTTGCGGTATTTACACATGCGCATACTGACATTCTGGAGATACAGTGGCTAGAACACTTTTAAGATACATAGACCGGCAATTCCCATTCAAAACCATGCGAAATCATGGCAGCCATCTGAAGTAAATTGAAACACCTGAACCGCGAGGTTTGTACGTCAGCTGTGGTTATTTACCATTAAGTGATATGGCTAGAATGAGCTTAAAAATTAATTTTTATCAATATATATGAATTTTATGGCATATTTTTTTACATGAAGCTATTTTTTATATCTAAATATCCGTTATAAATGTTGAATTTTCAGTAATAAAGTTAAATAAAGCAATTTATTAATAATTTTATGGATGGTATGTTTGAAAAAGAGTATCTAATTTTAACATGCCTTATAAACCTAAATAAAGGCGAAATTTATATGGAAACAGATTGTTTAAGATTATAATTTCACCTTTTTTTAAGTTTGACTTACAAAAGTAACTGGTAGGGAAGTTCAGATTAAAGGTAGCAACTGCAACATAATATAGTAATTTACAAAACTTTAAATTACTTTTAAAGGAATCTACGTTTTTTAAACTAATTTTTATGCAAAAAAGTAATTAAAAAATACATATTAATGAAAATAACACTATATTTTTATCCTGGGAGGATGTGTTTATGGAAATACTTACTTGCTATACGAGAAAACAAAACAATTGAGGAATAATAAGGTATTTTTTTTTTTTAAAAAGTCCTAAATGAAATAGGGTAGACTAATACTTAATGATCCGCAATGAAAAAATACGCTGATAAAAGTATTTTCTTAGATAAATTAAAATATAAAACAAATATACTGCCGTACAACAGCTGTGATCAAAAATCCTCAGTTAAACTGACAGTTTGTCGGTCTATGTATCTCAAAAGTCTTTGGGCTAGAATCGTGACCAAACGATAGACCAAAGACTTTTAAGATACATAAACCTGCAAACTGTCAGTTTAACTGAGGATTTTTGATCGCAGCTGTTGTACGGCAGTATATATGCTTTATATGCTTTATATTTTAATTTACCTAAGAAAATACTTTTATCAGCGTATTTTTTTGATTGCGGATCATTAAGTATTAGTCTACCCTATTTCATTTAGGCCTTTTTTTAAAAAAAAAATACCTTATTATTCATCAATTTTTTTTTTTTCGTATAGAAAGTAAGTATTTCAATAAACGATAAAAATATGGTGTTACTTTCGTTAATATGCATTTTTTAATTACCTTTTTGCATAAAAATTAGTTTAAAAAACGTAGATTTCTTTACAAGTAATTTAAAATTTTGTAAATTACTATATTATGCTACAGTTGCAACCTTTAATCTAAACTTCTCTACCAGTTACTTTTATAAGTCAAACTTAAAAAAAGTGGAATTATAATCTTTAACAATATGTTTCCATATAAATTTCGCCTTTATTTAGGTTTATAAGGCATGTTAAAATTAGATACTCTTTTCCAAACATGCCATCCATAAAATTATTAATAAATCGCTTTATTTAACATTATTACTGAAAATTCAATATTTATAACGCATATTTAGATACAAAAAATAGCTTCATGTAAAAAAATATGCCATAAACGTCATATATATTGATAAAAATTAATTTTTAAGCTCATTCTAGCCATAGCACTTAATGGTAAATAACTACAGCTGACGTACAAACCTCGTGGTTCAGGTGTTTCAATTTACTTCAGATGGCTGCCATGATTTCGCATACTTTTGAATGGGAATTGCCGGTCTATGTATCTTAAAAGTCTTTGCGATAGACAAGGCCAGTTCATAACTTTAATGACGTCAAACGGACCGGATCATCTAAACTTAACTTCTCCGTAGTAAAGTTACAGTGCCTAGAATACCTAGTGTGGAAATATGTTATCCAAACAGTGCTAAAAATTTGTATCCCTTAAATGTGCGACGATACTGCTAAAATTTCAAGTGTCGATCGCAGCGACATCTGCGGGATTTTCGTATTACTAGTATTACATTGCACTACAAGGGCGGATCTGCAGAGTCCTCAAGGGTGGGGGCGATTTTAGAAATTTGGAGACTCCAATCTGATGCGGGGATCGGGTTTGGGTCCGGTTGACTATGCTTTTTTTGCTGTGGGTCGCGTTTGGGTCCGGTTGACTTCTACTTTTTACTGCGGGTCGGGTTAACATCTACTTTTTTGCTGCGGGTCGGGTTTGGGTCCGGATGATTTCTACTTTACTGCTGCGGGTCGGGTTGGCTAATTTTTAGTTGCGCTCTGGCGCATTGGGTTTGGGGCAGATTGGCATACATTATTTCGGATTTGGATCAGTTTCGGATTGGTTTTTCACACTTGCCAGAAGGGTTCGGACCGACCCGAATTTTGAAAAGAAAGTCTAAATATTTTTGAAGGTAAAAACTATGTACAGTAAAAGCTCCACGCAGTAAAAGGGTCCTTACAGTAAAAGGGCACGCCCAAACAATTATTTAATCATACTTTTTAATCTTCAGGTTTATGTAAAAAATACTAATTTGGTATATGATTGCTTGTCTCTTTATATCTAAGATCAGTTGCAATTCAGTAAAGAATACTTTGAAACTTATTAAAAAACATACCGGGTGTCCTAAAATGGACTGACTGATTTTAAAATTCAGTAACTTGCAAATGGTGACAGCAAATTAAAAAAATCAAGCAAGAGGGTTATGTAAGATGGCAGGAGATTTTTTACTGCGATTCTCGATTTTACTTTACAATTGCAGCGATAGATGGCACTGCAAACAATAGTCGTTAAATCAGGACCGATTTAGCGCCTATTGCTTGCAGCGCCATCTGTCGTTTCTATTTTAAACTAAAAATAAACTTTAAATTAAAAATCGCAGTAAAAAAACTGAATATCAGGGGTGATACTCTGTATAAAAAAATTTTCTGAAATTCAAAATAAATTTTCTGAAATGTTACAGCAGAGGGAGGAGATTCCCTTCTGGCACTAATTAATCTTGTTGCAGATCGGGTTAGCTGTTTTTGATTCGGGTCATTTTCAGGTTGAGTGTAGATCCTTGCAAGCTGGGTTTGGGTTAACGCGTTTTCTTCAAAAGATAGTTCAGTATATTATTTCTGCTTCAAAATTATACCTATAATAATAAACATAGGAGTATGTATGTGTGCTGTTTTCTAAGGAGACCACTGTATTTTTTCCACGACTCTTCGATAAAATTCGCATTTCTTCCACGACTCTTTGACGAAATTCGCTTTTTTCGCAACTCTTTGACGAAATTCGCATGTTTTCGCAGCCCTTTGATAAAATTCGCGTTTTCCGTAGCCCTTTGATGAAATTTGCATTTCTTCCATTATACTTTGACGAAATTTACGTTTTTTCTGCAACCCTTTGACAAAATTAGTGTAATTTTGCAGCTCTTTGATAAAATTTGAGTTTTTTTCCCGCGACCCTTTGACAAAATTTGCGTTTTTTCCGTAGGCGTCTTTTGACGAAAATCGCATTTTTTCAGCGATCCTTTGACGAAATTTGCGCTTTAAAGCAATTCTTTTAAATTTTGCATTTTTTCGCGATTCTTTTGACGAAATTCTCGTTTTTCACGGTTATTTGACAAATTCGCGTTTTCTCCGCGATCCTTTGACAAAATTCACGTTTTTGCACGGCTTTTGACCAAATTTGCCATTATTAGGCGAAATTGAAGTTATTTTATCGAACGATTGACGAAACAGATTTTTTATGGCGGCCATTAATCAAAATTCGCGATCATTTTTATGTCCGAATTTTCGGATTGATAATTTTTTTAAATTTTCGTAACAGAATGCCTTAACTCTCTCGCTGAGTATATATATATGTTATGAAAATAGGTTAAAAAATTGCGCCTTTATTTTATTACATATTTCAAATCAGCATATATTTCAGAGTTCAAATATGTCCGAAATCTTTGTGAAAGAGTTTCTTTTTTAAATAGAATTAGATTAAAAAAAAAAAAAAAAAAGATTTGCTGCAGAAATTGCGAATTGCGCAAATTTTACCACTTTTGCGTTGGCCATTGAAATCGCGGAATGCGCAGTGAAAGGATTAAATTTTTGGAAAATTCGGAACAAAATCACCCTTGCTCCTGAGATCTTACATAACCCTTCTTCAAGAATTTGTTTTAATAGCTGTCGCCATTAGCAAGTTATCGAATTGTATTTAACATCAGTCGGTCCATTTTAGGACACCTGGTATATTCAGTAGCTATGGGATGATGGCTGAAAGAAGCATATTTAAAAAAATTAAAGCTGCTTTCGATATGTCAGTTAGAGGTTTACCAGGGCTGAAATTTCCATGTCCAACCCACACAAAAAAAATTATTAGCCCGGCCCAGTATAAAAGGCAAAAAATCGACTCCAGCCAGCCTGCATTTTGCAATTAAAATTATTCATAAAGCACACTTACTTATGCTCATATTTTAATTTAGATTATGTTCGAAATTCATGAATACGGAAAAATATTAATATTAATGAGTAGTTAAGCAATTATGTACATACACACTATTCAAAAATCATTACTTAGACAAATACATTCAAATGGAAATCCAGTAAGAAAAACAGTTTAGAATGAGAGAAACGGATGATAAAAAAAATCACAATTTTAAAGCTCTACAAAGAAAAAAAGTAGATTTTTAAAAATGCATCTCTGTAACTTATCAAATAAAATTAAATTTTTAAAGATTTCGCTAAACAAGTGTACGACACAAATATAATTTTTATGAATAACAAATAAGTAAGATGCCAGACCAACTTGGGCTCAGGGAGAAAAATTTAGAGAAGTGCACGGGTCGCGATCGGGCCCATTACTTCTTATCATACGGGCTGACACGGACCGAACGTTTAGCTTTTATTCCGAGAAGAGCCCCAACCTGGAAATTTTGGCCAGTGCTGATCTCTAGGAAGAATGAAGTCTAGGCCAGACTCGACCTGGAAGAAAAATAAGTCTGGCCCGACCCAAATTTACATAAAAATTTAAGATCAGGGCACGGCCCGGCTCTAAAAGAGTGAAGACCTTACCCAGGTCGAGTCTCGTGGATTTAAACTGGCGCGACCTGACCCGGGCCGCGCCTGGCTCGAGCTTCACCCCGAGTCATTTCCAGTAAGGATGCATAATGTCGTTTTGCAAACCCTTTATTTGCCCAAAGGGGGGGGGCGATCGCCCCTTCGCCCCTCCCTTAGATCCGCCATTGATAGACTAGCAATTTCTTGCAGTTGTAGAAAATATCCTGCAGATGTCGCTGCGATCTGCATATTGCAGCAGTATTATTGCACATTTAAGGGATACAATATTTTAGCACTTTTTTAAGTATTACAGGGATAGCCGATTTCCACACTATGTATTCTAGGCGCTATAGTAAAGTATTACGAAAGTACAGCGCCTAGAAGATACAGTGTGGAAAACGGCTATTCCTATAATGCTTTAAAGAGTGCTAAAAACTTGTATCCCATAAATCTCCAACAATGCTCAGCGGCAATATGCTGATACGAGCGCCATCTCGTAGCTTTTTTCAATATAAACACTGTGTTTTAAAAAATTATAGAATGTTAAATATCGGAAACTATAAATATAAGATATTTTGGTCTGTTATAAGCTAATTTAGTTAAGGAATGACGTGAAATAGGTAAAAGAGTCTCTTTTAGAATGACTATCGTTTTTAAATCACTACGATGGAGCTACGATCGACATCTTGTTATTCAGCATCGTTGTACATTTATGGGATTCAATTTTTTAGCACTATTTTGTAACCGTTTTCCACACTGTATCTTCTAGGCGCTGTAACAAAAGTACAGCGTCTCGAATAAATAGTGTGGAAATCTGCTATCCGAACAGTACTAAAAATTTGACACCCTTAAATGTGCAACGATGTTGAAATCCAAAGAGTCGATCGCAGCGACATCTGTGGGATATTTTCAAGTTTCATTATAAGCATCGAATTATTATAGCATCTACACTGTTAAAAATATCGTGAAAAATTACCTCTGTTTTTAAAGGCTATCTATTTTCTGACCAATCAGAATGCTACATAAAAACCTATGGAACGTTCTCATTGGTCAGAAAATAGATAGCCTTTAAAAACAGAGGTAATTTTTCACGATATTTTTAACAGTGTAGATTCTAAAACAAAGACATTTAAGACATATAGACCGGCAATTCCCATTCAAAACCATGCAGCCGTCTGGAGTAAATTGAAACACCTGAACCGCGAGGTTTGTACGTCAGCTGTGGTTATTTACCATTAAGTGCTATGGCTAGAATGAGCTTAAAAATTAATTTTTATCAATATATATGAAGTTTATGGCATATTTTTTTACATGAAGCTGTTTTTTATAGCTAAATATGCGTTATAAATATTGAATTTTAAGAAATAAAATTGAATAAAGCGATTTATTAATAATTTTATGGATGGTATTTTGAAAATGAGTACCTAATTTTAACATGCCTTATAAACCTAAATAAAGACGAAATTTATATGGAAACAGATTGTTAAACATTATAATTCAACCTTTTTTAAAGTTTAACTTACAAAAGTAACAGGTAGGGAAGTTTAGATTAAAGGTAGCAACTGTAACATAATATAGTAATTTACAAAATTTTAAATTACTTGTAAATGAAATTTACGTTTTTTAAACTAATTTTTATACAAAAAGTTAATTAAAAAAATGGATATTAACGAAAGTAACGCTATATTTTTATCCTTGTAGGACAGGGTTGGCGAACCTATGGCACGCGTGCCAGAGTTGGCACGTAAGCTAATTTTTGTTGGCACGTGAAAAAAATTATGTATGGCAATTGTTATACTGATAAAATCCATATTTTATTTCATTTATAAACAATAAAGTTTTGTTTCATACGGGCAAACTGTCACAAGTAATGCAATTATTTTTTGCATGAATTAACACAATTTTCTTTTCCTGTGATGTTATGCAGCGTTTTCGACATGTATTTTACTTTTGTATATGAATTTAGAAATCTGTAATTTTAAAATGAATTTCGTTTGACAGTGACTGCGATAAAATGGCAAATGGGTCCAATTTAGCTACGTATATTTGTAAAAATAATAAAATATGAACCAGATGTGAAGCATTTTCCATCAAATGTAGGACAGTAAAAATCTCAACAATACATAATTAGTACATTGTTTAATGGTAACATGGAAAGTTATAACCGAGCTGTTGCAATAATACGTTAAAAACTAGTGAAAAAAAACTCGTATTTTTTCCTTTATTACAGTACATACCGCATAAATGAATCCTATATAAAAGGTAAAAATTAATTTATTTATTGGCTGATTTCAGCATACAGAAAAACCTTATTTTGATTTTTAATATTTTTTAATTTTTAATCATTAATGCACAAAAGCAATTGATTTTTTATCCATTGCTTCGTATAAAAATTTTACTCTTCTAAGTTATTTTTGTATAAATTTGGCACGTTACATTGTTGATAGATATTGTTTTGTGATTTTTCGGCACGCGCACGTGAAAAGGGTCGCCGATCCTGTTGTAGGATGTTTATTGAAATACTTACTTGCTATACGAAAAAAACAAAAAAAAAATATTAATAATAAGGTATTTAAAAAAAAAAAAGGCCTAAATGAAATAGGGTAGACTAATACTTAATGATCCGCAATGACAAAATATGCCGATAAAAGCATTTTCTTAGGCAAATTAAAATATAAAACATATATACTGCCGTACAACAGCTGTGATCAAAAATCCTCAGTTAAACTGGCAATTTGCAGGTCTATGTATCTTAAAAGTCTTTGGTCTAGAATAGCAGTCGTCTTGCAGTTTTAGAAAATATCCTGTAGATGTCGCTGCGATCGACTCTTTGGATTTCAGCAACACTGTTAAAAATCTGGGGCATTTGCTGTATCGTCACTCCATCGCTTTTCTAGGAAACTGTAACTTGACTATATTATGGGGCATTCTCATTGGTCAGAACAGAAACATTCTATAAAAGTGGTGGAGTGAGTATGCAGCAATTGCTGCATATTTTTAACAGTGAACGTTGCACATTAAAGGGATTCAATATTTTAGCACCTTTTTAAATATTACTAGGATAGACGATTTTCACACTTTTTATTCTAGACGCTGTGATTAGACTGTTCTCAGGAGAACCTACATTCCAGAAGTTTGCGATACTCGCATGAACGATTTCTATTAGACGAGTGAGATTAGGGCGCCTCGATATGGGAGTGATGACATACAGGATATAAAATTTGATCGGTTGACACGATTCTGGACAAAAGTGATTCGCCAAGCATCTTGGCGAGTGGGCCATTATCACCAAGTTAAGACTTATTAACTTGTCTCGCTCTTATAATCGAATTCGTCCAAGGTGAGTATCTCATAATTCTGAAATGTAGGTTTTCCATAGTTTGGACAAACGCATCTGTCTAAGCAGAGTCTGAGCATCGAATGTCGTCACTCTCATATAAATGCACCCTATTATAGTGAGTTGCATTCAGTCGATATCAGCATAGCAACGTGCTTGACCTTCTCGATTCTCACAGCAATGCCACCTATAGAGAATGCCGACGAGCTCGATTTTAACGTCACGACAGATCGGCCATGAGCTGATCATTCATAGGACCCTATTCTTGTGACATTTACGTCACAAGAATAGGGTTCTCCAGGCTCTCCAAGGTGCTTGGCGATTAGCTTTTGTGCACAATCATCTCAACTAATCAAATGTTATACCCGTATATTGCCTCTGTCATATCAAGGCTCCCTATTTAATAGATCAGTTACAGCGCCTAGAATACCTAGTATGGAAATATGCTATCCAAACAGTGCTAAAAATTTGTATCCCTTAAATGTGCGACGATACTGCTAAAATTTCAAGTGTCGATCGCAGCGACATCTGCGGGATTTTCGTATTACTAGTATTACATTGTATAGACTAGCAATTTCTTGCAGTTGTAGCAAATATCCTGCAGATGTCGTTACGATCTGCATATTGCAGCAGTATTATTGCACATTTAAGGGATACAATATTTTAGCGCTTTTTTTAAGTATTACAGGGATAGCCGATTTCCACACTATATATTCTAGGCGCTATACATCAGTTTCAACCACGAGAAAAACCCTCAAGTTTGCATTAGGGTGCCTATATGTGAGAGTGGAGGCATATGCGCTGTTAAAAATATCGTGAAAAATTACCTCTATTTATAAAGGCTATCTATTTTTTGACCAATGAGAACGCTACATAAACGCCTATGGATGGTTCTCATTGGTCAGAAAATTGACAGCCTTTAAAAACAGAGGTAATTTTTCACGATATTTTTAACAGTGTGCACAGGCACATGCCCACGCTGTACTAGGCAGACGTTTTTGCACAAATTATGACAAACCAATATTTCAGAATTTGGTATACTCGTTTGGACGAGTGAGACAGCACTGTTAAAAATATCGTGAAAAGTTACGTCTGTTTTAAAAGGCTATCTATTTTCTGACCACAGAGAACGCTACATAAACACTCATTGGTTAGAAAATAGATAGCCTTTAAAAACAGAGGTAATTTTTTACGATATTTTTAACAGTGTAGTTAACAAGCATTAGCTTGGTGATAATTGCAGGCTCGCCAAAATGCTTGGTGATTCGTTTTTGTCCAAAATTGTCTCAATTGATGAAGGGCTCGTTCACGGACCGCACTCTGGGTTCCCCAGGTTTTCCCGTGGGGAACCCGAAGCGTTCAGAGCCGGCATCACGTGACTTTTTCCGAGTTTCTCACAGCGTTCAGAGCCGGAGATTACCCAGATTTAGGGGAACCCACATTACCTGGAAAATTTTGTTGGGTAAAGTGATCACGTGGTTGGGAAATCTGATTTGTTTACCATTTTATAGCTTAACTGTGACTGTTAATCGGAATCACTGCTTTGATCAGTTTTATCGCACATTGTTCCTGTTTTTTCATATTACAAAAATAATAATTTGACATACAATAATTTTAGCACATAATAATTTTAACGTACCATATTTTCCATCGAATGAATGAATCTCCGATTCAGCCTAAAATGGCTAGCAAAACCTGTGATACATATTTGTTGCGATAGTATTCCACATAAAAATTAACTTGCACTGTTAAAAATATCGTGAAAAATTACCTCTGTTTTTAAAGACTCTCTATTTTCTGACCAATGAGAACGCTACATTAATACCTATGAAGCGTTCTCATTGGTCAAAAAATAGATAGCCTTTAAAAACAGAGGTAATTTTTTACGATATTTTTAACAGTGTGGAACAGTTTCCCATCTAAAAAGAGTGATAATTGAATCTATTTGCACTGTCGAAAGTGCAGCTGGCGCCATGTTTGTAAATGTAAATAAAAAAATCCCGCAACTTTACCCGAAAGCGTTCAGAGCCGTTTTTACCCAACCTTACACCGAGAAACCAGTATGACGTCATTCCCCAATTTTCCTAGTTACCCGTGTTTCGGTCTCTGAACGCGCTCCAAGTTTTACATTCCGCATGTCGTAATTCTCATATAGAGGCATCCTAATTTGATTCCAACCAAACAAATCATTTATTTTTCAGCCAGTATTGGCATCCAACCAATCAAAATCGACAAAGCCAGGTGGGAAAGCAAATGCCCACCCGGTTTCTAAATTTGTTGACATCAGTCGAAATTGACCTATTATACATGTGAATCTTTTATTTATCTTTCTGCGATCCAACCAACCAAGTTTCTATTAGCAGAAGTGTGAGAGATACACGGATCCGAGTTGAAGCGACCTAAAATTACAAGGACACATGTTAATGTGTTTGTTTTTGCAAATATTTAAGACTGTTATTAAATTGAAAATGAATTTCAATTTATGTTTATTAATTGTAGCCTATTTATGCGCACTCGGAGTTAATTCCAGGAGTGTTCAGATAGACAGTGATACTCGTTCTGCAGACAAAGATGGAAATCATGATACCGAAAGTAGGGGTATCTTTTCCTGGATAAGACTGAAGCCACTACTCCGTCGGGAAGTGCAGCGGATTGATAATGTTAAAGGTGATTTCTTTGCTTATTTATTTAAAAATGTACTTGTACTAGTATTCATACAATAAAATTCCAAATAGATTTCCTGTATTAAGCTCAATTCGTTTTCACATATGGCAGTTTAAGTATTCCAATTCCTTTTGAAATCACGAGTTTTTGTAATTTCTCATAATTTAGGTTGGTTATAAGTTATAAAAGATAGTTCCGAATTACAGGAACGGCTCATCTGGTAAAGCAAGAGAGGCTAAGCCTGCATCGTAAATTGCTTTAAAATAAAGAAAAACTGAACTAATAAAACATTTCTAATATAAAGGAAATTTAAGGTCATAGTTGTGTTCATCGGTGTTCAAAAGAAAGAAAAAGTACGTCGGACAGGCGCGCGGAACGCCGCGCTCCGCAACCAGTGGCCGAGAGGTTCTGCTCTCAAACCTAGTAGACGGGAGGTGCTTGGTTCGAACCCAATCGCGCCCGTCGGCCTAATCGTTCGGAGTTGTCCATGGTTTTCTTCGAATCTTGGATATCCTTGCATAAATACGGGTTAGGTTCCCTTGACCCCCACGGAGGGCATATATCCCTCGTGCAGATAATCGGTCGTCATAAACAACACCAACACCGCGCTCCGAAAATTCTGTGGAAAATTAAGCTGGAAGTCGCATCGTTTCGCCCGACGCAGGACCATGCAAAGAGGGGACCAAAGGGGGAGGTCGGCCCGGGCGCGGAAAATCAGAGGGCGCCAAATTTATGCTCACAACCACGGTTTTGTTTCTTTATTCATTTTTTGGACGTCGATCCTTTTCCGGGTAATTTCTTTTTCTCTCTTGGTCATTTTTTTATTCGTCTTAAAACACCCTGAACTGTCTAACAAATAAGTGCAATTTTCTCTTATGTTATTTAGTTGTTTGGAATTTCTGAATTAAAATGAAATCTATATACGCTAAATATTTATTCAATAGAAATTATTTCTGTTTCTGCATTTATCAATTTTGTGACACCAGTCACAAAGAGAAGGAGCAGGGTGGGGGGCACAAAATTGAAATTTTGCCCCGGGCGCAGTGTTTTCTTCGCACGGCCCTGGTCCGACGTATTCAGAGCAACGATTCCTGTCCTTCCCGTTTTTTTATGTCTTTAGTTTAATGAAATTGGTTTTTAAATTTTTCCGGTGTATTGGTCAGTGTTTAAAAGAAAGGAAAGGGACGTCGTACGGGCGGATTTATTGTGTATCGTATTACAGTAAACTCCCGACTATCCGGCCTCATGCGGCGGAAGGGTAGGCCGGATAACAATAAAGCCGGATAAGCCGGAGTTCTATAAATATTTGCTAACTTCGTGCCTTCCCCCCGCCATGATATCAAAAAATCGCGTTCACATATTAAGATAAATTATATATATATATATATATATATACAGTACATACAGTTTCAAAATAAACAAAATATTAATATAAAACATAATCCTAATTCCTAAAAAAATGAGTAAATCTTATTTTAGTGTTTATTAATAAACGATTGTACAATTATGAAAAGTTATGCATAAGATAAGAGCAAAAACTTAGTTTTTAGTTTTTGAAAAAGTCCTTAATAGAGTACTGCTTCTCCCTGTTAGCCCTCTTCCGCGACGTAATGTCCCTCCATTTATGCAAGTAGGCGACATCAGGTGGCGTCAATTCCTGCTGACTAATGTACTGCAGTGCTGTCTCAATCGTCTTAAACCTTTAAGAATGTGGGTGAGATTTTTCCTGCAATCCTTTTAATCTTTTATTTCTGATATTTCCCCTTCTGTCAACAATTCTACAATATTGTTTTCAATTAATTCATTAACTTCATCGTTTGCCATCCATTCTGTAATGTCTTCTGCATTGATACCGTCACCGCCCGGTATATTTTTCAGCAACGATAGAAGCTTATCATTCTCATCTCCCATTGCAGTTGCCCACACGGGTTTATGTCCACCTTTTCAGCCCAAAAGAATGTTACAAGACCTTGCAATTACTATGTTTGGAATTTCTTCCCATGCTTTTTGCCACCCACCTGGACGGGAACCTGCCTGCTTTGGACGCTTGCAACATTCCTGATTTTTTTTACTAGGCCGGATAGTACGGAGGGCCGGATAGTCGGGAGTTTACGGTATTATAATTCACTTTTAAAAATTCTATGAGAAACCTGCGGCAAATAACAGAGGATCCTTTTCAGAGTCGGAGGCTGGATATCAGTTAAAAGTGAACAAATTTGGCGAGGAATTGGGAACAGAAGAGAATAACTATGAGCAGGATTCGAAAATATCAAAAATATCCGATATTTTCGATATATATCTGATATTTTCAAAATAGTCAGCTTACAGGTGATAATAAATATTTTCAAGCATAATATAAATTAGAAACTAAAACATATTGCACTTAACATGAAAACTTAATATACTGAAAGCACATTTTTCTTTTCCTTTTTTTTTTTTTTTTTTTTTTTTTTTTTTTACTTAGAACAAAATTGAAGATCAACTAATTGAAAACAGAAACAATTTCCTTTATACACTTAAATATAAAAAAAAAAAGAAAATGCTAATAGGATTCAGTATCAACTATGAAGAAATCAGAAATTTATAAAACAATTTTAAATACAAAATATTGTTTAAATTAAAAATTTTTAACATAAATGTAAGCTTATCTTACTTTTTATTCCCTATTATGCTGTACAGTCTAAACTAAACTAAATCAATATCAGAACAGATTCTTTTCTATTTCTAATGAAGCTGTATATATAACTGAGTATCTAAATTACAGTTTCTTTCAGTGTCTGTTCTGAATTATGTCCCTCATAATCTACTGTTAACAGTAAAAAATTCAAACATAAAGCTTGGAAAAGACATTTTTCTTCTTCGGCTAAAAAAGTCACTATTAGAGACAAACATTCTTTATTTGCAGAACAACATAGTCAATAACAATTGGAAATTTCATCTGCACTTGTTTTGACTGAAAATATCAAAAATATCTTGCGCAGTGATATTTTAAAAATAAATATCAAATATAGAAAAATATTGAACATGTCACACATCTTGATAATATGAAAATATCGAAAATCTTGATATTTTGAAAATAAATATCGGATATATATCATGATACATATCAAGATATATATCGATTGATATATATCAACGAACCCTGACTATGCGTCAATCAAGTCTGGGGGGGGAGGGGGGGGTTCCAGGTACTTAGACGCCAGTAGATCTAAGAAACGATAGGGAATCAATCCACTGACGTTAACCCCTTGAGGGGCAAGCAATTGCGTTTGTGTAATGCTGAATTCCCACCGGAAAATTAAAAAAATATATATTTCAAAATAAGGGAAAGCAATTTTACTGCTTTTTTTCCACCAAAGTTAGAAAAGTAAAATTTCGTAAATTTTTTCTCGTGTAAATCTTCATTAATCCTAGGTGGGATAAAATATATCCCACCGCCCCTCAAGGGGTTAAAGGTACGGATACTTTTAAAGCACCAGGGCTAATCTTCTCCGGGGAAAGTTTTTGGAACCTATAATTACTTTCAAAGTTGTCACTCACAAGTTTTTTTTTAATCTCATTGGTGATCTGTATAAATGTAGCATCCGGTGCTAAACGTTTTACAAAAAGTTATATAAAAAAAAAAAGTGGTTGTTTCAGTCTCGTTAAAGGCCCTATAAGCATGAAGACTGGATGCTACTCGCGTCATTTATATAGTATTTTGCTTAGACAGTTATGTATATTTATCTGTTCAGTGAACTAGAAGTTAAGCATTGTGAGTAAAATTGTTTATTTTACAGATGTTTAAATATAAAAATTAATAGAAAATTGTTTAAATAATGCCTGCCATTTTAAGAGATATTAACATATATCAAGAAGAAATGATTGCGTAGTTTCTGGCGTAAACATAAAAATTTCCCTAATTAAATATAAAAATTCCGAAACAATTTAAGCATTCTCTCCTTTCTTTTCGATAAAAAGCAACATATTTCAGTCAATTTTTGAAATATTTCCAAAACTTTTAGTTCGTTGAATGGAAAATTGTTTGAATAATGCCTGCCATTTTAAGAGATATTAACATATATCAAGAAGAAATGATTACGCAGTTTCTGGCATAAACATAAAAATTTGCCTAATTTCTGTACAAAATTAGGAGAGAGTAGGGCATATTTGAGCATTGGGTACATTTGATCAATCTAAATTTTGCAAACTTCTGTAATTCTGGTGGTAACATCATTTACTCACCATTTTACTAACATTTTACTAACCAACCACACCTGTGACACGCTGTTTCCTTTCACTTTGTTTGTTTGTCTTCAAATGAAAAAGGTAACTTTTGGTTTGTAATTCTTATTTTCTTCTGTAATGTTCTTATATAAACAGGAAATAACATAAAACTTTTATGATGTACCTGGGCAATAAAGCAACAAAAATCTATCCATATGTAAAATTGACTATGTAATATTTCAACTATTAAAATAAGTTATAATGAATAAAATATTCCCCATAGGCATATGCGGCACCTTTGATAGTGTTTATTATTCATTTCATGATGATTCCGGCACTTTAGGCAGTGCGGTAGACGTTGCAACTTATGTTCCTACTGATTTAACTGAACTCAAAGTCAATGATTATGTTTCAGTCAAATTTACAACGAAGAAAACTTGCCGGCATTTTATAGGAATTATGAAGAATTGGATTTTAAAATCAAGTTTTTAAAGAAAACAGATGATGCATGGAAGTCGGCATTGTAAACATAAAAACAACATTGTAATAAAAGAAATTGTATGTTTTGACTTTTGTCATTATAATCGTACCATTTAACGTTGATTTTAAATTTTGAATTTTGTGTAGTTCTTTTTTTTTTATTTAGTCAAATTTAAAACGAACAACCACAGATTTAATCTGTCTTTAAGTTTAAGAATAATAGTTCAACTGTTCAATGTTCCTCTTGTGCAATAGTATATGTTCTTCCTGTAGCAGTCATGTGTTCATGTTCATATAGAATGCAACAAACATCTGAAGATTTTTGGCCATGAATATAATGAACTTGGGGATCCATGAACATAATTTTATATCTATCGACTTCCTCGCAGTAATCCAAAATCACACCAATTAATACTATATCTCATAAAAAACAACTCGTTATAAATGGTCCCGCCAAGCTACAAATCTAAAACGACAGTCATAAAAAGAAGTGATGTCCGATAAAAATAAGCGATACAGATGCGCATAGTCAGAGTACCGTTTAAAATTACGTCACTAATAATGTTTTCAAAGGAGTCGGAGTGAAATACAGTATGGGAAAACTGCTTGGCGACCTGCAAGTTTTTACAATGTTTGCATTTCCTGCACTTGCATATGACTATATGTTTAACAATTTTCTTCTTTTGTTAATGCTCTCATGAAACTGTTAAAAGTTAGTTTCCGCGTTTGCATGTCCGTTCTTATTTATCATTATGCTGGATCGATTTGTTTATTTTATTTACCATTATTTGAACACAAAATAACACTTTTACGAGGAGGATTTTTTAAATAAACATGTAAACATTTTGACTTTGTAAAATAAAATAAAAAATAATGATCATATGCATATTAATAACAATGCACCTAATAATAGATGCTAACTAAATTTAGATATATTGCAGTAAAGCCTGCGTAAAAGGAATTGTCCATGACTGAGGAAAAGCCAGTATAGTATAATATTGCTTATGTTGAAAATGTGACATTTTTTGTTTAAGAAATAATTCCGTCGTAAACATGATCCATTTAATCAGCTTTCCCTTTATTTTTTTTAAACAGTGTATTTATGTAATTAAAGATTGTTAAAAAATATTGAAAAGTATAATTGTAAAAATAGATGATTACCACACTTGCATACCATTTCTTGCTTATCTTACAACTTTTGTCTTGTTTATTACAGATCTTTCTCTTACAAATATTTATGAATAATATAATTAATAATTAATTAATATAAATGATATAATTATATATAATAATATAATTATAAATATTTATATTCTCGTATAAATTGATATGAGATTTTAAAAATTAATTTTTCGATTTTCACAAATTTTCAAAATTTATATACTGCAGGTCGTCAAGCACTTTTCACATACTGTACCTCACTCCAAGTCCTTTGGGAACATTATGAGTAGTGATATATTTTTAAACGGTTCTCGGAATATGCACATCTATATCGCTTATTTTTATGCGATATCACTTCTTTTTATGACTGTAGTTTTAGATTTGTGGCTTGGCGAGACCATTTACAACGAATTGTTTTTTATGAGGTATCACTCCTTGCAAGATATTTTATTTGCATTATACATATTCCATTTTAATTTAGAAAAGAAAATATAAGAGAGATGACAGAGGTAAAAAATAATTTAATAGTGATACTATAAACTTTTCAAATGTATCTCAGAAGCATTCATTTATTATTTAGAAATGATAAAATGTGACGAGCAAAACAGCAATATTTTTTGCTGCTGTTCTATAAGCTATATGGTGATTCATTAACCCAGCAAAGATTTTATCTTAACTTTTGTAACAATGACTTTACATTTTCAAAATTTATATCAATTTGTACAAAATATCAAAATACTTAAAAACACACTGTTTAATCATTTGTTTTATTACCGGACATGTTTGAAGTAATTTTTAAATAAAATTAGTTTCTTTTATCTGAGGAAAACCAACGCCCCTCCGATAAGCATGGCAGAAACGCTGATTATCTGATTAAGCTTCTTTTTTTTTCTTTTAAATGCTTTCATAAGCTCTAACACTTTTTGGATTTTCTTACTTTCTAAATTCCTAATTGTTTTTAACGTGGCTGACAGGGCAGACTGAAACGTATGCTTTCCAAATATTTTCTCACATATTTCGGATAATTCAAAGGATAAATTATAATTCATTTCAATAAAGGTCCGGAACTCGATAGTTAATCGTTCTGAAATGATACTCCTTAATTTCGATCATTTTTGAAAATTTTTAACTTGTGCTATAACTTAATTAAAAAGAAACCAAAAGCTATTTATGGTATATCGATTTCACCCTTTAATTAACTAGTCCCAAAATAATAGTCGATTACTTTTAAAACTTTCCTTACTAATCCTTTTAAATGAAAGCTTAACAAAAATTTCCAATAAAACTGCAAAACATTTATTTGATATAAAGGAATTGTAAATATTGAATGAAAAGTTACTTAATAAAAAACCTTGCTGACTATATTACCATTGTAAAATGGCTTTAATTGAATAAATAGCAAAGTTTGGACTGTTGAAAAAAAATATTTCAGTATATGTGCAGTATGCATACAGAAAGAGAGACAGAAAAAAAAAGATATGTGAAAAGCATGCATGAAAGTTTAAAAAAATTTAAATCAGTTTATAAATAAAAGAAATACATAAATTATAATTTATACAATATACAATAGGAGTAAATCAAAATGAAATGGAAGAAATCCTTATTCTAATAATCAAAAGTATTATGAAAAATTGTAAAACCCTGTACCAGAAAAATTATAGCGAGATTTAATATAATAAGACGATGCGAAGTTTTTTTTTTTTGCCGAGGAGCCGAGGACCTATGTGTACGAACCCTGTATTATTCTGTCTATATATATCTAATTCTGCTTTTTCCTTCCCCTGTAAAAAGTATACAAAGTTAAAATAGTCCTTCATATGAATTGGTACTGATTATGTTTTGGTGATAATCGCCCAGCAGATGGCACTGCCATGCTACATTTTTCACATGGGCGAAACACACCTTATTGTCGCCTAGATGTATTATAAGTAGCAGATATTTGTTCACTTCAGGGCCATTAAACTGTTGAAACAAAGTACTTTTAAAAGGCAATAAAATAACATATTGAGATATATTTAAATACAGATATCTCTGAAATGGAAACCAACTTCACCTTTTTGTGAATATTTCCTAAATTCGCAAGGGTATGGTTACTTAAATCTGTTAAAATTTTCTAAGAAAAAATTTCTTGTTTATTAGTGTTATTGCAGTATAACATTGTAATCAAAGTACATATATTTGTTTATATGCATTTCTTTAAAACAAAAAAAGTTTATAATAAATGGAATGCCGAATCTTTACTATAATTTTAAAGGCTTTACTATAAAAGATATATGGAAGAGAACATTTTCTCACTTATTTCAGTATGATTAACAGTAATTCTTAAATTCTGTCGAATTGTTTTCCTAGCTATAGGGTGGTCCATCTGTTAGTTCTTTTTTGAACTATGAATTACACAGGTTATTTGTGTCAGCTGTCATGTGTCATGCACGTACGAACTGTTAAATGCATGCCATTTGTAATTATGTATGCCATTTGTATGACAAGACGGCAGCACCGTGCGAAGAGAAAACTGCGCCCGGGGCCAAGTTTCAATTTGGCGCCCCGCCCACACACACACACATACACTTTTTTTGTGACATGTGTCACAAAATTGAAAAGTGCAAAAACAGAAATAAATTTTATTGAATACATATTTCACTTTTATTTTGGATCTTTGTTTAATTTTAATTCAGTAACTCCAAACAACTAATTCACATAAGAGAAAACTGCACTTATATTTTGTCAAAGAGAATCTGGGAAGTGTAGAAAAAATGTACCCAACAGTACAGTATAGCAGTTTGCAACTGTTTTATATTCCCAGAAGGAAACCCCATACTATTTTGATAATACTATATGTTTTTGTCACAAGCACAGAAAGAAAATTCTAGACTCAAGAAAGATAAGGCTAATGAAAGAGAATAAGACAAAGACCTAAAAAAAGTTTTGAAAAGAAAGAAGTCCTTATTCATAAATTTGTATTTGGGTGTAGGGTAAGGGACAATGCAATGGACTTTGAAACGAAAAATGAACGCACTTTCATTGGGATAAAAATTCCCAATATGTAAATATATAATCTATTTTTAAAAAATAAAAAAAAAACTCTGAAGTATAAATTTGGCACCCCTCAATTTCCGCGCCCGAGGCGACCGCCCCCTTCGCCCCCCACTTTGCACGGCCCTGCAAGACGGTGCAACGGCACACACTGCTCGCCAGACCAACAATTTATTGATGGTTTCAGATTGCGTAATTTGTAGAAATTCTAATGTGTATTGGCCGCCAAGATCGTGCAATTTGACACCAATGGATTATTTTCTTTGGGGGGGGGGGGTTCTGAAAAGTAAAGTGTACGATAATGCCCCCCCCGCACAATCCAAGACCTCGAGTAACATTCGGGCTGAAATTTTGGCCATGGATCCACTCTTTCTGGGAAAAGTCATCGAAAATTTTGATGTTCGGATGATGGTATGTAAGCGGAGCCGCGGTGGTCACATGTGCGATATTGTATTCGATACACAAATGTCATAGACCCACCTTCCATGTTCAATAAAGAATTTCGATTTTCACTCATAAAAAATGCGTTTTCTTTCATAATAATAAAAAAAAATCCAACAGATGGACCACCCTTTATAAGTACTCTTGTGATTTATTAAAGTGCTTACATTATCTTTTTGTGCATGTTCTGTGTTGTCTCTGTAATCGGCGTTTACCTAGAATTTTTCCATAATCGAGGTCCACTGGCATATTTCTATAATCTAGTTTCTCCTTGAATATCAGCAGGACATTTCCCTATGATTATTGCCCGCCTTCCCTCCGTCCAAAATCATTGCGATTTTAACTGCTTATTAATAATTTTATTCTGAATAATTGGCAAGAGAGTTGGGATTTAGAAAACAATAATAAACTGCATCATATTAAACCCACCATCATGACCTGGCTTCCGATTTATCCAAGAAAAACTGGTGTTATTCTGACTCGTCTGAGAATTGGACACTCTAGAATCGCCCATAAACACTTTTTACTCCGAGATGATGCACCCATGTGTCCACATTGTCATTTTGATATCCTAACCATCCATCATATTTTAACTGACTGCTCAGGCCTCCAGCATTTGTATAGGGTTTATTTTAGCTCATCAACACCACACTTGAGAAACCTCATTGGGGAAATACCTCATGGGGCACTCTTTACATTTTTAAAACATGCAGGATTTTATTTTGAAATATGATTTCTTTGTGTCTTTCTTTGGTTTAACGATTCAGATTTATTTTTTACAATTTTGTGATATCTGGATGGGAACCCCATCCAGACTGCACTTTTTATTGTGTTAGTTTTATTTTTTTACTCTACTGTTTTTAAGTTTTAAAGTTTAGTATTTTTTCCACTTTGACTACATCTGGATGAGATAGCCCATCTAGATTGCTCTTCTGATTGCTCTTTTATTTTGTCATTGTTTCTTTCTCATCTTTTGGTGTTTTAATCTCCTTTTTTGGCGCAGCATGTCCCTGAAGGGACTTTGCGCCATAAAACCCCATACAACCAACCATTGCGATTTTATGCAAAATAAAATTTCAATTATCTAAATTTTGTGTCCAATAATCCCTATAGTAGTAGATTTTCAAAAAAAATGCGTGCTGAAATCTAGAAGTATCTTTAATAAAGTGGATAGCAGAAACATCTTTCTTAAAGTCGAAACCTAGATTAATGAGCTTTCAGATGAACAAACTGAATTCCAAGGGCGGGTCTGAAGAGTCCTCAAGGAAGGGGGGGGGGTGATTTCAGAAGTTTGGAGATTCCAATCTGATGCTTGTTTCGGATCGGGTCGGAGTTAAATTTTTTTACTGCGGGTCTTATTACTTTTATTTTGATGTGGGTCCGGTTCACTTCTATTTTTTGCTGCTGGTCTGGTTAACTTATACTTGCTTTGGGTCTGATTGACTTCTATTTTTTGCTGCTGGTCGGGTTGGCTTCCACTTTATTTGCTGCAGGTGGGGTTTGGGTCCGGTAGACTACTATATTTTGCTCCTGGTCGGGCCGACTTTTACTTTTTAGCTGCGCCTAGCGCGTTCGGTTTGAGGCAGACTGATATACATTATTCCGGGTTTGGGTGAGTTTCGGATTGGGTTTTCATTCTTACGAGAAGGGTTCAGGTTGACCCGATTTTTCAAAAGAAAGTCTAAATATTTTTGAAAATAAAAACTATATACAGTAACACCTCTATAACGGGCACAGCCAAATAATTATTTAGGAATACTTTTTAATCTTTTATATAGTAAAACCCCTGAATAGCGGACTTCCAGGCCCAAGCTCAGGCTCGGCCTACCCCGAACGAAAGCTATCTTGGCCCAGCCCGGTGTAAAAATTAAAAGTTCAGCCTGAGCCCGACCCGTGTAAAAATCAACTAAACAGGCCCGATCGGACCCGACTCAATTTCTACAAAACATTCAGGTTTATCTTAACATACAATTAAATTTTTTTTAAAGAATGCTCATACATATGTATGGGATAATTTTACAGTATATTTTAAAATTACGATGCATGTGATCGTAAGACAGAAAATACACAATAGCAACATTAATAATGATTAGTCTTAGAAGTTTCACCATTCAAATAAGAATTCATTAAAAAAAATGTAGTTTGAATAAAATAAAAATAGGGTTGAAAACATCATAACTTTAGAAGCTGTATAATAAAAAGATTTGTGAAGTCATTTATTAAGGCTTTTCACAAATCCAAAGGAGCTACTTTCTGACATTTCTGAATTAATTATTTTTTGGAAAAGCATAAGATTGGCAGGTGTTTTATTCAGAAACTATGTAATCGAATGGCGTTAACCTTTTTTTAGATAATATATTTTTAGGAAATACTGAGTCAAAGTTAGTGTTTTGAATCGAATTTTTAGAAGCGATAGCACGGGAAAGGAGAGAAACTTGCCGTCACGTGACAAAAATCTCTTATATCTCGATAAGTAATTTATTTATAAAAAATGGAAAACGCAATTCGATTCCAAATCCCTTCAATAGTTATACCTGCCAGTTTTTATGCCATTACAGTTAAAAAGGAGTCAGAAAATGTGTCAAAGTTTCGCGCTGTTGAGCAGAAAATTTGAGAACCACCTTAAGGTATATTTCCAAACATTCCGTTAACTCTTTGAGGGGCAAGCAATTGTGTTTGTGTAATGCTGAATTCCCACAGGAAATTTAGAAAAAAATTATAAAATAAGGAAAAATAAGTTTTCAACACTTTCCCTCCAAAGCTATTAAAGTAAGACAATTAAAATTTTCTGGTTCAAATCTTAATTAAACTTAGGTGGGATATAATATATCCCACCGCCCCTCAAGGGCTTAACAGTAGCTCACTATCGCTATTAATATTTTTACAAAACATATTGCCTGCTCCACACATCATGAGAACTGTTAAGTCCAGTTTCGGATCGGCTCGACTATGTTTAAAAAAAAAAAAAAAAAAAAAAAAAAAAAAAAAAAATTGCAAGCCTGATCTCGGCTTGGCACGAGTCTGCTTACGAAGAATAAAGTCGAGCCAGGCTCGACCTGAAAGAAAAAGAAGTCTGGCCCTACCTCAATCTGCAGAAAAATGTAAGACCAGGACCCAGTCCAGCTCTAAAAGAGATAAGACTTGACTCAGCCCGTTTAACTTTATCCTGTGTCTTGTCCCGACTTGGAAATTTTGGCCAGTGCAGACTTCTAAGAAGAATGAAGACCAGGCAAGGTTCAATCTGGAAGAAAAAAAAGTCTGTCCCGACCCGAATCTGCAGAAATATGTAAGACCAGGACCCAGTCTGGTTCTAAAAGAGACCTGACCCAGCCCGAGTCTCGTGGATTTAAGCTTGCGCGACCCAGGGCGGTCGCGGTCGGGCCAATAATGATTTTCATATGCGCTGGGTCGGACACGGACCGAACGTTTAGCTTTATTCTGGAACTTGTCCCGACTTGGAAATTTTGGTCAGTGCAGACCTCTAGGAAAAATGAAGTCCAGGCAAAAGGCTCGACCTGGAAGGAAAAGAATTCTGGCCCGACCAAAATCTGCAGAAAAATTAAAGAACAGAACTCAGTCCGACTCTAAAAAAAGACAAGACCTGGTCCAGCCCGCGTTTCGTGGATTTAAACTGGCGGCCCATGGCGAGTTGCGGTCGGGCCAATAATATTTTTTATATGAGTTGGGTCGGACACTGACCGAACGTTTAGCTTTATTCTGGGTCTTGTCCCAAATTGGAAATTTAATGCAGACCTCTAAGAAGAATGAAGCCCGGGCAAAAGGCTCGACCTGGACAAAAAAAAAGTCTGGCCCGACCAGAACCTGCAGAAAAATGAGACCAGTACCCAGTCCGTGTCTAAAAAAGACAAGAATTGACTCAGCCCAAGTCCCAGGGATATAAATAGACGCGTCTGGGGCCGGACCGCGCCGCCCCGCGCTCGAGCTTCAACCCCAGTCCTTTCCATGAGAATCCATGTCGTTTTGCAAACCCTTTATTAGCCCAAGGGGGGGGGGGGGGAATTCGATCGCCATTGCTCCGCCACTGTTGAATTCATATTCATTTTTCAAGAACTTACTACAGAGATTGAAATAGTATAAAGTCATTAAAATACATGTCACTTGATAAATATCAATTGGTTGTAATATAATAAAGATCTTTTAAGTGACCCTGTAAACGAACTGTAAATGCTTCAATGCCACTTTACTTAAGAGACTTAATTGGGTCGAATGCAGTAACATAAGAACCGTTTCCTAGAAATCGGTATAAACTTTTCTTGACTGGAAAGCTATGAAAAAACGAGACAAAAAACACAAATGGGCACTGTAAAGAAACTTTAATAAGTACATTAAAAACTGTTATCGGGTTTCAATTAAACTGTTTCGTCGGACATTATCAATTGTACATTCGATGGTACTTGCTAGACGTTGTACAAAATTTAGGTCCATAATTTTGAGACGGTACTTGATTCGATTGATCAATTTCTGGATGTTATATGCTTTTCCAGCCTTTAGCATACACTTTGGACTTAAGATACGCACAGAACGACTCGGTTGGTCGGTCTTCTCTACGAAAGTGACGTTTTGCTGGGGGAAAAGGCTGAGAACAATTTTGCAGTAATGACCGCTGCCCAAGTCTGGGCAGAAGACGTAATTACCGCCGTTGTAATTGTTGCGGATACAGGGGATGAGATGACTCAAACCTTTCGAGCACGTCGCAATCCAAACGGGTATCTTGTCTTCGGATTTCGTTTTAGTAGCGAATTTGATGATAGGTTGTGTCACGCAGATGTCATCTTTGTAGTAGCCACCATTATCCTTAAAAGTGGAGTGAGTGAGCGTGAAATGCACTCATGTCCAAAATTAAGATCACAAACATAAAATCTGGGAAAACTATTCGCTGTGTTGTCAGCGAGCAATTCAGAGGTATATTACAATGGGAGAAAGAATATAGCAACATAACAATATGGAAAAGATTTTAATTGTCAATTAAGATACAAGGTATATCAAAAAGTGCTAAATCATGAATCAGCGATAAAACATTTATCTCGGGAAAAGTCTGTCTAATATATAATGTGATCACCGTGCACTGCTATACAAGCCTCACAACAAGTTCTTATACTGTTTATGGGTGCCAATAAATGTTTGTGGCAACAAAGTCCATTCTTCCAAAAGCGCGGCTTTTAACTTCTGGCAGGATCCTGGGAGGGGTGTTACACTTTGCAATGGCACATTCTAGCCCATACCAAGCATGCTGAAAAGAATTGAGGTCCGGAGGCTTCGACTGCCAGTTCATATAGCGAATATCCTCCTCTTCAAGAAAGTCATCAACAATGTGAGCTCTGTGTGGGTTCGCATTATCGTCCATAAACATGAAATCCGGGAAAACTATTCGCTGTGTTGCCAGCCAGCAATTCAGAGGTATATTACAATGGGAGAAAGAATATAGCAACCTAACAATATGGAAAAGATTTTAATTGTCAATTAAGATACAGGGTATATCAAAAAGGGCAAATCATGAATCAGCGTTAAAACATTTATCTCGGGAAAAGTCTGTCTAATATATAATGTGATCACCGTGCACTGCTATACAAGCCTCACAACAAGTTCTCATACTGTTTATGGGTGCCAATGAATGTTTGTGGCAACAAAGTCCATTCTTCCAAAAGCGCGGCTTTTAACTTCTGGCAGGATCCTGGGAAGGGTGTTACACTTTGCAATGGCACATTCTAGGCCATCCCAAGCATGCTGAAAAGGATTGAGGTCCGGAGGCTTCGACTGCCAGTTCATATAGCGAATATCCTCCTCTTCAAGAAAGTCATCAACAATGTGAGCTCTGTGTGGGTTCGCATTATCGTCCATAAACATGAAATCCGGGAAAACTATTCGCTGTGTTGCCAGAGAGCAATTCAGAGATATATTACAATGGGAGAAAGAATATAGCAACCTAACAATATGGAAAAGATTTTAATTCTTAATTAAGATACAGGGTATATCAAAAAGTGCTAAATCATGAATCAGCGATAAAACATTTATCTCGGGAAAAAGTCTGTCTAATATATAATGTGATCACCGTGCACTGCTATACAAGCCTCACAACAAGTTCTTATACTGTTTATGGGTGCCAATAAATGTTTGTGGCAACAAAGTCCATTCTTCCAAAAGCGCGGCTTTTAACTTCTGGAAGGATCCTGGGAGGGGTGTTACACTTTGCAATGGCACATTCTAGACCATCCCAAGCATGCTGAAAAGGATTGAGGTCCGGAGGCTTCGACTGCCAATTCATATAGCGAATATCCTCCTCTTCAAGAAAGTCATCAGGAATGTGAGCTCTGTGTGGCTTCGCATTATCGTCCATAAACATGAAATCCGGGTCTACAGCAGCCCGGAACAACTTCACATAGGCTTCAAGGACGCATCCCTAACTCCCGGTGTCCAGTCGTGTGTGTCTCTTTCGCTGCATCCAACAGGAAATCCCGGTTGTTGTGGAGCCGAAGATTTCAGTCTTTGACACAATAAGAATGGGGTCGTGTTCTTTTCAGTGCTGAGCCGAGATTCACTAAGCAGAGTGATTCTTGTCGAATCATCAACTGTAGAGAACAGAACGTGAAGCTCGCTATCATCCTTCCTACGTAAAATAAATCCACAGATTTGGTAGCAAATGAATCCTTGTCTGTGGCTGCATAATGTTAGGCAGTCGTACATCGCTGCACGTCTTCGATGCAGGTACTGTCAGGGCACATTGCTATAGGGATGAGGTCCTTGAAGCCTATGTAAGGTTGTTCCGGGGTGCTGTAGGCTCGGACTTCATGTTTATGGACGATAATGCGAAGCCACAGAGAGCTCACATTGTTGATGATTTTTTTGAAAAAGGCGATATTCGCCATATGAATTGGCAGTCGCAATCTCCGGACCTCGGTCCTATTGAACATGTTTGGAAGCGTCTAGGAAGAGCCATTGCACGGCGTAAAACTCCTCCCAGGACCCGCCAGGAGTTAAAAGCTGCGCTTTTGGAAGAATGGGCTTTGTTGCAACAAACATTTATTACACCTCATAAACAGTATGGGAGCTCGTTGTGAGGCTTATATAGCAGTCCATGATGGCCACACTCCATATAAGATAGACTTTTTTCGAGATAAATGCTTTATCACTGATTCATGATTGAATACTTTTTGATATACCCTGTATTTTAATTCACAATTAAAATATTTTTCATATTTTTATGTTTCTATATTATTTCTCCCATTGTAATATGCCTCTGGACCAAATTTCGTGACAACACAATGAATAGTTCACCAGCTTTCACAGATTTTGTTTGCGACCTTAATGGAGGATATTCCATCTGCGTTTTGATCACGTGATCAAGGTAAAAACGTCTAGCGTAAAGAAGGGAAGGCTCCGTAGACTTGTAATGTAAATCCCCGCTAGCCAATGAAACAGTTCATCAGGCAAAGCAGTAGCATCTTCCCTTCTTATCAGTTAGAAGTTCCTTGGGTAAATTGCCGGTATCACGTGACTTTTTTCAGCCTCGAACCCATATTTGGAATATCCTCCATTTTGGACATAAGTGTATGACTCGTCATCCAAGATAAAAGCTAGAAAATTTTCTGAACATGCGACCACGTTTCGTTTTCGCGGTAACCATTTGCTTTTCTGTTCGTTTTGGTACGACCCTTTCCTTGTGATATTTGGTGTTAAGCTTCTTAGTGATTGTCTTATACAAGTGGCCGTGTGAAACACTGAATTTGGCAGCCGTGGAATGGATTAATACTCGGTCGTTTTTGCCAAACAGTCGTTTCAACTGCTGTGACTTTAGCTTGAACATTTTTTCTTACTACTATTTACAAATAAAATAAATATATAATCAGGTAACCATATGCAGATTTAAGTTAATTTTAATCTACCCTAAATATTTAATTAAAATTTGTGATTAAAAGCAGGCTCGGACTGGCCCGCCGGCCCATCGGCCCGTTGGCCGGTGCGCCCTCATCCAGGGAAAACTTCGCGCCCCAAAAGTACCCAAGCAGCTTCAATATTTTTTTTCCCTCGTTGTACACATACATTCTGACTAGTTTACTAAATTTCGAGAATTCGTTTTGGGAATAATCATCAATATTAATAGACAGACAGCACAAGAGAGGTATCTTTTGTTATCTCAAAGAAATTAAAGATACATCGGAACAATTTCAGGATCGGAAACCAAAGTGGGAACTTTTACATTCGATTGAGAGAGAAAACACTGCAGGAAAACTGTAGTAACCACGGCGCCCTGGGTTAGATTTTTTTCATAGCTTCTTTCAATGATATTTTTTATATTTTAACCAAATATTTTGCATATTTTCAGTCCTTTAGCTTTTAGTACCTTGCCTCCCCCCCCCACCCCCCATTCTTCTGAAAGCCGTATACAATTGAAGCCGTGCTTTTTGGAAAAAAAATTAAAAGAAAAGAAAGAGATAAATATTAGAATACATAAAAACTTATTGCAGGCATTTTGCTGATTGGAAAACATTACCTTCTTTTTCGAGGAATACAAACTCAATAACACTTCTTGATTACAATCCTGCAAGCTGTGGAATCCTGCGGCCAGCGTCTTTTCATTCACAAAATCTACACCATAATTTTCGGTTAGTAATCTCTATATTTAATGACTGACTTTACTAACTATTAGAAAATAAAAATAACTATTAGAAAATTCTCGTTAGGTTAAATAACTATTAGAAAATTCTCGTATGTTTTTTAAATAAATAATTGTTTACTTTAATCACGGAAAAATCTATCATTAAATAAAACGATAAATGCTATTCAGAAATTATGGTAGGTTTTTTAAATAAAAACACTCTGGTAATGGCATCCTTCAATTTACATGAATACAATGCTTGGGGCATTTCTCTCAATTGTGGGAACTTAATTATATTTCCCTTGATCTCTAATTGTGATAAAAATTTTGCAAATCATGGGATGAGTGTGCTGAGAAGAGTCCATTTACTCAATTATTTTAGTGATTTTAGACTAACAAAGAGACTTTTTCTGTAGAAAACGTTTAACAGTGAAATATCAATTCAGCATTTTATGGATGCGTAAAGTCATTTTTTAAGGATACAAAATGTCTCTTCCTACAAAATACCTGACTCGCAAAAATAATTGCTGTCAAATTGTAACGAAAATTTGAACTTATCTCATTTTTAACTGACTGATAACTAATTCATATTACGTTAAAGTAAGTGTACTTTTCAAAAACAAAAAAAGGTTGAAGCACTTAGCAGCACCGCAGCAACTCTATTGGGCGGTTGGTGCAAAACACCTTGTTAGGTTTTCTACCGATTTTCAGTGTGTCAATGGTGTTAAGTGGAATAAAAGTAGTTACCCCTTATTAATTCCATAATTTAAAAAAATCTATAGGAAACAATTGACTGGAAATAATGTTTTCTAATTATTATTATTATTCGTAAATTATGTTTCCGAAGTTGTCTAAATATAAAAAATTGTACCAATTTTGAATTTTGAAACAATAACACCTACTTTTGACACCTTATTTGACTTTTTGGATCGAGACAGCCCAGGAACAGGCATTGTTTATATGCATTATCTTAAATCTTGATATAATCTTGATAGAATAGTTTCAATTTGAGGATGCTAAAGTTAAAATCATTTAAGAAAAGTTAATTTATGTCTTCATAAAAGTCATCTGTTTGATTTTTTATTAGTTTATTAAAGAGATACACTCAAGAAACACAAACATTTTGGTGACTTTTTTTCTTTATTCAAAAACATTTTTTTTTATTATGAAAACTGTTAATAAATTCATATTAAAAATTATGAAATATGACCTAAATTAATTTTTGTATACAACAAAGCACAATCGTTAAAAACATCGATGTCTAAGTTTACAGCTCATTTGAATAATTAGTTTTTGAGATACAGAGAAATTTTGACTTTCCATAACTTAAGGGGAACGTCGTCTTTTATCAAAGGAAAAACAAATGCAGAACTAACCAGAAACACTTTGTATGATTTTATTTTAATATAAAGTAAGTTTATTTTAAATTTAAAATTCCTGTATAAATTTACTGGTAACTGACTGTTTTCTATACGTTTTCTTCTCAGATTTTCATTTTTATTTTCCGAAATTTATGGACCCCTAACACTTTTTGTTTAAAAACTGTATTAAGATTTAAGAAAATTTAATATACTAGATCTCTTTCCTGGCTAACAAGAAATTGAAATAGTGTCTCAAAAGCGGATGATTCCATTTGAAAAATCAATTTTCGGGCATTTTTTAAAATGTGGACAATCCCCAAAACAAAATTTATGAATACCATTTAATTGTAGATATTATTCCCAATCCATTTGTTCCTTTTTTGGCGCAGTACATCCCAAATACATGATTCGTTTTAGAAAATTGTGTAGCATTGTGTAGATTTCATGGAACTTTTAAACATGCACAGGAGATATAGCAAAGTCTTCTACCTAGACTCAGAGATTTAATATTAAGCCATATTCAAACTTGGTTCTATGCCAATGTGTTAAATCTTGTCAAGTCAGATACAACACAAGCATATAAAACTGAGGTGAGTTTATTAAAGTTTTTGCGCCCTCTGAAAATCAAAGGTCTGCGCCCTTTTCCCTGGCCCAGTCCGACCCTGATTAAAAGTAGCTTTTTGAATTTCAATATTCGATTATAATTGAGGGAATCGTATTAAAAAAGCATAAACTTAGCAACATGTTACAAGCTTTAACGATTTTGTGCAAAAAGACAGGTCTGTTGTCCTACTGAACTTTGATAGTGGTGTAGTGCCAGTAACAGAGGTCACTCCTCTGGAAAACTAGTCGGATGTATCAATCCCAAAACTTTCTTCTATCTCATGCATGTTAATGCTTCCTGAAAAATGCAGCATATAAGCACCACCGGTTAGATGATTTACACCAAAATCTAATTATCAACAACTTCTAACTAAATCTGAAGTTTTCATGAAAATCCGTGCATTAGTTTTTTAGATAGAGCTATTGTGGAAATTGTAAAAATTCTGCATAGCAGTGCTACCTGTTAGGCGATTTACACCAAAAATTAAACAGCACTAATTTATATCAGGGACTAACTAAATCTGAAGTGTGATGAAAATTCGTGCATTTTTTTCTTGAGTTAGAGCTATTGCGATAATCATGAATAATGCAGAACAGCAGCGCCACCTGTTGGGCGATTTTCACCAAAAAAGTAACCAGCACCACACTATATTCTGGACTAAGTGAATCCGAAGTTTCTGAAAATCCGTCCGGTAGTCCTTCATATATAATTATTGCAGAAATCGTGAAAAATTTCGCATAGCAGTGCTACCTGTTGGGCGATTTTCACCAAAAGCTAATTAGGACCATTTTCTATCAAGGTCTAACTGAATCTAAAGTTTTGTGAAATTCCGTGCATTAGTTCTTGAGATACAGCGTCCACAAAACTTTTGTCAGATACAGACTCGGAGTGACAGACATTTTCTAAAAACCATCAAATCGTGCTCAGAACATTCTAAAAGGTATAAATCCGTCGAAAACCGGAAGTCGAAAATTTTCACGAATCCAATACTTTCTTCTTGTAAAGATAGAAGAAAGTAAAAATGGATTATTGCATCGAAAATTTAATATTATACATTGTTTTCTTACTGCTATTTACAAATAAAACAAAGAGCTCAGATGATAAAGGTGGTATGAGACAAAATAGAGAAAATGAGTTATATAATTAAACAATCAATCATCCTCTACCACTGCTAAATTATTATTAGGAAAAACCTAATACGCACAGAGATTTTAATTGATAAAGGAGGCATTTGGCAAAAAAAATGTTGTAATTATCATTGTAATTAAGTGATTTATTAGCTGATTTTCTCAAAATGATATCCCACTTACCATTTTTATCATCTGAGCTCTTCAAATATATAATCATGCAAATTTATGTAGATTTTATGATTTAACTTGCATTTTTTAATCTTCCCTCCGTTTTAATTAAATTTTTTATTTCATACAAAAATTTGTCACTACCTTTAGCTTTCGTCAGCGCCAGCAAAGTCGTCTTTTCCTTACAAAATTCTTAAAATTAAAGTTACCAGTCTGCTTGATTATAAGATTTATAATGAATACTTCTTTCGTATAATAATAATAATTTAAACTGACAGCTTAGAATTTATTATTTTTTTAGCGTGGAGAGGAATAAACCGAATATTCAAATATCGTACATTGTAACTCAAAAAACATGCGCCAAGACATACTTCTAAACTTCTGTACCAATCTGTATTTCAAAGGATTATTGCAAGGGCGCCGACAGAACGAAATAGAAGGAACAAGATTTACAAACACGAATGTCAATGGTCCGCAACCTTGGCCGCGTTTTTTAAAATGCAGAAGATAAACATGAAATAAACTAAACAAAGGACTTTTTGTCGGAATCCCCCGTGCAAAATATATCAATAAACAAAAACAATGCTTAAGTTTAAGGCGGGAGGGGGGGGGGAGCCTCTGCTCGCTGAACCTCAGTTTAAGATAACTTTTAAATGTATAAGCGTAAAAACAAACATATAGTTTGAAAGCTCACTTCCACGGGGGTTCAGGAAAGGGAGGGGAGACGTTAAAGACTACATGATAAGAAATTCTTATTTATTTATTTTTGAGCTCAATGTTTACTTATTTTAAGTCACTTGTAAAAAATATTGATATTTTTAGGCAATCATCAGAGATAAAAAAAAATTATATTTCAAAATCTAGAAAGGGGCAATGGTACTTGTTTTGTTTTTTTCGCTCATCAGCGCAAATGAAGAGTTGTTTATTACCCACTATCTTTTGATAGTCCCTTAGTACAAATGTCGTAAGAGTCCGTGTACATTTTGGATTTTTTTTTTTATATCTAGAAATTATACTGAAGAATGCATTTTTAAATTTGTTTGAGTAAATTTCTAAATGACATTTTTGAAAATCTCTATATTATGAGGTCCACCCACGCAGTAATTAAAAAAAAAAACTAGTTGGATGTGCCAATCTCAAAACTTTCTTCTATCTCATATATTTTAATATTTCAAAATGTTCTTACAAATGTCAATAGTGCATTTTTATTAGTTCAATACTATATCAACTTTGACTTTCATCTTAAATTTCCGCTTCAGTCAATTAATCGGGGTAAAAACGAATTCATCTCGATCATGATATTTATTCAAATCAATATTTTTCCGTTATTCTGTTGTACATCAGCTGTTTGCGAATAGTCGGTTTATCAGGATGGGAAGATCCCGTCGATTCACGAGCCTCTGGTGTACAATAGAACTAAGAAAAATCAAAAAAATTAAACAAATATCGCTATTATAGTACCTCTTTTTGGCGGAATACTTCCAAATTCAAGGAGGACCTGCTTGCCATAGCCAAAAACTTAAAAAAAAAATTGGTTCTATTCTATGCATAACTTCATACACTTTTCGATAGTACAATATTCAAAATGCCACAAAAATCGCTATTACAGCGCCCCCTACCACGGATTTTTTAAAACTTAAGGGAGTACCTGCTTGCCATAGCCAAAAACTTAAAAAAAAAAAAAACGGATTCAATTCTATGCATAACTTCATACAGTTTTTCGTGGTATAATGGCGACAGACACACGGACAGGCAGACATTTTGTATAAACATGTTTTTTGATATCTCTGACCTCTAAAATGCGTAAATCCGTCGAAAACCGGAAGGCGAAAAAAATTTCGATTACAATACTTTCTTCTATTGAAGATAGAAGAAAGTAAAAATCAAGAAAATTACGCAAAAATCGCTATTATAATGCCCCCTTTCGACGGAATTTTTCCAAATTCAGGGAGGACCTTCTTGCCATGGCCAAAAACATACACAAAAAAATTGGTTCAATTCTATGCATAACTTCATACACTTTTCGATGGTACAATATTCAAAATCGCACAAAAATCGCTATTACAGCGCCCCCTTCCGGCTGATTGTTTAAAAATTAAGGGAGGATCTGCTTGCCATAGACAAAAACTTTTTTTTTAATAAATGGTTCAATTTTATACATAACTTCATACACTTTTTGATGGTACAGTGGCGACAGACTTACGGACAGACATTTTCTATAAATGTTTTTAGGGATCTCTGACCCCTAAAACGTGTAAATCCGTCGAAAACCGGAAGTCGAAGAAAATTCTGATTACAGTACTTTATAAAAATTCTGATTTACAGTACTTTATTCTATTGAAAATAGTATATATTAAATATAGAAGAAAGTAAAACTGTTGCAGTGCAACCCAATAAAGATCGTGGCCTATAGTGTCCAGGCCTGTTTCCTTGACAATGAATCTCTTGAGGCACTACATAAAATATGTCTTGGTAGAGTTGCAAAGGGTGGAAAGAAAACTTGTGAACCATGCTTACCAAACTTGTGAACTTGAGAAACCATGAATAAACCGGGGTTTTGGGGAGGAAATTTTTCAAAAAAAATCCCTGGAGTTTTCGGAAAGTTTTAGGCATGAACATTTTTAATTTACTATTTTTAATGATTTCAATATTTTTTCAGTGTAAACAATTTTTTCATTTTACAGCATATATATAGAAAAATAGCTTCAGTTTGCATAAAAACTAATGAAATGCATGCTTAAGTTGCAGAAATATTAAGTAAGGTAAAATATCATAAGTAATTCGATATTTTGATCGTCGATAAGTAAAAAGTGACAGATTCATCTTGTCTGACATAGATATAAATGTCACCCCTATTCTACGAATTACCCAATGTAAACAAAAAGAAAATAAAGTAAAAGAAATCAGTGGAAAAATACAATGCAACTCGCTAGAAAATTAATACAGAATATCCTTGAATAGTAAATATGCTAGCTAACAAACTTTAAACGCAAAATCATAGGCTTTGTGAATTCATAATGAAAAATATATTTTAAACTGTTCAGAGCAGTGCCTGAAATTATGAAAAATAAAAATTTTAAATTGAAAACTGACTGGTTCTGTTTACCTTCAAAACTCCTACAAACTTTTTAATATTCCCTAAAATTCCGGGTTTATTCCTGTCTCTAAAAATCTGCGGGTTTTTTATAACTCTCTCAGGTCATCAGCCAAACGCACGATCTTTCGTGTTTACTTCCTAAGCTATAGGGGAGAGCTACAGTGAACCATCCCTTATATTTTATTTTAAATTTTTAATGCTTTTCTTTTAGGCTAATTGATTGCGGCACTGGATTGATTCTTATAGCTTTCAGAACACATAGTTAGCTCAGAATGAACCATTTTATCCTGACTGGTTGTTTTGAGCTTCTAAAAGTAAAAGTTTTCATCATCATACTTTTCTTCATTTTATAATTAAAGGTTATGGATAAATAAGATAAAACAGCTTTTTTGTAACTTTAAGATACTTGTTTTTATTTAACTTTAAAGTTAATATGTTTAAAAGAAAGCTTTAAATAATGTTTTTTATGAAAATGTATTGAACTTCAACATGGGGCACAGTGGACCACTCACTGCTGGGGTACAGTGGTCCACAATCTACTGTCACTGTAATGCAGAATTTTCAAAATATTTAATAGTTGCTTATTCTCTACAAAGAAATATTGTTTTAAAGTAATTATTTAACTGTAAAATAAAGTAAAGAAAGAAAAATGACAATTTATTGACCACAGTAAGAAATATTTTGGTTTGTATTTACTGCTTTAAAAAAAATAAATAAAAGTAGTCTATTGACTGTAGCCTGTTATTACTAAAAGAGTTTCTGGCAGGTTCTGAAATGTTATTACTCATTTTAGATGTAAAATAAAACAAATTTGAAATCAAAACTTAAAGGTTATTACTCTGTTGTTTATATCAGTGTTCTACCAAAAGTATTACAGGAAAATTTCAGGCTCATAAGTATTTTAGAGTTTCATTTGGAAATTTTAGTGTGCAATGACTTTATTTTACTTAATAAATGTATCTTAATCTGTTATTATTTTTAAAATATATATACATTTTTTTTATGTTTCTGTTTTATTTTATATGTGTTTTGTTTGAAAATGTTACTTGCAAATATACATTACGTTATTTTGAATGTAAAGGAGAAATAAAGAGGAATTAGATTAATTTAAAAAAATTATATTGTATTTCAAATAATACTTAATAGTAGACCACTGTTTCCAAATGAGTGGACCAGTGTTCCCCGCTCCTGGGGCACACTGGTCCACGTTATGAACCGCATACATATATATATATATATAATATAATTTTTTTTAAATGTATTTAAAACTATGTTCTGAGAAAATCCTGAAGCATGTAAAAATGTTTAAGGAATGTTCAAGAATATTTTCAGCAAGATTGGACTTTCCATTAAAGAGAAAAAAAATGTAAACTGCTAACGTGGTCCACTATGCTCCAGTCTCCAATACTCCCTGTAGGAAAAATTGGCTTTTCAAGGACAAACGTCCTCTTTTCACTATCCCTTCGGTGGTCACTCCTCTGCCTTTATCTTAAGTTAGTAACTATAGTAACGCTTGGTACTCATTTTATCGACCACGAAAGGATGAAAGGTTAAGTGAACATTGCCCGGTCGGCATTCCGGAATCGAATAGAGGACCTGTAGCATGGTAGTGCGACGCGCTAACCATTAAGTTACCGGGCTTCACAATAATTAACAGTTCTTTAAAAAAAAATCTCGTTCGACAACTAAATAATTTGAACGAATATGCTAACAGCAAAATACGCAAGACTTTCGATTCTTTTAATATATTTTTGCTATTTTTTGTCAATAACATGAATAATCATCTGGCTTTACTTCATTGCATTCGCTAATATTACGTCTTTTCAATTAACAAAAAAAAACTGTTGCGAATTGACGGTGAGTCGCGGACATCTTATAAATTCTAAAATGTATCTTTAATCCAAAAAGATTGAGAAACGTTGCTTTAATAACACCATGTGATTCTTAGCACATTCGTTCGTACCCGGGTTACAGATAATACTGCTCGGTGTATAGAACATAGGTGGAACTAATGTTTAATTGAAGATTCTAAGATTTTTTTTTTCAATTTAATATACAGGGTGTCCCAAATTTATCTTTACAACTTTGATCCTCCATAAAACCTAAACGAAATAAGATAGCAAAGTTCAATTTTATGCGCGTATAACAGCAATTCATAGTGTTTTATTTGCACTATAAAGAATGTTTTTGCTTTCAGGCACAATTCGGTAAGATCCATAACTGGTGATGGCTACACCACAGGAAAAGGCCCAGTGTGTGGGCTGGTTCATACAGATGAAGTCAGATACACAAGTACAAAGGAATTTTCGAACAAAATACGGACGTCACTCACTATCCATGTCCTCAATATCCGTGAGTTTCTTGATGCAAACTTTCTTGATAGGGGGATTGGACGCAATGGTCCAATTCTTTAGCCTCCACGTTCACCGGATTTAACCCCACTAGACTTTTTCCTGTGGGGCTATATTATAGTGTGTACCGCGCGCAAGTTAGGGATTTGAATGAGCTGAGTCACAGAATTACTTTGGTCATCGCCACGATTCATGTGGGCATGCTCTAAATAATAGGGCAGGATGTTAAATACAGTCTCGACGTTGTTCGCGCAACCAAAGATACTCATGTGAAGCTCTTCTAGCATCACATAAAACTTTGGAACTTGCTGTTCATCATACAATAAACAAATTTTTGTTATCTAATTTAGTTTGTTTTATGGAGGAACAAAGTTGTAAAGAAAAATTTGGGACACCCAATAAATTTTAGATTGCCCACTAACATTGCCATAAATCATTTTTGTATGAAAAATATCAATTATGTATTCAAAGTTTTAAAATTCATTAAGAATCATACTTTTGTATGAGCCACACGCCACGAGTTAATAGCTGAAGATATTGCCATATTTTGCTATTTACAGGGCCCGACTTATGCAGAGCCCCCCTTTTTAGGTGCCTCCCATGAAAGTAATCAGGATTTTCATTAAAAGGTGCCAAATGATTAAAATTAGCCAAAAGTGACCAAAATTCATATTTTCAAACATTTAAGAAGGGAGCGCGGCCCCTCTTCCCCTCTCTGCTTCCAGTACCCTCTCCACCCATGCAAAATACAAACTATATCATTAGAAAACTAATGATTAATATTTTATTGTGACAACTTACTATTCTATTCTTTTCAAAAGAAATTCCTTATTAACGTTTCCTTCGTAACGTGGCAAGTAAAAACCATTAATTATAAACAATTTGGAGCATTTTCTTTTAGACATCTTATAACGTCCGTAGACAAGCAAAGTAAAAGTTAGCAAAGAAATACTTGTATCAACCAATCTATAAATTTTTTTTTTCTACTATTATCCTATAAGCATTTTTTCTTAAAGTTGTGACCATCTTTTTGTGACACTCTTTATACAGATGTGAGCAGTACCGTGTACAAAATTTATGCATATAATATAATATGTATGTAGTTTAGTACTAGCCATTTACATATTTAAAAAAAAAATCTACAGATAGATGGAAGAGGGGGCCCCCCCAGAATGATTCCAGTCCCGGGGCGCCTCATAGCCTAAGTCGGGCCCTGGCTATTTACTGCATTTTTTTAAATTCTCATTATTTCAATTTTAAGCACATAGTTGGATTACATATCTGTCGTTATATTTGTACTTTATTTATTTTATATATTTATGTATATACTTTATGAAGTTTTAATTTCATTATGAAATATTAGCCAGAAACAAATGATGAACTACTTATATTGATTTAAGTGAAAAGAGGTTAATATTTTATAAATGGGATGCACGCGATGTAGATTTTTTAAAAAATCCTGTTCAAAAATGATTTGAAAAAAAGACATAAAAAATCTGTAAATATAGATACAGTTTTCAAACAAATGAAATTTGAAATTTCATATTTTGTCTATACACGACGCACGGTGTAAAAATTGAAATCGTACGATGTTCAGCAATTTAAAAAATTGTGTTACATGCGAAATTTATTAATCTTCTCGTTGTCCCCGTCAATATGACATCTTACTCACGGTCATATTTTTGATTTCTAATATAAATAATGAATATTATATTTTAGAATAAAATATAAAACATATTTTTTTCTTTTCTAGGTGAAACTAACAAACTTAATCAAGAATCTATAGAAACTGCATCTTTAGTCCCATCCAAAGAGAATGAAAATTTGCTTAGCGAAAACGAAGTTTTAAATACGAACGAAAACAATGCTTTAAAAGCAGAGTCTCCAATAACTAATACTAGCATTATAAAATCAGAGTTAGTTGAACACAATCATAATGAAGATACAAACATTGAATCAAACATAACAGCAGAATTTATTTCTAACACGACAGATGTTCAGATGCATGAGATGGATCATCCTTTGGTTGCAAATGATTTCCCGGATAATGTCCTCTCGGATATTTTGAATCAAAGTGGAGATTCGATATTCTTACAAGCTTTGAATGATAACAGCAGTAATATCGATTCAATCGAATTCGATGAAACATCTCTACTGAGCGAAGGAGGCCATATAGCTATGTTACAAGAAGTCACCACGATTGGTTTTGAGCTTTTAATCGACTCCGAAACGAAGCAAAATTCGATTCTAGCTGAATTACTAAATTCACAGTCGAACTTAATTGATGATGACGATGATCTTGACGATGAAGATATTAGTTTTGTCACTATGCAGTTCAATCACAGCAAAGAAAACGAATTGCATGAAACAATAACAGATATAAAACAAACGGGTAATCCTGACGTTGAATTTAATACAGATGAAATAGAAATTGAAAACAATGAATTCGGATCAGATGATGGCAAGACTGAGAACACTAAATTTGGCTCAGATGAGGACAAGACAGAGGACACTAAATTTAACTCAGATGAAGGCAAGACTGAGAGCAGCGAATTTGGCTCAGATGAGGGCAAGACTGAAGACGGTAAATTTGGCCCCGATGAGGACAAGACTGAGGACGGCGTACTTGGCTCAGATGAGGGCAAGACTGAGGACAGCGTATTTGGCTCAGATGAGGGCAAGACTGAGGACGGCATATTTGGCTCAGATGAGGGCAAGACTGAGGACGGCGTATTTGGCTCAGATGAGGGCAAGACTGAGGACGGCGAATTTGGCTCAGTTGAGGGCAAGACTGAGGACGGCGAATTTGGCTCAGATGAAGGCAAGACTGAGGACGGCGTATTTGGCTCGGATGAGGGCAAGACTGAGGATGGCAAATTTGGCTCAGATGAGGGCAAGACTGAGGACGGCGAATTTGGCTCAGATGAGGGCAAGACTGAGGACGGCGAATTTGGCTCAGATGAGGGAATGATTGAGGACGGCGAATTTGATATAGGTGAAATCAAAAATGGGCATAATGAATCTGAACTTTCAGATTCAGTTCAAGATGCAAAAGTAACGGAAATTTCAAATATTGAGCCAGAAGATCCAAGGTGTCCCGATCCCGGTTGGTGCATATTTTGGTTTATGGCTATAGACTTATGTGCGAAAGATAGTCATTGTCATGGTTCTTTATTATGCTGCACGATTGGTTGTTCAAAGAGCTGTATAGATGCTGATAATGACTTTTTGTAGGACTTATTTGCTTTTAAGAAAGATTTTAAACACTTGTACGTAAGTGGAACTTTGTAAATACTTCAATGATTTTAGTGTAAATTTCATTATCAGATAATTTAAATATTCGACTAGTAAAGATAGTCATTGATATCTCATACATTGCATGTAGGGTTATTCAAAAACGTGATTTAGAAGCTGTGGTTAATTACTGTAATATTCGTTTTTTATGAAACCAGTTTGCTTCTAAGAAATATCTGAGATACTTATATTTAAGTGAAACTTTTTAAATATGATATCCTCAAGGATTTTAATAAAAAGTTCATAGTACTGGGTAGTTTATTATTTTAAATATCTGACTGCTAAACGTACTCATTGTGATAGATGCAATCTACGTTACACGTGTAGACGTTTAAAGACGTAGGGGAGAGTGGTAATGAATGGGCCAATATTTGGTTTTTAATTTTTGTAATTTTTTCTAATTTTTTTTTTTTTTTTTTTTTTTTTTTTTTTTGCTCAGAATTGGCTCTTCAGTTACTTTACTTATTTGGTTATATAAAAAAGTCATAAAAATTGGATTAGAAAATGTCAATAATGAATGATAATAGAAAATAAAAATATAGAAATTTGGCCCATTCATCCCCCATCCATGGGGCAGAATGGGCCATTGAAGGTAATGAATTTTTATTCACTAAATATGACAAAATGAATGGTACTTGACATGGTATGATCAAAGCATACTGAAATAGTGAGTAATACACAATGCTTATCAAAATTTATGAACATCAAAAGTTATATTATTAAATCACATAATTGTAGCAGAAAAATGACAAAATAATGAGATTATAAGAAAGAAAGAACATAAAATATACATAAAAGTAATAGATAATACACGTTATGATTTAAAAAAATTTATATTTTTCAAAATTAATATTAAACGACATGGTTGTAACAGGGTTGGAACTGCCTATTGACTATTTAGTGTAAATTTCTGGTATTATTATACCCATCAGATTCAGAATATAAACAATTATTCTAGTTTTATATCAAATGGGAAAATACTGGTGTAGGTGGTGTGGTCAACAACTGGACAGTTTATCTTAATCATTTATACAATTGAACTTGTTTTTAATAAATAACTGATATTTCTTAAGGTGAAAATGTGCAAATTATTTTTTAGACATCACAATAAACCTATTCTAACTAGACAGTAATTTAATCTAAATCCATTGCAGCCAGTCATGTTTCATATTAAAGAGAAAATCAGAAAAAAAGAAAGAAAAACCATATTTTCATGATCAGGGCAAAGGTGGCCCATTCAGCCCCACCTATACTTCTGGAATATATTCAGACATTTTTAGTACATTAAATTCGAATAACATCCAAATACATCCTAAAATTAGTTTACAGATATGCAAAGACTTGCTAATACATATATCTGCAATGAAATAATGGATACTTTTAAGCTTATTTATTTTACTTGAAAAGGGAAAAAATTTACTTTTCAATCAGATTCTTGACCATCCTACTCTAGTGGGAAAATGGCTTCTCCCAAACAATGGATAATTTGATGAGTTTGGTAGAACAAATGGCTTCATCTATTGGTGGCATCTAAAATAATTTTATACAAATACTTTTTCATATTTTGTTAATGGCCCATTCATTACCACTCTCCCCTACATAGATGTCGATAACTAATTATCGTGAATTCAATTCTTTTTATGAAATATATTTGCTTTCAAAAGTTATCTTAAATGTATACTTTGAAAATATACTTCCAAAACTTTGAAAATATGAAATCCACAACGACTGTTAGTATAAAAGTTCACAGCAGTGGATAATTTAATGTTTTAAACATCTTACTACTAAACATAGTGTGATATATTGTTGTATCATCTTTTATTACTGCATCATCTATGTTGCATGTGTGGTTATTTCAATACATGTATGCATATCGAAAATGAATTAATTGAGTTACATTTTAAAAGTATTTAAAAGATTTGCATTTATGAAAAATTTTATATTGCATCCCGAAGGATTTGTTAGCATAAAAATTTCTAATAATAGAGGATTTAATGTTTTAAATACCTGGCTGGTAAATATATTAGTTGATAAATTTTCATTTTGCTATAGTTGCTTCAAGATTTACATAGATGTCGGTAACTAACTATCGCAGAATTTGTCTTTATGAAAATCATTTGCTTTTAAGAATAAGAAATACTCGAAATACTTGTATATAAGTGAAACTTTGTAAATATTACATCCCCATGGATTTTAGTATAAAAGTTCACAATACTATTATCATTATTATTTCAAAACTTTCTTGATATTAAATGAACTTTCAAAATTTGATGCATACGCGTGAGTACGGGCTTCTGAGCCCAGCCCGTAAAGACCATTCTAGCAAATTCTGACTTTTGAATTTTATTATTTGTTAATTGTAAATTTTATATTAAATTTAAAATTTTGGCGTAAAAAAGTTAGTCTACATTTTCTGGCATTTTTTTTTTTAAACCAGGACTGAAGCTGGCCACTCTAGAAGAGCCGGTCCCTGGTAATTTGTACCGGCTCTACCCACCTCTATACGGACATGCCGATTTCAAAAGTGAAAATGTCCTTAAAATCGTTCGACCAGGGTTGGGGTTTTGGACGTCCAAAACTAGTTTTGGACAGGACATGTGGGTTTTACTGTCCAAAACTGTACTAAAGTGTCTAAAACTGTACTAAAGCGTCCAAAACTGTACTAAAGTGTCCAAAACCTTAAAAAAAGCAACATTCCACATGTAACCACTGCACACTTATTAAACATATGAATGAATATAAATATCTCACAATATATTTTACTAACATTCCATTTAATTCTTTGGGAAATGAAAAAAGTTCAAATTTTTTTAATAACTGTGTAACATAAAAAGTTCTTTTTCTGTTAAAATTGAGTTATAACAATAAGAAAGTCTTTATAATACCACCCATGTAGTATAGGGAAGGCAGATTTGCTTTTGTTTCAATTTTTGTGTAAGAAAATGTTACAAAGAAATTTCTTTTAAATAATGTTTCATTGTAAATTATCTTTTCTAGATTATAGGACAATGAAAGAAAACACGAATATTTAATTTAAAATCTAGAAGTTATTTTTTAAAATATGTATTTTTATTATAAATTTAATCTAATTCTAGTGAATATTCTATTTCTTAAGAGTTAAATAGTGTTGTTATAATAATCAGTGGCGTGGCGTGAAAATTTTCGGTGGTCATCGCAATTATTTAAGTTTGTGGTGAAAAATTATTAACTCTAAAATTCAATGGTTGAATGTTCAAAAAAGAAACTTTAAATCTTACCTTCACTTATACATGAACTCCAAATGTTCTGCTAAAACTGGATCGTAGAGTTTTAAAAGCTTATTAAGAGTTTTAAAATATTGCTTGGTCATCGCCGCATCCAGCGATGACCGGACGCCACGCCACTGATAATAATAGTCATATAATATAATGTTATAATAATAGTCATATAATATAGTGTTATAATAATAGCCAATATCTAAATATCTCATAATCAAAATCAATTATTTTTATTTATACTATTTCGTAATATACACATACACATAGTTGCCAGCAGTAAGCTGGTTTAATCAGTATGCTGAACCTGAACTCCATATATCAATTATTTCCAGTAACAACTCTCGGGACTTACAGTAACAGAATTAGAATGCATTTTTCATAAAAATCGTTAGTACTTCTATTAACTACTATTATTTAAATGAATAATATAAAAATTATGATACATAATTAGATTTAATATCTTTTTAATGAAATTACCTTGTTACGTAGGGCAATTAGGTTGTTACTACTAAATTGTTAGGTAGTATAACGTAGGGTAATTAGGTTGTTAATACTAAATTGGTATTTTTGTATTGTAATCTTTTTGCCAATTTTTTAAACTTTTAGCATTGTTCTAATAAATACAATTTTACTACAAAATATAGTTTTGGACAGTTTAAGACAGTTTTAGACAGAAGGGTTTTGGACAGTACGGTTTAAACCATGAATTTTACCGTGGTTTTTACCGTTGTGTCCAAAACCTTGCCAACCCTGCGTTCGACATACCGATCCCAAATGTCCTATCCTATGCAAACTAGTCGGACGTGGCAATCCTAAAACTTTCCATCGCATACATGTTAATACTTCAAAATTCGCTATCACAGTGCCAAAATCAAATGGCAATCTATGCCCATCATGAGGATGCTAAAGATATGAAATTCCGTGCATTAGTTCTTGAGATATGACTATCGCTAAAATCGTGTAAATCCTACAAAATGCAGCTTACCAGCGCCACTCATTGGGCGATTAACACCAAAACCTAATCAGCAACAACATTTTCTACGTCTAACTGAATCCTAAATTAGATGAAGATTCGTGCATTAGTTCTTGAGATATAGCTGTTGCGGCAATTATGAAAAACGCGGCATAGCAGCGCGATCTGTTGGGCGATTTTAACCAAAACGTAAACAGCACCAATTCCCATCAGGGATTAACTTAACCTGAAGTTTGATGAAATTCCGTTCATTAATTCTTGAGATACAGCGATTGTGGAAATCGTGAAAAATGCAGCATAGCAGCGCCACCTGTTGAGCGATTTGCATCAAAAATTAATCAGCACCAATTTATATCATGGACTAACTGAATATAAACTTTTATTAAATTCCGTGCATTAATTCTTGAGATAGAGCGCCCACAAAAATTTGTGTCACATATAGATACACAGACAGCAGGCTCAGACAGATATTTTGTAATAACATGTTTTTCGGGATCTCTGACCTCTAAAATGTGTAACTCCGTCGAAAACCGGAATTCGAAAATTTTCACGAATCCAATACTTTCTTGTAAAGATATAAGAAAGTAAAAACAAAAATATATATAAATGCAAACGAGAAATTTGAAAAAAAGAAAAAGAAAAGAAAACGCTGCCTATTGGTTTAACATTAGTTTGCGAGTGTTTTCGCCTTACCAAAGTTGACTGTTAACTACAAAAAAAATACATTGGAACGCGTTTAAAGTTACCATTAAAACATAAAAAATAAAGACAAAGAAATAAGTCTAAATTATATATAATTTTAATTAATTTTCAGCAGTGAAATTACGCTCGAAATTATTGAATATTTCGATACGTGTTTTATCACATTGTTAACTAAGCGTAGAACCAACAGAGTGAAAAATGGCCAAGCCGGGAATCGAACCCGGAACCCTTGGAATTGCGCTCAAAGTGCTCTACCATAAAGCTACAAGGACGATACCCAGCTTTACCATATCTTACTCCCATATGTTGGTAAGGCTGCAACTGCAGCACAAGATGGAATAGTCTTCGTGAGCACACAATCCTGTGGCGAAACATGAGACAAAAATAAACCCAGCATCAGTGAACACACGTGCATAATTTTAATTAATTTTTCAATTAATTTTCAGCAGTGAAATTACGCTCGAAAATCGTGATTTATCATTTTGTTTTTCCATCATTTTTCCATCTTGGGCTGCAGTTGCAGCCTTACCAAACATATGTGAGTGAGAGATGCTAAAGCTGGGTATCGTCTTCGTAGCTTAAGACTGTTCTCAAATCCAAAAGGGCAACTTTATGACATAAGTTGTAATTTATTTTTGTTCGGAAATGCGTGAAACTAGGTGTTGTTGTTCAGAAACTATGTAATTGAACGTTTTTACCCGACTGCCAAGAAGAGTTATGTGTTTCACGCGTATCTGGGTATGTGGATTTCTTTAAACCCTCGAACCATCCCAACGGCTGGATGAATTTTAATGAATGAGGTCTCTATCGATTCGTCTTAACCGTCCGATCGTTATAGGCTAGTTTTTGTTTTTATAAATTCAAAATGGTGGTAGAGACGAAAAAAAAAATTACGCACTCTATTGAGTGGCATGTCATTGGATAGGTCTTTCAAAATGAAGATGTTTCATTGACTATTTTACAGTTAGAAACTCCATTTAAATATTATACAACCTGGAAGTGGTCTCTAGGTAGAATATCTAGCTTTACTTCAACTCTCAGGCCTTCCAATTTTATATCTTTCCGTTAAAAAATGAATTTGTAAATGTGTCGAAACATTTTGCACTTGTTGAACAAAGCAGTTGAGAACAGTTTGTTTTAAAAAATCAAAAAACCCGACTGCGTAAAAAGCGAACTAATTATTTCTCATCAATGTGAAACTATTTTTTTTTATTACTTACCTATTTTTTTTTATTTACTTGTGTTGATGACTTTTAAGTTGTGTTTAATTGTCAGTTCCTATCTATAAACACTGTTTTGATGAGACCTATAGATGTCTATGAAGGTTAGAGTTGCAGTAAAGTTAGAGATCCTACCTACACATTTTCCAGGTTGTGTAATATTTGAACGGAACTTCTGACTGTAAAATAGTCAATGAAACATAGTCTTCATTTTGAAAGACTTATCCAATGATATGCCACTCAATAGGGTGCGTAAAAAAAAAATTTCGGCTCTACCGCCAATTTGTATTTTTCGGTCGCCATTTTGAATTTAAAAGAACAAAACCTAGTCTATAACCATCGGACGGTTAAGACGAATCGAAATAGATCTCATTCATTAAAATCTATCCAGCCGTTGGGATGTTTCGAGGATATAAAGAAATCCACATACCCAGATACGCGCCAAACACACAACCCTTCTTGGCAGCCGGGTGAAAAGGGTTCCGGGTTCGATTCTCGGCTTAGACATTTTTCACTCGGTTGGCTCTACGCTTAGTTAGCAATGTGATAAATCACGTATTAAAATACTCAAGTTTAAATGAATTGCAAATTTCTTAATCCAACACCAAACTGCACTCAATTTTCATAATTTCAAAAGTTTCTAGCACAATTAATTCAACTAAATTTACGTTACTCACCAATTTATCTTGGATAGATTACAGCCAGCATACCAAAGTGGAGGTGGCACTTTAAACGGGTTCACTTGTGCGCTGTTTACACTGTCACAACTCAGTTTTTTCACGGATAGCACAATCAATTGCTTCATGTTTTAACGTTCACATCGATTCAAAAGAAATTTTTTTATTACAATCTATACATCAATTTCTCATCTGAAAGTTTCAAATCATCATGCATAGGCATTTGTTATCAACAAAGATGTTATGACGTCTCGTTTATCTATTGTGATCGACATCAATTAATTGTAATATTGTTTCTGTCTTCGATGCAAATTACAATTTATTATTCAGCATTTTCAAAACAATGCTTGTTGCATATTAAACTAGTCCATTGACGTTTGCATTGGTGCAGGCAGACTGAAATTCAAGGAAGAGAACAAGAATTTATAGAGGTAGGGGGGAGGGGATGTTATGGTAAACTAATTCTTTACAAGGGTTCGTAAATATCATATTTTCGAAAATATCAAAAATATCCGATATTTTGATATATATTCGATATTTTCAAAACAGTCAACTCACTGCTGACAAATATTTTCAAGCATAATATAAATTAGAAACTAAAACATATTTCACTTAACATGGCAAACTTAATAAAACAATATTCTAAAAATGCATTTTTTTTTTTTTCATTTAGAACAAAATTGAAGATCAAATAATTGAAAACAGATACAATTTGCTTTATACACTTGCATAATATACAGGAATATTACAAATGATGGATCCGATTTTAAAAAAATCATATTTTCGAAACTGCTGCACATATTACAATAAGTGATACATGAATTTAAAGAGAAATATACTAAGTTTTTTTCAACTACAAATGTTTGCTGTGTGACCCTCTTGTTACATGGCATACGTCCAATCTGTAATCCAGTTCGTTCCAAACATTTTGTAGCATCACTCTGTTAATGGTTTGGATTTCTGCACAAATGCGTTCTCTAAGTTCCGACAGTGTCAAATATCTTATACTATAATGCGAGCAAAAATTGTGTGTGTGTTTGTGTGTGTGTGTGTGTCGGTGTGTGTGTGTGTGTGTGTGTGTGTGTGTGTGTGTGTGTGTGTGTGTGTGTGTGTGTGTAAATTTTATCTTGAAAACGGCTCTAACGATTTTGACGAAATTTTGCACCCTACTGTTTTCGGGCACAAAAAGACCACTGGGATGGATCTCGTGTTCGAAAAAATTCGATTAGTGGGTCATTTTGGGTCATAATGGGTCAGGGTCAAGCTAATTATATCTAAAGAACGGCTCAATCGATTTTGACTAAATTTTGTATCTAACCATTTTCGGGCACTTAAAGACCAATGGGATGACTCACGTGTTCGAGAAAATTCGATTAGTGGGTCATTTTTGGGTTACTGTTGGTCAAGCTATTTTTATCTAAAAAACGGCTCTAACGATTTTCACTAAACTCTATATTCTACAGTTTTGGATTACGAGAAGACCATTGGGCTAAGTCACATGTTCGAGAAAATTCGATTAGTGGGTCATTTTTGGGTCACCGTGGGTCAAGCTAAGTTTATCTAGATAACGGTTCTAACGATTTTGACGAAATTTTGCACCCTACTGTTTTCGGGCACGAAAAGACCATTGGGATGGGTCTCGTGTTCGAGAAAATTCGATTAATGCGTCATTATGGGTCAGGGTCAAGCTAATTATATCTAAAAAACCGCTCAAGACATTTTCACAATTTTTTAATATACGGCCGTTTCTGGTCATGAGATGACCATTGGGCTAAGTCACATGTTCGAGAAATTCTATTAGTGGGTCATTTTGGGTCCTAATGGAACAGGATCAAGCTATTTGTATCTAAAAAACATGCTCAAAATATTTTGACCAAATTTTATATTGTACTGTTTCTGGGCATGAGAAGAGAATTGGGCTAAGTCACATGTTCGAGAAAATTCGATTAGTGGGTCATTTTGGGTCCTAATTGAACAGGATCAAGCTATTTGTATCTAAAAAACGGCTCAAAAGATTTTGACAAAACTTTGTACTACACCGTTTCTGGACAAGAGAAAACCATTGGGCTGGGTCGCATGCTCAAGAAAATTCTATTAGTGGGTCATTTTGGTGATAATGGGTCGGGATCAAGCTAGCGGCATCTCAAAAAGGTTCAAACAATTTTGACTTTTTTTGTTATACCGTTTCACAGTACAAAAAGACCATTGAAATAGTTCACATGTTCGATAAATTTCGGTTAGTGGGTTTTTGAATCAACGTGGGTCAAGATTCTTTTATCTAGAAAACAACTAACGATTTTCACTAAATTTTGTATTCCATCGTTTTCAGGCTCGAGAAGAGCATTGTGTTATGTCGCATGTTCGAAAAAATTCGATTAGTGGGTCATTTTGGGTCACTATGTCTGAGGGTCAAGTAATTGCATCTAAAATAGCAAGAATGATTCAATGGGAATAATATATCGAGATAAACACAAAGCTAATTTTGACCGAGCTTAGCTCGGTCATTCCTGCTAGTATTGTTTATGTACCACCAATGCCGAAAACAAAGTGTTCAGATCTTAAAGAACACATTTGTAAAGCTTTCAGAACCATTGACAGAGTGATGCTACAAAATGTTTGGAACGAACTCTATTACAGATTGGACGTATGCCGTGTAACAAAAGTGTCATACATCGAACATTTGTAGCTGCAAAAAACTTAGTATATTTCTCTTTAAATTCATATATCACTTACTGTAATACAGGCTCGGCGAATCTTTTCACGGGTGCGTGCCAAAAATTCACAAACAATATCTATCAACAATGTAACGTGCCAAACTTACACAAAATAATTTTGAAGAGTGCTATGTTTATACGAAACACTGGTTATAAGATCAGTTGCTTTCATGCATTAATAATTAAAAAATAATAAAAATCAAAAGGCGATTTTTCTATATATTGGAATCAGCCATTAAATGAATTCTTAATTCTTAAATAGGATTCATTTATGCGGTATGTACTGTAATAAGGGGCAAAATACGAGTTTTTATTTCATTAATTTTAAACTTATTATTGATGCAACATCTCGGTTATAATTTTCCAAGTTGCATTAAACAATGTACTAATAATGTATCGATGGGATTTTTTCTGTTGTACGTTCGATGGAAAATACTTTATATCTGGTTCATATTTTGTTATTTTTACAAATACATAGTTAAATTAGATCCGTTTGCCATTTTATTGCAGTGACTGTCAAACGAAATTTTGAAAATTACGGCTTTTTAAATTCATATAGAAAGGCAAAATACATGTCGAAAACACAGCATAGAATGACAGGAAAAAAATATTCTGATGTGTTAACTGATGCAAAGAATAATTGCATTATTTGTGATCTGCCCGTATGAAACAAAATTTTATTGGTTATAACATAAATAAAGAATAGATTTTATCTGTATAACGATTATAAAAATTAAAATTTTTCGCGTGCCAGAAAAATTAGCTTACGTGCCAACTCTGGCACGCGTGCCATAGGTTCGCCAACCCTGCTGTAATATGTGCAGTAGTTTCGAATATGATTTTTTTTTTTAATCGGGTCCATTATTTGTAATAGTCCTGTGTATATATAGATAACTAGATATAGGATTCAGTATCAAGAAATCAGGAGTTTTTAAAACAAAATTTTATATACAAAATAGTTTTTTTAATTAAAGAATTTTAACATAAATGTAAGCTTGTCTTATCTTTTATTCCCTAACATATTATACAGTTTAGACTCAACTGAATCACCAGAAAAGATTTTTTTCTAATGAAGCTGTATATGATCGATTATCTAAATTACAGTTTATCTTTCAATGGCTGTTCTGTATTAATTGTTTGAGATAATTATTAGTTCATTTAAAAATAAAAACTTCAAAGATAAAGGTTAGAAAATATATTTATTTTCTTCTTTGGCTGAAAAAGTCGCTGCCTGAGTACCAACAAAAATTTTTTTTATATATACTGAATGACACAATAACAGTTGCAAATTTCATTTACACTTGTTTTGACTATAAATATCGAAGTTTCTTGCACAGTGATATTTTGAAAATAAATATCAAATATTATACAACATATCAAACATCTTGATATTTTGAAAATATATATAAAAATATAAAAAATCTTGATATTGTAATAATAAGCATAGGATATACACATCAATTAAATATACATACCATGATATGTATCGATTGATATATATCAACGAGCCCTGTTCTTTACTAATCTCGAGTACAGAGTGGTCATAAAAAATTTTCCCGATACATGAACCCCTAGCGGCCTAACCGCTCAAGAAATCAAAATAAAATTTTAGCTATATCTATTTGAACGTATGCGCTCGAGATCGTGATAATTTAAAACAATAGAGCTTTCACGGTTACGGTTACAGTGAACAAATTTCGAATGGCAACACCCACTTTTTTCATGCGCAAATTCATCAGCGCATTGAAAAAGCATAAATGGCGTTGGAATGATACACGTACTATGAAAATTACCGGCGTAAAACACTTGCAAAAAAAGACCATTTCGAGGAACGAAGAAGTGGCTACAAGACATGTTTTTCAATAGCCGATTTGTTTTCCCTTGTGAACTGAGTAATGTTGTAAGATTTGATTTAAAATGTATTTTTGAGTTGTATTTGTGTACACATAGTGAAAATAAAAATGTAATCATTCGTTTTAGAGTGCTGAATATTACGTTAGATAGGAACTGATTAGGATATGAGTGCCACGATATTACACTGGCAATTTTAGTCATACGCGTATCGTTCCAACGCCATTTATGGTTTTTCAATGCGCTGATGAATTTGCGCAGGAAAAAAAAAAAGGTGTTGCCATTCGAAATTGTTTCACTATAACCGTAACCGTGAGAGATCTATTGCTTTAAAATCAATATTTTCTTTATTATTATTATTATAGGAGCGATTAAGTGTCCTCCCCTACAAAAAATAAGATACGTCCCCTTTCAGAATAATGTACCTTTAAATTTATGAAGATTTATGTCTTATTTTTTTCTCTAAATTACTATTACATTATTTTTTTAATCGCAGAATCCTTATGCCTACCACTGTGAAATATATACGCATCGAATAAGTCGCAGTGTTAAAAAGTCAATGAGTTTTCTATTCAAAATATCTACAACTATTTAGGTATACTAATCTTAGCCTTCTTTAATTTAACATTTCGACATTAAGTAAAGCAAAGATTACTAATCAAAATCAGTGGTAACTATTTTAATTTAAAAAAAAAAGAAATAAAAAGATAACTCTAATAAGAAGTGTGTAAATCGCTACCTCTAATTACACTGGTCGGCAAAAAAATATAAAAAGTTCCTCCCTGCATACTAAATATGTAAAGTGTACAGATCTAATATTCCTAATTCTAAATATGTTATCCAAATTTCTCCAGCACGTACCATTTTTCCGAGAAACGTTTTATAATAATAACAATCAGTGAAGGATTGTTATATTAATTTTCAATGCTAGATAAAATTGAAATCAGGAAAAAAGTGCTTTCGCTGTCTTGGATATGAAATCCCCCCCCCCCCCCCCATTTCGTGTCCGAATTTACTATTTGTTATCCACTAATGTATTTTCATTCCTTATACCGTTGTAACTCGGCTAATCATATTTATATATTTTCTTATAACTAATTTTACATATCTACATTTTATGGTTTACAAAATTTCCACTTACGTTTTAACAAGATATAAAATACCTTAATTTTAAAAGCAAACCCTCCTACCAAAAGAATGGTACGCAATACAGCAATTTCGTTACTATATTTTTATTTAGTAGAGTGAAATCTCTAGGAATCAACTATTATTTTTACAGAGAGGATTTTGGTGCCGGCCAGTAAAAGATAAGATTGTTGCATGTTTTGAGTCATATCAATAACGGTGACCTTCATTGTTTGCAACTTGCTGGAGTGCGCCCCTGCTTACTGAAAGGTTAGACAGCCTGATCTATATTATAAAGCAAAAGTACGAGGTTAGGCTGAAAAGTAATGCACACATGCTTGTAGAACATCAATAAAAACAAATAGCAAGATTGGACAAAAAGTACAATAAAGTACAATTCTTAAGCTTCAAAATCATATACAGTACAGCCCCGATTATCCGCGGAATTGGGTGGCAAGGGCACCGCGGATAACAAAAATCGCGGATAACCCGAAAAAGACAGAAAATGGGGGTGCAAGCTCGAAAAAAAAAAAGAAAACTCAACATGAAAACTATGTTTTAGTGTACAAATAACATAATAAAATGTTTAAAATACATACATATGCGCAGTACAGCCAAAACTCTTGCTTTACGTCTAAATCACTAAAATAAAGAACAGTACACAAACAATGCCATACATACTGTACAAAAAGTGTCGAGTTACACCTTTTTTTAAAAAAATCAGTCACTTGTTTTTGCTTCTTGCTTTAGAAACACCTTTTCTATCTCAAAAATGAAGCAATTCTTGATATGCTCTCCTGGAATTTATCATAATAGTCTTAGTTAATTGTTAAATATTTTAATTGCTGTGCTTACGTTTAGTTAATAAAATCAAGAAAAGACATCAAGACTTTGTAATTGATATTTTAAACATGGCAACCGTAACTAGAAATATTCTTCTATTACTTTCGAATAGTACATGATTTTTTCTGTTTATATTTATTAATAGAGCTTATTGTATTTTTCTTGCTTAAATTTTAAAATGTGGCTTAAATTTGGCTTAAATTTAAAATTTTGACTTAAAAATTTGGCTTAAATTAAAAAAAAAAAAAAAAATTTGCTTCGCGGATAATCGGGGCTCTACTGTATTTATTTTTCAACATAGTCACTGTTAAGGTTAAAAAATTTCTCCCAACGTGTAACAAGTTTTTTTTTAATTCCGTCACTGAACATTTCTTCCGACTTTTCTCGAATCCAGGACTTCACAGCTGCCTTCGCCTCACCGTCCGAGGTGTAATGATCACCCTTGAGGTCTCTCTTGAGTAGAGGAAAAAAATAAAAGTAGCAAGTCGCAAGATCGGGGAATTAAGGAGGGTCGCGGAGCCTCAGCAGTTGCGAATTTTACGCTACGGGATCCCAATTGTTCAATAATGGAATCGACACGTTTCTTGGATTCCAATACGGTTTGCGATACACTTTTGAGGGATTCGCCGGTCATTTTCAGTCAAATCGTCGAAGAGTTTGACTGTATGAGTATGACGTCGATGTTTATCGTTTTGGATAGTGATCGGACGTCCGCTGCGTTTTTCATCAACAATTATGGCTTTTCCAGGCTTGCAATCACAAAATTTTACTGCCGATCGATTTACAATAGACTTATCAACAGCATCGTCATCTTTAAATGACGATGAATCTGAGCATGAGTCACTTTTTCAGCAGTTAAAAATTCGATAAAAGCACGCTGTTTAACTCGCGTTGACATAGCACTACAACACATCTCCATACTTCCGCTTCTCAAATCCACTGGATGAATTCAGCAACTTCAAATACGCACATGCGCATAAAGGGGGATGTTACTTCCACATGCCGCAGGGCGCGCTTCTGAAGTTCATTTCGTTCGCACTAAAACCGCCGCGGCGAGAGGCCTCTTTTCGTCCGCAGCCCTTTATTCTTCTACTCTATTCCGACTCTTTTGCGGAAGCAAGGTTCATAGGTCCCCAGCCACGTCCCGAGTAAAACACACTCTAGCGAAAGCCAGGTTGAAAAGAAAATCAAAAATTGAAACCGGACAAATTTAAAAGGGAAATTACACAAATTAAAGACACCGAAAAGCAGGAAGGGCGGACTTGGGGCGGTGAAGCTACCGAAAGACTCCTGCTACTTCGAGCCTATTATTAGAAAGTTTGAAATTTTAACTTTTATCAAGTTAAAAGAATATATTGCAGATTGTTTTATTGTAAATATAAAAATACAAACTTCCTACACAGGTAGTGTAGAAAGTTTGAAATTTTAAGCAGCGCAATGTATGTGTGCATTATTCATCAGCCAACAACCCTGGTATGTTCGTGAGTAATTTTGACGGCAGCGAAGACGTGTTCAATAAATTTCACTTTTGCTGTTTTTTAACACTTTCCAACATAGTTCAAAAGTGTTTATGCATTCGGTTTGCCTGGCCGTCTGTGGATGCTCTAACTCGCGTAAATATACTCAGATGCTCGTGTAATTGATATATGTTAATGATGTTTACTGTGGCATGTTCGGTATTGAATATGAAGTGTGTAGCATTAATAGTTCGTTTACAGGGGCTCTCAAAAGCATTCCGTAGCCTTATGGTCAATGGTGAAAAATCGTTTGCAGTGTATTTTAATGAAATTACGCTTTTTCAAAGGTATTGAAACTGATATAAATCACTGAATTTCACTACAACATGATGACTATAGAATAGGGCGTTCATAGCATTTATCGTTCATTTACAGGGACACACAAAAGAAATCGGTTACAATACTGTCTTCGAGCAATAATTGCTGGAAGTGCGTTTTCAATTTCGGTATGCGCTTTTAAATTTAACAAATTTTTGTATGTTTTTCGTTGTGTATAAATTCTATACCTCATATACAGGACTACACAAAAAATTTCACGTACCACTCTCCTTATTAACGGAAATTGCTGAAGAGGAATTTTCGAATGTGGTAATGTATTTTATAACTGAACTAAATTTTGGCATGGATGTAGTTTATAGGTACACATGGAGGACGAAATAATACGAACACCTGTGAAGCAGTATGACGAATTTCACATCTGCAGTACTGCCGCGCCACCTAGTGAGCGTGAAGAGGAAGGTATCAGTCTCTTAACAGCAGTCACCTGCGTAGCATGTGTCTATCGAACTGTCTGCGATAAATTGAAATGTCAGAGTTCCAAAGGGGGCATTCCACATCAAATCAGGCAGTAAAATATCAATATGTAACCCACCATCACAGATTTTAATGAAACTGCGTGTGTTTGTTCTTACTATTAAGATATGATCACCAGTAATTTTTTTTGCTCCTTGGTGAAATAGTTTCTGAGAAAAAAATTGTCAAAATTTTGGAAAACTGCTGTCAGTTGGCATTCTTGACTGCTCGGTTTTCAAATGTAGCATGTCATATATATAATCATATTTCAATATCTACTCTACAAATCATCTTGAAATAATTTATGCATAATATTTTGGGTTCCCAGTTAATGAAAAAAAAATACTGTTCCGCTTATAACATTTTAAGTGTGTCTAAAAAAATGTTTAAACTTTGAAGTGGTGAATTTTTTTATGAAAAATAATGCATTAACAAGAAAAGCACTATCAACAAAAGGCGGTATTTTTATTAAATTTATTTTTTTTTGTGGGATATATACTTAAAGGTGTCCTTTACCTGATTCTGAAATAAAAATAGTGGGATTTTGGGTGTTTTTAGTAGTATTTTCTATTTAAAAATATTTTGAGGCGCATTTCAAATCAAATCAAGCAGAGTCATTCCATGTCAGTTCCTCTAAGCCATTTAATTCACTGCCACACATTTCAATGAAACTGGGTTTGTTTATAGCTCATTTTAAGACGTAATCACCTTTAATTTTCTTGAACCTAAGTAAAATATTTTTTAAGATAATAAAATATCAAAATTTTGAAAAATTGTTTTAAATTTTTTTTAATGACCGTTCTATATTCAAAGACTGCATTAAAAAAAAGTCATTTCAATATAACATCACTAAATAGGTTTCAAATAATGTATATGTGACAAATAATGTAGGCAGATTATTATTTCTTGTTTTTTGTCATGTTTAAACACTAAGAGTATCTTTTATCTTGGGAATTTTTAAAATCAAGAATTTTGTCAAAAGTAATGTGTTAATCAAAAATTTATTATTTACCGAAGGCAGGGTGTTATTGCTTTTTTTTTAATTGTACGTAAAAATATCTTTTAAATGGTTATAAAATAAAAATATTGAAAATATGAGAAAAAATTATCAAAGTTTTTGGAAAATTGCCACGAGCTGCTATTAATGGTTGTTCAATTTTCAAAGGCCTGATTTTATACATAAAATCATATTTCAATAACTAATAAAAAAAATCATCTTTAAATAATTTAAGCAAGGTAAATAAAGTATGTAGATTATGAAAATAATATTGCTGTAATGTTAAAAAATGTTTAAATGTGTCTAAAAAATTGTATAATCTTTGAAATCAAAAATATTTTACAAAAAATAATGAAATTATTAAAAAATAATGAAATTATTAAAAAATAATGAAATTATTAAAAAAGCTTTATCAATCAGAGGCGGAGTTTCTATGACTAATTTTTTAATTTAAGTTGTACATAATACTACATTATAACTGGATCTGAAATAAAAATAGTGGGATTTTGGTTGGTTTTAGTAGTATTTAAGTCATATTTAAAATTATCAATATTTTCAGATGTAAAATTTATCCAATCTCTGGAAATATTTTCATTTATACATTTATTTTATTTTTCAAATTATCTTTTATGTTCGTTTCTTAAGGAAAAAAATAAACAATATTGTTTTCTAGTAAAACTTCTGGAGCGAAGAGCAATTAACCCTTTCCAAAAAAGAGAAAAATCACTAGCTCCTCACTGCCCAACAGAAATTTTCAAAATGACACTCCTAATCTTAAAATTCATATTTGTCTGCTAGTATTGAAAATTTAGCATTGAGCTGCTAATATTGAAAAAAATACCAAATTTCACTCTTTTGGAGAAACTTTTGACATATTGTGCTTTAAAAATATGCAAAAAATGCATAATCCATTATATTTATACCTTTCAAATAACTATATCTAAAAAATTACTTAAAACTTAATGAGATGCATTTTTGTAACTTTATTCAGTTTCTTATGATATGCAGTTTGATATATTTTATCACAATATTGCTGAAAGATTGATTTTCAACATATATATATATATGTGTATATATATGTGTGTATATATATCCCTGTTCTCAAACAAATTATTTAAAAATTATTCACTTATGTTTAATAAAGCATATATATTGTTTATACACTTATAGAGAATACATATGGTAAATTTTATGATATTATGTCAATAATATCTAAAAGTAAAGAAGCTAATAGTATGTAACGAAAAATTTAACATCTGGTGTAATGACAACAAAATTTTATAATTGTTTTACTTAATTTGAATCAATGAAGAAAGCGTACATGTTTGTATTTTATTGAAGCACAAGTGAAAATTTCAGACATTCCTATCCCAACAACTGAGTATGTCACATTCACACTACAGCTGATTTTTTCTTTTTAATCTTTCGGGTTTGATGGCAAATGGTCATGAATTAATCAGTTTTGTTAGAAGTGTCATTGCAGTCAGCATATTAGGTTCACTATTTTTTTTTGTTTATTTTGATTGACTCGATGAACAACAACATTTAAAGCGACCATTTCATGAATTTTCAATTAAAAGCTGATTTATAAATTCATCATGTTGTTTAGTTATTATTATCGTCTTAAGATAATAAGTTGGTATTAAGATTTTTAAATGTAGTTTATTTATTATTTGAACAAATGAAAGTATTTTTCAATAAGAGTGGGCTGTTGATTTTAAGTCGGCTGTTGAGCAGTGTAGTGTTGGTAAAGGAACTGGTACTATTTAATTTAATTTTTATTGCTGTAAATAATATTTGTTATTTTATTATTGTATGTATTATATTTAAGGAAGGGTAGCAGTACACGATATCGTAGTCGTTATAGTACATCTTAGCATGAAAAGCGTCAATATTTATCATTAAACTTTCACATGTTATGAAAATTTTGTTAAAATTTTTCATATTTTCACTATTTTTATTTTATAACTATTTAAAAGATATTTTTACGTACAATTAAAAAAAGTGATAACACCCTGACTTCGGTTAATAATAAATTTTTGATTAACACATTATTTTTTACAAAATGCTTGATTTTAAAAATTCACAGGATTAAACACACCCTTAGTGTTTAAACATGACAAAAAACAAGAAATAATAATCTGCCTACATTATTTGTCACATATACATTATTTGAAACCTATTTAGTGATTTTATATTGAAATGACTTTTTTTTAATGCAGTCTTTGAATATAGAACTGTCATTAAAAAAAATTTTAAACAATTTTTCAAAATTTTGATTTTTTTTATCTTAAAAAATATTTTACTTAGGTTCAAGAAAATTAAAGGTGATTACGTCTTAAAATGAGCTATAAACAAACCCAGTTTCATTGAAATGTGTGGCAGTGAATTAAATGGCTTAGAGGAACTGACATGGAATGACTCTGCTTGATTTGATTTGAAATGCGCCTCAAAATATTTTTAAATAGAAAATACTACTAAAAACACCCAAAATCCCACTATTTTTATTTCAGAATCAGGTAAAGGGCACCTTAAGTATATATCCCACAAAAAATAAATTTAATAAAAATACTGCCTTTTGTTGATAATGCTTTTTTTATTAATGCCTTATTTTTCATAAAAAATTCACCACTTCAAAGTTTAAACATTTTTTAGACACACTTAAAATGTTATAAGCGTAACAGTATTTTTTTTTTCATAAACTGGGTATCCTAAATATTATGCATAAATTATTTGAAGATGATTTGTAGAGTAGATATTGAAATATGATTATATTTATGTCATGCTACATTTGAAAACCAAGCAGTCAAGAATACCAACTGACAGCAGTTTTTCAAAATTTTGACAATTTTTTTCTCAGAAACTATTTCACCAAGGAGTAAAAAAAAATACTGGTGATCATATCTTAATAATAGGAACAAACACACGCAGTTTCCTCAAAATCTGTGATGGTGGGTTACATGTCTACCTGAACTGACATGGAATGACCCAAAGAGGAATGATTTCGCGTTTAAGTGGAGCATCGGTAGCGGAAACGGCAAACCTTTTGGGGTTTGCAAAGAGTACGGTATCAGCTATTATGACAGCATACACGAAAGAGGGTAAGGCGAAGTCTTCAAAGCACAACAGTGGCCGAAAGTCAAAGCTTGGTGATAGGGATAGACTGGTCTTGAAGCGCATAGTAACCCGAAATCACAAGCAATCGTTATCCGAGATAACATTCGAAATGAACAGTCATCTCCAGGACCCAATTTCAACCAAAACTGTCAAAAGGGAACTTCATGCTGCGAACATTTATGGCAGAGTGGCAATTCGTAAACCCTTGGTGACAGCAACTGAGTAACTAATGCTTTCAAGTGACGCCAATGGTGCAGAGATCACTAAGACTGGTCCCCACAGCAGTGGAAACAGGTAATATGGTCAGATGAATCGTCATTCACACTATTTCAGACGACCGGACGTGTTTATGTCTGGAGAACGCCTAGAGAAGCGTTTAATTCTGAATGCCTCTTGCCGACTGTGAAGCATGGGGGTGGTTCCATTATGGTATGGGGTGCGATAACTTGGCGCGGTCTTGGGCCACTTGTTAGTCTGCATGGGAGAACCAACTCCAATCACTATCTAAGCATTCTAGGGGATCATGTCCATCCTTTTGTCCAGACTATTCCCTGGAGAGCGACCGCTTTTTCAAGACGACAATGCCCCTATCCACACTGCTAAGTGTGTTCAAGCATGGTTCAAAGAGCATGACGAAGAAGTTGAACATCTTGCCTGGCCTCCTCAGTCTCCAGACTTTAATATTATTGAGCATTTATGGGAATATTTGGAGTCCAAACTTCGTTCCCGATTTCCTCCTCCATCCAGCCTTTCGTAATTAGAGACCGTTCTGCAGGAGGAATAGCTTAATATACCTTTAAATATTGTCCATGACCTTTATGAATCTATCCCACGTCGCATTAAATCTGTACTTCAGTCAAAGGGTGGTCCAACCCCCTATTAATAAAGATTTTCCATTATTTCACAGGTGTCCGTATTATTTTGTCCTCCACCTGTACAAATCTGTATATCATATACAGGGCAGCTTATGTCGACAATACCAAGGAAATTTCTATTATGTATATTAACCTTTAGAATATAACATAAATTGCTGTATCCTAAAATTACTAATGATATTGATATGCACTTATGAAGTGTACTAAAATATGCAATACGCGGTGCAAAAAATATTTATAAAACTATTTATAGTACGAACGCACCTCATTTGCCACGTTTGACGAGCAATTTCCAACTTGTTAAATTTTGAATTGAATGACACCATCCGCAAGTTGATACCATTATTCGTTACAAAGTTACGGCAGTTTTTATGAATACAAACTCACGATTGGTTTTATGAATTCAGTAGAGAGCCGATTACCGGAACTCCAATTAACCGAACTTCCAATTATCCGAACAGCTTATTTCTCTCAAAAAAATTGTTTTTAACTGAACTTCCATTTATCCGAACAGCCTATTTCTCTCAAAAAAAAAGTTTTTAACGATGATGAGATTGTAGATGAGATTTAAGATGAAAAAGAAATTGAAGAAATGAAAACGAATGCTCTGAAAAGAACACAAGTCCATCACATAATGAAGTCTTTCAATGTTTGGAAACAGCTATGAAATGGCTCGAACGGCAGAAGAACTCTGATCTTATTCAACCAACGTATTTAAGAAGAATTCGAGATAGGGCCAGTGTTGGGCACGCTCACAAAAAAGACGAACTAATTCAAACTCAAACTCAATTTCTCAAAAATGAATCAAGTTCACGTTCAAATTCAAATTGTTTTCAAACGAACTCGCTCAACTCAAACTCATCTATGAAAGTGAGCGAAGTTCACTAAAAACTCGTTTAAAAAAAAAAAAAATTAGAACTTTATTGTCCAAATTTACAAAATTTTATGAGTAATCTTCTGGTTATTCGATGTAAGTGTCTTCATGGGCCCGGCCCAACTTTCCTTTCCGACACTCTGTCCGAGCTGGGTTTGAGGATTACTTTTTTCTAAAGCTTCAGACCGAGATGACCGGGACTGGGTTTATTTTCCGGCCCAAGTCGGGGCTGTACTGAATTCGTCTTGAGGTCTGAACAGGCAGAAATTTTCAGTCCCAGTTCCAACACAGCTCGTATGAAAATCATTGCATCGGCATGGCTCTGGCCTGTCCAGTAAAAATATCAGTAAAATTTGGCCCTGCCCAATTTTTTTTTTTTAAATGCACGTATTTTTAAATCGCTATTATTCCATAATTAAAATTGATATATTTATTTTTATTATTTTTTAAGGTGGGTAGATGCAATTCTAGGCAATAAAATTAAAATACGGTAAAACCTGAGAGAAAAAAACTGCCTGTGACGGAACCCCGTGTTTAATGAAATAAAATAAAAATGTTGATCTATTTAAAATTAGAATAACAGTACTTGTGAAAAGAATGCAATGCATTTACAACAGACAATGCTCATAGGGGAATCAGTCCATAACGGATTTTTCTTTTTTTCTATGCAATTCCGTCTTAGAACATTTTATTGTATAGACTTTAAAATTTTTAAATCTCCAAGCCATAGAATGTGTATTAACGATATTAATGGTAACTGATATTCACATATAACCAGATGTATTAAAAAATAAATACCACAGCTCAGAAATCTTTATTTTAAATGAAGAATATAAACATATTGTAAAAAGATAAAATAAGTATTTTCAGTTAGGACTTCTCGTACAAAACAATTTTAACCTTATAGGCGTGTGTCTAGCCGAGCCAATTAATTTTTTGTGCAGGCTAGGCCGAAGTTTTAGTTTTTGTACCGTGTTTGATCAATAATTTTTTGGAACGGGTCGAGTTGTGCTCGGAGCAGTTTTGGCCAAACTTAAACATTTTTACCGGGGCAAAAGAAAAATTGTCTACGGATCTACTCTATATGAGGTGAAACAATAATAAATTTAGTTATGCGCCAATAAAATTCGAACTATACGGAATGACTGTCAATTTGCAACAATGAAACATTTTAAAGGCTTAATTAAAAGTAACAAAAATCATTATACACTGCTCAAAACAATTAAAGGATATTTGAAGTTTTATATAAAATAAAGATATAAACGAAATTTTTTTTTGCCGAAAATAGAAGAAGAGAATCACAAATGAAAATTTTTCTGGTTTTCAAACTGTGGAGTATGCAAATTTTGAGTTCGACGTCAAAAACGTCGCTTCAGCGGCAGCGAATGAAATTTGACTTTCAACTGGATAAAAGAGAATGAAGACAAGGATTATCGGCATTCAGTGATTGCTTTGTTTCGATGAGTACGATGTCTCAGCGAAGTCATTTGACAGATTCAGAAGCTTTGAGAATTGTTGGTAGGTTAGAAGGGGGCCAAACTCAAGCCGAAGTAGCGCAAGCCATTGGAGTGTCACAAAGTGTCATTTCCAGGATCTGGAACCGTTTTTTGGAGAGTGGATGTGCAGGCCGAAGACCAGGGCAAGGTCGTAGACGGGCAACAACGCCCAATGAAGATCGGTATTTAGCGTTAACAGCTCGGAGACACCGAACCATGAACGCTACTCTTCTCCAACAACACCTTCGCTCGGCTACAGGCACCACGATTTCAACTCAGACTGTCCGAAACCGGCTCCATGCTGTAGGACTGTATGCTCGCCGACCGATGGTATGTGTTAGATTAACATCAAGGCATCGTCCCGACCGCAAGGAGTGGGCAACCGAGCATGTCAACTGGAGGAGAAATGAATGGAGCAATATTCTGTTTTCTGACGAGTCCCGTTTTTCTGTGCATCCGGATAATAGGCGTATTTTCATCTGGAGGGACCGTGGCAGTAGGAATAATCCTGCGTTCATGCACGAAAGTGTCAGATTTGGCGGTGGAGGAGTGTTGGTGTATGGTGGCATCTCCATTGACGGGCGCACTGACCTCTACATCATTCGAGATGGAGCTCTGACTGGTCGCCGATATAGGGATGAGATCCTCAGACCTATTGTAGTCCCTTACGCTTCAGCAATCGGAGATAACTTCATTTTAGTGGACGATAACTGCAGGCCACATCGTGCAAACCTGGTGGAGGATTTCCTTTTCGAGGAAGGAATTGTTCGAATGGAATGGCCAGCGTGTTCTCCAGACATGAATCCAATCGAGCGCGTTTGGGAAGCTCTAGGAAGACAAGTTTCTGGCCGCCAACAACCCCCACAAACTCTCCAAAAACTGGAAAGAGCTCTTCTGGAAGAGTGGGGCAGAATACCCCAACTCGTCATTAATAGCCTCATTGAGTTCATGCCTCAAAGGTGTTCAACGTTGCTGGCCGCCCGTGGAAACCATACCCCCTACTGAAAAAAAATTTCTTTGAAGAAAACACCTTTTCTTATTCTTTTTTTCTCATATGCACAAATTGTGTTTTTTCCCTTTAGTACACAAATGCGCAATAAAATGCATTTTTTTCTGCCAAACATGTGTAATTTATTCTCATATAACCTACTATGTCTGTCGACCATGTATCAATCAGCTAAACAGTTTACCAGATACAAAATCCACCTAAAACTGCAATATCCTTTAATTGTTTTGAGCAGTGTAAATAAAAAAAGGAAGTGTGTGATTTAATAATAATAATACCCTTTTATTAATAATCACAGTTTACCATTATTTAATTTACGATTGCACATTGAGAAATCAATTTAGATATCCTAAAAAGATAGTTTAAATAATGTTTATTTTGTTTATTTCTTATTGTTCTATCTTAACTCATTCTGAAATTTCCTGTTCAACAGCACGAAACTTTCTGACACATTCTGTTACTAATTTTTAAAAGTAAAAGCATAAAATTGGCAAGTTTGACTGCTGAAGCGATTTCGAATCGAATAGCCTTTTTCATTTTTTCTTTAATTGGTTATAAGTGATTCTTATGACGTGACAACAAGTTCTTTCCCTTTCATTCGTTGCTGTGCCGGGAATCCGGTTCAAAACTCCCACTTTGACAGTATTTTCTGGAAGATATTCTGGCTTTACCAAAAAAGGAAAAATGCCATTTCCTTTACATAATTACTGAACAAGAACACTGGCCAATTTCATGCATTTACGAAAAATAAATTTCAGAAATGTCACAGAAAGTAGCTCCTTTGGAAAACAGCCTTAAAAATCACAAGTAAAATCATATATTTTTCAATAAATTCACTTGCTTGCGCTTTCCACCAAGCACGTAAAATAAGGGTGAATTTTTCATACTTGAGTTCGGTGCCCACGCCAAATTAATGTATTATAACGGAAATTTTTAGAAAAAAACATGAATTGCTGTCAAAAGATAAGGCTTAACTTTCAAGATGAGCATTATATGCTTATAAAAAAGTGTTTATAAAAAAAAACTATTTTTACTCTTATGCTTATTTGTTTAAGGGTATTTGTGAGTGAGATCTTAAATTTTCTTCATTAATGTTAAACCTATTGAAATGGAATGCATTTAAAAAAAAAAATTACCCCAGAAAATGAATATCTTTAACCTTTTTTTTTTTTTTTTTTTTTTTTTTTCATGGGTAATTTCCTTAAAGGATTTCTCTTTTTCTTTTTTTTGCTTATAAGCAATCGAAATTTTATTACTGAAATACACATATACATATATATATCAGGAAAAACTTTAGCATGTTTTAAGTTTCTTTACAGCTTTCATTAATTTAAAATAAATTAGATGTTCTGAGGTTTATAAATTTTACACAGTTGGTCATATGTTACAATCTATGGGCTAGATTTCGGGTCATTGCTTTCTAAAATTAAATGGGATAAAAATTAATCTCAACTCCATTCTTCATAAAATGCATTTATTTCTATTTTGTTATATTTTTTACGACTGAGAGACATTTGAGGCAGTAATTCACTTATTTTTATTTATCTTTCAATTTATATCTTTAATTTCTTAAATCACGGTGTTAAAAATTGTGAAAAGGAATAGAATAGAAAGAAAACGACATTACGCTCATTTCGACTTTGTATTTATGAAACCTGCCGTAACTTTGTAACTAATAATCATATCGACTTGCAAATGGTGTCACTCGATTCAGAATTTAAAAAGACATAATAAACAATACCGCACTTGACCTCTATTTAAAAAAAAGTTGAGTTCCCCCCCCCCCCCCCCCCCGAGTAGAAATTACCCCCAAAACACAGTAAAACAACTTTAATTATTGGGATTAATAATTCGGATCTTCGTTTCTAGTACCAATACCAACACTGAATTTCTTCACAAATTTTCGTGTATGGCCATCAGTTCTTTCTGTAAAACCTATTTTACCTGCACTGAAACATAACTTTCGACTTTGTACTTATAAAACCTGCCGTAACTTTGTAACAAATGATCTATCGACTGCGGATGGCGCCATTCGATTCAGAATTAAAAAATACATAATAAACGATACCCAACTTGACCTATAAAAACAATTTTATTTCCCTCCTCCCTGAGTTAAAATGCGCACCCCCCCCCCCAAAAAAAAAGGGTAAAAAAAACTTTTTTTTTTGGGGGGGGGGGGATCATTGGTTATTCATTTCTAATGCCAAAACGAAGTTCTTCCCAAACTTCATGAATGGCCGTCAGTGGTCGTAATTTACGCAAATTTTGGTCTATTTTACCTCTTGCTAACTTAATAATACCAAATAGAGAGGAATTTTATTTATTATTGTTTTAAGGACGTTAAAACTATGGGCATAGGGTGCATTCTTATATTTAAAATATCTCCTCGGGAAATTAATATTTTTAATTTCTTTTTTCAGTGTACTTTTTCTTTTTTTTTTTTTTTTTTTTTTTTTTAAATCTTAGTTCTCAAAATATTTCCAAAACATATCTTAATTTAATATTTTATGTGTTAGAAGTTGACGAACTGCAAGATTTTAACACTTCACCTGAAATTAAGTATATATATTTTAGAAATACTGAAATAGAAGTATCTGAAAAAGAGGGCAAAACTTTACGGTATGATAGAACGTAGTTATTCGAGCAAGTTTCGTCATAGAATGTATGGTCGGAACGGAAGCGGTGAGAAGTTAAAAAGTAGTTTTCCACTGGAATTAACACAAGAATGAAAGGAGATACTTCAGAAAACATTTTATTAACAGGAATGTAATTAATATACATGCTCAAAGAAATTGCTCAAAAGATCTTTCGCCAGCTATAATGCACGCTTCACACCTGCGAGATAGGGACTGACGCACATTTGCGAAGATATCAGGCATTTACCGAATATCGCTGGCAACAACGGCAATCCTGGCGACTAGATCCATATCGGTTTCAATGGGACACTCGTAGATTAGGCTTTTCATAGGGCCCCACAGGAAAAAGTCCAAACACGAGAGAGCCGGCGATTTTGGTAGCCAAGCTATGGGACCACCTCGACCCATCCATCGCCCTGGGACAGTGGAAAACTACCTTTTAACTTCTCACTGCTTGCGTTCCGACCATACATTCTATGACGAAAATGCTCTTATAGCTGCGTTCTACCACCCCGTAAAGTTTTGCCCACTTTTTCAGATACATCCAGTATTTTGACAGCTGAAAAAGACATCCTTTAAGAAGAGTACACACACACACACACACACACAAAAAAAACTTCCAGGGGTCGATGCAGGTTTTTATTCTTGGGACCCATTTTATGAAAAGTAGAAATTTTTGTGAATGTTATTACATTTTTGTGAAAAATAACATTTTGTAACGAAAGTTGAAATCCAGTTACTCAAATTCGAACCAAGAATTTATAAACAAAAACATTCTTTAAATACCCTTGCTAAAGTTCTGGTTTTTTTGACGCTGCTTAATTTACAAATTACACATTTTAAATCAGTTTTTATGAAAAAGAATGTTACGTAGGGGGCTTTTTTTTATAAAAGGAATTTTGTGAAGGGGCCCGTTTTATTAAGTTCCTTTTTGTGAAGAGGCCCATTTTATTAAACTTATTTTTGTGAAGAGGCTCATTTTATTAAATTTATTTTTGTGAAGGGGCCTATTTTATTAAATAGATTTTTGTGAAAGGGCCCTAAATAGGCCCCAAATTTTGTCTGGATCGACGCCTGTACTCAGAATCCTCGATTATGCTTACCAATAAGTTTTTATTGTAAATTTTGTCTTATTACTTTCTTCTATCTTCAACAGAAGAAAGTATTGTAAACTAAATTTTTTTCGACTTTCGGTTTTCAACAGATTTACACATTTTAGGGGTCAGAGATCCCCAAAAACATGTTTATAGAAAATGTCTGTCTGTCGCCATTGTACCATCAAAAAGTGTATGAAGTTATGTATAGAAATGAACCAACTTTTTTGTGTATGTTTCTGGTCATGGCAAGAAGGTCCTCCCTGAATGTGGAAAAATTCCGCCGGAAGGGGGTGCTGTAATAGCGATTTTTGTGTAATCTTCTTAAATTTTCGTAGTTCTATTGTACACCAGTGGTTCGTGAATCGACGGGAACTTCCCATCCTGATAAGCCGACTATTCGTGATTTTAATAAAAATCATGATCGAGATTAACTCGTTTTTACTCCGATAAATTGACTGAAGCAGAAATTTAAGATGAAAGTCAAAGCTGATATAGTATTGAACTAATAACAAGTAATATAAAAATTTTGTTTTTAAAGTAAATTCCTACTTAGGTCATCAAAGAAAAATTTAATATAATCCCTTAAGCTAATATTAGTTTTTGTTGCATTAAAATATCTCAATTTGTTGATTTTCTATAAGCAAGTAGGTTTACAATGGAACTCTATGGGAATTTGGCGAAATATTAGAGATATCGCCAAGTTGGAGTCACTTTTGGCGATATATCGCCCCGTTGGCGACAAACTTGGCGGTATTTGGCGACAGAACAGGGTCCCCCCTATGCTAACCCCTTATTGAAAATACTTTAATTGATCTTCAACAACCAATGGCCGCCATTTTGTTTCCCATGCAAAACTAAAATTAATTAATTAAAATTTAATTAATTAATAATTGAAAAACTGTATTAACATCAATTGTCATCCAGTTCAAGTTTTAAAAAATTTATTTCAACTTGATAGGATGAATAATGAGTATTTTATTAACGATTGAAAATTTGAACAAGATAAATATATAAATAAATAAATAAATATAGGGAGAGTGTGAGCTAATAGTAGGAATTGAATGAAAAATGAATTGACATCTGTAACAACATTTTGAAATATTAAAATATATGAGAAAGAAGAAATTATTGGGACTGGCCCATCCAACTAGTTTAATTATAGCATTGCTGCGATTTAATTAGGCTACAGGTGATAAAAGATTAACAATTATGTAAAGGAAGCTGGTCGCGAAGGCATTAAAAATAGTAAATTTTGTAAACGAAAGAATACATACATATTAATATTGCATTAAAAAAAATCAATTTTGTGTGCTTTGGAGAAGCGAAATTTCCAGAGGGAGGGGGAAGATATTAGATAATGTCAGAAAGTTTTCTAATAATGAATTTTAATGAGTGAAATTGTTTTGAGATGAAGGGAAAGCGGAAATTTCAGGAAATAGGGGTGGAAATACAGACGATTGATTTTTACTTTTATTACTTGCTGTGACTTCAAAATAACAGTTTGCAAAAAGGTAAAATTTTGCTAAATAGGTAATATTTTTTCATAGTAGGAGTGGGACAGCAAAAGGAAAGGGAAATTTTGAGAAAATAGAGAAATTTAGATAACTGAATTCTTTGGGTTTGTTTTTTAATTAAATATGCAGGAAGGAGGAAGATTCCCACTTCTTACTATTCCTAAGATTGTTTACATTGTAATCATCGAAGTGAAATTTTATCAAATTCCTTGACTTATCCATAGTTTGAATAAAATATTGAAATTCCTCAATTTGTCTAGGTTTCCAGGTTGCGTAGCAGCTCTGTAGATATCTCAAAAATGAAAGATTTTTGAATTTGTAAGAACAGAACAGTTACACAAGATTTGTCAAGATCAATAAATCAAGAAGGCAGATTAATGAGAAAATCCTTTATTGCATAGTGTAAAAATGAAAGGCTTCTTTTTAGTATGAATTATGAGTTATTATATTTATGTACAACATGAATCACGACAATACGACTACCCCCGTAACTCGGCATTTATTAGTCCCACACTTCGTGTAATATTAGCATTAATGAGGAAGAGCTTTTTTAATTTGAAGCATATTAACACAAGCTCACTCAAGTCAACAACACTGTTTAAACTATTCTATCATAATTAATATTTAGAAATAGCTTTTTCATTGAATTTGTGTTTCTCAAAATCACTTCTTTTCAGTAAAAAAAAAAAAAAAAAAAAAAAACATTTTCTGGTCATTCTTTATCAGTTATAACTCCCTGATCTGTAAATGACAATTAGTTTATTAATGGCGCCGTTCAACTGCTTAATAAATTCTATTGTTTAATTTATATTTAATAATACACACTTACTTATTTTTATATATTTTAAAAACATAGTATATAACCGAACTTTAAAATAAATTTTTAAGTAAGAGATTATGCAGAACTTATTTATGTAGTCGGCGGCTTTTCTGAAATCTCTAAGGCTGCAGCGCATGTTTTTTAACGTAACGATAGCAGTGCTGCAGCGAGGCGGAAAGAGAACGGCAAAACTAACATTTTCTCTAAAATAATAGTGGTGTGCAAAAAGCCGGATACTTGGCAATTCCGGAAAAGCAATGCACTTCTACTGTGACGTCACTACTTCCAGTGCCATAGCCTTTCTCGAGATAGCCGTGGTTTATTGGAGTAGAGTGACGAGTTAACGAGATTCCACCGTCTTTTAATGAAAATTTATTAGAATACTCTTCATGACTTCAAAAGAAAAAAAAAATTCTTCAGTTCACTTTGACATGGTTACGAAGATGTTCTCTTAAAGACCGCCTCCGCGTCAATCCTTTATTGCAGATGTGACAAACGAAAGCCTTCTCTTTGGTATGAAGGGTATAATGCTCATTTAAATTGCTCTTCTGTGAAAATCCTTTATTGCAGGTTTTACAAACGAAAGGCCTCTCGCCAGTATGTATACACATATGTCTCTGTAATGTCTGTTTCAGGGAAAATCCTTTATTACATACGTCACAAATGTAACCTTTCTCTTTGGTATGAAGTCTATAATGCCTTTTTAAATTGCTCATCTCCGCAAATCCTTTATTGCAGACATCACAAACGAAAGGCTTCTCATCAGTATGCAGACGAAAATGCCTCTGTAAACAATGTTTGATGGAAAAGCCTTTATTGCATACACCACAAATGAAACGCTTCTCCTTAGTATGCGATAGAAGGTGTACATTTAAATTAGATATTCGAGAAAATCCTTTATTGCATACGTCACAAGTAAACAGTTTTTCATCTGTGTGTGTTAGAAGATGTATCTTTAAGAGGGGTTTCTTAGAAAATCCCTTGTTGCATGTTTCACACACAAAAGGCTTTTCGTGGGTTTGAATTAGAGGATGGCCCATTAACTGAGATTGATGAGAAAATCCATTTCTACCTTCATCACAAATAGACTTCTCCGTTGTATTAAGGTCGTGTTGATTGTTTAAGTCAGACATACTTAATGATCATTCGCTGTAAACTTCACAAAAGTAAGGATTTTTTTAAACCCATTCCCTGTTGCAATACCCTTTTTATCAAAATTTTAACTTCATAGTAATATTTTATGATATTATATATTTTTTATTGTATATGTCGTGCTACCGACAAAACTTTCTTAGTTAAATTATAAAACGGCGCAAAAACGTACCATGAGCAAGAATGATAAATAAATAAATAAATTAGATGTATTCAGATATTGGTAAAAACAAAAAAAACTAAAAGACTTGTATGAATTTTCTAAGATGAATAAAAATATTCATGGAAATTTTAATTACTTGTGAAATGTTCCAAACAACTTTACTTATGCAGACACAAATACTACAATTTTACAAATAAATAAAAATTAGAACAAACATTATAGTTTTTAACAAAAATACTGTTGTTGATCCAAATATTTATTTTCATAAGAAAGAAAGTTAAGAAATGGTCCGTTTTGGCACTACCAGTGGGGAATGGGTTTAAATAAATATGATAATCTAAACCAGATCAATTAGAAACAATTCTGAGAATAGTATAAGGAAGTCCTTTGCAGCACACATCCAAATGAAATTCTTGGTATGAATTGTAACTTGCGTATTTTCGCACCATGGTGAGGAATGGGTGAATATAAATGTGATAATCTAAACCAGATCAATTAGGAATAAATTTGAGAATACTAAGGAAGTCTTCTGCAGCATATATCCAAATGAAATTCTTGGTATGAATTGTAACTTGCGTGTATTCGCACCATCAGTACAATTTTGAGAATACTAAGGAAGTCCTTTGCAGCATACATCCAAATGAAATTCTTGGTAAGAATTGTGACTTGCGTGTTTTCGCACCATCAGTGAGGAATGGGTTTATATAAATATGATAATCTAAACCAGGTAAATGAGAAACAATTTTGAGAATACTAAGGAAGTCCTTTGCAGCATGCATCCAAATTAAATTCTTGGTTTGAATTGTAAGTTGCGTGTTTTCGCGCTATCAGTGGAGAATGGGTTAATATAAACGAGATAATATAAAACAGATCAATTAGAAATAATTTTTAAAGTACTACAGAAGTCCTTTGCAGCATACATCCAAATTAAATTCTTGGTATGAATTCTAAGTTGCGTGTTCAATCGAACATATTAACCCAACTATTGACAACTTGATACTTAGAAAAAATTGTTGAACTCGACTCCGTATTTTATGGTATTGGAACTCAGGCATATTCTTTTAAATTGGAGCTCAGGCTATATTCTCAGAACAGATTCTTTTAAATATGTTAGGTGTCCATTAGGCATAGATAAGAATTGTCTTTTCTAAAATTTTATCCCCTTTCTTTTCTATGGGCGAATCTGTCTTAAAAGTCACTGTTTCACATAGTTATAAATTCACGCTGTAAAGCTTCATGCTTTCACTTGAAATTATTTTTAAATGTTCTTGATAATTTTCTCAATTTTCAAAAAGTGATAAGATGTGATCAGTAATATATATATTTTTTAAATTGTTATCGGCGATAGAAGGATTTTATTTTTTTTTTTTACCTATTTGAAAGCTTCAAAGGCATCAACACAATTTTATCTCAATAATTAAAACACTTAAAAAAATATTTTCTTTTTCTTTCAAGATTTTTATCTATAAAATTGCATATAGAAATTCATGACTTGATACTTCTTCAAGGATTTAAGTTTTGAGAAATTGATACATTAAGTATTTTCTTTTTCCAATCACGTATTGTATAAAATAATCTCTCTCATCAACTCAAATCAGATTTTTCTTTTCTGTTGAATTATTCTTCAGGACCTGAAACAAATAAATAAAAATTTCATTACATTTTCTACAGAAGAAAAAAGCAAAGCACAGAAAAAATATATGGTGCTTTAAAAAGTGTTGATACCATTTTCAAGCTTTAAAAAAGACAAAAATAATTTGATGAACAAAGAACAGGAATTCTGCTTTTTCAGAATTTAGTGTCGCCCCCGATGAAAAAAAATATATATATGTACATAAATATAGATAAGTAGAGTCTCGAACTTATATCTTTGGAATGAATCATTTTCTTCTGATAGAGTGATGACTTCTGTTATTATGAAACAGCCATTATAAATGAAGTGTTATGTGGAGATGAAAGAGCAGCCGTAAAAAGTTAGAACTCTGATTTTCTGGTCAGAATTTAAAAAAAAAAATGGCCATTTTTTTTAAAAAATAAATATGGCCATTTTTTCCCCTATTCTGATCAGAAAATCAGAGTTCTTATTTTTTATGACTGCTCTTTCATCTTCACCTAACACTTAATTTATAATGGCTGTTTCATAATAATAGAAACCATCATCCATCAGAAGAAAATAACTCGGTTAAAGCGGAAACTCGGTTAAGCGGGACTCGGATAATCGGAACTCTACTGTAGTTCAGTTTCAAGACTTAAAAACACGCGATTTTATTTTATATAAAACGACGTCATCCGAATCTGCTGAAGAATTCCTGATTTACGATCCAGTCATAAATAACATCTACAATAAAGTATGCATAGGACGTCACTATCTCAGAATAATACACAAATGCAGCAAAAAGAAATCAGCAAGAAACTCGACAAAAAAAATCGCTATCTAATGATTCATATACCTTCATGTGTTTGTAATATTTATACGTAAAATTAAATTTAGTTATAATAGCTCTATGCTTCATCAGAAATCATTCATTTAATATTTTTCTCAAAATAGCACGTATGTTAATTACGTTTTTTTTTTTCAGTTTTATGGGAAAATGGCAACAAAAAGATATAATTGCTATTTTCCAACTATTTTTCCTTTACTTTTTACAGAAATGGAGTACTTGAGTTGCCAAATTAAACAAATGGTTCTAAAAACTACACAAAAATTAATATTTCAAAAATAAATGGAGATACGGTTTTCAAACAAATTGCATTAAAAAGTACTTTTTTTCCCCATACGACGGTATAAAAATTGAAAATGTGCGATGCTTAGAAGTTAAAAAAATTGCTTTAGAGTCTTTAATCGTGCAATGATACATCTGCTTTGTTTTACAACTGGCTTATACAACGTAACGTTATTTTTTGGAGACGACACAAAATAAGCTGGGAGAAAGAAATAGTATACCGGGGGCTAATATATAAAATAAAAATTACTGCACAAGAATGATTCTGGTGTAATTTATCTAATTTTTAAGGACATTTTTTTTTCTTTCAAAAAAAGAAATGTTATGTCAAATTCGAATTGTTTTCAAAAAATGTTTTTTTTATAAAAAAAGGGGGGGGGGGGAGAAAGAAAGAAAGAAAAGAAATCCGCCGCAGAAGTTAATACAAAAAGAAGAAATATGCATAGTAATTTTATATTATTATTTCAAGGAAAGTAGCAAAGTGAACAGACAGAAATGACTATCTGTATTTGGAGTACAGGTGAAGTTGCAGATGCCTGTACAGTAGGGTGGTCCTTAAAAAATTAACATTTAAATTTTGTATGGGGTACCCTCCTATTTTGTTCTATGTATGAAATAATGACCTCCACAAAAATTGCAAAATTTTAAAAGATGTTTTAAGGGTCGCTACCAAGGTTTGAATTATTTTAAAAAAAATTAAAAATGACATGTTTTATAATCTAATTATTAATTATTAATACAAATCCTAGGCCATTGCCAAATTGAGTCATGGTATGATATTAGGCTGTAAAGACTGTCATTTGTTTCAAGTTTCAATATATTTGCACAGTCTATTGTCCAAACACAGACAGGAGTATTTCAGATGTACACTCTATTTCACCTCAACTTGGCAACATTGTATAAGATAGAGACAGTAACATTTCGCCTTTAAAAATAGTTCTTCCGTTATTTCTTAACCTTAAGTAACTGAAATGCGTAGAAATTTATAAGATAACGTTTATAAATTATACAATTTGATTTTTTGATATTCGTAAAATGTCGCACTAAATGGCCATATTCGTATCAAAAGCCAAGCAAGCAGAGCCCAAAACTTAAAAAAAGAGCTTTCCGGCAAGCGTTCCTTTGACTGTTCACTGGGATGGTAAAATTTTAGAAGACATTTCAGGATCTGAAACTGTAGACAAATTACCCATTATTGTTTCAGGTAAAGGTATTGACCATTTACTTGCTGTTCCAAAACTCCAATCAGGAACAGGTGAGGCACTAGCTTCTGCTTTTAACGAAACTTTGGAGTCGTGGGGAGTACCGAGAAAGTAAAATATATGAGTTTTGATCTAACCTTTGTTAATACCGGATTATCAACAGAATATGGACAAAGAAATGCTTTGGCTTGCCATCACCACATCCTTGAAATTATGCTCGAGGAAGTTGTTGTTAAGTCACTCATAGTTTCAAGCTGATCAGACTGTTATTCAAGCGATTTAAAATTTCATGAATGTCTATCGATAATGGCATGTTTCAGACTTCCATAACTGACAATTTAATCAATGAAAAAAAAAATAACATAATGCATCCATAAATCACTGAATTTGCTTAATGATTTTCAACCAATGGACGATTATAAGAACTGATAGAGCTTGCTATCGTTTTTAGGAGGAGTACCCGAAACAGGTGTTCACTTTAGAGCCCCAAGTGAATTGCATCGAGTTCATGGATGGTGAAAGCCATATACTCGCTCAAGATTTATTTATTTAGAGATCAGTTTAAACTCTCTAAGCAGGAAGAATCTGGAATTCGTCAAGTTTGCTTGTTTGTGTTAGAAATCTACATTCACAGCTGGTATCAGCCCAATTATTTATTTCTCCTGAAGTACTTGTAAAAGCACGAAAATGTAAACAAAACCATTTCTTTGTGTGCTAAGAAGAAGTTGCTAGGACATTTCTGTACTTGACGGAAGAACTAGTTGCTTTTGCATCTTTCAATAATAATGTCTTTTTTGAAAGTAAAAGGAAATTTGTGCATGCTTTGAGAAATGAAGAAAATTGTGAATCCTTGAAGCGTACACGGGCTGATCCTGATGTCATTTTCCAAAAGGACTTGCAAGATTTTCTACCAAGCCGCACTCTGAGGTTTTTTTTTTAAATTATGGATTTACTTTCAGACTTTTTTGAAACAGATGTGACTCATTGGAATGAAAATGAATCCTACAAGACATGTAAGGCACTAGCGACTTCAGTCAAAGTTGTTAATGATGTAGCCGAAAGTGGGATAGCACTCATCGAGGAATACAATAAACTTAATACAAAAGGTAATGAAAAAAAAAACAGTATTTGAAGGATGTGATGATGGCAAGCCAAAGCATTTCTTTGTTCATTTTCTGTTCCAGAAGAACACACGCTTCCCTTAAAATCGGGTTTTAACAAAGGTTATATCAAAACTCATACATTTTACTTGCTCTATAGTCCACACGACTCCAATGTTTCGTAAACAGCAGAAATTATTGCCTCACCTGTTCCTGATTGAAACTTTGGAGCAAAAAGTAACTGGTTAATACCTTTAACTGAAACAATAACGGGTAATCTGTCTACAGTTTCAGATCCTGAAATGTCTTCTAAAATTTTGTCATCCCAGAGAATAGCCAAATGAACGCTTACCGAAAGCTCCTTTTTTAAGTTTTGGGCTCTGCTTGTTTGGCTTTTGATACCAATACGGCCATTTAGTATGACATTTTACGAATATCAAAAAATCAAATTGTATAATTTATAAATATTATCTTATAAATTTCTACGCATTTTAGTTACTTAAGGTTAAGAAATAACAGAGAACTATTTTCAAGGCGGAATGTCACTGTCTCTATCTTACACAATGTTGCCAAGTTGAGGTGAAATAGAGTGTACACCTGAAATACTCCTGTCTGTGTTTGGACAATAGACTGTATAAATATATTGAAACTTGAAACAAATGACAGTCTTTACAGCCTAATATCATATCATGACTCAGTTTGGCAATGACTATAGATTTGTATTAATAATTTATAATTACATTACAAAATGTCAATTTTTAATTTTTTTTTTTTTTTTTTTTTTTTTTTTTTTTTTTTTTTTTTATAATTCAAACCTTGGTAGCGACCCTTAAAACATTTTTTACATTTTTTAAAATTTTGAAATTTTTGTGGAGGTCATTATTTTATACATAGAACAAAATAGGAGGGTGCCCCATACAAAATTTAAATGTTAATTTTTTAAGGACCACCTTACTGTACAGAGAAATCAAAATCACACAGCCATATTACTAAACCCTTTATGTTCCTTAAGTACTTTCTAAATACAGTAGAGCGTCGATTATCCGAACAAGTTGGAACCGACCTTAGTTCGGATAAGCAAAAGTTCGGATAAATGGACAGACCATTTAAGGGATGTTCCTGACTATACTAAAACCTTCACACGTTAGCTAAGCTTAGGACTGGCAGCACCAGTTAGTGTTGGCATGTTTATTTTTTTTCTTTTTACATTTTTATCATTAAAAAAAGTTTCTCTCTTTTTATCATTTTCTGAACTCCAGAGATTATAATTTAAGCAAAAAAGCTTTCGATTGTGGCTTGCTTCAACGAAGACATTTTTCTCAATGCTGCCAGATCTCTAATTCTTCTTAACCCATTTTAGGCCAAGCATAGAAATTTTATAAAATGTGGTATTATTTTCATTGAAATATGCTTAAATTACATTCATTAAGACAAAGAAAAAAGTTTCGTGCATGAAAAATAATATTTTCATAGCTGCCAACTTGTACGGATTTTTCATACCACTAAAGTATACTAAATTTTAGCTAATTGAATCACCGAAATTCAAGAAATATTAACGTTTAAATAAGTCTAAAATTTCTATTAAATTTTAGTGGTATGAAAAATTCGTACAAGTTGGCAGCTATGTATTTTATTTGAGAAATAAAATGCATTCGGCATTTTCATGCATTCGGTCAATGGTGCGCTAACGCACCATTAAATTTAAAATTAATATATTTTTTTTTAATTTTTATGACGTTTTATTATTATTTTATTTACAGAACTTGCAACTTTAATCCATTATAAAAACATATGATTAATCTCAAGTGAAATAATTATACATTTCCAAAAAGTCGAATTTGTCAATAACCGTTTCAATTTTAAAAGACTGACGTATTTTGAAAATTTCTCAACAGAAAGTTTTTACTCCAATTGAATTACTGATATTTTATAGATGTCTCCAGGACCCTTAAAAATAGCAGAAAAATAAAATTAGTGAAAAATATTCGTCACAGTGTTAATAAAAAAATATTTTTTGAAATGGTGCGTTTACGCACCTTTGGCCGAAAATGGGTTAAATAGGTTAGTGGAATAGGATCGACGTTCTTCTGCCGTTTCAGCCATTTCATAGCTATATCCAAACATTCAAAGGTTTCGTTATGTGATGGAACCGGGTTATTTTCAGAGCATTCATTTTCATTTTCTTCATTTTTTTTTTCATCATCTGAATCTCACCCACTATCTCATCATCATTTAAAATCTGATATCCAGGGTCATGTACTTCACTATTTAACCACTCGTTAATTTCATTTATTTTCTGATCCACTATCAGTTTTTTCTTTATTTAAAATTTTATTCCAAGCCAATGGATAATTAAGAGTTCGTTTTAAAAAAAAAAAATTGGGAGAAATAGGCTGTTCGCATAACTGGAAGTTCGGTTTAATACTAAAACGACCGGAAATTTTACTCAAGTTTTATAAAAACATTTTAAACCGGAACTTTTATTTAAATATGTTTAACATATTTATGTGACCTGTGGCAACAGTCTGTAAGAGACGACGGCAGCGCCACGAGTCGGCGTAGAAGAACACCTTTTTAGAACATTCGACAGACGCGGGAAAAGAAGGTAAAAGAGGTGGTTGCAAAACACCGAGCTCTCAACGACGTTTCATTAAGACGAATGAGTGTTTAATTTCATTAATGTTCTACTTAATTGTAATCGTATATAATGTAAATAGTTCATTTAATATATTTAATTCTTAAAGTTAGCAAGTGTTATTATTCGAGTATGAGTCTCCTTTTCCCCGTCACATGAGGGCTTGAGCCGGGATTGGATTATTTTTGTTTTCAATTCTCTACCCTAGACAAGACAAGTATCATTTTTATAACGACGCCAAAATTCTTTCAGAAAGTAAGCCGGAGCTGTAAATTTATAAAGATCATGTCGTGTGTGAAGAATACAATTTTTTTTCTACAGCCTTGGCGACTGGCCAACTCTTCAGTTATTTTGAAATAACTGCAGCAATATATTATTCCAAACTGGAAATAAATTGATTCATCTTTTTTCAACGACAGAAATTAGTGGGTGAGTACTGTTTACTGTTTTTTTTCTGTTCATCATGATTTTAAATGACATTCCAGTCATCGCTTTTGCATTGGAAAACGAAATGACGAATCGAATAAAATTATTACATAAACTTTTGTTTTCATCTGAAGGCGATCGTTTAAATCGATCGCGAATAAGAGCATTTACGGGATTTCCATTCTGTGAAACCAATGATGAATTTACGAGTAAAGTAGAGGAAACCGCTAAAAATTTTTCTTTACTTGAACTTATAACTATTGCCACTATTTTACGCATCGAAATAGATGGCACAGAAACTGAGTTATCTAAACGCATAATTTCATTTTTAACTAATTTTAATCCCTCCAAAAACATATTGAAACTAATGTCGATACAGATGACGAATCGGAAGAAATTTTCAACAATTCGCCAGTGCCAAACGATAAGTCGAATATTAAAATTTCTGAATTTACCAATAAATGTGCTATTAATGCTTCAAACATTGCTCAGGATTCTATGTTTATGCCATCAGTAAATTTTCGCGATGTTGAATCGCTGGTACCTACATTCAATGGAGAGAAGTATGAAAATGTTCATTTATGGTTGCAAAAATTCGAATCCTTTTCTTCCTCTTTTAATTTAGGCGAAATGCAAAAATTCATTTTTGCGCAAAGAGCGCTCGGAGGCATTGCTTCTTTATTCGCTAAGAGTGAAAGCAACATTCGTTCTTTTCCTGAATTGAAACATGCCTTAGTTACCGAATTTGGTTCGCAGATTAATTCGGCTGAAATACACGAAATGCTTAGTCATCGGCCTATTAGACAAAAGGAATCTTTTTTGAGTATTTCTTAATTATGAAAGAAATGGCTGGACGGGCCAATATTGATGATCAGTCACTTATACGTTACACTGTAAAAAAAAAATGGTAACGTTCCATGTAAAATCCAGGAACGTTTCGCCTTTCCTCAGGTTTTCAGAATAATTTAGTTCTTTCCTGTGAAATTCTGGTTTTCTTATCTGAAACATTCCTGAACAAAAGTTGGAAACAGCAAAACGCTGCGGCCGCCATTTATTATTTTTTTTGCTATAATCCGTTGCTCGCGCGCGAGTGTCGAAAAAGAATTCCTTAAATGAATGTAAAAAAATCAATATGGAATGCAAATAAATCAATAGACGACATAATCCTTTACGTCTCCATTGTCAAGACAATTCAGATGAAAATACAATACCTCCGTGACATCGCTAAGAGATTATCTCTCGTATTTGTCTGTGGAATGTTTAAGGAGCAGACCGTGTAAAAAAAATACACCTATTATTTGGATCTCCATTAACCAGGGGACCATCAAACATGATTCTCACCGATTTTGATTAATTTAAAGTATGTTTTAGAGTTCTTATCTCTAATTATTCTTGTGAAAGGATTTCTTCAACTGGGACTTAGATTTTCAGAAATTAGATGCCTAGGTTTAGCATACGTTTCAAATACCCATTAGTTTGCAGCTCTCAACGTGTCTTTCGTGGTGTGGACGCAGAAAGCTCGCGCGCCACCCGTATGGCCCGAGTTCGATGCTACCTCTGGACTTTTTTTTTCTTTTTTTATTAATTTTATATTTTAACACTTTATTACAATTTGATTTAAATTTGATATATATTTGACACTTTGAATTGCTGCAAATTTGAATTTTTTTATTATTTTCGGAAAAAATATACAATTACGTTTAGGTTTTTTTTTTTTTTTCATGAAAATTTATATGTATTTTATCTAACTTGTAAACTAACATAATTACTAACGAAAATCCAAAATATTTTATGTCTAGATTTTTTTTCTAATTATTATTTACATTTATATATTTTAAGCAAAGTTCAGAAACAATATATCATATATATATTTACTTTATTGAATTTTAACTAAGAATTTATTTTTTCGTGTAAATTATAAATAATAATTTTGATGTCAATTTCAAAATATTTTTTCATTCTAACAAATAATGATAATAAAGCGAAAATTGTCAACTGGAAATGTAAAAATCGTCTGCGGATCAGGCATGCTGTGAAATGTCAGTAATGTTTTGCTGTCAACAGAAATATTCCTGGTATTTCGCAAGAAACTTACTGGCATTTCTGTAGAAAGTTTTTAACATATACAGTAAAGTTCCAGTCATTTTCAAGAAATGTTTCTTGGAAATAATGGTCAACTCAGCTGCCCATTTTTTCCCAGGAACGTTGCGGAATTTTTTTTACAGTGTACATAATCAATGGCATTCCTGATTCTCCTCAAAATAAGTGCATACTTTACGATTGTTCTGATTTGCATGAATTTAAACAAAAGTTGAAAATTTACGAATAGATTACACACCACTCAAAAAATGATTCTGGTAAAAATATAAATCATTGTCAAAATATGAAATCGAAACAGAACTTTGACAAATTTGTTCACGAGAATGTTCCTAAATTTAAACCAAAACATGCGGATGCTGAAAAGCCAGCATTTCATTCTAATAATTCAAGAAATCAGAACACTAAAATCTGTTTTAATTGTGGGGAAAAAGACCACATTTCTAAGTATTGTTCTCACAAGAACAAGGGATTTAGATGTTTTAGATGTAATTCTTTTGAGCATAAAGCCTCTGATAATAAGTGTTCTACTGAGGCACGTAACCCTAAAATACAAGTGAATAATTTGGATTCCGAGAAAAATTCTCGACAAGAAATGCATAAATTAGTTAAAATTTCGGGTGTCGAAATTGATGCTCTTATCGATACAGGTAGTAATCTTACTTTGCTTCGTGAAGATAAATATTCACAGATGAATTTGCCTACGTTAACACCGGTCGGTTTAACATTAACTGGTTTTGGTAGTGGTAGTACCACACCACTTGACTCGTTTCAGGATGATATAAATATAGATGATAACATTTTTTCAACAAATATTTATATAATTAGTAAACATCATATGAATGTTCCTCTTATTATTGGTACTGATATAATTACGCAAGGTACTTTGCTTTATAATAAAAATGGTATTTCCCTTAGTAAACCAACATCTAATGATAATTTGTTTGTATACTTAGTTAATTCAATTGAAGATCCTCTTGATGTAGATTTAAGTCATATTCGTAACAAAACATCCCCCCAAGAAGAGAAATTACACAGCTATGAATTGGAAGTTCTCGCGGTCATTGAGGCACTAAAAAAATTTAGAGTTTATTTGCATGGAACTAAATTTAAACTTGTCACTGATTGTGAGGCCTTTCAAAAAACTATGGATAAAGCTGAACTTAGCGCAAAAATTGCAAGGTGGGTTCTTTTTCTCCAAGATTTTGATTTTGTTGTCGCTCATAGACCTGCTAAACAAATGCAACACGTTGATGCTCTCAGTCGATATCCAGTAATGTTAATAACACATAATGAAATTACGCAAAAAATTATCGCAGCCCAAGCAACTGATGATTTTATAAATAGCATGAAACAAGCGGTTGAACATTCCCCAATTGATGATTTTTTCTTAAAAAATAGTGTATTATATAAGCTTCTCCAGGGCCATGAATTATTAGTTGTCCCTCAATCCATGTATACTCAAATAATTCAAGACGCGCATTCCAAAGGCCATTTTTCGGTACAAAAAACTGGGGATCTCATCAAAAGAGATTATTACATTCCCAATCTCCATAAGTTAGTACAGACTGTCATTGCGAATTGTGTACCATGCATTTTGTCCTCTAAGAAGTCAGGAAAGCCCGAAGGATTCCTTCATCCAATCCCTAAAGGCGATACTCCCCTTGACACGTATCACGTCGATTTTCTAGGACCACTACCTTCCACGAATAAAAACTATAATCATCTTCTTACCGTTATAGACGCATTCACAAAGTTTGTGTGGATTTATCCTGTTAAATCAACGTCTGCCCGTGATGCTTTAGACAAGTTAAAACTCCAACAGACAGTGTTCGGCAATCCACGCCGCATTATTTCCGATAAAGGTCCTGCTTTTACATCAGCTGATTTTCAAACCTTTTGTGAACAAGAACAAATAGAGCATGTTCCAATTGCTACTGGGGTGCCACGTGGAAATGGGCAAATTGAAAGATTTCATTCCACTTTAATTCCGGTTCTCACAAAACTATCCTTAGATGATCCTACCAAATGGTACAAACATGTCCTCGCTGTTCAAAAAATCATCAACAGTACCAAATCAGATACCACTAAATTTTCCCCTTTTGAATTAATGGTTGGTGTTAAAATGAAAACTAAGGATGACATTCGCATAAAACAACTGTTAGAAGAAGAACATACCAATTTAGTAATGCATGACAAAAACGAGCTGCGAGAGATTGCTAAAAATAACATTCTCCAACACCAACAACAAAGTAAGCGCCAATATGATAAACGTCGAAAACCACCAAGAATATATCAAATTGGTGATTTGGTCGCGATCCAGCGTACTCAATTCGGACCTGGACTGAAACTTAGAATAAAATATTTTGGCCCTTACAAGGTTACATCCGTCAAAGCTAACGACAGATATGAAGTGGAAAAGGTTGGACACCATGAGGGTCCAAACAGAACATCCACTGCAGTCGATATGATGAAGCCGTGGTCAACCACGTAAAATTTGACATTCAAAGTGTTTTTCTTCTTCTTTTCTTCCTTTCCGTTATTGTACATATTGTGTGGTGCTTCAAGAATATGAGAAAAAAAAAATTCAAGAATTCGTCTTTCTACAAAATATTTTCTTTTGTGTGTTTCTTTTTTTTTTTCATCACCTGTGTTTACATCAAGAATAATTTTAACAAAAAGTTAAAATTTTGTTTGTGAAATATTGTGATTCAACTATCCCCGAGATGTCATTTTTTTTTTTTTTTTTTTTTTTTTTTTCTTCAATGCTGCTGCTGAAAAGTGTGTTCCGTAAAGTATTGTGTTTTTTTTTTTTTTCAGTGAACTACAAAGACATTTTTTTTTTACTTTTTTGTGCTTTGCATAAAGAACTTTAGAACTGTGGACAGCTCCATTTTTTTTGTTGTTGTTGTTATATGAACATTCTGTGACTTTATTTGATTACAGACTCTAATTTTTTTTTTCTGCATGAAGTTTCAATTTTTCTTTAAAAAGGAAGAAGACGATTAGAAGATGCCGATTTGTGTTTTTTTTTTCTTTCTGTTTTTCAGACGTACCACTTTAAGACGTATATAGGTGGGTATATATTTTTTTATTATTATTTATTTATTTAAGACGAGTACAAAGTAAAGACGAGTACGAAGTAAAGACGGGTACGATTTAAGACGAGTACCATTTAAGACGGGTACGATTTAAGACGAGTACCATTTAAGACGGGTACGATTTAAGACGAGTACCATTTAAGACGGGTACCATTTAAGACGAGATGGAAGACGAAATGCCAACCGGCATTGACGACGATTTTCATTTTTTCTCTCTTTATTTTTTTTTTTTTTTTCCTGTTTTATTCTGTGTAATTTTTTTTTTAAAGATATGGTATTTTTTTTTAAGTTTGTGTTTAAGTGTATGGTGCGCACGAGGTCGTGCGTATCAGGATGGACGAGTGTGACCTGTGGCAACAGCCTGTAAGAGACGACAACAGCGCCACGAGTCGGCGTAGAAGAACACCATTTTAGAACATTCGACAGACGCGGGAAAAGAAGGTAAAAGAGGTGGTTGCAAAACACCGAGCTCTCAACGACGTTTCATTAAGACGCATTAAGACTAATGAGTGTTTAATTTCATTAATGTTCTACTTAATTGTAATTGTATATAGTGTAAATAGTTCATTTAATATATTTAATTCTTAAAGTTAGCAAGTGTTATTATTCGAGTGTGAGTCTCCTTTTCCCCGTCACATTTATTTAACATTTTTCTTCTTTGTACTGTTTAAACTTATTTTACAAAGAAATTTCTGGTTCGAACCGAAATATATTCATATGGTAGGGGTCAAAATGACCCCTCACGGTCTTTTTAGGGTTGAAAGAGAAAGAGGTTCTTCTGTTAATTGGAGTTCCGATAATCGGCGCTCTACTGTACTATTAAAGAAAATGTAATATAAAATTTATTTAATCCGTCCATTAATAAAAGTAGATTTACTTTTCATTTAAAATACTTTGCACGATTACATTTAGAAAGCACAAAGAAACACTCAAAGGTAAATATTTTTTAAAGAGGTTGTTTTCTCAACCATTTACATATAACCATTTGCATCCATTTTTAATTTTTAAAAAAGCTGCAGAGGTGTAGCTTTTCTTTCATTAAAAAATACTATATTAAAAATTTGCAACCACAAAAACCTTTCCATTAACAGACATAATTGCAATACATTTATTTACATTGTTTTTTGTAAGAATTGCAAGCTTTTCATGACAGTATTTTTTTTTTTTTTATCATTGAACTTTTACATTTAAAACCGGTTTCGAAAAAAGAAAAAAAAAACTGCATCTAAAATTGGACCCCCCCCCCCCCCAACTTTTCTTTGTCACAGGTGTCAAAAAATTAAAAAGTGCAAAAACAAACAAATTTTACTGAATACATATTTCGCGTTTATTTTGAAACTTTCGGTTTAATTTTACTTCAGAAATTTCAAAAACACATAAGAGAAAATTGCACTTATAATTTGGCAAACGGGTTCTGGAAAATGGCTGTAGAAAAAAATGTATTCTAACAGTACAGTATAACAGTTTGGAATCCTTTTATATTCCAAGAAAGAAATCCCCTGCTATTTTGAGAGTAATGTTTTTGTCACAAGCACAGACTTAGAAAAGATAAGGTTAACAAAAGAGATATAAGACAAAAACCCAAAACAAGTTTTGTAAAGAAAGAAGTCCTTATTCATAAACTTGTATGTCGGTGGGGGTAAAGGGCAAAACAATAACTTTGAAACGAAAAAAGTACGTACTTCCATCGGGAAAAAATTCCCAATATGTTTTTTTTTTTTACAAAAAAGAAGAAAAAAAGAGCTTTGTAGCATAAATTTGGCACCCCCTCAACTTCCGCGCCCGGGGCGACTGCCCCCCCCCCCCCCCACTTCGCACGGCCCTGAACAAAAAAGGCTTTTGTAGAGATCGACCTCAGCTATCCAATGCAAAAAAATATTGAAATGCTAACGAGATATTTTAAAATAACGCTCCCATAGGATTAAGATTGACTGGATTCTTGAGCAATGGCAGAACAAAATCTAGGAAAGGGGGAAATTTTGACTAGCGTCTCGGTGTAGCTCCGCTCCCTATGGTGATTTTTCTCCTACCTCTTGGCTGAGGAATTGGCGCTAGTTATTTTTGAGGTTGGTGTATTTCAGACGAAGCACAAGCGCTCGCTCGCGCTGTCGTTGGAAAGTTTTTTTTTTTTTTTTTAAGCAAAGATGGCGGATAATGCAGCGATAATTTCATGCTCACAAATTTTCACTCAATTGGTTCTACTACAATTCTACTCTCATTATTTATTTATCAATCAGTTGATTGTGTTAAAAATAATTAAAATGTTCTAATTTAATCTTCCGTAATTGGGTAATGTTTTTAAAACAGGCTAAATTAGCATGTTTTTAGATAAACAGCAAAAGCAATTGTATGTGGCATGATCTTTGTAGGTTGGAAGATAGGATTTTAATTTCTTGTGCATTATTAAACACTAGAAAAATTCTTTCCTAAAATTTTCTCAAAATATTATGTGAACCGTGGTACCTACAAATAAAAATTCAATAAAATCGCATATTTCTTCTATTAGGGTACAGTAAACACTTCTCAAAAATGATACCATTTTCAGGCATGAAAGTGTTCCTCCTAAAGGTGGAATTCCACCTTTTAAAAAATAATTTTGGCCATTTTCTGAATTTATGCAAAAATGCAAAGAAAATATTGGAAGCATATAAGGTGGGGGAGGGGGGCGGAATCTGGAAAATTTAATAATCAGACATTTTGTCTAACTAAAATCCTTGGAGTTTTCTTTTTCTGAATTGCTGTGCAAAAGATCTATCAAATCAAAGGGAAGCTTATGCATTATAATCATATGAAAGTCGTGTAAATAAATTTGGTTAAAGTATCTCTCCAGAGTGAAAGTTTTTAGACTTTAAAAGAAAAAGGAAGTTTCATAATTTTCTTTTTGAATAGAATATTTTCTTCTATTTATGCAACACTTTTGATTTAAAAGTTTAAATTTGTTTTTAATGCTTTCTAAGCTATGAAAAGAAAATAACAATCATATGTACAATTATATTTCATTTTATCCCATAAATAACTGTTAAAATGTGTCTAAATTTTAAAAGTTTGGCGCCATCATATTGACCGAAAAGATTTTCCTCCTTTTTTCCCATTTCCCACTTTCATGCCTGCATTTTAGGCTCTTGGATATCACCCCCCCCCCCCCTCCACCTCCCTCCAAAAATGCAATTTTATTCTTTAGATTGACATTGATACCTGAATTTTGCAGGCAGGTACATTTTGAATAATAATCCTGTTTAAGTCTTAATTTATTGAAAACTTTAAGAGAAGATAATCTAAAGACCCCCCCCCCCCCCTCCTTGATAAAAAAAAACTTTTTGGTGATGTGACTTCGAATAGTCAAAGGTATTTTAAATTTTGTGTGCAGTTAAATCCTTAATAGTATACATGCTAAGAAAATTTGAAGGGTCATAAACAAAAGTGTTACTTTTTTGTCAGGGGAGGGGAGGGGGAAAACATTCTTTGACCCCACTCATTAAAATTGCAATTGGAGTATTTGAGCATCACTATTAAGGTTATATGTTCATTCAAAATTTCTAGTGTCTATGACTGTTTTAATTCTGAAACAAAGATATAAATATTTTTTTAGAATTTTTCAAATTTAAGTATGAAAATGTTACTTTTCCGTGAGGGGGGGGGGGGGGAGGCGAAATCTTTGGAATCCACAAGTTGAAATTTCTGAAATCGGAATATGTAATTAAGCATCATCACTATTCAGATTCTATCTGTGTTCAAAATTTCTAGTAAATTGTTTTCGATATAACATTTATGCTTCGCCAAACTAGCAATACTTCGCCAAATCTTGCTTCGATTGGACTTAGTTGAATCCAGTCATTACGATCTCCATAGGGAGCGGAGCTACACCGAGACGCTAGTGAAATTTTGGAACAGATTTCTGTCTGTGTTACACAGCCTAGACTTTGGAATTACAGCCGTGGGGACATTTACAACCTTTGGAATCACAGCCGTAACGTCTTCGAAACTGCGCTTCTGAAATAAATCACCAGCTGAAAGCACTGGTTGTGAAACTGATGATATTTTTCAAAATTTTCTTAAACAGGCATTTTTTTTAAATGAGAAATATAAAAACGAAACACGCTAAATTAGATAGACTAAACTTTTGTTAGAACATTTTCCCCAAGTAAGACAATTTTTTAACGTATCAACATAAAAAACAACAGAGAAGCAATAACCTTATTTTATATTTATTTCATTAGGATTAGGGATGCACCGAATATTCGGTATCCGGCCATATTATTGAATATTCAGGTAGGCGGAATACCAAACTATTCGGTATGCTGAATATTCGGCTTGGCCAAATATCAAACTATTCGGTACACCGAATATTTTGTTTGGCCGACTATCGAAATACTCGGCCAGACCGAATACGTAAAAAACCTTTTTAAAAAATATTTTTTAAAACCTTAAAACAACTTCTAATTTTAGCTGTCAATTAATAAAGATATTTAGAATAATTAGAAATAGAATTATATTTAAATAAAAGAGAATGCTTTTACATTTTTTTTTTATTATTATTTGCTATTTGAAAAGTATCACGTAAGAAAATTAACCAATAGACGATTTTAGTCCCTTCCTGACAAATAAACAGTATATGACTAAAAATTTTCTTCCCATTCCTTCAAAATTTCACGTTGATTTTAAAATATTTGTTTTAGAATACAAGAAAATTGTATTCATTTGTTTTAATTCAAAGAGGAAACCATTCCGTTCTAAAATAACAATTCAAAGCATAGATTTTTTTTTTTTAAGTGTAAAATTTACTTGTAAAAAGATCTTTTTTATCAATATGGAAATGTGTGTGTTAAATATTATGTAAAATAGTTCTAAAATTTAACTTTTTAATACTTTCAAACTCTGAAATTTAAAAGCATTCGGCAAGCCGAATATTCGGTATTCGACTTGATAGTTACTATTCGGTATTCGATTTACCTATTGGCAAAATATTCGGTATTCGGCCAAAATCACTATTCGGTGCATTCCTAATTAGTGCTCGCTGCCGCTCTGTGTTCTAGTTTAAACCAGGGATCAATCCAGACTTTTCTGACATTACCATAAACTACATTTATCAAAAATCTCTCCAAAACAGAATTTTATTTAGGTCCCTATGGCGATTTCATTTTCACACATTTTACTGTATAAAATAATTGTCTTTATTTAATACATAATACTGACATATTAAGACAAGTGATAGGAGAACGATTCAGTTTTAGGCAGGTTTTAGTCTTCATGGGTCTCAAGACTCTTAAAGCTTCAAAATTTTCTAAATTTTAATTTTTTTTATATGTTAAACTCCTATTTTTTATGAACAGTTTGATCAGATTGTTTTCTTAAAATTCCCATTAGAACAGACGTTATAGCTAGGGATTGGACAAATATTCGGCCACTATTCGGTATTCGGCTCTTTTGCCGAATATTCAGTAGGCCGAATATTGAAGGTTTGTTGGCCGAATATTTGGTGATATCTCGCTGAATATTGCTAAAATCTCGCTGAATAGTAAAAAATATCTTGTTAAATAAATTCAGGATTTCTTTTTTAAAAAATTGTTTCTTGCAATTTTTTTTTTCTCTAGTCCAAATTGACTACTTTCTGGCACATTCATGAAGTCATTCCCATTCTTACTAGCACAAAATGTACAGTTATTCGGATACTAAAAAATTTACAGCCTTTCTGTGTTTCCTATAAAAGTTAGGGATCTTTTAGAAAATGCTGCCCAAATTGGAGATTCAATTGTCCGGAAAATGTCTTCATTAGAGAATGATAGATTACAACTCAAGATGTAAAAACTCATATAGAAAAAAAGGAAAATGCTATCTCATTTTAAAATACCTGAATATTCAATTAATGTCTGCAAATTCCATGCACATATCAAAAGGCTCGTATGAAATTCATGATAACTTACTGTCTATTTTCTATAAAGTAAGAAATGTAAAAATTCATCCACTAGGTGCATTAGCTACGATTCATTTTCAAGATGGAATATCAAATATCACTATTCCAAGTACAACAGTACATCTGAAAACAGAACTGGTGTCAAACTAGATGGCGCAGCTTGCTTTATGAAGATGGTTTTATAAATATTTAAATATAAATTCTAAGTATTGAATAAAATATTTTTTTAGGTAGATTTCGTAAGAAATACTACCTATTGCAGTCGTTACCATGGTGCGACTTTTGAAAAATTCCTTCATAACTTTTCATTATAGGACCCCAGGAACCCAAAACCACCTCCCACCTAAAAAGTTTATATATATGTATGTATGTATGTATGTACTAAATTTTGTCCGCACGATAAAAGACGCAATTATACACGGATTGTCCTCAAACTCGCCAACAACTTTGATATGGCTAATATCTCGGCGGGGATTGAAAATGGGCGAAATCGGCCCAAGAGGGTGGAAATGGGGAGGGTTCAAAATTTTGAATACTGTCTTAACATGAGTCTGATCACTACCCCCTACATACTAAATGCCTCTCGCATTCACTGTTTTCCCCATATAAGAACTGGAAGTCAGCTTAGCCCCAAAATGCTCTGCCATCTATCGGTGACAATTGACATGATTTTTAAAAACCTGTAGATAAATAACGTAAATTTTTGTTATTTATTCCTAGAATTTCACTTTTTTTTTTCTCTTTTCGTATTTATTTTAATTGTTGTATTAAATGATATTTTTTCTATAAAATTTGAAAAGAGAAATTATTTCATATTTCCTCTTCAATTTCAAATGATAAATGATAAAATAACGCACATAATTTATTTTATTATATGAATTTTAAATTATATGTTCTTTTTTAAAATTAATTATAGTATATAAATTAATAGCACTTACATTTACTTGTAAATAGATTTTCATCAAAAATAAAATAAACAAGGTTTATGAAGTGAAAATATTTATTAACACTATAAAATGGTACATGAATTTTAATCAATGGATCAAAAACTATGAGCAAGTTTAAAAAGGTTATTGCAAAACATAAAAGTATTTGATTAAATTAAATTTTACTAAATAGTAAGACATGTATTTCTTTCAGGCAAAATATTAATAATAAACAAAGTTAATGTGGGGGTGAATGTGTCAGTGAAGGACAATCTTAAGGAATTGCTTTAAAAATAATTTTTAATTAATAATTATAATTATTATATTCCTGTTTTTTTGACATTATATTAATCTATCAACAATATTTAACTAACTTCATAGTTGTACTTCCTATTGTGAATTAAAATTTAATTCTAATAACATAATTACTTGACACTCCAGTACTAGTACCATACAGTTGCCTCAATAAATAGATTGCAATATTTTTCTGAACTTCCCTATTTAATATTTTCTATCTAAAATAATTAAATCATTGATATTGTGATAATAATACTATAAATATTAATTACCTTTATCATAATAATGAAACTAGCAAGTCTTTTTTTTAAGTGTTTAAAAAACATTTAACTCACAGTTTCATTTCTTTTATAGTTGAATTATTAATTATTATAAGTAATCATCAAGTACTTTCAGGAAATTTAAATAAGTGGAAATATGATTCTGTTCAATGATGCTCCAAGACACTTTTTTTTTCATCTGTTTGACTACTCCCCCCCCCCCACCCACACACACATCAGGGCCAAAACTAGCCTTTTTTGCACCCGGGGCAATCATGGATTTTGGCGCACCCCTCCCCCCCCCTCCCTCTTCCACAAAGTATATTTACAAAGAGAATTTTACTAATTTTATAATAGACGACTTATTTCAAAATTTAAAATATGTAATCATAAAATATGTAATACTGAACTAGGTAATCTACAGTGGCGGATCCAAGGGGGAGGTCCCTCTGAACACCAGCAAAAATATTTTAAAGATCATTTTTAAAATGAAATATACAGTAGAGTCCCGATTATCCGAGTCCTGCCTAACCGAGTTTCCGTTTTCACCGAGTTATTTTATTCTGATGGACTGATGGCTTCCATTATTATAAAACATCGCTGTTCCATAATAATGAAAGCCACCAGTTCGTCAGAATAAAATGATCCATTCTAAAGGTAAAATCCTTCGTTTGGCGGCCCTTCATTCTGACGCCCGGGGCACATGCCCCCTCTGCCCCCCCCCCTTAGTTTCGGCCCTGCCACACACACACATACACACGCATGTTGCCTGAATAAATTGATTACAATGTTTTTCTGAAATTCCCTATTTAATATTTTCTATCTAAAATAATTAAATTATTGATATTGTGATAATAATATTATAAATATTAGTGACATTTATTGTAATAATGAAATTAGCAAGTCTTCGGGTCAGGACCTCAAACGTCAATTCTGCAGCTTTTTTTTCTTTCTCCCTGTCTCTCTCTCTCTCTTTCTCTCTCTCTCTCTCTCTCTCTCTTTTTTTTTTTTTTTTTTTTTTTTTTTTTTTTTTTGCAGTGTTTAAACAGTCAGCTGACAGTTTCATTTTTATTTGCATTATTAATTATTACGAGTAATATATGAAGTACTTTCAGGAAATTTAATAAATTGGAAATACGATTCTATGCACTGATGTTCCAAGACACTTTTTTCATCTTTTTACTACACATCTTTTTTTCGGGTCAGGACCTCAAACATCAATTCTGCTCTCTCTCTCTCTCTCTTTTTTGCAGCGTTTAAAACAGTCAACTCACAGTTTCATCTCTTTCATATTTGCATTATTAATTATTACGAGTAATATATCAAATACTTTCAGGAAATTTAATAAATTGGAACTCTCTCTCTCTTTTTTATTTTTTTTTCTTCTTGCAGTGTTTAAAACAGTCAACTCAGTTTCATTTCTTTCATATTTGCATTATTAATTATTACGAGTAATAGATCAAGTACTTTCAAGAAATTTAATAAGTTGGAAATACGATTCTGTGCACTGATGTTCCAAGACACTTTTTTCATCTTTTTTACTATCCTCCACCCCCCCCCCCCCCTCCACCGATACACACACACGTTGCCTCAAAAAATTGATAATAGTACTTTTTTTTAATTCCCTATTTTATATTTTCTATATAAAATAATTAATTTATTGATATTGTGATAATAATACTATATATATTAATTACATTTATTATGATAATGAAACTAGCAAGACTTCAGGTCAAGGCCTCAAAACGTCAATTCTGCAGTTTTTTTTTTTTTTTTTAACATTTAATTTAGTTTTATTTCTTTTATATTTGTATTATTAATTATTACAAGTAATAATCAAGTACTTTCAGGAATGAAATTATTGATATATTTCAATTATATAATATTTATATTGCTTCAAAACACAATGCTATGAATACATATTTATTTTGATCACATTACTAATTCGTATTCGATTTCATCGTGTATCATTTATTATTACTATCGTTATAATTTTGCTGGAAGAAATTTACATAATTTTGAATGTTATTGCATTTTTATTTTCATACAGAAAAGGCTTAGCATAATTATTTGATAAAAAGAAATACTTTGATCTATCATTTTTATTATTAATAATAACAATATTATTTCAGATTCTTTCAGATTAAGGTACTCTTTTCCTTTTAAGACATTGTAAATTAATAAAAATACATCTTATTAATAGCTGTACATCTTATTAATAGCTGTACATCTTATTAATAACTGTACATTAATTTAATTTATTATTATTCAACGGAATGTTATTAGAAACATGCAAATAATAGTAGTAAAAATATCTATTTGTATTTTTAAAAATACAATGAAAGAAAGTTAAAAAGACTCGTTGACTGTCTTCTACAGGAATGGTGAAAAGAAATATTTTCCTTTATTTTGCTGGATGAACAGCAGTAAGGCACACAGCAATATGGCAATTTATAGAGCATATATTAACTTCATTAAAAGTAAACATTCTGTTTAAAAAAATCACAAATTACTGCAAAAAAATAAAAATAATAATAGCTTTCAAAGGCAGGTCTATGAGGCGATCCATGTAAATACAGCAATAACATACCCCAAACAGTAGCGCCATCTATCAACCTTGCTGACTTCCATTTTTGAGTCAAATGCGAGAGGCATGTAGTATGTAGGGGGTAGTGGTCTGATATAACCAGCTCTTACACAACAATGGCAGGAAAAAAAATAAAAGTTTTTCGTTATAGCAGTTGCCAACAATTGAAAAAAATAAAAAACAATAAAATTCTCACCACAACAATTACTTTTCTAATGCAAAATTTTCACGTGTAAAATTAAATAGTTTGACAAATTGAAAACAAATTGAATATTACGTCATAAGTTTTCTAGAGCAATATTTCACCATGAAAACTCAAAATAAAATAAATAGTTTGACGAATTAAAAAAATATGTATATTGTGTCATATTGGAAATATAATGAACCTCTGCAGGTGAATATGTAACGCCATATGTGAGTTTGAAGAAACGTATTAAAACATAATAAAAACCCGACTATGGAAATATTAACATATTTTAACACTTTAAGGTTCTCTGAATTTTTTGTAGCCATTTTTTAAACCTATTCCATATACATGTGTGTGTGTATTCGTGTATATTATAATTTTCACAAAAAGTTTAGCTCTCTACAGCTCACTTTTTGTGAAGAAACTGGGTTTATCGCTAATCTTGATTTAAGTTTTGTTGGAGAATTTAGTACTTAACTTCGAAATCTACCTCCGCCTGTAGGCCCGAGCCGGCAGGAATTTTTTTTAATTCTATAGTTTTCACTTTTAATTAATTATTTGCATGATTACTGGCTTTAATATGTAACATTATTATGTATTTATTTTTCAGTTTACATCTTTCTTCATTCATGTTGTTATCAGTTTCTGAATTGTTTGAGTTTTATGAGTTGTTGAATAAGTAGAATATGTATGTGTTGGTTCATATGTCAAAGATTTTGTTAACATATGTATTCTACTTTAACAATACCTTTTGCTTTAATGTAATTTGTAATTTAAGGCTTGGAAACTGATTTCAGAACAGACTCATTCTTACAAATTTTTTTATCATTAGGGGCACAAATTCTCAATGATAAAATTTACTTGATTAAAGGTTATTTCAGAAAATATCACCTTGTAAGTTATGAGAGAGAGTAAGAATATTATTGATTTCGAATGCAAGAAAGGATAAAAGTATCATTTGAGAGTAAAAGTGAAGTAAATTCTTTATATTTTAATGGAAATAATTTACCATCTTGACTTACTGAAAATCAACTTGATATACCTTAGAATAAAAGTATATAAAGCAATTTCAAAAATTTTTGTGCTAAAATAAGTTTATCAAATTTAAAAACAAATTTAAAAGTACATTTAAGAGTGGTAATGATTAATAAGTTTCTATTTTTTAAATTATATATAATCAAAAGTTTTTTTTTTTTTTTAAATGGTAAAAAAATGTTGGTATTCGGCCAAACCACTATTCGTCCCATCCCTAGTTATAGCTTTTAGAATTCTACCCGCTCAATAGCTCGAGCGGCATTTCCGAAACTTTGAAGTCATTTTTCTCGAAATGAAGATTTTGGTCATAACGCACAGGATATTTTAGAGATCCGGTTGGGAAACTGCACTTTTGTCCATTAAAAAGCATAAAATACCAAACCTTCCGGGGCCACATTTCAATGTTCCGGGGGACCAATAATGACGATTTTTAGTCCCTTCCTGACAAATAAACGGTATATGACTAAAACTTTTCTTCCAATTCCTTCAAAATTGGATGAATCCGGGGGACAAGTGATAGGAGAACGATTCAGTTTTAGGCAGGTTTTAGTCTTCAGGGGTCTCAAGACTCCTGAAGAAAAATGAAAATTTTCATTTTTTTTTTATATGTTAAACTCCTATTTTTTCTGAACATTTTGATTAGATTGTTTCCTTAAAATTCCCATTAGAATTCTACCAGCTCAATAGCTGGAGCGGCATTTCCCAAGCTTTGAAGTCATATTTCTCCAAATGACGTTTTTGGGCATAACGCGCAGGATATTTTAGAGATCCGGTTGGGAAACTGCACTTTTATCGATTAAAAAACATAAAATTTCAAACCTTCCGGGGACACATTTCAATGTTCCGGGGGAGGGAGGGGGCTTGATTTCAATGCTGATTGTTGACTAATAAAAATCATTTTTAAAAAATTGTATACATCATAGAATATTTTATAATATAGATTATAAAATTTATGAAAAATAACATGCAAATTCTTTCACATGTAATGTGCATAGTTATTTTTAATTTCTCAAAATTTTTAACCTTTGAGAATATTTTAACTATATTTGTTTTTAGGTAGATTTCGTATGAAATACTACCTACCTCATTCTCCCCTATGTTGGAATTTCTGAAAAATTTTTGCAGATCTACACCAATCATGACCCCTAGAACCCAAAACCACCCTCAGTAAAAAACTTTATATATATATATATATATATCTATATATATATCACTTTCTTCTGGACACGATAACTTCCACAATTTTGCCCAAATCTCTTCCAAACTGATACATAAAATCAAGGGGCATAAAATCTCGGTCAAGTTCGCTAATGGGCAAAATCGGACCAAGGGGATGGAAATAGGGAGGGGTTTTGTGAAAACCGAAAAAATCCCCTAACTTCTTAATTTTGGTACATATCAAATCAGTTTAAAGTTTTTATTACTTCTAAAAATAGGGCCAAAAATTTATGTATCACAGATTTTTGATCAAATTAAAAATGGGCTCAAGGGGCGCAAAAAATAGAGTTTTGGGGAGAAAAAAATTTATAACTTCGTCAATTCTCAAGATATCAAATCCAATTAATTTTATTATAAATCTCCTTAATATTATCTACAACTTTTATATTCACAAGTTTTTGATAGGACCAATTCGTACCAAAAAAAAAAAAAAAAAATTAAAACGAAAACAAAAAAAATCCATAACTCCGTCAATTCACAAGATATAAAATTCCCATGAATTTATCATATATCTTCTTAATATATTCTACAACATTTATATAGACAAGTTTTTGATAGGAAAAGTCTTACAGTAAAAACAAATTGAAAATACACAGTGGTTGAAGAGAAAAATCATCTTATTAAGGGTGTATTCAAATCCAAACTGCTTATTTTCTGACTCATTTTTGCTCTCAAACGCATCCAATTGGTAGATTCTCTTATTCAGAAACTATATAATGTACCGTAATGATTGATTTTTTGATAGAGGCAGAATATAATTCAAAAAATGATGTCGAAGTGGGCATTTTGAACAGAAATTTCCTGAAGCGATTGTGTTAGAAACGAAAAATATTGTCCTACTGAGAAAATAATTGTTCATAAATCAAGTTTTAATTAATTGAACGAAAAATAAAAACACGGATCTTTTATAAATCTCTTCAAAAATCACGTCAGCAAGTTTAATATTTTTTCTATTAAAAATGAATCTGAAAATGTGCCAGAAAATTTCGAGTTGTTGAGCATGGAAAAATATTTTTTTGAATACCTCCTTAACATGATTCTGATAAAACCAGCTATTATATAAAAATGAAATAAAAACTCATCAAAAGCATCCAGATAAAATTGTTAAAGTGGATAAATCTGTAATCATGATTTAGTTTTTGTTGGTAAAATTAGTATACTGAACTTCGAAATCTACCTCCACCTGTAGCCGGGCCGGCAAGGATTTTTTTATTTGGGTTAAAGGGTTACTTTTGGAATCTTCACATCTATACATTCCCCGACATTCCTCATTCTATTGTTTTCAAAATAAATTCTTTATTGGTGTTTTCCTTGTAACGAGGTAAATTAAAACCTTTAATTATGACCAATTGGTGGCATTTTCTTTTAGACAACTTATAACCTACGTAGATAAGTAAAGTAAAAGTTTGCAAACAAATACTTCTCTCAACCAATCCATCTATTTTTCTATTATTATCCTACTAGTATTTTTTTTTCTTAAAAGTTGTGACCATCTTTTTGTGATATCCTGTATACAGATGTGAATAGTATACCTGGTACAAAATTTATGCATACATACAATATGTATGAAGTTTAGTACTAGCCACTTCCACATCATTCGCGAACAATTTCTATAGGTAGATAGAAGCAGGGCTTTGGAGTGGGACTCATTTTTGAGCCAAAAGAGTCGGAGTCAAAGTCGCTAAAAAACAAGCCAACTCCGACTCCAGATTTTTTTGTTAGACATCTTAAAGTGAAATTAAACTAATTATACATAATTTTAAATCTATAAAATGAATTATTATTGTTATTTATGGACTACATCAGCCTATTCAAGTAAAAGATCACCGATTTACGGCGCTGTACAAAATAGATACAGGGGTAGATACACAGTAAGTACAGAGTACAACCCGTGTACAGAGTAGATGAAAACTGTTTTAATTCATAACTGTAGCAGATATTTTACATTTAGTGATAAGTACTTCCCCTCGTATTTTGGGGGTTTGCGGATAGAACCCGAGGTACAAACAGGGGCGTGCCTAGCGGGGGGGTGTTGGGGGTGTAACACCCCCCCACTTATTTGGAAGAGTTGATAAAATTTAGAATAGTCGGAAAGTTGAGAACACACCCTGCAAAAGTCCCCTTTCCCGTCGTCAGTATCATTTCAATTCTCCGTTGTCCGTCTTTAAAGGGGAAAAGAAAGAACCTCTCACGGTGTATGTGTGAGGGAGGGGTTGTCAGAGAGCGGAGGTAATAAGGAAAGGGCAGCTGAACGTCACTGTTGGTTGAATTGTTGGTCAGCAACATAGACTTCTCATATAACTGGACTCAGAAATAGCAACCCTTTCTTGACGCCGGGATCACTACCCACCGTCACGTGATGGTGGGCAGAGAAAACGCGCCAAACCGGTTTTTCTCCCCTGGTTCCCGCTGAAACTTTCTTGCGTCGGGCGTTTCTCTCGCATAAATCAAATCCGACAGTTGCCAATAATGTGATCACCGCCATAAAAGACAACCTTTTGGCGATGAAAGCAGAAACATGTGTGCCTCAAGTTCTGACCGAAATAACAATGGGATTCGGCCTCTACTTCTTATCTTTACTCTGAGGTCAGCAAGAAAAACCTGTTCATTCATTATGACTCCTACCTGTACACATGAGATAGGGAAATTTGATTGGTCTACGTTTAACAGGTCTCTGATATGATTGGCCTACATCGCCGAGGCTATTCCTACAATGATCGTTACGACAAAAATGTAGTTGGTAGAATGGTTGACGGAAGTGTTTGCTTGTAAACATGCCCTTTCCTTAGCGCATCGCGTTTCTGAGAAGTTGAGACTTGCGTGAAAGGAAGGGGGAGGGGGATTGTTGTAATCTCTATTGTAAGTTTTCCCATGTAGCATCTTTAATTGGTCCCTTCTGCTATGGACTGATTCTTAGAATTTGGCTCTGGATTTAGCGCTAGTTAATTTGAGGTTGCTGCACTTAAAAGATGAAGACACGGACACAGAAGATGAGCGATTTGCAAAAGTTTGGTTTTGTCGCATGATGGTGGATAATTCAGTGAAAATTTTATTCACACACTGTGATCGCGTACACACACATTTCACAGAAAAAAATAAATTTATATCGCCATATAAGAAAATGTCATCCGAATGAAAACATCGATCTCCAGAAAGGAAAACGGATTCAATGTACAATATGTAGATATTTCTGCATTTCTATTAGAGGCCAGCATAATCATATTCAAACAGATCATCCAGATGCAAAATTCAGAGCTTCGTAAAAGTGTTTCTGAAACATCATTTTCATCACAAAATTTTACTGCGAATGTTAAGACTTTTGCAGACCGGGTTCGGCACTACAGCGAAAGTTTGATTGAGGAATGCGATAAAATCCTAACTAGCAATTCTATGGAAAATGTCAATGTTTCTGAAAAGGAAGATACCTCGACTTTTCTAAGTTGTGATCCAGCCGATCGTATTGGAAAGAATTTAACCGAAAACCAGAAACTTTTCATCCTGTCTCGTGGACTTCATCAACCTCAGAAATCCTCTTACTCTGTGAATCATGACATAGATCCTAAGAAGCAGAATAAGTTTAGCTCCTGCTGGTATAAAGAATATCCATATTTAGAATACAGCGACCAACTGAATGCCGCATTTTGTTTTGCTTGTTCACTTTGCTCTGATGGCCCGGGGACTAAAAACGCAGAAGAAGCTTGGATCAGTGTTGGTATTCGTGTATGACATAAGATGAAAGGCCGAGGAAAAAACCGTAAAGGCAAGTTAATGGCTCATTTTACGAACAATGCTCATAGAGCTGCAGTGTATAAATTAGATAATTTGGCCCAAAAAAGTAAGCGCGTTGACAACTTTCTATCTAGTCAACGTAGAGAGGCAACAGCTAACGCGGAGCAAATTCGTCTAAGAAACAGAGAGATTATTAATATACTTCTACACTGAACCAGATATCTAAGTCGTCAAGCACTTGCATTTCGGGGACGAGAAAGTGACAGCGGTAACTACATTCAGCTCATTAGATTAATGGCAAGGTGGATTCCAACTTTAAAAACTGGATTCATGATATTCATCTTCGCCCATACCATACCAGCTATCTTAGTAATAAGTCGCAAAATGATTTTATTGGGGTTCTTGGATCATGTGTCTGTAATAAAATAGTTGCAAATGTCAAAAATTGTGGATTTTTTAGCGTTATGGCTGATAGCACACCCGATCTCTCTCATCTTGACCAGCTCTCAATTGTAATCCGATACGTGACCCCAAAGTTTCAGCCAGAAGAAAGGTTGTTAAAACTAAAAGATTATCTGGATAAAACAGGCGAAGGAATGGCTAAGCTTATTTCTGAAATTCTACAGTCAGTTGGAATATCGCTTTCCCAAGCTCGTGCACAGTCTTACGACACCACGTCATCTATGTCCGGCAGCATTTTAGGCTCTCAATCAAAACTTTCAGAAATAGCTGGTAGGTCTATTTTATACATACCCTGCCTCGCGCATAAAGTGAATTTATGTGTTGAACATGCGTGCGAAGAAAGCAATATAATAAAATTGTTCTACGACAGTATTCAGGATCTCTATAACTTCTTTTCACTGAGTACAAAGCGATTCGGCATACTGAGAGAGAAAATGGAAGTTCTTCAGAAGAGTCTTACCTTGAAATCTTTGTCGATGACAAGATGGACTATGCGAGCGGATTCAGTCAGAGCTATTTTATCGTCCTATGATGCCCGCATCCATACTCTGCAAATTATTTCTGAAGACATGAAGGTTGACAAGGATGCTCGAGCTAAGGCAGCAGGGTAAGAAGCAAAATGATGTCATATGATTTCATTGTTTCTTTACTTGCAATGAAAACAATTATGTTTAATATCAAGTTAGCAACAGAGCAATTGCAACGTGAAGACCTGAACATTTTAGAGGGAACCGACATAATGCAGAAAATTTACGAAAGCATTCAGAAACTCCGGAATGATGACGCGGCGGCAATAATGAACATCATTAAGGAAGCTGACAACATCTGCGAGACATATGGAATAAATCAAGATTATGAGTTCAATTTGCGGCACAGGCGACGGAGGCCTCCATCGAAGATCGACGAAAATGCTGAAACTGCAGTTCTATTTACACGAGAGAATTAGTTTAAAGCAGAAATTTTGAAGGTGGTAGATCGGCTTACAACTGCATTTGGAGACATTCATAAGTTGGTATTTGAGAAAGTTAAACCACTGGCCTGTCTCCTTCCCTCTAGGATCACGTATAGCTCTACCGAGGACATGTCTAAACTATATCAATTATTCCCTGATGATCTCAAAGATGTAGATAACTTGGAATGTGAAATTGGTCTCATGTCCTCAGTAATAGCTAGTTCTGAATCGGATACAATTGGCGCAGCAGCGCAAAAACTTGTGGGGAAGGCTCATTTGTATCCTAACCTTTCTTTGGTTAACTCAACCTACAAGTTGTCCTTTATTATTTCAGTAACTGCGGCAAGTAATGAAAGAAGTTTCAGTAGGTTAAAGTTAGTAAAAAATTACTTGCGTACCACCATGTCGGAAGAGCGACTGGACGAACTAATGCTTATTAACCTGTGAAACAGACATAACTTACATGTTGGATTTAGACAGTGTAGCTGGAAAATGGGCTATTCTGAAGGATAGCCGGGTGATAATTTAAAAATGTAGAAGGATAATTTTTAGTCTCTTATACTAATATATATCTTATTTTTAGCAAGCAAGATTTGTCTTTTTTATGTATTTTAAAATTTATACACTTTCATTACACAACAGCTTGCGGTTTTATTTACAGTCCTCAGCAAAAGTTTAGACACTGGTGATTTTTAACCTTTAAATAAAAAATACGAACACTTGGGTTATACAAATGACTGTACTTATTTTTAAATATATTTTAAACGTTTTAGGGTAGAAATAACGGTTTTAATGTAGGGTATTATTTAATTTAATTCAAAAAAGTGAAATTTGCATATTGCAAAAGTTTAGACACTTTTGTGATTTTTTGGCAATTGTTCACGGAAAAAACGCATATTTCAAACTTATGACGCCACATGCATGAAGTATTTAAGTGCACCTCGCGATAGCATCGGTTAGTGAAGATGCCGCGAGCAAGAAATTTTCAGTCAGATGAAGTAATTAAAGCATGGAAGCTGAAATCGAAAGGGAAGACTGTTGCAGAAATTTCAGCTACTTTGAATCGGCCAAAGAAGTCTGTATATTAAGTACTGTCTAGGGGTGACTCTTTCAAAGCAAAACATAGATCTAGAAGGACTCGTGTGGCCAGAAAACGAGATTATAGAAGGATCCATAAACTGGCATCTAGACAAATGATGACTGCTAATCGCATTAAAAGTGAGTCAGATCTTTCTGTGTCAACGGATAATTTCGTAGATGCATTAAAGAAAGATGTACATTAGTTTACATGAAAATGATAAAACAGCCAGCCTTGAAATCTCACAACAAATTGATCCCTTTCCTGTCGCTGAGTAATTCTTTTTATGAACTGATGAAATAGTGGACTGATACCAGAATTTATAAACGAAGTTATTAGAAAATAAGAAATTGCTTATTTTCACGTATATTATGAAAGGAAAATTTTAATTAAATATTCTTGTCACTTTTGGAATTAAAATTACGTATCCTTTGCTAAATTGTTGGTGATTTGGGCCTCACTTTGTTTTAATTCTCAAGAGTCTCTGGAGTTTCTCAATGGTCGTCAAGCTGCGTAAGACTACATACATACATTGGAAAACAATTTATAGCCATTTGATGAACTTTTACCTCTTCCAAAGTACGTATTTGAGCAAGATAATGCGTCTATTCATGTTGCATACAAATCAAAAAATTGGTTTAACTCTCAAAATATTACTATTTTCGACTGACCCGAGTGTAGCCCTGATCTAAACCCAATCGAAAACTTTTGTGGCATCATATCTCATACGGTTTATGCAATTTTTTAACAATACTCCTCTGTAAATGAACTTCGATCAGATGTTGCACGTGTTTGGTATGAAATAGACCCCCAAGTGATGCAGGATTTAGTTTCTTCGATGGAAAGTCACATTTTTGCATTAATAGCAGACAATGTAGGTGCAGTTCGATTTTAATTTATGGATATTTTACTGCTAACAGACAGATTGTCTATACTTTTGCAACAATGTTAAATTTGTTTTTTTGTCATTATATATTATGTAAACTGTGTAAATTAAAATTAATTGTTTGTGTATGAAGGTTAAGTCCCCAGTAATATATGACAGTTGAATTACAACAATTCGTTACATACTTCTCAGCACAGAAGCATAATCGATCATTGTCTAAACTTTTGCTGTGCACTGTATAGAAACATAAATTCCGAAGTACTTCAACATTCTTAAACTGTTACTTTTGAGAACAGGTTAATGTACGGTACATCCGTACACATTTCCTTTTAAATCGTAAGCAGAATCCTAATTAATAACAGGATTCTCAACTCTACTTATATAGTAAAATAATTTTTAAAAAAATTACACTTTCTGAATAACAGCTTTTAATTTCGACTGTGGTTAAGGAGAATGCAGGTGACCACTTAAGACTTTTAGTGATTTTTATAAATTCACAGTATTGTAGAACAGTTGACTCCGTCGCTGGCGGTGGGGGGGGGGGCTATCACAAAGTCTCTCTCACCCCCGATCTTGCAGTCGGCAAAATTCAGTTCACACCCCCCCACTAAAACAGCCTTCGGCACGCCCCTGGGTACAAAGGTCCGCAAGGACCCAAGGCCGGGAAAATGAAGCCAATTTTTCAAACAAGCCGTGTAAGTAGAATTAAGAGAATTTATATTAATGAGCCGGATCAGACAGATAAAAAAATTGAGCAGGCTGACAAGCCCAATATAACAAATTTGAAAGAATCAAACTACGCCGATAAAGTAGGAACAATTTGCAATGGACTTGATTGGGGTGAGAATAAATACAAAGGTATTGCAGAACTTTTCAGGGGGCGGGCCTTAAAAATTTCGGCTGATGCAGATCTCTTACCGGAGATAATGCGAAAATTATAAATTTTGCTGTTTTTGGAAGCAAATAAACTAAGAACACGGTATAGCATTGTAATAGAAGCCTTTTTCCCTTTTTTCCTCCTCAAATTTTTCCGGCCTGTATTACCAAAAGTCGAAATTCTAAAATATCCTTCCTTTATTTATTTATTTTTGAGCACAGAAGTCAAAATAAGATGAAATAGTAATTCTTTTTTTCAGAATCGGCGGTACCCAAAGTAACGATAAAATAGTGAAATTTCGTTATCTTTCATCTTTTGAATTTCAGATTTTTCAGGTCTGCAGAACCAGCAATAAAGCCAAAATTGTCAAATTAATTCAAAAAATGTATTTTTTAACCATTTGAAAAGATGGTTATTGTCCTCGGTCAGGGTAGGAAATCAAAAACATATCTGAAGCGTTTTATTAGTTGAATCCCGCATTTTATTCGTTTTCAGATGGGTCTATACAGTAATCTGTATTTTCCCTTTACTTTCAACAGAGATGGATACTTCTGTTGCCACTATGACAAAAAAGTAATAAAAACTACAAAAAAAAAAAAAAAAAAAAAAAAAATAATAATAATAATAATAATAACTCAGAAACAAATTGAGATACATACAGCTTTCAAACAAATTGCATTTAAAAGTACATTTTTTTCTCTATACATTACATATTCATCTCTATAAAGTACATTTTTTTCTCTATGTGTAAAAAGTAATATTGTGGGATGTTTAGAAGTTTAAAAATGAAATTTCATTTCAAATTGGTCCAGGCATATTAATGTTTAATCCATGGCGTACGTAATGTATGGCCACCTCCGTAGAAGTTTAAAAATTTACAGTACCGAAAATTGTAAAACTGAAATTTCTTTTAAAATTTGTTCATGGTGGGTCCAGGAATGTTAATGTTTAATCCATGGCGTACGTAATGTAGGATCATCTCCGTGCGATTTTTTATGTCTTAAATAAATTAAATTAAAATTTTTTATGTCTCTTTGAAAAAATCATTTTCCAAATGGTCGTTGTAATTTGTTAAATTGCTTTTTTTTTTTTTTACATTGTTTTTTGTAAGAATTGCGAGCTTTCCATGACAGTATATTTTTTTCTCCCCATTAGAATCCACAGAATCCGAATTATTTCCAAAATAATTTTCCCAATCCAAAATCATCTTTATTTTTCCTACTTTCCATAGAAATTTTTCGAGTCTGGAGGACACAGCAAAATAACAATTAAATAACAATTAAATTCGCTCTTTCTTCTCAGTCCGGAGATCCAAAATAGTAAAATTTCCATTTTGTGTTCTTTAGATTTCGATAGTTGGATTTTTCGGGTTTGCGAGCGCGAAATTGTAAAATTAATAAAGGAAATTTTTTTTTTTTTTTTTTTTTTTTTTTTTGAAGCCCTAAAAAGATAATCAATACCGAAATAGTGAGATTTTAGCTTTATTTTCTTATATTTCATCATTATTTTGTCCAACAGGCAACACTAGTACATTAGTCAACCCGGAGTCGGAATATGAGTACCCCGCAGTCGGAGTCGGCCATTTTTCCCACCGACTCCACAGCCCTGGATAGAAGGGGGCCACCAAGAATGATGCTTGCCCCGGTCCCCTAGATAGCCTAAGTCGGGCCCTGCGCTGTATAAAACATATGATTTATGTTGATGAATTCTATCACACCCATTTTATTGCCAGATGCTAGTAGAAATAAACATTAACATTCATAGGATTTTTTTCTCTGTAATTCAATTTTCTTTCTAGAACAATAGCGATTATTAATTTTTTTCATCATAAATTTATAAGTTTAAATGATTTATTTACAACTAATAATAATGGCTATACAAAGGGGGGGGACAAAATTTTTTTAGTCTTGGAACAAAATTATTGATTATATAGATTCCTAGCAAACGTCTGGTGTTGCCATCTATTTATGAAAATGAGTACTAAAGTTATAATTTATTTTTCAGAGTGTCATACTAATTAAATAACCTAATAACATTATAAATATAAATCATTATTTTTTTTTTTTTTAGCATTCATAGGATTTTCCCCCTGTTATTCAATTTTCTTTCTAGAACAATAGCGATGCATTAATTTTTTCATCATAAATTTATAAGTTTGAATGATTTATTTACGGCTAATAATAATGTTTAAAAAAAAAGGGGGGGGGGGACACAACATTTTTTTTTTCTTGGAACAAAATTATGGAATATATAGATTTCTAGCAGACGTCTGGTGTCGCCATCTATTTATGAAAATGAGTACTAAAGTTATTTATTTTTCAGAGTGTCATACTAATTAAATAACCTAATAACATTTATAAACATAAATCGTAATTTTTTTGTTTTCTAATTTACGATTTAATGAAGGGGAATTTTTAGCAAGTACTAAAACAAGATCAAAGAGCCTGGTAAGTTTTGTTAACAAAAGAATCAGTAAATTTTTAAAATAAAATTTTCTAAAAAGCATAATAATAGATAAATAATGCCCTAAGGACAACAAAAAACGAAAACAATCTAAATTTTATTGTATAAATCACCATTTCAAGACCATTTTTATAATTATTTTGCAAGAAAAATCGATATTATTGAATTATTTGATGCATGTGTGGGTACTCCACCTATTGTAAGCCTCTTTTTTCAGTTAAAACAAATACTTTTTCATAAGAACTCAAATTGTATTTTTCAAATGATTAAATAAATAAAATAGTTATATTTAAATGTAGGGTCAGGTGGGATAAAATAAGTGGGTTTCAAATATAATTTATAAAAAATACAAATTGTAATTTTTTGCAATTGTTTCGCCAAGTTCATGTGTTACAGCTATCAGTTATCATCTTTCAATGAACAACAGAATATTTGTTGCTACATATTAAACATTACACTCCCTTAAATCCGCACAGCTTGGGACCATAGGTTGTGCAGATTTTAGAATTTTGCGAATTTCTGGTCATTGCATTTTTTACATTTTTAATCAATAATTTGAATGTAATAATGCAATCAAAATTATAATGAATGCTTGCAATATAGTAAAATATTAAAATAATTAAGTAAAGTAATAAACTAAAATGATAAAGTAAGATAATTTAGAAAATGATTAAATTATTAAAAGTAAAGGTCAAGTAAATAATTAATGTAAAATTAAATATGCTTTATAAATATGAGATACATTTTCCTTGAGTTATTCAATGAAACTTCCCTCATAAAGGTAACCTATTAATTCACATCAAAATCATAAAGTAAGGAAGCTTTATTTGTGGTTTAGCCAGTCTTAATATCCAAAAATGTGTGATTAATACATATTGAGTAAAAAGATAGTGATTACCAGTGATATCAGGCATATCTTGATTTTTTTTCACAAATTTATACTTCCTTTGTGAAAAACCACGAGTTCAGTCATATTATCTAGAATTGCATATTAAAATAGATACGGAATGATATCAAATGAAAAAATTCTGTAATTTTGCCCCTACACCTGACCCTACTATCATTTTAAACCAATGTTGAATTTTTACACTTTTCTCCAGGAGGAATTTCTGTGGCTCAGGAGAGGGGGTGACATTATAGAGTTCCAGGGTGGGGGGGGGGGGTAAATTGCACTTTATGATAATCGAAAACACAAAATCTCAAGTCTTCCGGGGGGAGGACATCTCATTGCTCTGAGGGAGGGGGGGGGGATATCCTCTTGGGCCACCCCCTAAATTCAACACTGAAATTATAAAAAAAAAATGTTAATGTATAAAAATATACAGAAACAAGAAAAATATTAGTTAGTAGAAAAAAAACCCAAATTTTGTCTCTCCATTGAAACATTTTTCAAAAATTCAATTTCTTTATTTACATTCAAATTCAGCACGGATTACAGGCATTCGCAGATTAGTGGCACTCTGCTGTAATTATAGACTATTTTTTCATTAATTGTAAAATACACATACATCTTTTGTCACTTTGTGTTAGGGTTGAAGTGTTTTTGGCTGACAATTTATTTATTTGTTGGGTTATTTTGTTTTTAAACAGAAATTTAGGGTCTGGGTCAGATATAACTAACTAAGGCCTGTGCAGGATTCTAAACCACACAGCCAATAACAGTTTCAGTTACTCTAGTTTTGGCTAAAAATATAGAAATATCATACAGAATATTTTGAAAATAAATATCACATATATGAAGATATCCAGCATCATAATTTGTGAAAATAAACATACAGTACTGGTCAAATTATTATGGTAACAGGAATATTTACACATAAATCAACCTAGAAGTTAATTTATTATATTACATTTAATATTGGGTGAGTGCATATATGCATTACTTACAATGAACATAATTATAGATGTCCACTCGTGGCTTTTAGTGCTTCGTATGTCCACCTTTAGCAGCATATGACTGCCTTTTACATCTTGGCATCCCTTCTTCTGAACCAGTCAATTCCACTTCATCACTATGATGCCATACACAAATTAATCGCTCAATTAGTTGAACCTTGTTTGTGGCTGCAATTTTGTTGAGTTGAAGATCAGGGTCAATAAAATTGCAACAACAAACAAAGTTCAACTAATTGAGCAATTAATTCGTACATGGCATCATAGTGATGAAATAGAATGACTGATTCAGAAGTACATCCAAGGGATGCCAAAATGTATAAAAGCAGTCTTAGCTGTAAAGATGGAGATAGGATGTACTAAAATCCATGAATGGACATCTATAAAATATGTTCATTGTAAGTAATGCCTATATATTCAACCAATATTAAATGTAATACAATGAACTAACTTCTAGGCTAAATTATGTGTAAATTTTCCTGTTAAAAGAATTTGCCCAGTACTGTATATCCATAAACACATATATCCAAACCACAATTATTCCAACATATTTGAAAAAGATTTCCTGCATATAATTTCTTGTTTCTTCTAAAGTAATAAAGTAGTTCAGTAATAAATATTTTGAAAGTTATTAAAGAAACATTTATTCAATAGATATGGATAGCAAACTGAAAACTAGATTTTTATATTCTTAAGAGTTAAGACAAAATCTCTGGGCCTCAGAATCATTCATAATTGCTTATTTTCATTCATTTTATAACTAAACTATTTTAGCAAGAAAATCCCATTTTCGAACAGCTGTTAGGCCTGAACATTAGTTTTATATATTATGAGATTAATTATATATAATTTTATTAAAACTAATTTTATTATAAAATTTATTTCTCTTTGTAAATAAAAATAGATAAATGGCTCCTTTATATTAAATAAATTGCATAAAAAAATGACTTGTGTATAAAAAAATATATTTAATTTTATTTAACATGCACATTATTTAAACACATATTTAATTTTATTACGAAACACAATTTTTATTATAAAACACCAGGTTGCCATACCAAGCAAAAATCACCAGTTACCGCACCAGGCAAAAGAAAAATGCCACTTCAGTGCTAAAATGAAACCTTGGTGCATCTGCCAGATCTGTACCAATAAAATTTTTTGTACTTTTCGAGTACAGGGGTCTTGGCATTTTTAAAAAGCTTGGTGCAATTCCGCCAACAGAAAGTGAGATTTGTTGCCAAATGATATAAACAGCTATGAATACAAACCTGATGAACTTCTTTTCTTGTTTATACATGTATTTATATATGAGGATGTGAGCTTTAAAACTCGCCTTATCCAGATAATGAAATTTTGGGAAATTGCAAAACACCTCTGACTACATCCATTGGTTTTCAGTGTACTAAACCAAGATTTTACAATGTGAGAAATACACGATAAAACTAGTTTTTTTGCAGATTGTAGTGTTTTTTTTATGCAGGTTCACGAATAGAACAGATTGATCGAGAAAACTCTATTATTTTAATTTTTGGTATTGAACAAGGCGAGTTTTGAAACTCCCGTCCACATATGAACATTTTACTTATACAATAGAGCGCCGATTATCCGAACAAGTCAGGACTGTCTCTAGTTCGGATAAGCAAAAGTTCGGATAAATGGACAGACATTTTATGGGATGTTTCTGACTATACTAAAACCTTCACACATTATCTAAGCTTAGGATGGGCAGCACCAGTTAGTGCACTGGCATATATATATATTTTTTTTCTTTGTCATTTTAATTATTTTTGGTGTTTAAATTTTTATCATTAATTTTTTTTCTCTTTTTATCATTTTCTGAACTCCAGAGATTATAACTGAAGGAAAAAAAGCTTTCGATTGTTGCTTGCTTCAACAAAGACATTATTTTCAATGCTGCCATATCTCTAATTCTTCTGAAATACATTAGTTGAATAGGATGAACATTCTTCTGCCGTTCGAGCCATTTCATAGCTGTTTCCAAGCATTCAAAGGCTTCGCTATGTGATGGACCTGGGTTATTTTCCGAGCATTCAAATCATTTTCTTCAATTTCTTTTTCATCATGAATCTCATCCATAATCTCATCATCATTTAAAATCTGATATCCAGGGTCATGTACTCCACAATTTAACCACTCATTAATTTAATTTTCTTCATAGCTTAGGATTATTGCCATCTCCTTTATTGTTTTACTTTCCTCATTTTCTCATCCATTATCAGTTTTTTCTTTATTTAAAATTTTATTACAAACCAATGTATAATTCGGAGTTCGGTTTAAAAAAAATTTTGGGATAAATAAGCTGTTTGGATAACTGGAAGTTCAGTTAATTGGAGCTCTGATAATCGGGGTTCTACTGTATATAGTATTGTTTTTTATATAAAATTAAATAAATGGCGTCTTTATATTACATAAATTGTATAAAAAAAATTGCTTGTGTATATGAAACAGTGGGTTTTCAGTAAATATATTTCCAAATTTCCTCCTCTTGTCAAGACCATTTTCTCTATCTCGCCAAGAGTCCTGGAAAACTACGAAATACTGGAATACTACTATACTGGAAAAGTACCAAAATTTTTATTATAAAAGTTAGAAAACTTGGAATTTAAATCCAGATTTTTTTTTAATGCTGGCTTTTGACATTAAAAAAAAAAAAAAAAAAAAAAATCTGCCTATGTAGCTAAGGATGCACCAAATAGTGATTTTGGCTGAATACCGAATATTCAGCTAACAGGTAAACCGAATATTCGGCTTGGGGAATACTTTTAAATTTCAGAGTTTGAAAGTAATAAAAAGTTGAATTTTAAAATAATTTTACATAATATTTATTACACATACATCTATATTGATAAACAAGATCTTTTTACAAGTAAATTTTACACTAAAAAAAATTATGGTTTGAATTCTTATTTAAAAAGAGGATAGTTTTAAAGCTTCTTTAATTGATAATTTTTTTTTTATTTCATGGATTCCTCTCAGAATTAAAACAAATGAATAAAAACTTCTTATATTCTAAAACAAATATTTTACAATCAAAGTGAAATTTTGAAAGAATTGGAAGAAAAATTTTACAGTCATATAATGCCAGGAAGGGACTAAAATTCTCATTATTGGTTAATTTTCTAATATGATACTTTTCAAATAGCAAATAAAAAAATGTAAAAGCATTCTCTTTTATTTAAATATAATTCTATTTCTATTATTCTAAATATCTTTATTAATTGACAGTTAAAAATAGAAATTGTTTTAAGGTTTTTAAAAATATTTTTTATAAAGGTCTTTTAAGTATTCGGTCTGGCTGAATACTTCGGTATTTGGCCAAACCGAATATTCGGTAGTATGGCCGAATACTGAATATTCAGTGCATCCCTAGTGTGGAAGTCATTATTTTTCCAAATGGTATATAGAAACAACTGGTCAAACGACACTAGTTCAGCTGACATTCTCTAAAAGTGTGAATCTGATTTTAAATATTTTTCACTCAAGATATAACAACAGAAATTTCATTTAACTATATTATTTTATTACTTTTTTAAAATTTATTTGTCATTATAATTATTATAGTGTAATACCTTATGTATGTTAGGGTAGAGAAGAGCACATTTAACTTTTTGGTGCTTTTGATCATTCTAAGTTTTGTCAGTCCATCTTCTATAATTCTAGTGGTAACATCATTTACTAATTGAGAACCACACCTGTGGCACACTGTTTTCTTGTACCTTTTTTATATATCTTCAAATCAAAAAGGGACACACTGATTTCTTGCACCTTTTTTATCTCTCTTCAAATCAAAAAGGTAAGTCTGTTTTTGCTCTTGTCTTGATTTATAATTATTTATGGCTGCCAGTCACCACATGGCAACTAAATTTTTTGCTGTGGCCACTAAATTTTGGGTGTCTAAATCGCCATGTGTTTTTTTTTTCTTTTTTTAGATAATTTTTCTCATAGAAAAAACAAATGATTGAAGAGTATTTTGATTTATATAGTGCAAAATAATCTCACACATTCACATTTTTTATAGGTACTTTTATATGACAAAATCAAAAATATTATTTTCCTAATTTTACAAACTGGCTTACAAAAACATTTAATATACAAACTTTCTCTGCAAATAACTATTTACTATTTTTGATATGAAATTTACAAAGGTTACAATATTAAAAATATATTTTTATATTTTACAATTTCATGAAAATTTATCAGATAAAATTATAATTCTCAAAAGTGATCAAATGTGCCCCGCTCTCCCCTACTCATATTTTTTTTTAATGTTTATAAAATTGTTTCAAGAAATTTCTCTTCATTGTTATTTAATCCTCTAATTAATAATATATATATATAGGGGAGACCAGGGTACAGTGGTCCACTTTTGCAGTTAAAATTTTTTTTCTCTTTAACAAAGAGACATATCTACCTAAAAATATTTGTGAATATTCTTTAAACCTTTCTACATGCCTCATAATTTTCGCAGAACATAGTTTCCAATACATTTAAAAAAAAAAAGAAAAAAAAAATTACATACACCCGTAAAGTGGACCAGTGTACCCCGCTTCTGGGGTACACTGGTCCACCTACTGGGGCACAGTGGTCCACTATTAGTTATTGTCTAAAATACAATATAAATCTACTTATAATTAATCTAATTCTTTTTTATTTCCCCTTTACCTCCAAAAAAATATAATAATACAAATTTGCAAGTAGCATTTTGGAACAAAAAACATAAAACTAAAGAATTATTTAAAAATTTATTATATTTTGAAAATAACAATATAAGATACTGGAGTGATTGCAAATAAATTATTAATTAAGTACAAAAAAATCAGCAAACATTAAGACAACTATGATGATGAAAAATTTATTAGAAGCTCAAAATAGTCAGAATAAAATAGTTCATTATGACCTAACCATATTCTCTGAAGCTATAAATAACCAATCCAGTGAGGTCATCTATTACTTATTAGGCTACAGTTATATTTTTCAAAGGCAGTAAATACTAAACAAAATATTTCTTACTATGTTAACTCTACAATGCATGATTTTCATTTCTCTCCCCCCCCCCCCCCCAAAAAAAAAAAAAAAACCCTGCTATATTGAACAAGAAAACTTATTTTTAAAATCATGCGTGAACTGTTATCCATAATTTAGGAAAAAACTAGTGTCAGGTGGCTATATTATAATTTGAACAACATATAACATGAAGTTTAAAGTGTGCCAAATGGCTACTCTATGCATTGTAGGGTTAAATAAATTGTCATTTTTTTTTGTTGTTGTTTACTTTATTTTATAGTTAAATAACTATTTTAAAACAGTATTTCTTTATAGAGAATAAGCAATTATTAGATATTTTGAAAATTCTTCATTACAGGACCAGTATTCATTGCGGACCACTGTACCCCAGCAGTGGGCGGTCCACCGTGCCCCATGTTGAAGTTCAATACATACTACTCATAAAAATATTATTTAAAGTTTTCTTTTAAGCATATAAACTTTTAAATTAAATAAAGACCAGTGTCTTACCTTTTCAAAAAAGTTGTTTTATCTTATTTATCCATAACCTTTAATTAGTCAATAAAGAATAGTATGATGGTGAAAATTTTTACTTTTAGGAGCTCAAAACAACCAGTCAGGATAAAAGGGTTCATTCTAAGCTAATGATGTGTTCTGAAGGCTAGAAGTAATCAATCCAGTGCTGTTATCAATTAGCCTAAAAGAAAAGCTTTCAAATTTAAAAAATAAGTAAAATATAAGGGGTGGTCCACTGTGTACTTAGGTCCACTGTAACCTGGTCTCTCCTATATATATATATATATAACCATTAAATAAACAATATATATATATATATTTAAGATGAAATGTCATGGTCATGAAAAATATTTCTTGAAAACATTTGGCAGACAGATGTGAAGAGGTTCCCCAACCCTACTCTAGGGTATTAGGTTGGACTCTCTGGATTTTTCACAACTACTGCAGACGCAGAGAGAATAATATTGTATTCTACGGGGTTCCTAAATATCACGATATTTTCGAAAATATCAAAAATATCTGATATTTTTTATATATATCCGATATTTTCGATATATATCTGATATTTTCAAAACTGTCAACTTACTGCTGATAACAAATATTTTCAAGCATAGTATAATTTAGAAACTAAAATATATTGCACTTAACTTGAAAACTTAAACAAACAATATACTAAAAATGCCTTTTTCTTTCTTTCTTTTTTTTTTTTTTTTTTTCGTCTAGAACAAAAATGAAGATCAACTATCGAAAATAGAAACAATTTGTTTTAATAAATTTATCAAAAAAAAAAACAACTATAGGATTTAGTATCAACTACCAAAAAATCAGAAATTTATAAAACAAAATTTTAAATGCAAAATAGTTTTTTATTATTATTATTAATTTAAAAAAATTTTTAACATAAATGTAAGCTTATCTTATATTTTATTTCCTAACATGTTGTACAGTTTAAACTAAACCAAAACCAAAAAAAAAAGATTCTTTTCCAATGAAGTTGTATATAACTGATTATCTAAAGTGTCTATTCTGAATTAAGTCCCACATAATTATTAGTTCTAGATTTAAAAATAAAAACTTCAAACATAATGCTTGGAAAATATATTTATTTTCTTCTTTGGCTAAAAAAGTAAATGTCAGAGACAAAAGTTTTTTATCTACAGAATGACACAGTCAATAACAGTTGAAAAATTAATTTACACTTGTTTTCATTGAAAATATGAAAAGTATATTTTAAAAATAAATAGCAAGTAAAAAAATATCAAATATCTTGACATTTTGAAAATAAATATTGGATATATATCAATATATCCAAGTAAATATATCTTTGCCAAATCTATCAGAAATAGAAAATGGTTTATAGTTTTTATTAAAGATTTAAACAAATTTGCCAAACAAGTTTGTATATTTGCCAAGTGCAACAGCAAGACATTTTTGAGGGGGGAGGTTCCCTCCCCTTAGCGAGGCCCCTGAGTACTGGACTGATTATATTTAAAGTTTTCAGAACACATAATTAGCTCAGAACGAACCATTTTATCCTGATTGGTTGTTTTGAGCTTCAAAAAGTAAAATTTTTCATCTTCATACAATTTTATTTTTTAGTAATTAAAGGTAATAGATAAATAAGATAAAACAGCTTTTTTGTAAAGGTAATATCAGAGTTTCCCCTAGTCAGTTTCAGGAGGATGCTGCACCCTGCCTGCCCTTAGTTTTACAAAATAGCACCCCTCTTGCCCCTCATTAAAAAAATTAGCACCCTTGTTGCCCCCAGCTGAAAAAAGTGCCTTTTTTCTGTGTTTATATAAAAAAAAAATTATTTGCATAGTACAAATTCACTCACTGCTGTCTTTAAAATAGTGTCCTGTCTATTAAATATTAAAAATAGTTTTAAAAATTAAAAGAATGCCTTAAAAAAAAAAAAAAAAAAAAAAAAAGTGCCTTTAAGAATCCAAAACATGCCTTTGGAATCCAAAAGTGCCCTTTTCCCACAAGCACCACCCTGCCTTTTTTTTAAACCTGGGGGAAACTCTGTAATATACTTGTTTTTATTTAATTTTAAAGTTAAGATGCTTAAATGAAAGCTTTAAATATTTTCATGAGAATGTAATAAAATGTACAACATGGGGTGCAGTGGACTGCCCACTGCTAGGGCCCAGTGGTCCACAAATCACTCTGCTACTATAATGCAGAATTTTCAAAATATTTAATAGTTGCTTATTGTCTACAAAGAAATGTTGTTTAAAAGTAATTATATTTAACTGTAAAATAAAAATATTTTGGTTTTATTTACTGCTTTAAAATATATATATAAATAGCCTATTGACTGTAGCCTGTTATTACTCAAAGACTTTCTGGCAGGTTCGGAAATTTTATTACTCATTTTAAATATTAAATAAAACAAATTTGGAATTAAAACTTTATGATTATTAATCTGTTGTTTATATCAGTGTTCTCGTAATGTCACCCTCAGACCCAGAAGTATTTCAGGAAAATTTCAGGATCATAAGTATTTTGGAGTTTCATTTGTAAATTTTAATATGTGACGACTTTATTTTACTAAATGTCAACTTACTTGCAATTGTTACTGGTATTGTAATCTGTTATGTATTTACAAAGTAGGACTTTTTCAGTTTTATTTGAAAATATTACTTGCAAATTTGCATTACTATGTTATTTTGGAGGCAAAGAGAAAATAAACAGGAATTATATCTAATAAAAAATAAAATTTATACTGTATTTCAAATAATACTTAATAGTGGACCACTGAGCCCCAGTAGGTGGACCAGTATAACCTGCTTCTGAGGTACAGTGGTCCACTTTGTGAATGTAGGGGAGAGGGGAGCAGATGTAAACATGGGACACGTGTGAACAGTATATATTTCACTCAGTTAATCTGAAATTTAAAAAAAAAAAAAAAAAATCGAAAAAATTACCAATAGATGACAGTATTGTCACCACTTTTTGGTTGAATTTTCAGAACAATGAGCTAGTTTGATTTCTGGTTGTTGTAATTTGTTTGTTTTAGAAGGTGTTAAGTAAAAAAGTCTTCTAAAGTTATTGAAGTAAAAAATCATTCAAGACATTTTTTAAAGCAGAATATCCGCATTGCATTCTATAGTGGCATTAATTAGGTAAGTCTACAAAAAGTTTTGTTTCCTTATTGCAATTAAAAATATCTTTTTTTTTTTATAAGTTAGGCTTAAGATTGGGCACTTCTGAACAGAACACATGAGGGCAGATGTGAACAGTTCATAAGTGCCCCATTTTTCAATTTTAGATTATGAACGTATTTTTTAAATCTGTGAATGCATTTTTTTTTAGTTTAAAATTTAATTACCCTTGTCAAACATTGAGCTATAAATTCAATGTTTTAAGGATTGCTTCACAGTTTCAATTTACTGGAAGTTAGATAACAATTAGAAGTGGTGGTTTTCTGTAATAACCAATATGTTTATTTGTTATTTTTTAATGATTTCCAGTTTCAAATGTATTTATTTTTTCTTAGTCCATATTAAAGTACTTGTAAGATATTTTATTTTATGAAAGTAAAATTCAGTTGGCCAAAAAAAGTGATACGTAGAACTGTGATAATCACCAATTTTTTAATCACAATTTTACCAATTTATAAAACCATGATGCACAATTCTGTTATACTACACATTGCATAACATTTAGAGGAAAGTTAAAACACAATAAGAGAATTATTCAATAACTTATTTAAAAGTAACAGAGTTTTGCTATGCTTGACTCAAAATGGGTAGGTATATTAGTGTATAATTTTACGAATAATTTTTTCTATCTATGTAGAAACATTTATTGAATTATTCAAACAACTAGAAAGAGAGTATCTAATTAGTTTTATTTTTATTTTAAATAAGGAAAGAACACATAAATTAGTATAACATTAATAAAAATACAAATAAAACGTCGAAATAAATATCACTTGATGACGTAAAAACGTGTTGCCAAGAGAATGTGACATTTACGATCAACCATTATTGGCATTTAATCTTACAATTTGGCGACAGTAATTTGGTCGACGGGATAACTAACAAGTACTACCCAATTTTGAGAAATAGTCAAAAATGTAAAAATTGTTCACATGAGCCCCCCTCTCCCCTACACAATATTTTTTTCATATAGTATTTGGAACTATGTTTTGAAAAAATTCTGAGGCATGTTAAAATATTTAAGAAATGTTCAAGAATATTTTCAAGTAGATTAAATTTTTCCATTAAAGTGAAAAAAAAATGTAAACTGCAAAAGTGGCCCACATACATACCATGTTGAAGTTGGTGCGATTTTTTTCTGATGCCAATATCATATACGCACCAGAGTACTAACTGGCACCAAAGTGTCATTATTTTGCTTATTATGGTAACCCAGATGTTGCTGTTTATTTAATAATTGTTTACTTTCATTTTCTTTTTTAAAATTATATAAATTGTTTTGTTCTTTAATTATTAATTAAACTTTTTTATTTATTTATTGTTCTCTTTTTAAAAAAATACATGTAACTGGTATTTGAAAACGAATTTTTCGCCAAACTGGCGTTAGAAAAAAAATCGCACCAACATATGTGCCCTTTTCCAATTAAAGACATTAAAACAAATGGCAAAATATGGAGGAAATATGTTTTTGAGAGTAATTTAATTATACATAGGCTGAAAGGCCTTTCAGTGTTACTTGTAAGTCTAATTGATGTCCTTACTATTTTTCAAACAAAATTTTGTGAGAATGTCAAGAAAACCAAATTTCATTTAAACGATTAATTAAATAAATCAATGGAAATTGGATAGTCAGAGTGATCGAATTATTGGGTGGGATCGTGCCACATGGACCCATATAAGTTAACGCCACTGAAGATGAATAATTATATAAAGAAAATCTGTTTACTTTTTGGTTTTTGCCTTTGCCATCAGTAGGGGAGAGTGGCTCACCTCCCCTAACTGGAAATTGGGACATGGTACACCTCAGGACAGCTTTATTTTTTGCCCTAAACTTGAAATTAACTCTAACAGATGCAGATAGATAGCAGCACAATCTAACTTTCAGACCTGTTTTGATTCCATTGATGAAGCAGGCAAGAATTTATTAAGATTTTTATTTTGCAAACATGTCTAGTAACTTTCATGTAAAATTTGATACATTTCAAAATGGAATTTGATTGAAAATGTTTTGAAATAAAAGGTAATATAATTAAATTTAAAGTTTTCTCTATAAAAATGATGTATAATAATAGTTCTAGTGCTAAGCTTAACAGAATAGCATTCTAAAATTTCACAGTGGATATAGGATGCCCCTTGGGACAGGTGGAGGTGGTGAACATTAGGACAGGCAGGCCCTTATTATCGCATGGGCAAATCGGGACTTTGTCCAGGGGCCCCCCAAATCCATATATTAATTTAGAAAATATTTTTTTTTTCAATTCCAACTCTGAAAATTTTCAAATACAAAATAAAAATTTCCCCTTTAAAAGAATTAACTTAAATCATATCTAAACTTTAGTGGTTGAAAATAATCAGTTCTAATTGTCATGGAATACATTTTCTTCTGTATTCAAAGTTTTTTTCTTTTAACTTTGAATTAAATATGAAAAACAGATCCAAAATTGCCATCTTTTTAGATTTTTTGAAAAAACACTTTCTACTTGTGAAGTAGAATCTATTTGATTTGATATTATGTTGTATAGTAAAACTTAAAAAGATGTAAAAAAAAAAAAAAGTAACTTGGTTAGCTCATATTTACATATTAGAGCATTTGATACTCTTCCATAAGTTGAAGTTATTAAATTCATCTTAAATATAATAAGCTGCTAAAGTTATATAAAAGAGTTTTGTTCTGTACTAAGAAAAAAAGAGTATTTTTATTAATCAAGGTACTTAATTTAGAATTGACAGAGATAAAAATTTTCTTCTGTTTTGAAATCCAGGGTGCGAAAATATTGTTTATGTATTACACATATGACTGACCATCAGTTCTAGCTGAATAATGTTGCAACGATCCGAATGGGGCCTCCTAATTTATCTTTGACCAGGGCCCCAATTAGTCATGATTGGGGCCTGAGGACAGGTGGAAGGTGGTGCACCTTTGGACACAAGATATGCCTAGTTAACTTTTATTTGAAATATTTTAACAAAAAGATATTGTGTTTAAAACATTTTTTATTTAATCTACATAACATGTATTTATTAATAGTTATTATTTCTTCTTTTAAGAAGTCATTAGGCTTATTAATGGCAAAGATTAGAAATTTAGAATACAAAAAAATGCAGCAATTCATGCTGACACTATTCAGAAAGCTGCTGCATTTTGCAGCAGCTTTTACCAGCTGAAACGTCTTTTCAGTGTAAATAAATTTCTTTTCCTGAACAAACAATTTCATGTAGGAGAAGATGGGGTACAATGAAACATTACTTGTAAAATCAGCCAAATTTGTCACAGAGAGTTACAATTTATATGTATGGTATACAACTATATGTTCGAGTTACTGATGTGATGTAAATACATTCACACTTCTACAACATTAGAAGATTATTTGTTTTACACCATTGAAAATAAGTTTCTTTACTAAAAGTAATTTTGTCTCATTTTCCTTGTTGTTATATGTAATAATTATTTTTTCTATCCATTGTTATCTTTGGGTTGTTGTCTTTATATTTCTGAAACAAAAAACAAAACAAAACAAAACAAAAATATATATATATTAGAAGTTTATAAATAAATTTTTACTTAGTAACCTCAGTGTGGGGTACAATGAAACACCTTTCATTATAGTAATAATACAATAGTAAATAGAATATATTAGAAGTAAGAGTAGGAAAACAGAAAAAAGGGACTTTTGTTCTAACCAGGCCAGTAAAAAATGCTTTTATTAAGCAATTAAAAAGTAAAAAGAGGAAAAAAAGCTAAGAAGGGATTGTTTTCAAAACAAACTCTGCCTGCTACAGAGTTTGAAGAAGATTGCAATGATCCAGATTTTTTTCCAGTTCCAGCTGATCATCGAGATACTAAGAATGAGAAATCTACACATAACATGTATGGCACAGACCTATCTATAATAAATGGAAACATAAGGAAATATATTCCGTTGCAGAAATCATACATTTAAATGAAGTCAAATATGAAGTATACTTTATATAAAAGACTTCAACATAGTTTTAAATTTGTGCATTCTTCAGAAACTTACATTATGTGGAAACTGCCATCCCCTATCTCTTCAGGTGCAATTAAAAGAAAAGCAGAAATGCTAATTTTTGAAATTGACTTGAGCCAATTTAGTATAAAATGAAAAGTATTTCTTAAACTATAGAATTTTCTTATTTTTTCAATTAGATTTTTATAAAGTTTCTTTTTTGTATTTTATTAATCAAGTTTTATGTTTGTATTTATCTCATTGTTTATAAAATAAACTATATTGGGTGAAAATTGCTTCCATCACTTGCAGTGTTTTATTGTACTCCAGTATGTGTTTCATTGTACCCCTGCATACGGGATACAATGAAACACTGTAAGACATTTATTTTTTGTTATTTTTCAAGCATAAAGATATTGTTTAGAACCTAATAAAATTTTATTTAGATGGGGAAAATACAAGATTAAAAGTATGCATTAATTATATTTTTGTGCATGCAAAATTGTGGATAGGAAAAAAAAAATAGTAAATTTTGTTTCATTGTACCCGTACCTCGTCTTCCCCTACAATGAAACATTATAAGACATTTACTTTTTGTTATTTTTCAAGCATAAAGATATTGTTTAGAAACTAATAAAAATTTATTTAGATGCGGAAAACACAAGATTAAAAGTATGCATTAATTACTTTTTTCTGCATGCAAAATTGTGGATGGGGAAAAAAAAATAGTAAATTTTGTTTCATTGTACCCCGTCTTCCCCTATATTGTAATTTAATTATTGAACTTTTCAGATCTATTTTTAACTGTCCCAAAGTGCCCCAGCAGGTGATACACCTTGGGACAAAGCACAAGTTTAATAATTTTTTTTTTAATTTTAATTTCTATAATGGATATAAGTTCAAAAGCTATTTAATAATGTAGGCAAAGGTTAAAAGAATGAATACCAGGTAAAAATTTGACAATTGATCAATATAAAATACGATGAAAAATGAAAAAAAAAAAGCGTCCCGAGGTGAGCCACTCTCCACTACTGTTTCTTCTGCAAGTACAAATATCAAATTTGCAACTTAATAACTTTTTAATTTTGCAGTCAATAATTCGATTAATTGTACACTTTTATCACAATTTAGTAAATGCAGGGAAAATTCAATAAAAATAAATCATTTAGAATAAAAATATCATAATGTAAATGCGATTAAGTAGGTGCAAACCAAGCATATTAGAAAAAACATTTAGTAGGATCTTTTAGCTTTGAGGCCTTAATTTGCAAAGCAAATATCAAGAAATTAACTTACGTTCCACAAATCAATATTAACACATGATTATAAAAGATTTGCGTTTGAGTTTGAGACCTATAACAACCTTTATAAAATATGGGCTTCATAATTTTTACATGTAAACAAAGCCGATACGCGTCAGTTGTTTGATTGGTTGGTTGGTTGCATTTAGAGAGATCTTCTAATCTAGAGCGCCATCTTTCTTGGTAAAGTGCATTTATAAGAGAATGAGGACATAAGTGTTTGGTATAGAGATTTGGGACAAAAACTTGTGAAGCATGAACAAATTAAAGCATATATAGGTGGAGTTGACTGCTCAGTGGTAGAATTATTGAGCACCCTTATTCTAGAAAGGAAGAATCGAAGTAAACTTGCAACATCATCGCATATCTTATCTAAGATTGATGTCACTCTCTCATACTTTGCGAGGCAGGCTCATGGCCAAAACTAGCCTTTTTTGCACCCGGGGCAAACATGGATTTTGGCGCCCCCCCCCCCCCTCTCCTCTCTTCCGCAAAGTATATTTACAAAGAGAATTTTACAATTTTTCTAATAGCCGACTTATTTTAAATACGTAATATTGAACTACGTAATCTACAATGGCGGATCCAAGGGAGAGGTCACGAGGGTCGTGACTCCCCTCTGAACACCAACAAAAATATTCTAAAAATCATTTTTTAAATGAAATATACAGTAGAGTCCCACTTATCCGAGACCCGCTTAACCGAGTTTCCTCGTTAACCGAGCTTCCGCTTTAACCGAGTTATTTTCTTATGATGGACTGATGGCTTTCATTATTATGAAACATTCATTATAAATGAAGTGTTAGATGAAGATGAAAGAGCAGCCGTAAAAAGTTAGAACTCTGATTTTCGGGTCAGAATGGGAAAAAAAATGGCCATAATTTTTTTTTGAAAAAAAAAATTATGGCCATTTTTTTTTCTTCATTCTTTTATTTTTTTTTTAGGGTTTCGTTCATCTGACGAAACCCTATTCGTCTCGCCCTTCTGTCTGTCTGTCCGTCACAGAGACCGTTCTCAGAAACTATATATGTCGGAGACTTAAAATTTTGCATACTTATAGCTGAACACATCACATCAAACAACAAATCCTAACATTTTGAAAAAGTCTTATATTTAACCCTCTGGGCTCTAACTTGTGTATTTTAATCTTTTTGTTCTAACTGAGCCCCTATTTAAATTTAAGACTTGAAATTTTGCATACTTATAGCTGAACACCTCATATCAAACGACAAATCCTAAAATTTTGAAAAAGTCTTATATTTAACCCTCTGGTCTCTAACTTGCGTATTTTAATCTTTTTGTTCTAACTGAGCCCCTAATTAAGTTTAATACTTTAAATTTTGCATACGTTTAACTGAACACCTCACATCAAATGACAAATCATAAAATTTTGAAAAAGTCTCTTATATTTAACCCTCTGGGCTCTAACTTGTGTATTTTAAGCTTTTTTTTTTTTAAACTGAGCCCCTATTTAAATTTAAGACTTGAAATTTTGCATGCTTATAGCTGAACACCTCATATCAAACGACAAATCCTAAAATTTTGAAAAAGTCTTATATTTAACCCTCTGGTCTCTAACTTGCGTATTTTAATCTTTTTGTTCTAACCGAGCCCCTAATTAAGTTTAATACTTAAAATTTTGCATACTTTTAACTGAACACCTCACATCAAGTGACAAATCATAAAATTTTGAAAAAGTCTCTTATATTTAACCCTCTGGGCTCTAGCTTGTGTATTATAAGCTTTTTTTTTTTTTTTAACTGAACCCCTATTTAAATTTAAGTCTTGAAATTTTGCATACTTATAGCTGAACACCTCACATCAAACGACAAATCATAAAATTTTGAAAAGTCTTATATTTAACCCTCTGGGCTCTAACTTGTGTATTTTAATTTTTTTTTTTTTTCTGACTGATCCCCTATTTAAGTTGAAGACTTGGAATTTTGTATACGTATAGCAGAACACTTGCGATCAAACGAAAAATCATAAAATTTTCAAAAAGTCGTATATTATTTACCCACCGGGCTCTAACTTGTGTATTTTAAGCAATATTTCTAAGCTCCCCCCATTGGACCCGGTGGGTATTTTTCCTACTTTTGCCGACACCAATTTGACCACGCTTTCATATTATGCACATAGCCTTACATATTTCAGTTCCACCTTTTACCGCCAGAGGGCGCCTACCTCTCTCGGGTGCTATAGACCTGATCCCCTTGACTAATTTACATACGGATAGGTTGTAAAACGGAGTTTCGTTCGGATAGATGTTTGTGTAGAACAGAGTGCGTCCCCTGGTTGCGAATTGTTGAACTAACACATTACGCTAAAGCATAAAATGTTTTAAAAGGAATATTAAACGAAACCCTCTGTGCGATCTGTGATCACACTTACCCACTTGTTTCTTCATTTACTTCATTTATAATGAATGTTTCATAATAATGGAAGCCATCAGTCCATCAGAAGAAAAGGATCCATTCCAAAGATATAATCCTTCATTTGGCGCCCCTTCGTTCTGGCGCCCGGGGCACATGCCCCCTCTGCCCCCCCCCCCTTAGTTTCGGCCTGGGCAGGCTACAGCGGTACGTTACACGTGTCTCAATTTTAACCGCTTGAGGCTTGAAGGACGTGATGCTTGAACGTACGAAAGGAGCATCGCGTTAGTGCGGCAGCCTGTCTTTTTGGTTAGCCTCGCTCACTTTGCAGGAAGATTACAGTCAAATGAAGAGTCGGATGGGTCAGTTTGTATTAGTATTTGTTGTCAAATGAACCGTATTCTTCCTCTCGGTTCGAGGATATAAAAAACAGCTGTTTGGGAAATCGCTCCATTAGAAAGCATTTCGGTCTTCAAGAATTCACTTATATTTTATTCCATCATTGAAAGAATTGAAATGTATGTAAATAAATCTGAATAATATAAGGAATATTCATTTAATTTGAGAATAATTTTGTGTAGATTATCGTATTTATTAGAAATATAACGCTAAAATAAATTAAATTATAGCCAGGGCCCGACTTATACAAGGGCATGCGGGTAGCTGCCCCGGGCCCCCATGAGAGTGCAGGAATTGTGCGGCGATAAGGATCGAATCAGAGAACCCACGGTCAGAAAGCGAGATCTTACGTGCCGAGCAAAAGGCTAGCTCGATCGCTTCCTGCGAGATACTCGTTTTACTGACCGCGCTGATTATAGCCAATGTCTATATAAATTAGTGACATTTCAAGTGTTTAAATGGAGGTTTGCTTATAAATCATGTAAATTAAACTTATTTTACTTAAATATGCTTTTGCTTAAAGATTTCAGTCTTAATTTTTAGTGTTAAAAAAATTTTCATTTAAATTCTGAAAATAATGCTTTCTTCATTTTTTTTTATTATTTCGTAATTAAATAATGTAGGTTTATCAGCTCGTAAGCGTGAGAATACATTAACCTTGTAAAGAGAAATAGTGTAAAAAACCTTGGTGAATGTAAAGCGCAAATAAACGATCACGCCGACATTTTACCTACTGTGACTCATAGAAATACTGTATAAAACATCATAACTTTTAAAGGCGTATAATAAAAAGTATATATGGGAAAATATTTCTCTAATTTATTAAGGCTGTCGAAAACAGCTACTTTCTGAATTCATTTCTTATTGGAAACGCATAAGATTGGCAGGTGTTCACATTTAGAAACTATATAATCGAATAGTGTTCTCCATTTTTTGATAAAAACAATACATCTTTGAGAAAATACTGTGAAAGTTAGCGTTTTGAATTGAATTTCCGGACGCGATAGCAGAGGTAAAGAGAAAAACCTGCGGTCGCGTAACAAGAATCTCTTATAACTTGATCATAATTTATTTATCAAAAAAAGGAAAACGCTATTCGATTCTAAATTGCTTCAATAGTCATGCCTGTCAATTTTATGCCTTTTCAGTTAAAAATGTGTCAGGAACTTTCGCGTTGTTGAGCACAGAATTTGAGAACCACCTTATATTTCCAAAGATTCCGCTAACAGAAGTTCATTATCGATATTAATAGAGGAAAAGTGTAAAAACGAGCACAAGTGTAAATATGGGCACCGCTCCCGAAGTGGCCATTGGAGGTGCAAAAGACTGGCGGCCAGAATTTTATATGATGCCACTTGTTGATATAAGATAATAAGAGAGTAGTTGGAACCATTTTTTTTAAATAGTGTGAATGCAGCCTGAGTTATTGTGCGAATTGGTGTTTGTTCGGAACTCCAAACTTTGGACAGGTATCTGTAATCGCTTTCTTTTCATGTCCTTATAGTTAGTTTAAAATAATTTCAGAGTGATATTGAGAAAGCGGAGATCCTAAGCTACTTTTAGAAGCACGTCTTTAGGTTACATGTGAAGGTGCCCATCTTTTTTAGTTGGGATTGGTGTAAATGGACTTTACCCATGTGACGTCAGTCGCGGGTATACAGAAGAAAAACACCAATAGGCGCGAAGAACATTTTAACATTGCTTCCCCTTCGTCCAATAAGCAGTCTCTATCGGGGGGTATGTACCCGCAGAAGCGTGGCTGTTGCCATTCGTGGGTAAAGTCCATACACCCTTTTTGGTGTAAATATGGGCCCCTCGTTTTCGAATTATCTTGATATACAAGCACATTTAACTCTAGCTATGCTAATTGATGAGGCTGCTGAAACACCGCAATGTTCCCCGGGAACTTTAAATGTAGTTTCTTCGGTCGACATATCTCCAGTCCCCAACGTGAAGAAGAGAACCACTACTCGTGGACGCAAAGCAGCAAGGTTCAGCGTCATTACTGGATCACCATGCAAGGGTCAGTTGACCAAGTCGCTTGACAAAAGTACTCTCAAGAAGACAGCCTTGAGTTTTCCTGGAGTAAGAAACAGGGCAGGGGTAGGAAAGCCTAAGACCTTCAACACGGCTTACTTCAGGAACGGCCAACAAGGCGCAGCATACCACGTGATCTGACGTCATCAAGCCCGTCTCATTTTGGAGGGAGAAACAAATTTCTTTCCGATGCACTTCTGTGATAGCCATTGCTCGCCGTTCGTTATGTTTATATATGTTTTTGCTTGTATTATTTCTATTGAATAGTGTTTATTATTTATTGAATTTCGGAATGCCTGACCGTTGCTGTGTTCACAAGTGTTCTTCGAATTATAACAAGACTAAGACTTAAGTTTTTGTTTTCAAATGTTTATCAGAAAAAGAACCTATTCGCAGACCCAGTAGGAATGAAAAGCTTCAAAAGTTGGACGATATGATAATACAGAACATCTTAGAAAGCGACAAAATAAAAGATTTTGATAATTTATCCGAAAATGTGGAAGAAAAGATAAGTACTTTCAAATTAAATAATAATCCTGTGATTGTTTAAAATATTAACAATATTTTTTAATAAATATGATTTTGGATTCAGCTCCAACAGTACAGTCAAGTATCATTGTTCATCGTGATATGAGTATGAAATTTTATCTCGGAAATTATGCCACTTCTGTATATAGATTTAGTAAAATTCTGAACAGTTTAGATTCTTAACAACTATGTTAAAAATATTTGTTGAAGAAATGAAGAAGGGAAACTAAAAATATCCTAAAGTAAATGAACTACAACCAGACCTAACAGGTATGTAAATATTAAGCTATATTTTTAAAATGAAATAATTCTTAAATCCAATTATTATTATTTTTATTTTAATAAAAATGTTTTTGGATAACTCATTAAAATTAAAGCAAAATTTTTAAATGTGTGCATATCATCTCTTTAATACAGATATTAGGATTTTTTTTTTTTTTTTAATTTAAGCAAGTTGTTTTGTATGAAATATAACTCTGTAAATGTTTAAAAGTGAAGTATTTATTGAACTAGTGTACTGAAATAATCCTTGTATCACTAATAATCAAATATGGGTTTGTAAGATGTCGACAGATTTATTATTATTATTATTATAAAAGTACCATATCGATGTCCATTTGCATAATGTAACTATTTTAACAGTGAAATAAATTCTTGTGGGTGAATTACTAGTTTTTATGGTAATAAGCTTTTTGAAATCAGGAAAAAATATATTGTCTGCATATTATCGCTATACATACAGATAATAGTATTTTTTTTCTTATCTTGTAGCAAGTTGTTTTGCATGAAATATAACAATGTAAATATTTAAAAGTGAAATATTTATTGAGCTAGTGTATTAAAATAATCTTGGTATCAATAATCAAATACGTTATTATTATTATTATTATAAAAATATTTTTCGATATCCATTTGCATAATGCAACTATTTTAACAATGAAATAAGTTCTTGGGGGTAAAATACCAGTTTTTTATAATAAAAGGCTCATTGAAAAAAAAAATATTCAAATATGTGTGGTATTATCTTTATATATACTGATAATAAAAATTTTTATTTAAAGTTTAGCAAGTTGTTGTGCATAATATATGTTTTGTAAATACTGAAGTGTTTTTTCAAGTAAAGTACTACATTGAGTTTTTATATATATTTACTTATGATAGTCAAATATATATAGGCTTGTAATAATACAACAAATTTCATATTTGATTTTTAATTTAAATTATATTTGAGTGTACACGTATTTAATCTCGTATGCTTAATTAAGTTGCATTTATGAATTTAAAATGTAGAAGCTTTAAAATTATTATTATTATTATTATTTTAATTGCAGGTATAGTAGTTTGTAATTTAGGGAATGTTGTATATTTATTATCGTTTTTGTACTTATTATTCCTATGGTTTCATAAATGCTAATGAACAATCGAACTTTATTTCTGAAGTGCTGAACTTTTAACTGGAAGGAAAAATAATTAATATTCTAAATTTAATATATACACTTTTTATGTTTCAGAATTCGTAAATTACTTTTATTCTGTTTAGAAATACCATATAACTCTGTAAATATTTATTATAAGGAAAGGGCATGTTTACAAACAAACACTTCCGTCAACCAATCTACCACTACATTTTTATCATAGCGATCATTGCAGGAAATCAACTTGGTGACGTAGGCCAATCATATAATAGATCTGTTAAATCAATCTGTTAAAGACCAATCAAATTTCCGTAGTTCATGTGTATAGTAGGAGTCATAATACATGAACAGGTTTTTCTTGCAAACCAGCAGTAATTCAACAAACAGTAACGTCAGCTGCCCTTTCCTTATAGATTTTTTTATAATTTTAAGAAACTATAGTTTCGTGATTTCGTAACAGTTAATAAAAATACTTTATAAATACCGAATCGTAGCAATTATAATTAAGTAAATTTGTTCATGCTTATGAAAAAAGATACAAAGTTAAGTCAATATTGTGCCAATTTTTATGAGTCCTGGGTTATTAAAGAAATCATTATCTTAAATCGTTTTTTTTTTGTTTTTTTTTTTTTTTTTTTAATCTACCTAAAATATTTTTAAATATTTTAGAATGGGAAATTGGTTATCTTGCGTTTTCTTAAAGTTTTGAAACCACTCCACGATAAAAATTAATGTTTTTAAACGCTTTCTTCAAGATTGAAGAACCTGTCGCTTGTGAATGTTAGGACGGAAGAAGCTATTCACGGGAGAGCTTTCCAGGGTCGGACTGGGTCAGTGTAAAGGGCGCAGACCTTGGATTTTCAGAGGGCGCAAAAATTTTAACGAACTCAAGTCAATTTTACTTGTTTGTGTTGTATCTGGCTTGACAAGGATTAACACACTCGCATAGCACCAAGTAAATGATAATGGCTTAAATTATATCTTTAACTCTAGATAAAAGACTTCGTTATATTCTCCGTGCATGTTTAAAGTTCCATCAATCCTACACAATACTACGCAATTTTTTAAAACACATCACATAACATCTAAAAGCTCCAGCAAGTTGAACACAGTAGTAGATTACTGATATCAAGACTAGAGCTTTCTTAATTTCTTCTATCGACAGACATCTTGCAGAAAAAAAAAATGATCGCCCCTACCAATTTTCCTGAAAATCACTGTATAAAAAAGACATAGGATTCCAATTGATTATGAATAATATTTACTATTAAATGATTTTCATAAATTTTGCGTTGGAGGCTGTCTGCATATTAAAAAATACACGAACGTTCATTTTTCAAATGGATTTTTCAAAAGTTCATTTTTCAACATCCACTTTTGACACCCTGTTTGAGTTCCTTGCTAGCCAGGAAAGCGATATAGCTTATATGCTTTTCTTAAATCTTAATACTGTTATAAAACAAAATGTGTCAGGGATTTATCCTTAACCCCTTGAAGGGCGCCGTTTGCAGTCTGCAAACGGTTAATTTTAATGCCCAAAATTTGAAGTGGCACCAGTAATTTGTTAGTACAAGTTCGATCTCATAATAAGCATGAAAAAAAGATTATGATTATTTGCAAATAAATTTGTTCGTATATTGCGGTGTGAATTAGTTATTTGAACATAATCGGAGCAGAAAAGTCTTGCCCCTGAAAGGGTTAAATTTCGGAAAATAAATTGAAGATCTTACAAGAAAAAGTACCAAAAACTCTCAATTAGTCCCCAGTAAAATTTTACAGGAGTGATAATTTTATTAAAAACTTATTTTACGTTAAACAAAATTCTACAAAATATTTCTGGAAAGTTTCTACGATTTTGTTTGGTTCCTTTGATAACGGAATACGGTCCCCTTAAATTATGGAAAGGAAAAATTCTCTATATCTCGAAAACTAATTATTCAAATGAGCTGTACGCACAATGCTTTTAACAGTTGTGGTTTGTTCATAACATACATATATATATTTAATATGACTTTGTTAATTTTCTAATTAAGAAAAGTTTTTGAATTGAAAAAAAGTCTGGAATAAGTTTGGGTGTATTCACTATATCACTAATGAATTAATAAAATATCAATCAGATAGTTTTTATGAAGTTAAAAATTAAGTTTCTGAAATGGATTTATCTTTAAAAACCTCAAATTCAAACCCTATCAAGATTTAAGATAATGTATATAAACTATGCCTTTTTCCGGGCTGTCTCGATGCAAGAAAATCAAATAAGGTGTCAAAAATGGGTGTTATTGCTTGAAAATTGAAAGTTGGTACAATCCTTAATAAGTATACGACTTCAGAAACATAATTTATACATAATAATAACTAGTAGATATTATTTTCAGTCGATTGGTACCTACATATATTTTTACGATTATTTTTAGCAGAATTTGTAAGTTGTAAACCACATTTTTACCCACTCTCACCATTGATGCACTAAGGATCCTTAGAAAAGCTAACGCGATTTTTTGCACCAAGCGCCAAATAGAGTTGCTGCGGTGTTGCTAAGGGCTTCAACCTATTTTTTTAATATATTTCTTTAAAGTAATATGAATTAGCTATCAAGCCAGTTTAAAATGTCATAAATTCAATTTCTGTTACAATCTGAGAGAAATTACTTTTTATTATCTACCGTTTTATTAATATTAATATTATTAACCAAGTAACATTTTTAAATGTGGTATCTGCAGATATATCCTTCAACACACACAAGAAACATTGAGTATGCAAACTTCGTTTAAAAAATATTTATGTTTAGAACAAAAATGTACTTTCCGTTTGGAAATAGAAATTTTGAAAACTAAATCTCAGGCTTCTTTTGTTCTTTTATAAAAGTACCACGTATTATAGGGCATTGGAATGCTGAAATATAAGGCTATTTGAATGTGAAAATAATACTTGCTTGTGGAAATAATTGGTATTTTTTATTCTTAAAAAATTACTGTTATACGTCCATAAAGAGCTGAATTGATATCACGTTGTGAAAAGGTTTCAACAGAAAAAGTGCACCCTAAAAAATTTCTTTGTTAGTCTAAAATCGCTAAAACAATTTAGTAATTTTACTATTCTCAACACACTGTTCCCATGATTTGCAAAACTTTTATCATTGTTACAGATCAAGGGTTTCCCCAGGGATTGTATTCATGCAGGACACATACCCAGTATTTTATAACCGACTTCAAAAAAAGGAGGAGGTTCTCATTTCGACGCATATATATATATTTTTTATGTATTTTCACTGATTACTCCTAAACTATGCACGGGATTACTATCCGAAAATGATGGCAGATTTTGTGAATGAGAAACCGCTGTCCGCGAGATCCCACAGCTTGCAGGATTGCAATCCAAAAGTATCATCAACTTTGTATTCCCCGAAAAGAAAGATCATGTTTTCCAATCAAAAACAAAATCCATACAAAAAGTTTTTTGCCTTCTGATAGTATCTCTTTTTTATCTGTTAAGTTGCTTTCAAAAAGCACGATTATATGTGCATTCAGGGGCGGCTATAAGGAAAGGGGGCGCAGAGTACTCAAAGAAAAGAACTGAAAATTTGAAAAATACTGTTTAAAATCTAAAAGATATCATTTAAAGAAGCGATTAAAAAAATTCGTCCAGGGCGCAATGGCTACTAAAGCACTCGTTGGGTGCATATTTTCTCTTTTAATCACATGCAAAGATGTCTGTTTTGGTTTCCGTCCTGAAATTGCTACGATATATCTTTATTTGTGATAATAAAGAAATACCTCTCTTGTGCTATCAATTATTTGACAATTATCCCTAAACGAATTCTCGAAATTTAGTACACTAATCAGAATGTATGTGTAAAACAAGTGAAAATATATTGGAGCGGCTTAGGCACTTAGGGGCGCGACGTTTTCCCTGGGCGAGGGCACACCGGCCCTCGGGCCGATGGGCCGGCGGGCCAGTCCGAGCCTGGAGCTTTCTTGGCCGTATCTGAAGGAGGCAGTGCCCTCAAAGAAAAATCGGCCCACGTAAGATACGATTTATCCTTTGACTCATCACTGACCCTCCCCTTGTGGACAGTGATGATGATATGAATCTGGATATCAACGATGGGACAAAACCAGTCTCGAGTGATGCAACTTGCATCTTTTGTGATGGAAAGACACTCGCACAGAAGTGTGGGTTAAATGTGCTATGTGCCAAATATAGGCACACTTAGATTGTGCCGGGCTGAAAGAGCCAGTTATGTTTTCAATTTCTGAAAATATTTTTTTCCTGTAATAAATAAATTCTCTACCATTTTGTACTGTTTTATCCTGTTGTAAAACATTTTAAACTAGATTTTATAACCTTTTTTGGAGAGGGCACATATTTGCACCCCGTTTTTTCATGCTTTTTGTAAATCTTCGTTTTTGAATTGAAATAATTGATATTAATCATCGTTTTGCATCCTCTCATTTAGTAAACTTGTTATAGTTGTTGATAAAGCTCAAAAATCTAAAAAAATTTTTAAATGAAAGTCACTTTAAGTCAAAAACAAAAGAGGGTGCCCATATTTACACCCTTTCCTCTATTTTTACAAAACATAAACCTGCCCGACACATCCTGAGAACAATTAAGTCCAGTTCTGGTATGGCTCGACTATGTAGGGAAAAAAATGTAAGCCTGATCTCGGCCCGGCACGAGTCTGCTGAAAAAAATTAAGCCCGGTCTCAGACATGATGTAACTGTTCGATGCCTATCTCTACGCTGGAAAATATTATGTTTCAGTATTTATGTTGTCAAACTCGCATCGGCTCGTGACGCACATTTATATTTATTCTCGCGAAAGTCATATCCATTGAAAATGGTTCATATTTTATCAGGTTCGTTTCAATTTTTATATCAGGCCGGTAGGATCGCTTAATTTTTTTCATCGGTCGGTAGTTGCCGTTTAATTTTTTTTATCGGCCCGACTTGGTAGGTCCGTTTAAATTTTTATATCAGGCCGTTAGCCCCGCTTAATTTATCTGTCGGCAGTTGCCGTTTAATTTTTTTATCGGCCCGGTCCGTTGAAAAAATTGTTCTAATTCTGCCGTCCCGTTTGAAAGTTCGCCTTCATTTTGTCGAACCGGGTACGGGCCTCAAACGAAGCCCTTCAGACCTCTAAAGTAGACAGATACCCTAATTAGCAGGGCTGCGGAGTCGGAGTTGGGCCCATTTTTGAGCGAAAGAGTCGGAGTCGTCCATTTTGCAAGCAGGTCTGCGTTGTCGGAGTCGGAGTCGGATCTATTAAAATGCCCGGAATCGGAGTTGTCCATTTTTCCCACCGACTCCGCAGCCCTGCTAATTAGTCAACACATAATGTTTTGAAAATTTTGTATATGACGCTTTCCGCGAACGGATTAAAGATTGTAAAATTCAACTGGAAGCAAGAACAAGATATAATCCGAAGGCGAGAAAGAATTAGAGGTCTTCACGTGTTCGGGCTAGGTCCGAGGACCGTACCCCGGCCGGCCCAGCAGAATTAGGGCAATTCATTCAACGAGACTGCCGGCCGATATAAAAATTTAAACGGACTGTATAAATTATGAGCCGTTTTCAATGAATATAACTTTCGCGAGAATAAGTATAAATGTTGCCACGAACCGATGCGATTTTGACAACATCAATACAAAAATGTAACATTTTCTAGCGTTTATATCGGCATCGAACAGTTACACACTCTCAGAAATTCTTTCTTCAATTCACGGAAATATTCCTGGCAGCAATGCTACCGGAATATATCCGAGAATGTCCATTTCTTTATTCTCTGTGACAAGAAAGGAAAAATCCACCAATTGAAGAAATTTCCGTTATTTTTTTCCGTTCAAGGACAGAAAATTTCTGTAATTTGAAAAAAAGTTAAAAAAAACTCCTCTCTCTTTCTTCCGTGAATGACCTAGGCGTTGAATCTGGGACCACGCATTTCGAATCGAGTATCTTAACTACTTAGCCAGCGAGTGCTTTGTGCAGTTGCATAACGTGCACGTGCCTCAATAATAATAATAAAAAAAGTCAGAACGTATTAAAATATAGTGTATGATTCATTTAATGAAACAATCACCAATATGGCTTAAATTTATTATATAAATCTTCTTAATATTATCTACGATTTTTGTATTAACAAGTTTTTGATAAGATGACCTCTACTAATGGATGATATTACTAACAAGTAATATAAAAATTTTGTTTTTAAAGTCAATTCCTACTTAGGTCATCAAAGAAAAATTTAATATAATCCCTTAAGCTAATATTAGTTTTTGTTGCATTAAAATATCTCAATTTGTTGATTTTCTATAAGCAAGTAGGTTTACAATGGAACTCTATGGGAATTTGGCGAAATATTAGAGATATCGCCAAGTTGGCGTCACTTTTGGCGACTCATTTTGGTCGCCAAATTTGGCGATATATCGCCAAGTTGGCGTTAAACTTGGCGGTATTTGGCGACAGAACAGGGTCCCCCCTATGGTAACCCCCCTTATAGATATGAAGATGCATTAAATGCTTCAATAACCAATGGCCGCCATTTTGTCTCCCATGTAAAACTAAAATTAATTAATTAAAATTTAATTAATGAATTAATATTTGAAAAAATTTTATTAACATCAATTGTCATCCAGTACAAGTTTTAAAAAATTTATTTCAACTAGATAGGATGAATAATAAGTATTTTATTAACGATTGAAAATTTGAACAAGATATATAAATAAATAAATATAGGGAGAGTGGGAACTAATAGTAGGAATTGAAAAATGTCCTCAAGGGATGAAAAAAATAGGGGTTAAAGAAAATTGTTTCGTATTAACGTGATTCTGATAAAACCAACTCTTACAGAAAAACAAGTAATAAAAAAAAAGTCTATTCCTACTTAGGTCAATAAGAGAAATTTTTTTCTTCCATATACAGTCGAACCTCTATTTAACGAAGTCGCTAAATCCCGGAAAAAAGTTCGTTATACGGAAAATTCGTTAAATAGAGATTCACCTTTTAAAATACTTTAAACTAGTACATACAAAAGATTTTAAATTCATAAACACTAAATATTTTTACTAAAAGTAATTAATCACATTTTTAAAATAAATTATATCGATTTGTTTTATTTATTTTACCCACCAATACCCATCATCAATTCATTTTTTCTATGTGTTTAAATCTTTGAAATCTGGAAGGAAAACAAAACATTGTCCGGGAATACACTGTATTTTCTGTTTAAAGTAAATAGTTATACATTAAAATTAACGAATTTTAATGACATTATGTTATTTATTATTATTATAAAAAATAATTTTTACCATACTTTAACATATGCGTTCTTAAATTTAATTTCTGAAAAACTCTGTTAATTTTGCCTGACTTTTTTTATTTAAAAAGGTGCTTTCTCTCATAATAAGTCTCGCATCTGTACAATGCACCAAAAACCCCTTCATGCGTATTTTCTTCTAATTATAATCCGCGTCGCATTGTTTCAAATGATTTTAACATTTCATCATACGAAGTTTTGTTAATTCCTGCATAATGATCATTTCCATCATCATCATATTCGTCTTCATCGCAATTCATAGCTGTATTGTTTTTATTTTTCTCACTGTCAAAAATATCCAATTCGGATAGTGTTTCCGAGGTCTCAATTTCAGAATTAAGTGAAATACAATCATCATTCAACACAACATGGTTAATTTCTTCTTTTTTTCTCATCTGTATCCACATTTTTTTAAGTTACTCTAAGTGATTATCGTCTTCGTCTTCCGTACTTACCGAATTCTCACTGCTGACAAAGAAGGTGCCTTGTAATGCCAGTTCAATGCCATTTAACATCATAAAATGTGTTTAAAGAAAGAATAAGATTGAAATGTCCAGAAGTATATTGAGAAATGGGGAGAAAAAAAAATCACAAGAAAAAGTTCGTTAAATAGAGAATGCACTTCGCTATTTGGAGGTTATTTTACGAAGAAATTTGCAAAATGTCCTTGGTTTCAAGGAAAAGTTCGCAAAATAGAGGTTCGTTAAATAGAGGTCTGACTGTAAAACTAAAATTAATTAATTAAATTTAATTAATGAATTAATATTCGAAAAAAACTGTATTAACATCAAGTGTCATCCACTACATGTTTAAAAAATGTATTTGAACTTGAGTGGATGAATGATAAGTATTTTATTAATGATTGAAAATTTGAACAAGATATATAAATATAGGAAGACTAATAGTAGTGTGATCTAATAATAGGAATTGAATAAAATAAAGAAACTTGTCAAAAGCGGACAGATAAAATAGTTAAACTGGGTTTATGTCTAATGGTGAAATTAGTACTTAATCCCTTGAGGAACAAGTAATTGCGTTTCTGTAATGTCGAATTCACACCGGAATCTGCAAAAAGATTTATTGCACATAAGGAAAAGCAATTTTACGACTTTTTTCCACCAAAGTTAGAAAAGTAAAATTTAATAAAACTTTTCCGGTGGAAATCTTCATTAATCGTAGGTGGGATAAAATGTATCCCACCGCCCCTCAAGGGGTTATCTACGAAATCTACCTGTGCTTGTAGGTCGAGCCGGCAGGGATTTTTTTTCTTTTATTCTAAACTACATTAATCTTTTAATGAATCCTTATTTGAATGTTGAAATGTCCAATAGTCATAAGTAATCGATAATGTTACTATTGTATATTTTCTGTCTTGCGAACGCATCGTAATTTCAATTCCTACTATTAGCTCACACTCTCCCTATATTTATTTATTTATATATTTATATATTTATCTTGTTCAAATTTTCAATCGTTAATAAAATACTCATTATTCATCCTATCAAGTTGAAATAAATTTTTTTAAACTTGTACTGGATGACAATTGATGTTAATGCAGTTTCTTCAAATATTAATTAATTAATTAATTTTTAATTTTAGTTTTGCATGGGAAACAAAATGGCAGCCATTGGTTATTGAAGGTCAATGAAAGTATTTTCATTAAGGGGCTACCATAGGAGGGACCCTGTTCTGTCGCCAAATACCGCCAAGTTTGTCGCCAACTTGGCGATATATCGCCAAATTTGGCGGCCAAAATGAGTTGCCAAAAGTGACGCCAACTTGGCGATATCTCTAATATTTCGCCAAATTCCCATAGAGTTCCATTATAAACCTACTTGCTTACAGAAAATCAACAAATGAGATATTTTAATGCAACAAAAACTAATATTAGCTTAAGGGATTATATTAAATTTTTCTTTGATCACCTAAGTAGGAATTGACTTTAAAAACAAAATTTTTATATTACTTGTTTTAAAATATACTGTAAAATTATCCCATAAATATGTATGCAGTACTGTTTAAAAGAATCTTCATCGTATGCTAAGAAAAATCAGATTTTTTTTTTTTTTTTTTTTTTTGTAGAAATTGAGTAGGGCTGGATCGGACCTGGGTTGATTTATTTTTGTACGAGCCAGGCGTGAAATATATAAACGTACCAGGCCGAACTTTTAATTTTTACACTGGGCCGTGTCAAAATAGCTTTCGTTCGGGTTGGGCCCAGACAGTGGCGTCAACTTATATGGGCCCATAGGGCACGAGCCCACCCAATAATTTGATCTCTCCGCCCACCCAATTTCAATTGATTTAATTCGTAATGTATATTTTTAATTATTTAATCGCTGAAATGAACTTGGTTTTATGAACGTTCTCAAAATATTTTTGTTTGGAAAATAGTAAGGACATCCATTAGATATACAGGAGCACCGAATACCCCTTCAGCGGATGTAGAGTTAAATTTCAAACAAAAACAAATTTCCTGTCTATTTTGCCATCTGTTTTCATGTCTTGAATTGATAAAGCAGTTAGGTGACTAAAATGTAATGCTTTTCTTAACATTTAGTTACTTGCACTTTCAATAGTTAGCAATTCCGATGTTATTTAAAATAAATATTAATATATTTATAAGGAAGAAGTTATAAGAATGTAATTTAATAAAATTATTTATAAAATTATAATAATTTAAAAATTTGCTTAGAAAAAACATCATTTCATTTCGAATCATCATCTTTAGTAGTCATTCGCTCACCAACCCCCCCCCCCCCCTTCTCTCTCTCCACACACATACACACTAATACAATGTTCACACTGGATACCTTAAGATTAAGGCTCCTATAATACGGGCTGACTCACGCCGCCATTTAATTGCCAGTAGGAGAAAAACGATTGGCCACGACGCGTGGGCAACAATCGCTGATTGGTGTAAGTGGGAAACAAAATGCTTGACGATTAAGCCTGTATTATAGGAGCCCTACTTAAGATATCTCAGTCCGCCGAGCTCTCTGAAGTAATATACATATCTGAAACGTGCTGCCCTCCCAGAATTGGATGCCTGTTCACATCGAAAAACTTATCTAAGATATCTCAGTAGTGTCATTGTGTCTGTGATCTGAAGAAAAGTAAAGTAGCGCATGCGCTTAAAATAAAAACGGCCGCAACAGCCAATCGGTAAAAGCGAAGCTTAGCCAACGAGAGTGAGTGGTCGTTCCTGTATCTAGCCGAAGTAAGTCGGTACTCACTGATCAGACGATTACAGCTTCTATGCCAATCAGCGATCGTTACCAGTGTCAACACGCTCATCGAGTTACTCCGCCCACTGTCTCAAATAGAAGTGTCTTTCCAAGGGCGTAGGAACCGGGGGAGCTGTGGCTCCCCCTGGAATATTTCAGACGGGCTCAGCTCCCGCGGAAGAAATTCTCGCACCACATCTGTTTACGATACATTGCTGAATTAGAAAATAAAGTATACTTTTTCTAGAAAATTCACACAATAAACAACAAAGAGAAGAAAGAGAGGAGGTGGTGAGCACACTTGTTTGTGCCTTCACCCTTTTTCTTATTATTTACAACCCTCCCGATTTAAAAAAAAAGGGGGGGGGGCTTATATAGGTCTACTACAAATTACCTGCACCGATAACATATTTATAAAGGGGAGGCCTTTAAAATTGATTTGGAAGAGATTTGTAAAGAATTTGTAAGCAAAACAGCAGAAAGCACTTTAATTTTTGGTAAATGGAAGTGGGAGAAGCCTTACATTTGAATATTGCATTCGGGATCGGACATAAATTAAGTTTCTATGTATCAAGTATATCTATTAAAAATTATTTTAACTGGATTAAAGAGTTGGTGATCTCTTGATATGCTTCTATTTTATACTTCTGTTTGTGAAACATGCAACACTATGAAGGAACCCTCCAAAATGAACGAAATGATCCGCGCCACTAGCTTTCCGCAATATGCCCCGGCTCCCCTTGTTTGTACAAAGTTCGTACGCCACTGTGTCTTTCTTCGGCTTCACGACAAAATAAACAAGAAAAAGAAGAGTTTTCATTTTGTTTTTAATATCATAAGCGAATAAAGCATTAAATGTAATAGCATTGACAAAAATAAACAGATTTTAGTTGTAATGTTCTCTAGCCATATTACACCCAGAAATTGAAACAGAACTTAATACTCACAAATTCAAAAAAAAATCTGTTTAATATTTTTATTTTATCCAGCACTAAAAACACATGAAGCATTATGCAATACCAAGATTATTACACTTGGCATATTTTTACAAAGTTTCTAAAAATGCATTTGTTCTTAGAGTTTCAATTTAAATAAATTCACTTGATTTTACAAAAACACTTGCAAAAATAGTCTTGTAAATAAAATCCAAAGTCATTCTGAAATTTAAAAAAAATCCTTCACTTTCATGGCGGCCAATACAAATAATAAATACACGATCGATCGTCTACGTGTTCACTATCAATCAAACTGTGTGGGCGTGTATGTGACCATGATGACGCTCGCTGATTGGTTTAGAAGCTGTAATCGTCTTAGCAATATGCATGTCTGAAATATGCGGGAGGGCACCACTTCAAAACTGGCGGTCTAAGATATCTTAAGTTTCTAGTGTGAACAGGGTATTAGGGAGAAAAAATTATGTTATTTTACTCAAAATTTTTTGAGCCCACAGAAATTTTTTGAAAAGTTGGTGCTACAGGACCCAGACCTAGAAATTCCGGCCCGTGCACCCTCTAGAAGGAATAAATAAATATTGCAGCAAAAATAAGAGAATTAATCGATCTCGAGAATCTCGATATCTTTTATTTTGTGTTACTAAAAATATACAGAACGATTTCGAATAATAAATTTTAAATATCATAAAAAAAAACGAAAATTGGAAATTTCCGAAGGTGGTGGTGGGGGGAACACAATTTACCTATTTATTTATTTACTGTTATTTCAAAATAACATATTTTGCGAAGTAGTTTTCAAATACCTATTTTTAGGGTTTTGTTTATTTGGCGAAATTTTATTCGTCTCACTCTTCTGTCTGTCTGTCACTAAGTCCATTCTCTCAGAAACTGTATTAGAGAGTTAGAGCGAGCATATCAACAAGTTGTCGCCATGAATGTATCTGCATATATCACAGATTTTCTTTTAAAATAGCATTTTAATGCAAAAGAAAAGAAAAGAAAAGACGATTTCTGTTCCCCTTAATTCTTATCAAAATAGCATTAAAAATTAAAATGACTTAAAATTGACCATGAAAAATATGACCATATTTTAATGAAAAAAATTGTTTTTTCTATACGAGAATAAATAAAACTGTTAAATTCAGAAAGGATGAACCCGAACCTGAATACTGATATAACAAGTTAAAATTAAATTTAAAAAATAAAAAAAACCGACTGCGTATAAAGCGAACTAATTAATTATTTCTCCTCAATGTGAAACTATTTTTTATATTAGTTGCATATTTTCTTTTATTTACTTGCATTGATGACTTTTAAGTTGTGTTTAATTGTTAGTTCTTATCTATAAACACTGTTTTGATGAGGCCTATAGATGCCTATGAAGGTTAGATTAGCAGCTATCTACACATTTTCTAGATTGTGTAATATTTAAACGGAGCTTCTGACTGTAAAATATTCAACGAAACACCGTCTTCAATTTGAAAGCCCTATCCAATGATATGCCACTCGATAGGGTGCGTAAAATTTTATTTCGTCTCTACCGCCATTTTGAATTTATAAAAACAAAATCTAGCCTACAGCCATCGGATGGTTAAGACGAATTGATAGAGACCTCATTCATCAAAATCCATCCAGCCGTTGGGATGTTTCGAGGGTATAAATAAATCCACATACCCAGATACGCGTGAAACACATAACCCTTCTTGGCAGTGTTGGAGTTTAAGTGGCCTATTAAGCCAAAAGCACTCCATTCTCGATAGCAGGAATTCGCTGTCTCATATTTAAACAATTAGAAAAATCTCTTGTGGCTATGCTGCTTTTGAAATGGAAATAGGTAAAATGCTCTTACCTGGGATTCATCGATATCGCGATGACGTATAACTTCATCGGTGTGGCGTGGCCAGGGGTTTATCCAAAAGCTTCTTGAAGAAATTATTTTTATTTTATTTTGTGAAGCATTATTTATCCTTTAAGTATCCTTTGAGAGCTTAATATGAATCCGCTAAATCCATGGGAAGATATAATGTAATTCGAATTAGTATTGTGTGTTTTTACGATAAAGAAAGATTCAAATTTTAGCTTTAAATACTTATAATTAAACATATTACTGGAGTATAAGAAACTCCGTGTTAACAGAGAGGCTACATGATTAAGAGTGAGAATACATAAAGCTGCTAAAAAGAAACATATTCGCAGCGTAGAAAAAATATATAATAATTAAAGGCGTCTGGCAAAAGTCAAAATGTTCAGATGTTCCTTTTAGTTACATATTAGTGATGAAATCTTAGTTATTAGAACATATGCTTTAGAGAGTTACTCAAGTGGGCTGTAATAGCACTCATTATCAAATGCGGAAGTAAAAGAAGTAGTTCGTAAATTGGCTTGTTAAAATGATCTGTGTTTAGTAACAAGTTCTTTCTTTTATTTTTTTTTAATCACTTTTAGCAGTTGCCGAAGAACATCTGGGGAATTAAATTTAACACCCCTCCTTAATCTCCTCAGATGGATAAGGTAACAAGTTCATAGTCTTGATGTCACACAAAAGTTGAGGTTTGTGTGTGGGCTTTGTCAAGCAGTCAGCAATCATGTATTGCGTGGGACAATATTTTAATTCGATAATTTTATCTTCCTTTAATTGTCTTATGGCGTGAAAGCGGATATCAATGTGTTTTGTCCGCTTCGAAAATTTTTCATTTTCTATCATCTTTATACTGCTTTGGTTGTCATGGTAAAGTAAAATAGGTTTTACTTGATACAAGTTAAGATCTTCTAGCAGTTTTAATAGCCATAAAATTTCTTGCCCTGCGGTTGGTTCTTCGTCCGAATTACTTAACTCTGTTTGAATGTAGTTGTTGTCATTGTCTGAGTTTTCTACCTCTTCGCTTTCTTTTAAGTTGTTTTCACTATTTTCTATAAATTTAACTGTTCTCGCTATTATTATTTTGTTTTCTTTTGTGAATATACGGTAACCTTTTGATTTGTTGTCATACCCCACAAGTATTCCTTCCTGCGCTCTATCATCTAATTTGTTTCGCTGATGTTTCTGTATATAGGCATAAGCTTTACAGCCGAATGTACGCAGGTAGTGTAAGGTGGGTTTTCGGTTGAACCAAATTTCGAACGGTGTTTTGTTTTTTATTTTGGTTGGTAGCCTATTCTGCAGGTGATTGGCGGTATTTATGGCTTGTCCCCAGAATTTTTGAGGTAAGCCTGCTTCGGAGAGTAGACTCCTAGTCATATCTAATAAAGACCTATTCTTTCTTTCCGCTACGCCGTTTTGGCTCGGACAAAATGGTACCGTAAACTGGTGTTGGATACCTCTTGCCCTTAGGTATTCTTCCGTTTGTTTACCTAAATATTCCCCTCCATTATCGGATCTAATAGCTTTAGGGAATCTGCCGAATTGGGTTTTCACCATGGTTACATAATCTTTTAACTTTTCGTGAACTTCATTTTTATGCGAAAGTAAGTAAATTACTGTGAACCTTGAATAGTCGTCTATAAAAGTGACGAACATTGTTTTTCCCCCGATAGTAGGTGTACCGATAGATGTGCACACGTCCGTGTGTATCAGATCGAGCACTTTGCCTGTTTTGGGACAGTTTGTTGATTTCGGATATGGGGCATCACTTATTTTTGTTTGGATACATATTTCACACAATGCATTATGATTACAGTTATTTATTTTTATACCGTCTGCTAAGTTTTTATTTATTAATTCTTTTATCGCATTATAGTTACGATGGCCAAGCCGTTTGTGCCAAACTTCTATGCAATTTTTATTTTTACATTCATGTGCAATGTTTACTTTATTAGTTTCAGCGCTTTCTAATAATTCGACTTGATATAAATTATTTTTCATTCTTGCTTCAAGATAAATATTCCCGTTTCGGGATAACGTGCATTTTTCTTTATCGAAAATTAATTTATAGCCATTCTGTGTTGCTTTGCTTACCGATATGAGGTTTGATTCTAATTCTGGTACGTATAATACTTCTTTTAATGTGATTGTGTTTATCCCTCCATCGGATGTTTTTGTTTTAAATGTCGTTTCACCTGTACCGTGTGAATTCAGCGTTTTGCCATTGGCAATGATGACTGTCGTCTTTTCAGTGTCGTTAAACTTAGTGAATGCATCTTTACTGTTTAGAATGTGTGTCGATGAACCTGAGTCGATTATCCAGGTTTGTTTTCCTGGTTTCTGGACTAAAAAAGCTGCGTCGCTGACTTTTCCTGAATTGCCCTGTGTTTTGTTAATCCGAATTGGTTCTGTTTCACGGTTTTTGTTTTCTCTATAATAGTTTGCGTCTTCATAACATAACGATGATGTGTAATACTTGGATTTGTGCGGCTGTTGTTTTTGTGACGGTGAGTAAGTGTTTCTGTTCTTAAGATGCCAGCACTCTCTGTATGTATGGTTTTTTAATTTACAGTATGTGCACTGTTTGTCCTTTTTATTATAGTGTTCAGCCGGAAACTTTTTAAGCGTTTTAAACGCTTTTGAGGAATTCTCGCTCTGATCTGTGTTTTCTAAACGTCTTGTACATTCATCAGTGAGTTTTCCTTTTATAAACTCTGAATTAAGTTCATTTTCTGGACGGGCCTCGAGGGCTATAATTAAGGTGTTGTAGCTAGGTGGTAATGAACAAAGTAACAGAGCTGAAATGTGCGAGTCATTAATAGTTTCGCCTATGGCTGAAAGTTTATCAACAAGTTCTAAAATATGTGTAATGTGTTTTATTAGATTGCCGTTTTCTGGGAGTTTTGCTCCGTATAATTTTCTCAGCAAATATAACTTGCTTGAGAGATTGGTCCTTTCATGAATTGTTTTTAAAGCTTGCCAGGTTTCTCTGGCAGTGTTTAAGTGCTTAACATGCACGATTTGTGAGTCTTCAATACTCAAGTTGATAATTACACGTGCTTTACGGTCCCTCTTCGTCCAGTCCGTGTTAATTGGATCTGGGGGATTTTGTGTTATTACATCAAACAATTCTTCTTTTATTAAAATCATTTCTACGCGAAATTTCCAATTTGAGTAATTATGCGAATTTAATTTTTCGACAATTTGGACGTCTTTGATCCCTGCCATGTTTACTCTTATTTATATATGCGACGAACCTATTTCCTTTTTATTTATTTATTTACTGTAAAATGAACTATTTCTTTTTTTTATTATTATTATTACTCACAACCAACAAATTGTTCATTCACTAATTATTTAAATGTTCATTACATAAAACATAAATATATAAATGTTTCTTTTTCATTCACCTTTATATTTCTGGTACAATAACATTCATTATTTTATTCAATGCAGCATCTTTTTATTATTATTTTTTATTCAGAACATGAATACTTTTAATATTTATAATCTAAGCCACTATATAACATTTTTCTTCTTTTTCGCTAAACACGAGCACTATATCTGTCTCATTAATCTTTTTGTTGGAGTTTAAGTGGCCTATTAAGCCAAAAGCACTCCATTCTCGATAGCAGGAATTCGCTGTCTCATATTTAAACAATTAGAAAAATCTCTTGTGGCTATGCTGCTTTTGAAATGGAAATAGGTAAAATGCTCTTACCTGGGATTCATCGATATCGCGATGACGTATAACTTCATCGGTGTGGCGTGGCCAGGGGTTTATCCAAAAGCTTCTTGAAGAAATTATTTTTATTTTATTTTGTGAAGCATTATTTATCCTTTAAGTATCCTTTGAGAGCTTAATATGAATCCGCTAAATCCATGGGAAGATATAATGTAATTTGAATTAGTATTGTGTGTTTTTACGGTAAAGAAAGATTCAAATTTTAGCTTTAAATACTTATAATTAAACATATTACTGGAGTATAAGAAACTCCGTGTTAACAGAGAGGCTACATGATTAAGAGTGAGAATACATAAAGCTGCTAAAAAGAAACATATTCGCAGCGTAGAAAAAATATATAATAATTAAAGGCGTCTGGCAAAAGTCAAAATGTTCAGATGTTCCTTTTAGTTACATATTAGTGATGAAATCTTAGTTATTAGAACATATGCTTTAGAGAGTTACTCAAGTGGGCTGTAAGAGCACTCATTATCAAATGCGGAAGTAAAAGAAGCAGTTCGTAAATTGGCTTGTTAAAATGATCTGTGTTTAGTAACAAGTTCTTTCTTTTATTTTTTTTTAATCACTTTTAGCAGTTGCCGAAGAACATCTGGGGAATTAAATTTAACAGGCAGTTGGGTAAAAATCGAGCCCGAACCCGTGCTGAGCCCGTCTCATCTCTAGTCCAAGTCCAGACAATATCATTTACTTTAATAATCCTTAACAAAAATTAATCGCAAACGGCTCTGGCGATCTATCCTACTCCGCCCAATTGGAAGTGCACGACATGAACATCCACCATAAGACATCCACCCACGCAACTCGAGTGTCGAGTCACATCAATTTTTTATTTAAAAAAAAATTAAATGTTCTTCAAATGATAAATAACATGCAAAAAACCTGGAACTAAAATCTTCGTTTCTATTCCAGAAAAAAAAATTGCTTAAAAATACCCTTTTTTCGGACTTCTGCAGGCATAATAACCCTGGCCTCTATAACATTAAAATAAAAATTAAATGTTCTTCAAATGATAAATAGCATGCAAAAAACCTGGAGCTAAAATCTTCGTTTCTATTCCAGAAAAAAAATTGCTTAAAAATATCCTTTTTTCTGTCTTCTACAGGCATAATAACCCTGGCCTCTATAACATTAAAATAAAAATTAAATATTCTTCAAATGATAAATAGCATGCAAAAAACCTGGAGCTAAAATCTTCGTTTCTATTCCAGAAAAAAAATTGCTTAAAAATATCCTTTTTTTCGGTCTTCTGCAGGCATAATAACCCTGGCCTCTAGAACATTAAAATAAAATGTTCTTCAAATGATAAATAGCATGCAAAAAACCTGGAGCTAAAATCTTCGTTTCTATTCTAGAAAAAAAAATTGCTAAAAAATACCCCTTTTTCGGTCTTCTGCAGGCATAATAACCCTGGCCTCTATAACATTAAAATAAAAATTAAATGTTCTTCAAATGATAAATATCATGCAAAAAACCTGGAGCTAAAATCTTCGTTTCTATTCCAGAAAAAAAAATTGCTAAAAAATACCCTTTTTTCGGTCTTCTGCAGGCATAATAACACTGGCCTCTATAACATTAAAATTAAAATTAAATGTTCTTCAAATGATAAATAGCATGCAAAAAACCTGGAGCTAAAATCTTCGTTTCTATTCCAGAAAAAAAATTGCTTAAAAATATCCTTTTTTCGGTCTTCTACAGGCATAATAACCCTGGCCTCTATCTATAAAGGACAAACATATCTGTGCGTAACGCTTACGTCATTCTGCGAATGGCAACACTTTGAAATGAAATTTCGCTTTTGCAATTTTTGCTATTGCATAATTTTTAAACTTCTAAACATCCACTTTTTAATGTTTACACCGTCGTATGCAGAAAAAAATGCTCTTTTAAATGCAATTTGTTTGAAAGCTGTATCTCAATTTATTTTTGAGATATTAATTTTTTTATAGTTTTTAATACCAATTTTCTAATCGTGGCAACTGAAGTACTTCATTTCTATTAAAAGTGGATTAGTTATCTTTATTCATTATATTCTTACTGATGCCATTTTCTCATTAAAATTTTTTTTAAAGATATTTTTAATTGTAACAGAAAATGACGTTGCGCTTTAAAAAAGACACAATTTCCCTGATGATGCTGTTATATTTCACTATTTTTTCATTTCGTTGATATTGAGTTTGAGTCAATCGGCAAAATATTTCAGCGACATAAAATGACGTCATATTTAAAAGTAAACGATAATTTTATTTGATAAAACGAGATATTTCCCCTTGAATACGTCTAAAAGTTATAAATTTCTGGAATTTTTACGCGCAGGTACAGAGATTATACTAAGACCTCAGATCACGAGTGGGAATTTTAACATGGAAAGTTGCAATAGTTGACAAACGTGACTTCAAGCTTGAAAATATATTTATTAATAACCTATTGCGCGTTAAAATGTTTTTAAATAGTTAATATGGATGTGAAACGTGGAAAATGACTTGATTTGGTTTAGATGTAAAAGTAGGAAAATTCTATGATTATGTCAAGGTGAAATCATTTTTGCGTTTTTTCATTCCGTAATATCAAGCATCAATTAATAACTTAATCAAAATTACTTATCTTGATTATATGTTACTGATGACGTATATGAATAAAGTTTAATTTTTCAATAATTTTAAGAGTTGAAGTTTATGAAAAAAGTATTTTGTTAATCTTAGGTTAAAATATGTCTTTGGAGAGTTAAATTAACAAGTGTAAGATGAATTTTTTATTCTAATTATTGTTGTCGATGTATTATAAATTTGATGCAACAGTTCCTTTGTAAACATTTTCTTTCGTCGAAATTCGGCGGGTTCCACCTCGTAATATTAAAATAAAAATTAAATATTCTTCAAATGATAAATAGCATGCAAAAAACCTGGAGCTAAAATCTTCGTTTCTATTCCAGAAAAAAAATTGCTTAAAAATATCATTTTTTTCGGTCTCCTGCAGGCATAATAACCCTGGCCTCTAGAACATTAAAATAAAATGTTCTTCAAATGATAAATAGCATGCAAAAAACCTGGAGATAAAATCTTCTTTTCTATTCCAGAAAAAAATTGCTTAAAAATATCCCTTTTTTCGGTCTTTTGCAGGCATAATAACCCTGGCCTCTGGAACATTAAAATAAAAATTAAATGTTCTTCAAATGATAAATAGCATGCAAAAAACCTGGAGCTAAAATCTTCGTTTCCATTCCAGAAAAAAAATTGCTAAAAAATACCCTTTTTTCGGTCTTCTGCAGGCATAATAACCTGGCCTCTATAACATTAAAATAAAAATTAAATGTTCTTCAAATGATAAATAGCATGCAAAAAACCTGGAGCTAAAATCTTCGTTTCAATTCCAGAAAAAAAATTGCTAAAAAATACCCTTTTTTCGGTCTTCTGCAGGCATAATAACCTGGCCTCTATAACATTAAAATAAAAATTAAATGTTCTTCAAATGATAAATAGCATGCAAAAAACCTGGAGATAAAATCTTCTTTTCTATTCGAGAAAAAAATTGCTTAAAAATATCCCTTTTTTCGGTCTTTTGCAGGCATAATAACCCTGGCCTCTGGAACATTAAAATAAAAATTAAATGTTCTTCAAATGATAAATAGCATGCAAAAAACCTGGAGCTAAAATCTTCCTTTCAATTCCAGAAAAAAATTGCTAAAAAATACCCTTTTTTCGGTCTTCTGCAGGAATAATAACCTGGCCTCTATAACATTAAAATAAAAATTAAATGTTCTTCAAATGATAAATAGCATGCAAAAAACCTGGAGCTAAAATCTTCGTTTCAATTCCAGAAAAAAAATTGCTAAAAAATACCTTTTTTTCGGTCTTCTGCAGGCATAATAACCTGGCCTCTATTTCATTAAAATAAAAATTAAATGTTCTTTAAATGATAAATAGCATGCAAAAAACCTGGAGCTAAAATCTTCGTTTCTATTCCAGAAAACAATTGCTTAAAAATACCCCTTTTTCGGTCTTCTGCAGGCATAATAACCCTGGCCTCTGGAACATTAAAATAAAATTAAGAGTAGTACAGTAGAGCCTCTTTTATCCGAAACTCTTTTAACCGAAATCTATTTTTTAAAGCTTTATTTTTTTTTTTTACTATCACATTCTTTGTGTGCAAGCTGTTTTTCAGAGCACGAGTATAGATAAATATTTTGGATCCACTTTCTTAGAATTTCTTCGAATTTAACATGAGTTTCTGTACGAGATTTTTACTGGAGTACAAATTTTCATTTTTATCATGTGTAAAAATAAAAATGCATTACTTTAAGTATAGAATAAAAAATTCAAATCATAAATCATGTAGATAGGGGTGAGAGTATGACAAAAAAAGCTCAAGAATACGGCATTGGTATTGCAGCGGTTAGTATTATGAAGAGAGATGCTGCAAAAATGAAAAAGTTTATGCAGAAAGCAGCAGAATGACTGTGATACTGGTGAACCAATAGTATTAAAAACTTCGTGCTAGAGCTGCAAAGCAAAGCAATCGAAACTTCAATATACAAAACTTTGTTTCAAACCCTTGTGAAATATGTCAAAGGTACTTAATTTCAAAATTAAAATTTTGGTAGTTTATTCTTGTTTCTATTTTGTTATTGATTTATTTTTATTAAGCACTTGTTACCATAATAAGAATTAGCGCACATATTTGCCCTTAATCTTAAAACTTTCTCGATTATCCGAAAATTTCGATTTTCCGAAAGGTGGTCGGACTCAATTACTTCGGATAATTGAGGTTCTACTGTACATACCACTATTTTCGAACAATAATTTCAATTTTTTAGGGTTCCGTACTTAAAAAGTGAAAACGGAACATAAGATCACTCTGTCTGTCTGTCTGTCACAGCCATTTTTCTCGTAAACTATAATACGTAGAAAGTTCAAATTGGGGGGAAGTAATAAAGACTATTGACCCACATATTTATAAATTATTAACCATTCACAAACATATTTAGGGAAAATGTAGTGGGGCTAATTAAGTCACTTGAAAAAAAATCTTTTCGGTGTATATCGTGTGAAAGCTTTCGTAATGCCAAACTCAAAAATACACTTCTTCTAATTTTAGGTATATTTTCAGAGATGTCGTCTAAAATGCAATGCAAAAATATGCCCCCCCCCCCCTCCACACACACACACTCTACTTCCGAATCTACTGAAACGGAAATTATGAAAAAAAAAATTAGGGGTAGTAAAAGTTAATTTGAACCTTGAGGGAAAACTATAGCGATTACCCTAGGTCACATAGTTTTTGTAAAAATCGCATTTTTCCGTATACACAAATTTCAATTTGCGGGCGTTCAGCAAAGGGGTTGAGGAGCGCTGGAGGTACCTATCGTTGCAGAAATATAAAAGGATTGTTGATAATGATTTTCGAAAAAAATTGACAGTAATTAGCCGAGATATTAACCTTTAAAGATACGGACGGTTTGGAGATACGTAAAGACACGGGTGACGTACTCTGCGCGCCATCGGCTTTTAAAACCTAGATAACAACTTTTAAGTATATATTTGTGCAGTGTAATACCCAGTAATAGTATAAAAGCAATAAACGTTAAAATGTTAAAAGCAGACTATTTTAATTAGAATTACTCACATAATTACTATGGGATTCGAGATTTGTTTGCATTGAGTGGTTCTTTCGATACGCCACGCGTCTTTAAAGATTAATTAATAACCCATCTGGAAAAACGCGGCATGGACCAAGGCGACGTTGCAACTTTGCGACATCATATCGAAGCGCGCTTAGCACAATGCCAAGTTAAAACTTTGAACAAGGGTTTTGTTTTAGGTACGCTGTAAAAATAAGATTATTACTATGCTGAATTTGTGTTTATGGAATACCAAATGAAATTTAAATATGCACTATTTTGGTTGTCAGCACCAAATTAAGTTCAGCATAAACGGATTTGTATAAGATTAAAAAAAAAAGATTTATACAGAAAAGCAATATTTCATACTATTTAGGCTTCATATCACTCTGAATTATCATGGTTTATCCATTTATACTTTTCTAGTATATACAGCTATACCAAACCTACGTTGTATAGATTTTTTTTACAAAGTTTTATTATTCTCTTAGCAACAATTTGTTTGTAATAATACAGCTACTGATTAATATATTTATTGTATGGAAGCCTCTGTATTATTCGCACTTGACCGTTTATTTTGATTTCATTTCAAATTACCTCAGGTTCTATAGGCCCGACAGCGATGGGTTTTGGGTTATTCAAGTTGATATTGGTAACCTTACATATTTTAGTTAACTTTTTACTACTAGAGGTGCTTTCCTAACTTGGATTCTACAGGGCTGAGTACGACGGGATTTGGCTCGTTCGACTTGATATTGACAGCCTTACATATTATGGTTCCACTTTTACCACTAGGGGACGCTTTCCTATCTCGAATGTTATGGGCTCGATTATGACGGGGTTTGGTTCATTCAACTTGATATCGATAGCCTTACATATTTTAGTTTCACTTTATACCACTAGAGGCGATTTCCAATCTCGGGTTCTATAGGTCTGATTATGACAGGGTTTGGCTCATTCACCTTGATATCGATAGCTTTACATATTTTAGTTCTACTTTTTACCGCCAAGGGGCGCTTTCTCATTTTGCGTTCTATGTTTCCTGATCATAATGGGTCTCGGCTTATTCAATTTGGTTTTCCATGGCTTCGTTCGGAAGCTGGTTTGTTTAAAACAGAGTGCGCCCCTGGCGGTAGAAATTGGATCTAGCAAATTTTGTTTAAATTATTTCACTTCAATATATTTAATTTGATTAAAAATTTACTTCATTTTTTAATCATTTTAAAATTAAATTTATTTGTGCTACCATCTGTGTAAGGATTTAATAATTATAAATTAACAATTTGGATTTATTGATGAAAGGATTTTATTAAACATTTTGAAAGAAATATTAATTGAAACCCTCTGTGCTATCACACTTACCCAATTGTTTTTATTTAGTAGGGGCGACCACAGCAGAAAGATTTTTTTTTTCTGAGAAATAGAGGATGGTTCTTTCAAGGAAATTTGCCGAAAGGCGAGATATTATCACTAGTAACTATTTCGAAGATCTTTTACATTGCAACCGCTATGAAATCTTATGATATTCCAAGACATTCCAAGGGTTTCGAGAAAATATTAAAATTCCTCAACTCTTCCAGATTGTGCAGGTTTTCCAGGTAGCGTAACAATTCACAAATGAAAGGTTCCTGTTTTCTGTAAGAACAGAAAGATTACACAACACAAGATTTGTGATTCAGATCAATAAATCAGGAAAGCAGATTAAGGAAAAAAAACCTTTATTATATAATTTAAAAATGAAAGGCTTGTTTTTAGTATATGTATTAAAGTTATATATAGTATAATCCCGATACCACGACTACCCGGTAATTCGACATTTATTATTTACATACTTGATATAATGGGAACATTACTGAAAAGGAGTTTTCTCATTTGAAACATTTTAGCGAAAACTCGCTCAAGTCAACAACACTTTAAGCTATTCGATCACAATTAATGTTCAGAAATAGTTCTTTCATTGACTTTCTATTCTCAAAATCATTTAAGTTCCATAAACACCTTCTCAGCTTATTCGTTATCAATTATAACTCTCTGATCTAGAAATAAATGACAGTCAGTTTATTAATAGGGTCGTTCATCTGTTTAAAAAATCTGATGTCTAATTTATATTCAATAGTACATCCTTACTAATTCTTATACATTTTATGATATAAAAATCATAATATCAAACAAATTTTTAAAATAAATTTTTAAGAAAAAGATTATGTAGAATTTAAAACTTATGTAGTCGATATTTATTTCTTTTTCAAATCTCTGTGGAGTGTCGAGTTACCAAAATTCTAATTTTAATGGCAATTAAAAGAATAATTTTCACGACTTCAAAAGGGAAAAAAATTCTTCAATTTTCAGAGGCGTGCTTACGAAGGTGTTCATTTAATCTTGTTTTACGCGTGAATCCTTTATTGCAGACATGACAAACAAAAGCTTTCTCTTTGGTATGAAGGGTATAATGCATTTTTAAAGTGCTCTTCTGTGAAAATCCCTTATTGCAGGTATCACAAACAAAAGGCTTCTCATCGGTATGCATAAGAAGGTGTCTCTTTAATGACTGTTTCAGGGAATACCCTTTATTGCATACATCACAAATGAAGGCCTTCTCTTCGGTGTGATAAACGCTGTAATGGTTGTTTAAACTGCACTCCAATGAAAATGCTTTATTGCAGATGTCACAAAAGAAAGGTTTCTCACCGGTATGCGTGAGAAGGTGCTTATGTAAAACCTGTTTAAAAGAAAATCCTTTCTTGCAAATGGCACAACTGAAAGGTTTCTCCTTAGTATGCGTTAGATTGTGTGCATTTAAACAAGCTCGTTGAGAAAAACCTATATTGCGTATTTCACAAATAAACGGTTTCTCATTGGTGTGAGTTCGAAGATGCGTCCTTAAGCTGGCATTCTGGGAAAATCCTTTGTTGCATACTTCACATACAAAAGGCTTCTCATTGTTGTGAATATGAAGATGCATTTGTAAAGTGAAATTCTTCGAAAACCTTTTGTTGCATACCTCACATATAAAAAGTTTTTCATGAGAATAAATTCGGCGATGGCTCATTAAAAGAGATTTATGAGAAAATCTTTCACTACATACGTCACAAACGTAAGACTTCTCCGTAGTATTTAAGTCATGTTGACTGTTTAAGTCAGCCATACTTAATGATTATTGGATTCAAACTTTATTAAAATAAGGATTTTCTTTTTAAACCTATTCACTGCTGCAGTAACTTTTTATTAAAATTACAGCTTCGTGCTAATATTCGTGATAAGCAGGTTGGTGAACTGCCAAAACTGAATATACCAAAAATTAACTTTTTTAGTTCAAGTATTATGATACGGTACAAAAACGCATCAGCAGGAAGAATGATTACAAACAAATAACAGATATTGGTAAATAAATAAACAAAAAATCAGATACTAGTAAAACAGAAAAAAATATGCCTGCATGCTTTTTTCGAAGATAAAAAAATATTCAAATTTTAATTACTTGTGAAACGTTTCGAAGAACTTAATTTACACAGACACGCTGAATTCTTCACGAAAAGTCAAAACTTAAAATTGTACAATATTTTTAAATATAAAAAATCGAGATTGATAATAGAAAGAATTTAATTAGTTACTCCAAACATTGAAATATTTACCACAAATATTGTACTTTTAACAAAGTTCTTGCTTTTTATGCTAATATGTATTTTCATAAGAAGAAAAACAGTTGTAAAAATGATGCGTTTTCTCACTATCAGTGGGGAATGAGTTAATGTACGCAAATATGGTAATTTAGTTCAATTCAATTAGAAATAATCTTGAGATTAATAAGGGAGTCTTTTACGGCATTGCTGTTTAAACCAACCACTCAACCATTTTCCACCTAACGCTTGAAAACATTGTTAAACTCAGTATTTTATGGTTGATAACTCAGGCAGAAACATAATCTTTAAAATATGTCAAATGTCTATTAAAGGGCGTACAGAGAAATTTTGTTTTCTAAAATTTTATCTTCTTCCTTTTCTATGGAAGAAAATCTCTTAGATCGATGTTTACATGGTTTTGAAAGTTCTTAAAATAACTTCATTTCACTTTGAAATGTTCTAGATAATTTTCTCAATTTGCAAATTCTTCAGATGTGATCAGTAATATTAATTTAAGAAAAACTTTCCTGATGATATCAGAATTTTTCTTTACATATTTGAAAAATTCAAAGACATCGGCACAATTATATCTAAATAATTAAAACACTTGAACATTGTTTTATTCTTCTTATCTTTTCCAGCTTTTTATCTACAAAAGTGAATATGTAAATTTATGACTTGATCATTTTCTAATGATTTAAGTTTTTGAAAAATTGGAAAAGGGTTACTTAATATATATTGTATAAAATAACCTTTCTCAGCAACGCAAATCAGATTTTTCTTTTCACTTGAATTATCTTTAACGCCTGAAACGAATAAATAAAAATTTCATTAAATTTTTTACATATATAAGCAAAACACAGAACAAAAATATGGTACTCAAAAAAAGTGTTAATACATTTTCAATCAGATATATTTAAAAAAAGTAAACTTTCCTAACGATAATAGGATTTTTCTTTTAGATATTTGAAAATTTCAAAGACACAATGATATATAAATAATTGAAACACTTGAACAATATTTTTTTTCTTTTCAAGCTTTTCATCCATCTATAGAATTGCATATGTAAATTTATCACTTAATCACTTTCCATAGTTTTTGACACATTCATCGAGGGAGAGGAGGGGGGGGGGGGTACAAATCAGTACAAATACAAAAAATTGTACTGTCAATTTTTTTCTTTTTACATTGAACATGAAATAAGCTAAACAAAGATAGACTAAACTTTTCCACATGTAAGACAACTTTTTAACATGTCAACATGAAAAGCAATAGACATTTAATAATCTTAACATACATTATATTTCAACAGTGTAACACTGCCGCCTTGTTCAAGCTTTTGACCAGCATACAGTGGGACGTTTTGATGATCTAGGTGGACAAAATTCATTTTTCCGATTACCATGAAATTTGGCAAAACCGCGTATACTAGTAGCTGAACGTCTCTATTTTCGAGACCCGTACGAGTTTTGCCGAAAAAATCCGAGGTGTCGATTAATCATGACCGTGAAGGAGACATTTGCGCAGTTGGTCTAAAAGAGTTTCAAAAATTGCACTAGCTTCCTCTAAGTTTTAAAGCACGCCGTAACTATTCTGTTTTATTTGAAAGCATGAGTTTGCTGAGTATATGTCATAGGTTTGTCAAGATCAGATTTAACCATTTCTGTTTGAAAATAAGCAATATTAAACCCGCTTAACCGCTTTTTTTTTCAAAGGTAGTAATTCAGGATGATCCTTGATATTGTTTACAAATTTCATCTTAACTTTTAACATATTATTCAGCAACAAGCATTTTTTTAAATCAAAGTGCCATTCCTAAAGTATTGGAAACCTAAAAAACTCCTGCAAATGTTTGCTAATCATTAAGTTTTTATTAATAAACAAGCATCATATTAACACTAGAAAGGCGGCGAACGGTTATTTTGACCGTTACCAAATAAATTTATTTCGGTTTGAACCAGAAATTTCCTTATAAAACTAGTTTAAATGATACAAAAAAAAAATAAACTATTTAAATAAATAAGTTAATAATTTGAAATAAAAATTCTGGTGGGAAATAATTTTATAAAATTTGAATGGAATTCCCCGTCTTTCTAGTGTTAACTGGCAGTGCATGTATGTATGTTTAGTTCAAATCTTGCAAGTCAAATTTAAACCACTTTTAATTATCCGATTGAGCAGAACCAAGGAATACATGTGTAATTTGAATGACAGTACAGTATTATTATAATTTAAAGAACGTAGAAGTTTGTTTAAAATACTGTTTGTATAGGGTTTCACAAAAATTTAGAATAAAACCTGAAAGTTTATTTTAAACCAATTTCAATAATCTGATTGAGCTGAAACTTTACTCAGGATATGTAGTTCGGATGACAATGCAATATTATTATAATTTATGGAACGTAGCAGTTACGCTCTTTTTTACAGGGCCACATAAAAGATTAGTTCAAATCTTGCAAGACAATTTTAAACCACTTTCAATTATCTGATTGAGCTGAAACTTTGCCTACATGTGTTTTTCCGATGACAAATCTATTAAATTATAATTTGGCGAGCGAGGAAATTATGCATTTTTTACAGGGTCACACAAAAGATCTCGGAAAGATTGTTGCTAAAAAGCAGAAATTTTAATTAAATTTCAACAAAATTACTATAGATTATTGAGATACATAATGGAATTTTATAAACTGAAAACAAAGTGCGTAGCAGTTGTATTCCTTTTACAGGGACACATAAAAAATCGGATATATTACCGTCTACATGCAGAAATTTTATTTCAAATTTAATAAAATTTATATAGGTTATTTATTCACACATCAGTATTTTTTCAACCGAAAATAATTTAGTTAGCATTTATATGTATTACAGGGTAACACAAAACATTAAAGTTTTTCTTTTAATATGATTTTATTTTTCAGGATGACTACACAAATTTATAGAGCAAACTGAGTAGACAAAAATAAAATAAGAAATTAATGTTAACTTACATGTGTGAATTAAACTGTTTTTTACTTAATAGTAAAATAAGTATGTGTAAAGCATTCTTTGTAATTCATTGTATTTTTATTTTGAAACATTATTGTTAAATAAACCAGTTATTTCTCACTATTTGAGCATTTTATTAGGGATGAATTCGAAAAATCAGCCAAAACTAATTAAAGTTCAACTAAATAATTTTGTCCACCTAGATCGGCAAAACGTCCCACTGTGCAGCGGTCAGACGAGACATTTCTTACAGGGTTCTGTTTTTGTGAAATAGTGAGCAGATTTTTATGTTTGTGAAAAGCCTAGTCATAATTTTGTAAATTTGAAATTATGATTGTATTCATAATTATGTTTATATATTTTAAACAAGATCCTTTATGTAAAAAAAACAAGCGAAAAAAATCATGCATTAAACATAGATTATGAAACCCTTTCCAACACTTACAGAATACTGCATCGAACCGCCCTGTTTAAGAGAGTTTCTAAACCAGGGGTCATTCCAAACAAAACACTAGTATGTTGTGCCATCACAAAGCTTTCTTCTATATAAATCTCGTCAATTAAATCATTTAAATAGTACTACAAATGACATCATTTTAGCACCAATTCATATCAAAGTATATCTGAATTTGAAGTTTGAGGAAAATTCGCGCCTTATTTCTTGAGATAGAGCTGTAGCGGAAATTCTGAAAAATGTAGTATAGCAGCGCCACCTATTGAGCGATTTACACAAAAACACAAACAGCACTAACTTATATCCAGGTATACCTGAATCTGAAGTTTGTTGAAAATCCAAGCATTAATTCTTGAGATAGAGCTATTGAGGAAATCGCAAAAATGCAGCATATCAGAGCCACCTGTTGAGCAATTTACGCCAAAATGTATAAAACGCCAATTCATGTCAAGGACTAACTGAATTTGAAGTTTGATGAAAATCCGTGCATTGGTTCTGGAGATTGAGCTATTGTGGAAATCGAGAAAAATACAGCATAGCAGCGCCACCTGTTGAGCGATTTCCACCGAAAACTAATTAGCTCCAATTTATATCAAGGACTAACTAACTGAATACAAATTTTTATTAAATTCCGTGCATTAGTTCTTGAAATAGAGCGCCCACAAAATTTGTGTCACATACATACAGAGTTACAGACTCACAGACAGACATTTTGTGAAAACACATTTTTTGGAATCTCTGACCCCTAAAACGAGTTATCGAGTTTTCTCTCGCCTGTGACTGCTCTTCCATGGTGCATACAAATTTTCTAATAATTTAGCTTCGTGTTTTCTCCGACTATGGAAAAGTTTGTGGAAGAAGTGTCTACTAATCAACCAAGGAAGCGGCAAAGTGGACCTACGATGTGGAAAAGGAGAAAAGTCAAAATTCAAAGGTAATGTACACTTTTTGATAACCATGGGCGGTTTATCATTTTTGACGCCCTAGGCCAAAATACTTTTCCGCGCCCTCCCCACCCCCCTTCATAAAACTGTAAGTGAATTTTCTCTGAAAAATTTAAGAATTTTTTAATCTATTTAATTAATTAATAATACATTTAAACTTTGTTTTATAAATTTTAATATCTTGAGAATTCTAGATTGGGAATGAACGAGCTTTTGTTACACTTAAAATCTCAGAGAATTTTGTGTTGGTGTATCGAAAAGTAGAAAAATTGTTTTAAATGTAATTGCTACAAATTCATTTTTTATTTAACATTTTTCGTTAAAATTTTAAATTGTCCTTATTTCATTAAATTTAAATACATTAAAGTTCTGAATTTTGCGAAGTCTACCCAACGTACGCCCCAAGGCCATGGCCTCAGTTGGCCTTATGGGTAATCCACCCTGGTGATAATATAATACATAATTAATTGATAACATAATAGCACAATAGTTAGCATATTTTGATTAATTAATCATCATGATGCCATAATTTGTTATTAATCTAATAACTTGCCTACTCTGGTTCAGTATTCTTTTATCCCTCCAGACTGTGTTTTAGCTCAAATTGAAAGGAGATTGAAGAAAATCGAGTGCCTCGTTCAGCGTTCAGCCCGCAAAGTATAAGGAAATTTTATCTGAACATGGAACAATTTTCAAGCCGGGAAGAGATCACACCGACCATGATTGGAAGAAGACCAGCAATATCTTCCCCAAACCACCTGCACAGTGGCATTTCAAATTTGCTCCTACGAAAAAAAATATAAAAATAAGGTGTTGGTGCAAGGGGAGGTCTTCTACAAATCTGAGGCAGAAGTCAGAAAGTCTGTTGTCAAGGGGAAGAGAAGTATTATGAACAGCAAGCTTGAGGACGTGACTCCGGATACCGTGGTGAAGCCTCTAAAACTTCGTGATGTCCAAAACTTACTGACAAAACATTTTCGACCAAAGTGGGATGCTGGCAAGCGGTTATTGTTTTTACAAACATATATTGGCATCAGCTTTTTTAAGAAGCAGAAAGCAGAGATGATGAAGAAGAAGACGCATGGATGGACCATCATGACGAAGTTCGTGAGACTATTAAAAACGATGAGACTACTAAAGTTTGAAATTGTATGTACATGTACATAGAATGGTTTTTGTTTAAGTTTTTAAATTTTAATAATTTTATTTAAAATAATATCATGTCATTTAAATCATTTGTTTAGTGACATTTAAGTCAATTTTAACAGCTAGTCAGTTTTAACTGTTAGTCAGTTTTAACAATCAGTAACTGTGTAAAAGTCGTTTTACGTTAATAACTTTCCGACAGTTCTTTTTGTTAAATAACATTTAGTTGAACAAAACATTTTTGTGTATTTCCTACCCCGAAAAACCCAATGTCAGATTAAATGTAGCAAAAATTAATTTCTGGTTTGTTGCAAACCGGCCAACTCCAAAGTAAGTTGAAAAGACGGCCAAATCCAAAATAAAGACTTAAATAACCCCCTCCCTCCATGTGCCCCTGCCACCTTATTTCGTGTTTTCAAATATACTGCCTTAATGACTATAAAACTGAAGAGTTTTGGTTCCAAACTTTATTTCTTTAATAATTTGTTGTGTGATAAAAAATCAACTTTACCCAAAAATGTATTTTTTGGAGATGGCCGGTTTTGCAACTAGACGACACAATTCAGAAAAGGTCCATATTAATTGTTTCACTTTTTAAACACTCACTAGGTGGCGCCAAAATAAGGATGTTAAAATTTATTAAAATTCGAAAGAAAAAAACCCTTTTAATTCCTGAACAATTCTTCTAATGATAAGATGAAAAAGTTGCCCTATTATTTAAAAAAATGGTCAGTAGATGGCAGCAGTAAAAAAATATATAGTATTGGTTCTAGACTGAAATGCCAGATTTTCTGTGCGTGAAAGAAAAGCTATTTTAAAAATTACCGCTGCGCAAAAAAATAAAAAAATAAACCTCTAAAATTGCAAAAAAAAAAAAAAAAAAAAAAAGGAATTCAATTAAATAATCTGAAAAAAAAGCGTAATAATAATAAAAATCAAAATACTAAAGTTCTGCCTGAGATATTCGTACCCACAATCTTCTGTATGGAAGATGAATGCTCTACCACATCACTATGGACACTCAGCGATTTATGATGATATTAAGATTATGTTTTGATGGTTGGTTGGTTGGTTGTATTTATGACGGCCAATTATCTGCAAGAGGAATATAGGCCCAGGGGGAGTGCCCTTCGTTGGGGTCTTTCTAAGGGAACCTAACCAGTATTAACGCTTGGAAATCCAAGGTTCGAAGAAAACCACGAAAACTCCGAACGATTAGGCCGACGGGCGCGATTGGGTTCGAACCCAGCACCTCCCGTCTACCAGCTTCGAGATCAGGACCTCTCAGCCACGATTATGTTTTGAAATCAGATATCCAACTCTATGTACATTAGCGAACAGGTTTCGCGCAACTGAAGTAGACCCTTAGCGGAACTTGATTGCAAACGACTCTGGCGATATATCGGATACCCCGCGATTGGAAGTGCATGGCATGAACGCTAGGGGCAACCACCCGCGTAATTCGAGCCACATCATCAATTTTTTTTATGTTTTTAAATAAGAAATAGAATGAAAAAAAAAAACAGAGTTAAAATTTTTATTCCGATTCCAGAAAAAAAATTGCTAAAAACACACTTTTTCAGCTTTCTGCAGGCAAACATGCCCTTAATAATTACCCTCTATAACATTAAAGAAAAATTATGATACCACTCTTTTCGAATCATAATTTCAGATATTTCTTTCTGTTTAATTTCAAAGTAGCTCAGGTTCTACGGGCCAGATGACGACAGGATTTGGTTCATTCAACTTGATATGGATACCCGTCCCTTAAATATTTTCGTTCTTTATTTACCGCTAGGGACGCTTTCCTGTATTGGGTTCTATGGGCCCGATTACGACGGGGTTTGGCTAATTCGACTTTATATCGATAGACTTGCATATTTTAGTTCCACTTTTTACCGTCAGGGGCGCTTTCATATCTTGGGTTCTATGGTCCCGATTACAACGATGGTTGGGTCATTCAGCTTGAAATCGATACCCTTACATATTTTAGTTCCACTTTTTACCACCAGTTACGCTTTCTTATCTCGGGTTCTATTGGCCCGATTACGACGAGGTTTGGTGCATTTAACTTGATATTGATATCCTTACATATTTTAGTTCCACTTTTACCACTAGGGGGACTTTGCTATCTCAGTTTTTATGGGCTCGATTACGACGAGGTTTGGTTCATTCACCTTGATATATATAGTCTTACATATATATTATAATTTCAATTTAAGATATGTAAGAATTAAATTTATTAGTGTTAACTTAAAATTGAATTAAATTTAATAGTACTACTATCTATGTAAAGATTTAATAATTATAAATATAGAATTTGGATTTATTAATTAAAGGATATGTGTTTTGGATTAAAGAATTAAATGTTTTGAAAGGAATATTAACTTTTTTACCACTAGAAACGCTTTCCTATCTCGGGTTCTATGGGCCCGATTACGACAGGGTTTGGCTCATTCGATTTGATATCGGTAGTCTTATACATTTAGTTCCACTTTTTACCATTAGGGGGGGTTCTCATCTTGAGTTCTATATACCCGATCAATACAACGGTGGATCTAAGGAGGAGGGGGGCGAGGGGGCGATCGCCCCCTTCTTAGGCAAATAAAGGGTTTGCAAAACGGCATTATGCATCCTCACGAGAAATGACTTGGGGCGAAGCTCGCTACAGGCGCGACCCAACCCAGGTCGCGCCAGTTTAAATCAACGAGCATCGGCCTTTGTAAGGTCTTCTCTCTTAGAGTCTGGCCGTGCCCTGATCTTAAACTTTTCAGAAAATTCCGGTCGGGCCAGAATTCTTTTTTTTTCCAGGTCGAGCCTGGCCTGGACTTCATTCTTCCTAGAAGTTTGCACTGCCAAAATTTTCAGGTCGGGGCTCGTCCCGGAACCTAAGCGTTCGGTCCGTGTCAGCCCCTATGAAAAGCAGTATTGGCCCGATCGCGACCCATGCCCTTCTCTATAAATTCTTCTCCCCAAGCCCAATTTGGTCTGGCATCTTACTTATTAGTTATTCGTAAAAATTATATTTATGTTGTACATTTGTTTAGCGAAATCTTTAAAAATTTAATTTGATTTGATAAGTTATAGCAACACATTTTTAAAAATCTACTTTTTTTTTTCTTTGTGGAGCTTTAAAATTGTGATTTTCTTTTATCATCCGTTTCTTTCTTTCTAAATTGATTTTCTTACTGGATTTTCATTTGAATGTATTGATCTAAGTAATGGTTTTTACGTAGTGTTTATGTACATAATTGCTAAATAGTCATTATTATTAATGTTTTTCTGTATTCATGAATTTCGAACATAATCTAAAATAAAATATGGGCATAAGTAACTGTGCTTTATGAATAATTTTAATTGCAAAATGCAGGATGGTCTGGAGTCGATTTTTTAGCTTTTATACTGGGCCGGGCCAATAATTTTTTTTGTGTGGGTTGGACCTGGAAATTTCAGCCCGGGTAAACATCAAACTGACATATCGAAGCCAGCTTTCATTTTTTTTTTTTAATGCTTCTTTCAGCCATCATCCCATAGCTACTGAATATACCGGGTATCCTAAAATGGACAGACTGATTTTAAATACAATTCAATAGCTTGCAAATAGCGACAGCTATTAAAAAAAATACTTGAAGAAGGGTTTATGTAAGATCTCAGGGGCAGGGGTGATTCTGTTCCGAATTTTCCGAAAAGTTAACCCTCTCGCTGCGCATCCCGCAATTTTCACGGCCAACGTAAAAGCAGCAAAATTTGCGCAACTCGCAATTTCCGCAGCAGCAAATCTTTTTTTATGATCAAATTCTAGTTTAAAAAAGAAACTCTTTCACAAAGATTTTGGACATATTTGAACTAATTTTAAAAATTCATCAATCTGAAAATTTGGGCATGAGAATAATCGCGAATTTTGATAAATGGTCGCCATAAAAATTCTATTTCGTCAGTCGTTCGCAGAAAATATCTCCAATTTCGCTAAAGAATCGCAGGAAAACGCGAATTTGGTGAAAGGGGTACGGAAAAAACCCGAATTTCGTCAAACGATAGCGAAAAAATTGCAAATTTTATCAGAGAATCGCGAATTACATCAAAGGCTCGCAAAAGAAACGCGAATATCGTCAAAGGGTCGTGAAAGAAACTCAAATTTCGTCAAAGGATTGCGGAGAAAACGCGAATTTCTTCAAAGAATCGTGGAAAAAAAAGTGATTTTCCTCAAAGAATCGCGGAAAAATTGAATTTCATCAAAGAATCTCTTAAAAAAGCGAATTTCGTAAAAGGATCGCTGAAAAAACGCGATTTCCGTCAAAGGATTGCGGAAAAAACGCGAATTTTGTCAAAGGGTCGTGGAAAAAAAACGCGAATTTTATCAAATGGCTGCAAAATTACACTAATTTCGTCAATTCGGGTTGCGGAAGAAACGTAAATTTCATCAAAGGGTAATGGAAGAAATACGAATTTCATCAAACGGCTATGGGAAAACGCGAATTTTATCAAAGGGCTGCGAAAACATGCGAATTTCGTCAAAGAGTTGCGGTAAAAACGCGAATTTCGTCAAAGAGTCGTGAAAGAAATGAGAATTTTATCAAAGAGTCGTGAAAAAAATACAGTGGTCTCTTTACAAAACAGCACACATACACATATGTTTATTATTATAGGTATAGTTTTTTATCTGAAATAATATACTGAACTAACTTCTGAAGAAAACGGGTTAACCTAAACCCAGCTTGCAGGAATCTACAGTCAGCATGAAATTGACGGAATCGAAAACAGCTAACACGTCCTGTAAGAAAAATAATTAGTACCAGGGAGGAATCCCCTCCTCCCCCCCCCCCCCCACCTCTACTGTAACATTTCAGAAAATTTGCTTTGAATTTCAGAATTTTTTTTTTACTGAGAATCAACCCTGATCAGATTTTTTTTACTGCAATTTGTAATTTTAGTTTAAAATAGAAACGACAGATGACGCTGCAAGCAATAGGCACTAAATCGGTCTCCGATTTAACGACTATTGTTTGCAGAGCCATATATCGCTGCTATTGTAAAGTAAAATCACGAATCGCAGTAAAAAAAAAATCTGACATCTTACATACCATCCTGCAAGATTTTTTTTTAATTGCTGTCACCATTTGCAAGTTACTGAATTTTAAAATCAGTCAGTCCATTTTAGGACACCCGGTATGTTTTTTAATAAGTTTCAAAGCATTCTTTACTGAATTACAACTCATCTTAGATATAAAGAGACAAGCAGTCTTATACCAAATTAATATTTTTTACATAATCATGAATATAAAAAATTATTATGAAATAATTGTTTGGGCGTGCCCGTTATGGAGCTTTTACTGTATATAGTTTTTATCTTCAAAAATATTTAGACTTTTTTTTCCAAAATTCGGGTCGGCCCGAACCCTTCTCGCAAGAGTGAAAACCCAATCCGAAACTGACCTAAACCCGAAATAATGTATGTCAATCTGCCCCAAATCCAACGCGTTAGAGCGTAGCAAAAAAGTAAAGTCAACCCGACCCGCAGCAGAAAAATAGAAGTCAACCGGACCCAAACGCGACCTACAGCAAAAAAGTATAGTCAACCGGACCCAAACCCGACCCGCAGCAAGAAGTGGAAGTAGCACAACCCGCAGTGAAGAAAATTAGCCCTGACCCGCGCATCAGATTGGAATCTCCAAATTTCTAAAATCGCCCCCCCCCCCCCTTGAGGACTCTCCAGATCCGCCCTTGGATCAATACGGTGTTCGGCTTTCAGCTTGGTTTTCGATGGCTTCGTTCGGAAGGAGGTTTGTTTAGACCAAACTGTGTCCTCTAGCGGTGGAAACTGGAACTAACAGATTTTGTTTAAATAATTTGACTTGAATATTTTAAATTAAATTTAAAATATTCAATTTCTTTTTATAATCATTTTAAAATTAAATTTATTTGTGCTACCATCTATGCAAGGATTTAATAATTATAAATTAACAATTTGGACTTATTAATTACAGGATATATGTTTTGGCCACAACAGAAAACAAGAAATTTAGAGAAATATGGTAATTTAGATGATTTTTTTAAGAAAATTCGTCGAAAGGCGGAATAGTATCACTACTGACTATTTCAAAGATCTTTTACATTGCAATCGCTATGAAATCTTATATTCCATAAATTTTGAAGGGTTCCGAAAAAATATTAAATTTTCTCTAATTTTCCAGGTTGTGCAACAAGTATAGGTGTAGATTTATGGTCGCTAGTCGCCCCGTGACGACTAAATTTTTTGCTATGGCGACTAACTTTCATTGTCTTAGTCGCCAGAGATCAATTTCCAGTGTTCCCAATCCCCGTCGCGGGATTTTGATTTTTTTTTTCTTTTGCAAATAGAAAAGCCCCTGCGCTTTTCGCTGGCCGAGATCAAGTATGACCTTGACAAAAAGTCAGGGAATTTTTGCGATCTCAGTTACCGTCGTGAACGCTGCCCCTGTAATGTACTGCTTTTTTACCGACAATTATGTTCGAATAAAATTCTGCGCAAGTCCGCTCCACTACAAAGCTTAGCAGCTGCGAGGCTCGGCACATGAGCGCGCTAATGATAAAAGCAATTCTTTGAAGGTTTCGCCCGAAATCCAGAGTTGAAATAAATACCCCTTTACTGCAGATCGGCTCAGGAGACAGTCCAAAGTTCCCGATGCGATGGAGATTATTTAAGGGCATCATGGAGTTCATCATGGAGTCGTGAGGATAGAGGATTCCGAACTCTGAAGAAAAAAGAACAAAAAGAAAAGAAACTCGCACGAAAAAATACTTAACGCGAGGTACATTGTTGCTCTATAAATGTTTTCTACACGTGCGAGATTTTCATAGAAGGGATTTTTATCAAGAGTTTTGTGAATTTAGCCCCTCTGTAATTTCCCTTATCACTATCTTATTCCATCTAGATCTAGAGTGTAGAGTCCTGCATCGGGCCGGGTTCGCGCTGCATTTTTCGTTGCGGGTCGGGTTGACTTCTACTTGTTTGTTTCGGGTCTGTTGACTTTCAATGATTCGGATTCGGGTTGGGTCGAGTTCTGGTTGACCAGATTTTTCAAAAAAATGTCCAAAATATTTTTTCAGGTTAAAAAACCATATACATTGAGACCTCCATAATGGAAATTCCAGAAAATACCTCTATTTAGCGAACACTTTTTTCAATTCTTAACAATTATATATTTGTAAGCTTATAAATCTGAATTGTGGGCACTATCCAATTTAAACACACGTAACGTGCGTGTGTTCATAAACTATCAGAAATATGATACATGTGATTTTGTGTGCATTAAAAACGAAATGTGTAACATTTTCCATATTATGAGAGATGGAAAAATTTATTGTACCCCAAAGATAGAATAAGATAAATGATCACATTTGTTATATATTCATCAATAATTATTTTTATTAGAAAATATTATTAATCATTTATAATTAAAAATATATTTTATGGGTGTGTATATTTTTAACACTTTTTTTGTTTTGTTCTTAGAATTGATGTATCATTTTTACAGCTTTCCTTCTATAGACTCATGTACGATTAAAAATAAATTTCTTTATATAAATAAATAGTTATTCCTAAAAAGCAACCTAGCAATTTGTTATACATGTGTATTTATTAAACTACTTTTCATTTTGAAATTCCTGAGTTTTTTCCATCACTATTGTTTTATGAGTTTGTTTCACAATGTGGCCACTAGATTCTGGTTAGCAGCCAAAGTGGTGACTGGATTTTTGGGGTTTAGGAGCCCTAAAAATTTTGGGAATCTGCACCTATAGTAACAAGCCTGTAGATAGCTCACAAATGAAAGGTTTCTGTTTTCTGTAGAAACAGAAAGATGAAACAAGATTCGTGATGAAGATTTAAAAAAAAATTCAGGCAGGTAGATTAATGTAAAAAACCTTTATTGCATAATGTAAAAATGAAAGGTTTCTTCTTACTTCGTATTAAAGTTAATCAATAATACAACTACCCCAATAATTCGACGTTTATTATTCACATACTTGATATTATGAGAATATTACTGAAAAGTGGTTGTCTAATTTCTTTTAAGTTCAAAAAAAGGCTTCTCTCAGCTTATTCCTTATCAGTTATAACTCCCTGATCTAGAAATAAACGACAGTCAGTTTATTAATGGAGTCGTTCATCTGTTTAAAAAATCTGATGTCTAATTGATATTCTATCGTACATCCTGACTTATTCTTATATATTTTATGATTTAAAAATCATAATATCAAACAGATATTTCAAATAAATTTTTAAGCAAAAGATCATGTAGAACATTTTTATTTTCAAATCTTCGTGGAGTGTAGAGTTAACAGAAATTCTACTGTATTTTAATGGCAATTAAAAGAATAATTTTCACGACCTCAAAAAGGGAAAAAAAATTTTTTTCAATTCTCAGAAGCGTGCTTACGAAGATGTTCTGTTAATCTAGCCTTACGTGTGAATCCTTTATCACAGATATGACAGACGAAAGCCTTCTCTTTGGTATGAAGGGTATAATGCATTTTTAAAGTGACCTTCTGTGAAAATCCTTTATTGCAGGTATTACAAACGAAAGGCTTCTCATCGGAATGTATAAGAATATGTCTCTGTAATCTCTGTTTCAGGGAAAACCCTTTATTGCATACATCACAAATGAAAGTCTTCTCTTCGATGTGATGAACGCTATAATGCCTGTTTAAATTGCACTCCAATGAAAATGCTTTATTGCAGATGTCACAAAAGAAAGGCTTTTCACCGGTATGCGTGCGAAAATGCTTATGTAAATCCTGTTTAAAAGAAAATCCTTTCTTACAAATGGCACAAGTAAAAGGTTTCTCCTTAGTATGCGTTAGAATGTGTGAATTTAAATAAGCTCGTAGAGAAAAATCTTTATTGCATATTTCACAAATATACGGTTTCTCATTGGTGTGAGTTCGAAGATGCGTCCTTAAGTGGGCATTCTGGGAAAAACCTTTGTTGCATATTTCACATACAAAAGGCTTCTCATTGTTGTGAATGTTAAGATGCATTTGTAAAGTGAAATTCTTTGAAAACCTTTTGTTGCATACCTCACATATAAAAAGTTTTTCATGGGAATAAATTCGGCGATGGTTCATTAAAAGAGATTTATGAGAAAATCTTTCACTACATAGGTCACAAGCGTAAGACTTCTCCGAAGTATTTAAGTCATGTTGACTGTTTAAGTCAGCCATACTTAATGATTATTGGATGCGCAAACTTGACTAAAGAAAGGATTTTCTTTTTAAACCTATTCACTGCTGCAGTAACTTTTCATTAAAATTACAGCTTGATGCTAATATTTGTGATAAGTAGGTTGGTCTACTGACAAAACTGAAAATAACCAAAAATTAACCTTTTAGTTCAACAATTATGAGAAGGTACAAAAACGCATCATCAGGAAGAATAATTACAAATAAATAAATAATAGATATTGGTAAATAAATAAACAAAAAATCAGATATTAGTAAAACAGAAGGGAAAATATGCCTGCATGCCTTTTTCTGAAGATAAAAAAAAAATTCAAGGGAATTTAAATTTTAATTACTTGTGAAATGTTTTGAAGAACTTAATTTACACAGATAAGCTGAATTCTTCGCGAAAACTTAAAACTTATAATTATACATTTTTTTTTATATAAAAAATCTATATTGATAATAAAAAGAATTTAATTAGTTACCCCAAACATTGAAATTTTTAACAAAGATATTTCTTTCTTTTTATGTAAATATTTATTTTCATAAGGGAAAAAAAAGTTAGGAAAATGATGCGTTTTCTCACTATCAGTGGGGATTGAGTTAATGTAAATATGATAATTTAGTTCAATTCAATTAGAAATAATCTTGAGATACGGGAGTCTTATACGGCATACATCCAAATGAAATTCTTAGTATACATTCTGAGAGTTGTTGTTTAAATCAAACACTCAACCAAAGTCAACCATCTTCCACAATATGCTTGAAAAAATTGTTAAACTCAGTATTTTATGTTATGAGAACTCAGGCAGAAACATAATCTTTAAAATGTGTCAAATGTCTATTAAAGAGGCATACATAGAAATTTTGTTTTCTAAAATTTTATCTTCTTTCTTTTCAATGGATGAAAATCTTTTAATTTCGATGTTTCACATAGTTTTGCAAGTACTTAAAATAACTTCCTTTCACTTTGAAATGTTCTAGATAATTTTCTCAATTTGCAAACTGTTGAGATGTGATCAGTAATATTAATTTTAAAAAAAACTTTCCTGGCGATAACAGAATTTTTCTTTACATATTTGAAAACTTCAAAGACATCGGCACCATTATATATAAATAATTCAAACACTTGAACATTGTGTTTTTCTTCTTATCTTTTCCAGCTTTTTATCTATAAGAGTGAATCTGTAAATTTATGACGATTATTTTCCAGTGATTTAAGTTTTTGAAAAATTGGAAAAGAGTTACTTAATATATATTGTATAAAATAACCTTTCTCAGCAACGCAAATCAGATATTCCTTTTCACTTGAATTGTCTCCAGGGCCTGAAACAAATAAATAAAAATGTCACTAAATTTTTCACAGATATAAGCAAAGCACAGTACAATAATATGGTACTCAAAAAAGTGTTAATACATTTTCATACTGTGCTTTTTTTTGTCGATTTAAAAAATGTGTTGCGATGTAATCAGAAATATTTATAAAAAAATAAACTTTCCTAATGATAATAGGATTTTTCTTTTACATATTTGAAAACTTCAAAGACATCGACATAGTTATGTATGAATAATTAAAATACTTGAACAATATTTTTTTTTTTGTTTTCAAGCTTTTCATCCATCTATAAAATTGCATATGGCAATTTATGACTTGATCTCTATCCATAGTTTCTGACACATTCATCGGCGGAGGGGGGTGGGACAAACCAGTACAAATACAAAAATTGTACAGTCAATTTTTTACTTTTTACATTGAATACGAAATAAGCTAAACAAAGATAGACTAAACTTTTTTTTAAATTATGTATTAAAACAAATACACTATGCTAAAAGGTACACACATTAAAAATACAATAAAACATCGACGTTTCATTTCGCATCTGCGAACGTCTTCAGGATGATATGAAACACACAAGTCTAAAATTTTAAGAATGGAGGCAAACATCTCAGAGTCCTTGACGATTTAAACTAGAGCGCGCACCAACGTCATCAAGCTGCCAAGGCAACCAAAAGGAGAAAACCATTCCAGCGATGGAAAAGAGGGGGGGGGGGGGCTAAATGGAACTGTTTTTGGAGTCAGTTCCATTCAGCCTCCCCCCCCCCTTTTCCATCGCTGGAATGGTTTTCTCCTTTTGGTTGCCTTGGCAACTTAATGACGTTTGGTGTGCGCTCTAGTCAAGATCGTCAAGGACTCTGAGATGTTTGCCTCCATTCTTAAAATTTTAGACTTGTGTGTTTCATATCATCCTGAAGACGTTCGCAGATGCGAAATGAAACGTCGATGTTTTATTGTATTTTTAAAGTGTGTACATTTTAGCATAGTGTATTTGTTTTAAATACATAATGTTTCACATATTTCATGGTGCAATCGTCCAATTTTTAATCAAAACTTTTTTCAGAAACTTTTTCTCATGTAAGACAACTTTTAAAATGTTAACATGAAAAGCAATAGACATTTAATAATCTTATTATACATTTTATTTCATCAGTGTAACACTGCCGCATTGTTCAAGCTTTTAACCAGCGCACAGTGGGACGTTTTGGTGATCTAGGTGGGCAAAATTCATTTTTCCGATTATCATGAAATTTGACAAAACTGCGTATACTGGTAGCTGAATGCCTCTATTTTCGAGATCCGTACGAGTTTTGTCGAAAAAATCTGATGTGTCGATTAATCATGACCGTGAAGAAGATATTTGCGTAGTTGGTTTGAGGGAGTTTCAAAAACTACACTAGCTTCCTCTAAGTTTGAAAGCACGTCGTAACTATTCTGCTTCATTTGAAAGCACGAGCTTGCTGAACATATGGCATAGGTTTGTCAAGATAAGATTTTATCCGTTTTCTGTTTGAAAATAAGCGATATTAAGCCCGCTTAACCGCTTTTTTCAAAGGTTGTAATTCTGGAAGATATTTGATGTTGTTTACAGATTTCATCTTGACTTTTAAAAGATATTTCACCAATAAGCAATTTTTAAAATCAAAGTTTCCCATGTGGCTTTTAATTAAGTCCTTAAACGTCTTGAAAAGAATATTAATTATTATTAGTATTTAAAAAATGTGTTTCATCACAAAACTAAAACATTTTTAACCACTTTAGAAACTTCAGAAAGTATCACACAATCATACTACATTGTGTCTTGCAAAAGAATCTTACAGTAACTGCAGTTACTATTATCATAATGATATTTACAAAAATTAAGACCTGTAAAGTTCTTCAGTAACTGCAGTTATACTGCAGGAATTAATTACCGTAAAATCACTTCAAATTCACTGCCGTTTCACTGCAGACATAAAGTCTTGCTATTCTTTTAATTTTGGGTTGAAAAGATCCTTGACAATAACTCGAAAATAACTGGAGTGTTTTTACTGTTGAGATTGCACAAAAAAAAAAAAAACTACAGTTGACCGTAGAAAAACTTAAAAATACTTCATTTCTGTAAAAACAAGTAGGAAATTGCTCGTCAAACGTGGCAAATGAGGTGCGTTCGTACTATAACAAGTTTTATAAATATTTTTTGAACCGCATAGTGTACTGAATGTATATTTTAGTGCAATTCATAAGTGCATATCAATTTCATTCTGTTCGAAAAGCTGTAACATCATTGAAATAAACTTGAAATAATTTTTTTCTCATTGACTTTAATGTAACTGAAAATTTTGACTGTCCCTGTAATTAAACTATACTTCCAATTTTCATCAAATTTGAAATGACTCGACAAAATTTTGCAACAATTATATATTTAAAATTTCATACCATTCGGAAGGCTGTAACGTCATTAAATTGCACTTGCAATAATTTTTTCCAATTGGCCGTAATGTAACGGGAAACTTTTGACTGTCCCTGTCATTAAACTATACATCCGGTTTTCATAAAATTTGAAATGACTCGACAAAATCTTGCAACTATTATATATTTTTATATATTTAAAATTTCAGACCATTCGGTTGGGTAGTTTTTGCTCTGTTATATGCGGACGGACTGAACGACGACTATAGGTGCTACGTATTTATACAATTACGAACACACCTAAAAACTGCAGTTCATTTTTAGCTAGGGTGCCATTCCTAAAGTACTGGAAATTAAAAAAAAACTCTTGCAAGTCAAACTTAAACCACTTTTAACTATCCGATTGAGCTGAAACAAGGAATACATGTGTAATTTGAATGACAGTATACTATTATTGTAATTTAAAGAAAGTAAAAGTTTGTTTAGAATACTGTTTTTACAGGGCTTCACAAAAATTTAGATTAAAACTTGCAAGTTAATTTTAAACCAATTTCAATAATCTCATTGAGCTGAAACTTTACTCAGGATATGTAGTTATGACGACAAAGTAATATTATTATAATTTATGGAACGTAGCAGTTACGCTTTTTTTTACAGGGCCACATAAAAGATTAGTTCAAATCTTTCAAGACAATTTTAAACCACTTTCAATTATCTGATTGAGCTGAAACTTTGCCTACATGTGTTTTCCGATGACAATTCTATTAAATTATAATTTGGCGAACGTAGAAATTATGTATTTTTTACAGGGCCACACAAAAGATCACGGAAAATTTGTTGCTAAAAAGCAGAAATTTTAATTAAATGTCAACAAAATTACTATAGGTTATTGAGATACATAATAGCATTTTTTAAACTGAAAACAAAGTTCGTAGCAGTTGTATTTCTTTTACAGGGACACATAAAAAAAATTCGGATATATTACCGTCTACATGCAGAAATTTTACTTCAAATTGAATAAAATTTATGTAGGTAATTTATTCACACAACAGCATTTTTTCAACCGAAAATAATTTAGTTAGCATTTATATGTATTACAGGGTAACACAAAACATTAAAGTTTTTCTTTTAAAATGATTTTATTTTTCAAGATGAATACACAAATTTCTAGAGAAAATCTGAGTAGACAAAAATAAACTAAGAAATGAATGTTAACTTACATGTGTGAATTAAATAGTTTTTTACTTAATAGTAAAATAAGTACAGTATTTTATAGAAGGAACGCCACACTCTTCAAAATTGGTCTGCATAAGCTTAAAAATATCGTAATCGCTGCACCTGAGAAAACGTTACTTTTGTCGACAGTGTCTCATTGAACTAACTTTAATCAAAGTTTTCTGAACAGTGTGAGGTGCCTCATTTTTAATATCTTAAGATTCTAAAATTTTATTTAAAATATTTATATCGGGTTTTAAATGGTTTTATGCAATTTTTTCAATTCCTACTATTAACTCACACTCTCCCTATATTTATTTATTTATATATATATTTATCTTGTTCAAATTTTCAATCGTTAATAAAATACTCATTATTCATCCTATCAAGTTGAAATAAATTTTTTTAAACTTGTACTGGATGACAATTGATGCTAATACAGTTTTTTCAAATATTAATTCATTAATTAAATTTTAATTAATTAATTTTAGTTTTGCATGGGAAACAAAATGGCGGCCATTGGTTGTTGAAGATCAATTGAAGTATTTCAATAAGGGGTTACCATAGGGGGGACCCTGTTCTGCCGCCAAATACAGCCAAGTTTGTCGCCAACTTGGCGATATATCGCCAAATTTGGCGGCCAAAATGAGTCGCCAAAAGTGACGCCAGCTTGGCAATATCTCTAACATTTCGCCAAATTCCAGGGTTTGCAAAGCTGGGCCCAGTTCGAAAAAACCCGGTGGGTTTTTTCAGAATGGGCCCACTTGAAAAAGCCCACTGAAAAACCCATAATGTGGGTTTTTTCAATTTTCAGAAATATTTAAAATTTTAAACAACATAAACATTTAATAAATTTAAGTCATTTCAGTGAATTTTGAAAAAAAATTAATACATAAAAGCCATTACATAAACACATGAGGTAAAATAAAAATGTATTTTAGCACATTGAAATACTTTACTAACATAGAACATAGTAGGCAACATACGTAGTACATAATTATAGGTAAAGGCATATCATAAGAATGCCTTTATATAAAAAATTCTTACAACGCTGTTTATTGACATATAATTTACATGGTCTGCCTGGCTTAATTTTTTACTTTCTTCTACCTTTACAAGAAGAAAGTATTTAATTTGTGAAAAATTTCAACTTCCAGTTTACGACGGATTTATACGTTTTAAAAATGTCCTGAAGACGATTTGATGGTTTTTAGAAAATGTCTGTATGTGACAAAAATTTTGTGGGGCTCTATCTCAAGACCTAATGCACAGAATTTCACAAAACTTAGATTCAGTTAGACCTTGATGTAAACTGATGCTGATTAGTTTTTGGTGTATACAGACCTGCCAACTGCTACGAAAAAATCGTAGTTGCTACGATTTGGACCTATAAACTACGATGCTACGAAAATCAGTCTTAAACTACGATTTTTTGCAAAAAACACAAAGGCATTTTTTGTTTCTAGTAGCGATTTTTATCCCACGCAGCATATTTTTCAGGAGTGATTCTGTTACGAAATTTCCAAAATTTCAAAGTATTCATTTCCGAAGATTTTAAAAAAATGGCCATTAGTATGAAAAAAATCTGGGCTGCAAATCAAACTTCTTAAAATAAAACACTCTTTATGTATATTAACCAGGAGTGTATCGTGTTTCTGAAAATATTTATACAGGAATTCCCTTCCTTAGAAACTAGGGTGCCATTTTAAGAATTTCTGAAATGGGGGGCGGGGGTGTTCTTTGAGGGGCAAAGTTTGAAATAGTGTGCAAAATCGCACAATTTGCGAATTTCGTCAAAAGTTCATGGTAAAAAATGCGGATTTCAACAAAGAATCTTGATAGAAAAATGTAAATTACGATTGTGGGAAAAAAATGTGAATATTTTGAAATGATCTCGGAAAAAACCCGCGAATTTCATCCAAATTTACTGCACTGGGCTAAAAAATTGGAACCAGACTCCTTTTACAAATGTAATACAGTAGACTCCCTCAAATCCGCACAGCTTGGGACTAGAGGTTGTGCGGATTTCTGGTCATTGCTTTGTTTACATTTTTTAAACAGTAATTTGAATGTAATTAATAATGCAATTGAAATTATAATGAATGCTTACAGTATAAGAAAATAGTAAAATAATTTAATAAACTAAAATAATAATAAATTAGATAATTTTTTAAAATATTAAAAGCAAAGGTCAAGTAAATAATCAATAATGTATAATTAAATATTCATTATAAAGATGAAATGCATTTTTCCTAAATTATTCAATGAAAGTTTCCTCATAAAGGTACATTACTAATTTAAATAAAAATAATAAAATAAGGAAGTTTCATTTCAGGTTTACCCAGACTTAATAATCAAAAAAGCTTGATTAATGCATAAATACGTTTGGCAAAAAGATTGTGATTATCAATGATGCCAGCAATATCTTGATTTTTTTTTTCAGAAATAAATTTATTCTTCCTTCATGAAAAAGCACAAATTCAGTAATATTAACAAAAAATACAGATTAAAATATATATAAAATTGATATAAAACTAAAAAAATCAAATTTTGCCCGTACATCTGAACTGAAATTTCATTGTTGACAGCTGTAAATTATGTGTGGATTTTAGAGAGTTGCGGATTTTAGGGTTGCGGATTCGAGGGAGTCTACTGTAAAAAAAAAAATTCTGCAAAACAAAAAGAAACACTAACCATCGTATAAAAAGTTTCAGAGGAAAAAATTTACTATATTGAGTTGAAAGACTGAAACCTTATTAGTTTTACGAATGCGCTTCAAAGAGGGCTGCGTAACACGAAAAACCAACCAACCAACCTCCTTATTAATTTAAATTTTGTGTGCTACGATTTCTCATTTTCAAGGGTTGGCAGGTCTGTGTATATTGCCCAACAGATGGTGCTGCTATGATGCATTTATCTCAATTTTTGCAACAGCTTTATCTCAAGAACTAATGCACGGATTTTCATCAAACTTCAGATTCAGTTACAAGTTAAGTTGTTGCTTATCAAATTTTGGTATATATCGCCCAACAGGTAGCGCTGTTATGCTGCATTTTTTCACGATTTCAGCAATAACTCTTATCTGAAGAACTAATGTACGGAATTGAATAAAAATTTAGATACAGTTAGACCTTGATATAAACTGGTGGTGATTAGTTTTTGATGAATATCACCCAACAGTGACTCTGTTGTGCTGTATTTTGTATCATTTCTACAATATCTCAAGAATTAATGCATGGATTTTCATCAAACTTCAGATTCAATTAGACATTGACATAAGCTGTTACTGATTAGGTTCAGGCGTAAATTGCGCAGCAGGTAGTGTTGGTATGCTGCATTTTTCACGATTTTTGCAAAATCTATATCTCAAAAACTCGTAATTTAATCAAACTTATTCTGTTTCATTTTCATGCATTATTAGACTTGCATGTAAATTGAATAACAGGTGTTGATTTTATACTGTTTGGGTTGGAAATTTTGGTTGTGGACATCTAACAGGGTGGGTTCCAAAATTCAATGATTTGTTTGAAACAGTGTGATACTTACATCTCCTTGTTAAATGCATCCAATTGAACGAACCTATATTTTACAATCCTCGTGATGGGCGTGGCACTGTGATAGCGAATTTTGAATTATTAACATGTATGAGATAGAGGAAAGTTTTGGGATTGGCACATCCGACTAGTTTACCCCTTTTTTTCTTCCTACTTATATATTTTAAATAGTAATATTCTATTCATCATTTGATTTTAAAGCAAATTAACAATTTTATATCTTCTATTATATTTAAAACTAATTTGTGAGAAACACTGACACTTAATTTAAATTCATATAACTTATACAATTTATAACTTGTAAAATAGCATTACAATTATATTGTATATAAGGGAACAATGTATTTTTTTATGTATAGTATATATAATATAGTATACAATAATGTAATATCGCATATATTGTACTTTTGAAAAAACCCGATTTTCCCCGGGGAAAATTGGGTTTTTCATGAAAAAACCCGAAAAAACCCATGTGGGTTGGGTTTTTTCACAAAAACCCGGGTTTTTGCGAACCCTGCCAAATTCCCATAGAGTTCCATTGTAAACCTACTTTCTTATAGAAAATCAACAAATTGAGATATTTTAATGCAACAAAAACTAATATTAGCTTAAGGGATTATATTAAATTTTTCTTTGATGACCCAAGTAGGAATTGACTTTAAAAACGAAATTTTTATATTACTTGTTTAATTAAGGAGACGTAAGTTGGTATTAAAACCATCCAGAGCGCGGACCCCTCTACTTAGGTGCTCCACATTTTTGTTACTGTATTACTGTATTACTGGGGGGGGGGGGGTGGCCTGAGCCAAAGCACCGCGACCAGGGGTCTATTGTGCTATCCCCCAAAAATGAAAGAAGAAAAACATCCTCACTTAGTCCTTAAATAGACCAGTAGCTGACATAAAATTCAGCAGGCATTTGATAGGAATATCCTGAATTTCCCATGGCTCAATCACATGTCGACCCATGTGTTCGAAACGGTGAGCAGCATATGCCTCACAGTTACAGAGCACATGTAAGGCAGTCTCCTCTTCATACTTACAACCCCTACAAAGAGGGTCATTAACCACCTTCATGGTACTAAGGTGTCCATTAAGTCTACAGTGTCCTGTTAACAGTTCCACCATATTTCTTAGACTATTCCTCCTGAGCCCAATGAGTTCTTTTGCCCTTTTGCTAGGGCATCCGCTATTGAGCTCTTTCGCTTGTCTCTGTCCTCTTGAGTCAAGCCATTCTTGATACTGCTGCTCTCTTAAAATTCTAAAAACAGTAGTTCTAATGCATTCTTTGGAAATGCCAATAGCTGGTTCAGGTCCAACAAATGGAGTAACTGCCCCTTTCCTTGCTAGACTATCAGCAAGCTCATTACCCTGGATGCCAGTATGACCAGGTACCCAATGTATAGCAACATCATTACCATTACTGGCAAGCCTGTTCAAAGAGCAGTAACACTCCCAAACAATCCTAGAAGTAATTGTACGTTTCTGTAAGGCAAGTAATGCTGCCTGACTGTCAGAGTAGATATTGACAGACAGGCCACTATACCCCCTCTCAATGCAAATGTAACAACACATGAGTATTGCATAGACCTCTGCCTGAAAGACAGTGGCGTATCTACCCAGTGGGTAAAAGAAGGATGTACCATCAGCTGGGCAGCACACCCCAGCTCCCGTACCAGTATTCATCTTGGAGCCATCAGTAAACCAGATCACACCAGTCTTAAGCTCCATTACAGAAAGAGTCTCCCATTCAGCTCTAGAGTGAAGACTAACTCTGAATGACTTATCAAATACATGCTTTAAAGGCATGCCGTCACCCTTCATGATAAATACTGGGTGCTTACTGATTTTACAGTTAAGCCTGCCCAAGTAAGATACCCCGAGTAACTCTGCCACTGCCCATATAAAATGAGTCTATAAGAGCAGAGCAATGCTTCTGCCTCAATAATCATATGCAGTGGGTACATACCCAACAGCAGCTCCATAGCAGATGTAGGAGTTGTCCTAAGTACACCTGTCATGGACAAGCAGATCATCCTCTGCAGTTTTGCTAATTCTGACTTGGCAATGTCAGTCATTGTTCTTGACCACCAAGCTATACTGCCATATTTGATCATAGGGCAGATCACCATATTGTATATCCACCAGATCACTTTTGGGCTGAGTCCCCATGTTTTGCCAATAGCATTTCTGCATGACCAGAAAATCTTTTTGGCCTTATTGATGCAGTAATCCATGTGCCTCTTCCAACACAATCTCTCATCGAAATAGACACCCAGATACTTCACATCCTTTGAGCAACTCAAAGTGCGCCCATAAAACACAATCTCATTGAATTTGATTGACTTTTTCCTAGTGAAAGCAACAAGAGTCGTCTTTTCTGGGTTAACAGAAAGACCAACATCCCTGCACCACCGTTCTACCTTCTTAAGGATATTATTGAGGATGTCTGAAAGAATATTTTCAAACTTGCCTCTAATGATGATGACAATATCATCAGCATACCCAATACAGTATGCACCATGCAGATGAATCTCAACAAGGAGTCCATCCACCACCAAACACCAAAGTACAGGAGAAAGTACCCCGCCCTGTGGGCAGCCCTTCTTTACCTTAACATGAATTGCATCCCCCAACAACTCAGTATGGATAGACCTATCCCTGAGCAGACAGTTGATCCAATTCAAAGTTACTTCATCCGCACCCCTATTGGCCAATGCCCTAAGGATGGCATCCGTAGATACCTTATCAAAGGCACCCTCAATATCAAGAAAGACTGCCAAAGCAGTTTCATTTGCCTTAAAACTTTTCTCAAGAACAAAGGAAAGATTATAAAGAGCAGTGTCAGTTGACCTGCCAGTCTGATAGGCATGCTGGGAGCTCGAGAGTGGATTTACACTCAAGATCTGTTCCCTGATGTGCCTATCCATTAACTTTTCCAATGTCTTAAGCATGAATGATGTTAAGCTAATTGGCCGGAAAGATTTTGCTTCAAAATATGTGTCTTTCCCAGGTTTAGGGATAAAGACCACCTTGGTATGTCTCCATGCATTTGGAATGTATCCAAAAGCGAGACATGCCCTGTATATCTGACTAAGTACTGGGACTAAAATCGTTTTCCCCTTTTGTAACAAAACAGGTACGATTCCGTCCATACCCGGAGTCTTGTAAGGGTCAAATGAATCGATAGCCCACAAGATCCTGTCGTGAGTGATGATATCACCAGCAAGATTCCAGCACTCCCTACTGCTACTAAAAGCAGCAGGTGTGCTTGGAGCTACATCTGGGTCACCACTGGTGGAATCAGGAAAATGAATCCTCATCATTTCTGAGAGAATCTCCTTTCCTGTTTCAGCATAATGCCCATTTGCCAATTTAATGGCATTCAGACAGGAACTACTATCTCTAGCCATAATTCTCATAAGTTTAGCACTAGTAGAGACATCATTAATACCATCACAGAAGTTTTTCCAAGAGTCATACTTGGACTTCCTGATGGCCTTATTGTATGTGGTGAGTGCATACTTATATTGCTGCCAGTCACCACCCTTCTTGGCTTTATTAAAAGCCCTGCGGGTAATTTTCCTGAGTTTGCTAAGCTCAGAAACATTTTTGTTAAGTTGCCGGCGCAACTTAACACGCTTTTTACGTCGCATCCTCTTTAGTCCTTTTTTAGTTTCTATTTGAAGCCCTCAAAATCTGAGTGGAAAAGTTGTAAATTTTCTTTGTCTACCTGTATGGTTTGGACATCGAGATGAGATTATTTCAAGTCTATGGGTTCGGTATCACCATCGAAAATGTCACAGTTTTCATTATCGGCAAAGTCAGAAAGTTTCGCATTGTTGAGCAGGGGACATGCGAACAGTCTTAAGGAATTTTTACTTTATCCGAATTTTAAGCGTGCGAAAAAATAAAAAAAATCTTAAATGCCGCAGTTGACAAAAAAATAACTTTCAAACTCGTAAACGCCGCGGCGTTTCTTTCATAAAATACGATATGACGTGTAACGCATTCTTTGTAATTCATTATATTTTTATTTTGAAACATTATTGTTAAATAAACCAATTATTTCTCCCTATTTGAGCATTTTATTAGGGATGCATTCGAAAATTCAGCCTAATTAAACTTCAACGAAATAATTTTGTCCGTCTTCTAGATCGTCAAAGTATCCCACTGTGCAGCGGTCAGACGAGACTTTTCTTACAGGGTTCTGTTTTTGTGACATTGAGAGCAGATTTTTATGTTTGTGAAAAGCCTAGTCATAATTTTGTAAATTTGAAATTAGGATTATATTCATAATTATGTTTATATATTTTAAACAAGATCCTTTATATACAAAAGAAAACAAGGGGGAAAAAATCATGCATTAAACATAAAAATCATGCATTAAACATAGATGATGAAACACTTTCCAACACTTACAGAATACCGCGTCGAACCGCCCTGTTTAAGAGGGTTTTTAAACCAGGGATCATTCCAAACAAAAAACTAGTTGGATGTGCCAATCCCAAAACTTTCTTCTATCTCATATATTTTAATATCTCGAAATGTGTTACAAATGTGAATATTTCATTTTTATTAGTTTAATATTATATGAACCTTGGCTTTCGTCTTAAATTTCTGCTTCAGTCAATTAATAAAAGTAAAAACGAGCTAATCTCGATCATGGTATTTATTAAAATCAATAGTTTTTTTATTATTCTGTTGTATATCAGCAGTTCGCAAATCGTCGGGTTATCAGGCTGGGAAGTTGCCGTCGATTTACGAGCCACCGATGTACACTAGAACTGCGAAAAATAATTTTTTAAGTAAAAGATTATGTAGGACTTAAAACTTAAATAGTCGATATATATATATATATATATCATCTTTAAAACTTTATCCATTTCTTCATATATTTGTGATTTCAAATTTATTATATATATATATATTTAAATCTCTGTGGAGTGTCGAGTTACCGAAATTTTACTGTATTTTCACGACTTCAAAAGGGAAAAAAAAATTCTTCAATTGTCAGAAGCGTGCTTACAAAGATGTTCTGTTAATCTAGCCCAGGGGTGTCAAACTGTGGCCCGCCGGATACCACTAAAATTTTATAGTTATCTTTGCCTTATCTAATCATCGAATTTCTGCGATTCAACTTGTAGACAATTTCTTTAAAATTTTAGTGGTATTTGGCGGGCCACAGTTTCACACCCCTCATCTGGCCTTACGTGTGAAACATTTATCGCAGACATGACAAACGAAAGCCTTCTCTTTAGTATGAAGGGTATAATGCGTTTTTAAAGTGCTCTTCTGTGAAAATCCTTTATTGCAAATATCACAAACGAAAGGCCTCTCATCGGTACGCATAAGAAGATGTCTCTGTAATGTCTGTTTCACGGAAAACCCTTTATTGCATACATCACAAATGAAAGCTACTATTACTACTTTTTTATGTCATTTTAAACATTTAGAAAATTCTTTATTTTAATCAATGATTTTTTTTTAAATCAGTTGATTAAAATCATTATTTAATCGTTGATTTAAATCAACTAATTAAAACCGTTGACACCCTAATGCAAGGATTTAATAATTATAAATTAACAATTTGGATTTATTAATTAAAGGATATGTGTTTTGGCCGCAACAGAAAAAAAAAGAAATGCAGTAATTTAGATGGATTTTTGAAAGAAATTCGCCGAAAGGCGGGATATTATCATTACTGACTATTTCGAAGCTATTTTACATCGCAATCGCTATGAAATCTTATCACCTTCCAAGACATTTCAAGATTTTCGAAAAAATATAATTCCTCAACTCTTCCAGATTGTGTAGGTTTTCCAGGTAGCGTAACAATTCACAAATGAAAGGTTCCTGTTTTCAGTAAGAACAGAAAGATTACACACGATTTGTGATTAAGGTCAATAAATCAGGAAAGCAGATTAATGAAAAAAAAAACCTTTATTGCATAATTTAAAAATGAAAGGCTTGTTTTTAGCATATGTATTAAAGTTATGTATGGTAGAAACACGATAACACGACTACCCCGGTAATTCGACATTTATTATTTACATACTTGATATAATGTGAACATTACTGAAAAGGAGTTTTTTTATTTGAAACATTTTAGCAAAAACTCGCTCAAGTCAACAACACTTTAAGCTATTCGATCACGATTAATGTTTAGAAATTTTTCTTTCCTTAACTTTCTATTCTCAAAATCATTTAAGTTCCATAAATGCCTTCTCTCAGCTTATTCGTTATCAGTTATAACTCCATGATCTAGAAATAAATGACAGTCAGTTTATTAATGAAGGCGTTCATCTTTTTAAAAAATCCGATGTCTAATTTATATTCAATAGTACATCTTACTTATTCTTATATATTTTATGATTTAAAAATCATAATATCAAACATTTTTTTAAGAAAAGATTATGTAGAACTTAAAACTTAGTCAGTCGATATTTATTTTTTTTCAAATCTCTGTGGAGTGTCGAGTTACCGAAATTCTACTGTATTTTAATGGCAATAAAAAGAATAATTTTCACGACATCAAAAGGGAAAAAAAATTCTTCAATTTTCAGAGGCATGCTTACGAAGGTGTTCATTTAATCTTGTTTTTCGCGTGAATCCTTTATTGCAGACATGACAAACAAAAGCTTCCTCTTTGGTATGAAAGGTATAATGCATTTTTAAAGTGCTCTTCTGTGAAAATCCCTTATTGCAGGTATCACAAACAAAAGGCTTCTCATCGGTATGCATAAGAAGGTGTCTCTGTAATGACTGTTTCAGGGAATACCCTTTATTGCATACATCACAAATGAAGGCCTTCTCTTTGGTATGATGAAAGCTGTAATGGTTGTTTAAATTGGACTCTAATGAAAATGCTTTATTGCAGATGTCACAAACGAAAGGCTTCTCACCGGTATGCGTGCGAAAATGCTTATGTAAAACCCGTTTAAAAGAAAATCCTTTCTTGCAAATGGCCCATGTGAAAGGTTTCTCCTTAGTATGCGTTAGAATGTGTGAATTTAAATAAGCTCGTCGAGAAAAATCTGTATTGCATATTTCACAAATAAACGGTTTCTCATTGGTGTGAGTTCGAAGATGCGTCCTTAAGCTGGCATTTTGGGAAAAACCTTTGTTGCATATTTCACATAAAAAAGGCTTCTCATTGTTGTGAATGTGAAGATGCATTTGTAAAGTGAATTTCTTTGAAAACCTTTTGTTGCATACCTCACATATAAAAAGTTTCTTATGGGAATAAATTCGGCGATGGCTCATTAAAAGAGATTTATGAGAAAATCTTTCACTACATACGTCACAAACGTAAGACTTCTCCATAGTATTTAGGTCATGTTGACTGTTTAAGTCAGCCATACTTAATGATTATTGGATGCAAACTTGACTAAAATAAGGATTTTCTTTTAAAACCTATTCACTGCTGCAGTAACTTTTCATTAAAATTACAGCTTGATGCTAATATTTGTGATAAGTAGGTTGGTCTACTGACAAAACTGAAAATAACCAAAAATTAACTTTTTTAGTTCAAGAATTATGAAACGGTACAAAAATGCATCACTAGAAAGAATGATTACAAATAAATAAATAATAGATATTGGTAAATAAATAAACAAAAAATCAGATACTAGTAAAACAGAACAAAAATATGCCTGCATACATTTTTCTGAAGATAAAAAAATTCAAGGGAACTTAAATTACTTGTGAAATGTTTTGAAGAACTTAATTTACACAAACACGCTGAATTCTCAGCGAAAAGTTAAAACCTATAATTATACAATTTTTTTTAAATATGAAAAATCGCAACTGATAACACGAAGGATTTAATTAGTTACCACAAACATTGTAGTTTTAACAAAGATATTGATTTTTAAGCAAATATTTATTTTCATAAGAGAAAAAAAGTTAGGAAAATTATGCGTTTTCTCACAATAGTGGGTATTGAGTTAATGTAAATATGGTAATCTAGTTCAGTTCAATTAGAAATAATCTTGAGATTAATAAGGGAGTCCTTTTACGGCATACATCCAAATGAAATTATTAATATGAATTCTAAGAGTTGCTGTTTAAATCAAACACTCAACCATTTTCCGCATACCGCTTGAAAACATTGTTAAACTCAGTATTTTATGGTATGAGAGCTCAGGCAGAAGCTTTCTTTTCTATCGATGAATGTCCTAAAAATCAATGTTTCACATGGTTCAAATTCTTACAATAACTTCCCTTCATTTAAAATTACTTTGAAATGTTCTTCACGATTTTCTCGATTTGAAAACTGTTGAAATGTGATCACTATCATTAATTTAAAAAAAAAAAAAACTTTCCCGGTGATAACAGGATTTTTCTTTACATGTTTTAAAGTTTTACATACATTGGCACAATTAAATATAAATAATTAAAACACTTGAACAATTTTTTTCAGCTTTTTATCTATAAAAGTGCATATGTAAATTTATGACCTCATATTTTCCAATGGTTTAAGTTTTTGAAGAATTGGAAAAGGGTTACTTAATACATATTGTATAAAATAATCTTTCTCAGCAACTTACATCATATTTTTCTTTCCAGTTCAATTATCTTCAGGTCCTGAAATTAATAAAATAAAATTTTCATTAATTTGTTCACAGATAAATAAGCAGAGCACAGAACAAAAATAAGGTACTCAAAAAAGGTGTTGATATATTTTCATACTTTGAATTCCTTTTTTTTTTTTTTTTTTTGGATTTTCAAAAAGTGTTGCGATGTAATCAGAAATATTTAAAAAAATAAACTTTCCTAGTGATAAAGGATTTTTCTTTTATATATTTGAAACCTTCAAAGACATCGACACAATTATATATGAATAACTAGAGGGCTCTGCCCCCTGCAAGCTACGCTCGCCAACCCCCGTTCAGACACCGCAGAATCTAAAAATCAAAAAACATGCTAATCTGATTGGTTTTAAAAATATTAGAGAAGATTAAACTATACTGAAAAAAGCTGTGCAGATCTCCCTGTAAACGGGTTTTCATCCGATTCCCTTTGATTGCAAAAATTTAAGGGCGAATCAGTTGCTATTAAGACATCCAATAGTTGTTTTCGTTTTTGATTAAAGAGGATCGGTAATACATTTGAAAAGAAGCTAAAATAAAATGAATTAAGTATTCAGAGGCTTTGCCTCCCGATATTTTAAAACAATCTCTATAATAATAGCCTAAATCATGTGACTATCATCAACAGTTCCCGGCGGAACACTTTGATTTTTATACTCTAGGTGTCAGTTTGATACTTTAATGTTATCCAGGCACAGGTGATAAGTCGCCAAATATTATTCTATCCCCATCATTTCATCTATATTATAATAGTTCAAGTCACCAAATGCCATAAACAAATACGGTCTGATCCCTTCGCCTTTCATATGAAGGTTTGGCACAAATGTCATATACGCCCCATATTGGCGCGATTTTTTTCCAACGCCAATTTGGGGGACGCTTCAACAGCATAAGCAACAACATCCGGCTTACCATATCAAGCAAAATAACGATACTTTGGCGCCAGTTAAGTACCCGTTGCGTATATGACATTGGCGGAAAACATCGCGTCAATATGGGGCCGTATATGACATTATAAAATACTAGCAAACACCGCGGCTTTGCTCGCGTAATATTTGAAGTATACCAAGTGATATTTATATGTCTAATTTTTATTAAAAAGTACTAACTAAATTTTTATTTTATTAAAAGGTACTTATTACTTTCAGGAATAATTCAAAAATTACTATTTAAAACACAGTTTGATTAAACATCATTATTACACTGCATTAGGCAGAAATGAGACTTAAATTAATAAAACGAAATAAAACTAAATAAATGGTAATTTAGAAAATATTTTGAAACTTTTATGCTCAAACAATACGCTCATTTCCGTATTCATTTGAAGTTTTGAATTTTTTAGAAGCCATCTTCTTACATCTTAAAATTAACTATCATGTCAAATTCCAAGCCCTACCACTTCTCTCAACATAAAGGACTATGTTAGAATAGGAACTGTCACCATTAATTTGAGATCATTAATTTGAAATCGGTTTGATATTTCTTAATATTCCACAGAAACGTAATTTAGAAAGCTTTTGAAGGCCTTTTTTAGAACGTTTGTTGTTCCTGTGAACCCAAGGTGGTAGAATCATCGGCATAAAATATAGCCTGTGTAGGACCAGACACTGTTACCATTGATTCACAACTATTACTTTTATAATCGGTTTATATTCCCTGAAGTTGCATAGAAATCGTAATTTAGGACTTTTATAGAATGCTTTTCACACCTCCCCTTCGCTTCACCCCTTTTTAATTCGAATTTATTTCCGACAGTCATTCGAGGGCATTTATATTTTATAAGTAACTGCCGTGCCATATTTAAAGTTGCTAGCACTTTCAGTATCACAGCAATCGCAATTTAGAAAGTTTTTAGCTCCTGCAACTCCTTGGTGGTAGTGGCACAGGCATAAAATATAGCTTATGTTTGAGCAGGTTCTATCACCAATAATTTGTCATCATTATTTTTTTAAACGGTTTGGTATTTGATAAGATTGAATAAAAATTGTAATTTATAAAGCTTTTTGCTCACTTCATCTTTTTAAATTTGGAATTTTCTTTCAACTGTTCTGAGAAGCAGTTGCATCTTTTAAGTAAATACGATGCCATACTTCAAAGTGTTAGACCCCTCAGTTATGCAAAAAACGCAAATTAGAACGTGTTTTGCTTTTGCAACCTTCAGATGGTAGCGACAGCGACATAAAATATAACCTATGTTATAGCAGGGACTGTCACCATTGATTTGCAACCATTACTTTTGAAATAGCTTTAGTATTTCCTGAGATTGAGTAGAAATCGCAATTTAGAGCCTTTTTAGAACGCTTTTCGCGCATTTTCAAACTTTTTTAAATTTCTAATTTTTTTCGAAACTATTCTTAAAGATCATTTATATCTAATAAATATGTATCTTGCCTAAATTTAAGTTGCTAGCCCCTACCTATCACAAAAATCGAAATTTAGAACGCTTTTATGTTCCTGCAACGTTTAGGTGATAGTGATACCGGCATAAAATAGCGTCTATGTTAGGGCAGAAGCTATCAGCATCAATTTCCTACCATTACTTTTCAAATCAGTTTGATTCTTCCTGAGATATTGCTGACAAATCGGCATTTAGAACGTTTTTAGAACGCTTTTTGTGCATTTTGTCCTGCATCTCCTCTGGGGTAGTGGAAACATATATAAAATATAGCCTATGTGTCACTATCATTTTTACACCATTATATTTGAAATCGGTTCAGTACTTCCTGAGATCGCATAGAAATCACAATTTAGAACGTTTTTTGCAATGCTTTTTGCGCATTTTGACCCCCTTTTAAATTTCGATTTTTTAGGAAATGTCCTTAGAGATCATTGATATCATATAACTAACTACCATTCCAAATTTCACGATTCTGAGCACTTCCGTAACGCAAAAACCACAATTTAGAACGTTTTTCTCCTGCACCCCCTTTGGGGTAGTGGCACCGACATAAAACATAGCCTATGTTGTAGCAAAGGTTGTCGCCATCATTTTGACGCCTTTATTTTTTAAATCGGTTAGGTATTTCCTGAGATTGTGTGGAAACCACCATGTAGAACGTTTTTAGAACACTTTTCGCGCATTTTCACCCCTTTTAAATTTCGAATTGTTTAAGAATTGTTCTTAGAAATCCTTTATATCTAATAAGTAGCTAATATTTCAAATTTCATATTTCTAGGCCCTTCAGCAACGCAAAAATCGCATTTTTAGAACGGTTTTTGCTCCTGCACCCCTTTTGTGGTAGTGGCACCGACATAAAATATAGCCTATCTTGGAGCAAGCGTTGTCACCATCATTTCGACGCCAATATTTTTTAAATCGGTTTGGTATTTCCTGAGATTATGTAGAAACTACCATTTAGAACTTTTTTTAACGCTTTTCGTGCATTTTCACACCTTTTAAATTTCGAATTGTTTAAGGGCTGTCCTTAGAAATCATTTATATCTTATAAGTAACTAATATTCCCAATTTCATGTTTCTGGGCCCTTCAGTAACGCTAAAATCGCATTTTTAGAACTTTTTTGCTCCTGCACCCCCTTTGGGTTAGTGGCACCGACATAAAATATAGTCTATCTTGGAGCAAGCATTGTCACCATCATTTGGACACCAATATTTTTTAAATCGGATTGGTATTTCCTGAGATTATGTAGAAACTACCATTTAGAATGTTTTTTAGAACGCTTTTCATGCATTTTCACCCCTTTTAAATTTCCAATTGTTTAAGAACCGTTCTGAAACATCATTTATATATTATAAGTAACTAATATTCCAAATTTCATGTTTCTAGGCCCTTCAGTAACGCAAAAATCGCATTTTTAGAACGTTTTTTGCTCCCGCACCCCCTTTGGGGTCGTGGCAACGACATAAAATATAGCCTATGTTCTAAGCTGGACTAACAGCATCATTTTGATACCATTGCTTTTGAAATCGGTTCGGTAACTCCAGAGCTTATCTCCTACAAATAAACAATTTTTACCTCTTTATAATATGAGTATAGATTATATATTTTTTTCTGTGCCGAAAGAAAAAAAAGCCGGGTGCAAATCTCGCCAATATCTTTTTTGCAACTCGTCAGTTAGAATTATTTTTATTTTTCGAGTGGTAAATTAAAACATTGATTTGAAGTTGAAATTAAATGTCATGGTTTGTTACATAATTTAATATTTCGCCAGATGTCCTATACTTGCATGCTTGGCATGATTTTTTTTTTTTTTTTTTTTTTTTACGAAAATTTGGTGAAAACCTCGTTTTCGAATACCAGTTACACATGTATTTTTGGTACTACTTAGTTATCCCGTCGACCAAAAATCTATGGTGAACTATAAGATTAAATGCCAATAACGGTTGATCGAAAATGTCACATTCACTTGACTTTTAGCAAGTTACACATGTTTACGTCATCAAGTGATTTTTTATTCGACATTTTATTTTTATATTTATTAATGTTATACTAATTTATTTATTCTTTCGTTATTTAAAATAAAAAGTTTGTCAATCTGTACAATTTGGCGATTTATATAATTTGCGAAATTGGTAATAACTACGTTGTACCGTATTTTTTAATTATTTTCTATTATTTTCAAAAGGGAATAGCAAAAAAATAATTAATATCTATAGAACGAAATAATTTATATAAATTTAAAAAAGCAATAAAAGTAAATAAACATTTATTATTAAATGAACAACAATAGCCTGGTTACCATGTCAACCAAAATAATACCATTTTTGCGCCAATTAGGTACCCCAGTGCGTATATGACATCTGTGCCTAATATTTTTCCATTCGTTTTGTTTTTTTAAATAAAGAAAGAAGTGAAAGCCATCAATTTAAATGTTTCCTTTTTAAATGAAAGTTTTATATTAAATAAAATTATAACGAAATACAAAAAAGCATTGTTCTTAGCATAGATTTAAAGGAGGCCAAACTGGTCGCCAAATTAATTTTAAATAGTAACCTTTTCTGAATTATGAAAAAAAAATATATCTGTTATGATTAAAATTTGAGTTGCCATCATTAGAAAAATGTATTTAAAATTAGAAAAAAAATTAATATTTCGAAAACTAATTCGAATTTAAAAATTCTAATACCAGTTTTGAGATCTGTGGATCAATACGGATTTTTGGTGTTAATTTCATCGCAAAGCATTCCATATTTTAGGAGAAACCGCCGTGAAATATAATCAGTTGTTTAATCAGTCGATTCAAAGAATCAATGCACATTTCAGCCGTTTCATATATTCGTTTCATAAATTCGTTTCATTAGGATTTTATATATATAGGGTAGATTAAAACACTTGAACAATATTTTTTTTTCTTTTCAAGCTTTTCATCTATAAAATTGCATATGTAAATTTATCATTTGATTACTTTCCATAGTTTTTGACACATTCATTGGAGGGGGGGGGGGGGGGGCAAATCAGTAATATACAGAAATTTTGCAGTCATTTTTTTTTTCATTGAACACAAAATAAGCTAAACAAAGATAGACTAAACTTTTTTAGAAACGTTTCCCCATGTAAGCCAATTTTTTAACATGTCAACATAAAACGCAATAGACATTTAATAATCTTATAATACAGAGTGAGTACAAATAATAGACCTGATTTAAAAAAAAAAAATCATAATTTCGAAACTATTGCACATACTACAATAAGTGATAAGGTCGGTCTGCCTAAATGAGACACGATTCCCCGTAGTTTTGTCGCATTTAGGATATATTTGGGATTTTATTATATAAATGTATATTTTATTAAGCAACAAATTACTGAATACTGTAGTACATTTAGTTCAAAACTAACTTGTTTTGTACAAATTTAATAATTATCTGTAATATAAAACCACAATATAGGATTGTTGCATTTAGGTCATTTTTGTCGCATTTATAGCAGCTAAAACCTAAATGAGACGTTCATAGTCCTAAATGTGATAATGCATTTTATACATGACAATTCATCTGAAAAAGTTCGTTTAACGATTAACTGCTGTGACAGAAAATTGCCACATTACAACTGTGAGCGGTCTGCGAAACCATTCGACTGAAAGATGAATAAAATGCGCGATTAACTCATAAAATACTGTTTTTGCACTAAACTGTTTGTACAGTACTATTTCTAATAAAATTTCGATTTTTCAAACATTTCAAACAATAGTACTAGGCTCCAAATGAAGCAAAATTTCGCTGTATCGATATTTAAACTGGAAATTACAAGTTAAACTGTGAAATTTTTAAAAAAGCAGCTCTAACAGCAGTTAAGGGTTAACTGTAATTACTTTTTGAATTAATTAACCCTTAACTGCTGTGACAGGAATTGTTGCATAACTACTGTGAGTGGTCTCCGAAACCATTTGATATAAAAGATGAATGAAAGTCTCTATTAACTCACAGGGTACTGTTTCTGTACTAAAATTTAAGTACAGGACTATTATAATTAAACTTTTCAATATTATTCTTGAAATATTTATCACGGCGCAGCACCGTGCTGTTTGCCAATTTTACACTGCTAATATGCAAAAGTTATTTGAATGCTGCGTATAATGCCTAATATAAATAACTCTCAAATAAATATAAAAATAGTTCGTTCCTAATAGTATAAAAAACTCTCATCCCTCTTTGCCAAGGAGCTTTGGCCATACTACAATTAAATGATTGTCGCAGTAAACATCGTTTAAAATTCGCGCGTAAATATTAACCCATAATTTATACACCAGTGCGATTTGGGTTTCCGTAACTTCAACTCCGCATAATTCTGCTGACAATCTGGTGGTAAAGAAATGTAACTACATGATCCATATACGAAATTTAATAAGGAATCCAAATGAAATATTTGATTTTATCAAAATTCTTATTTTGTGAATGAAAAATGCGAATTAATTAAAGACGCCGACATTTCGGTCGGTATTCTTAACTAGACTATTTATAACATATAACTTTATTATAAAATGTCACATGATAAATATATCAGCCATAGAAATAGATAAAATCGTACAATATTTCTAATAATTCTGATTAAGCCAAAGACAAGCTCTGTGCTTGATATTCTGTTGCACTCCCCCCCCCCCCCTTCATTTTTCTTGCACTTTCACAAAAAAATTAACATTTTCTGTACTTAAAAATAAGTATATGGAAACAAATATTCATTTAGATAAACATGTTTTTATTTATTTTTTATCTTTTACTAATTTAAAAGTAGAAAATGTCGATTATAACGATTAAAAGTGGAAACAGAATTAAAATATCAGATGTTATAAAAGTGCTTACAAAAATTATGACTCCTAAACCAGGGAATAACTCAATTGCATCACGTTTTAATCGGAGACAGCATTTAAGCTACCGAATGGCATAATGTTGGTAAAATTAACTTACTTAACCGCATTAAAATAAACGAAAATTGTTTTCAATCTACACAAGATTTTCCAGAATTTGTATTATGTAAAATTATTGCAAATTCCTTAATCATATGTCTATATTATGTTACTGTAATAGACACTGCGTTTCTTACACCTTTTTTTAAATTAAAAATTCTAAAGAAGCGTATTTTTCTTTTCTTGATCGTCTTAAACACATATTTAAATACCTGGTTAAAGAAAAACATTAATGGAGGATTATGCTGACTCAACACAGCTTAATTAAACATAAAATTTGATCAGTAAATAAATAAATAGGAATGCTTAATTCATCTTTAAAAGTTAAACTTACACTAAAAGTTTACTTTAAAAGTTAAAGTTACACTATGTGAAATTACTTAAAAGATAACCCAGTATTTAAAAAATGTTAAATTATTTTAATACCTTAGAACTTTCAACTATAAAAAACATAGTCTTTTTCAGAGGAATATAAGAAATACAACAGTTATTGACGCCTAATTTTCAAAATCCACGTAGATGGTGATTTTCACTGCTTTCGTCACCATCTACGTGGATTTTGAAAATTAGGCGTCAATAACTGTTGTATTTCTTATATTCCTCTGAAGAAGACTATGTTCTTTATAGTTGAAAGTTCTAAGGTATTAAAATAATTTAACATTTTTTAAATATTGTGTCATCTTTTAAGTAATTTTGCACATAGTGTAAGTTTAAGTTTATAAAATTTGATTTAAATATCATTTTAACACAATATATAAAAAATCCCATATAAACTTCTTCGTTAATCTTCTAAATGTTTCGCCACATTCACACCAATGTCTATGTCGCTATTAGGCACAGGCTGACAACAAGCTCTCCTAAATGCGTAGTCCATTTCAAATTCTAAACCAGAAACTGGTCGTCTTTTCTTTCGTTTAACTGGTCAGGTAACTGAAACGGACAACGTAGCTCTTAACGTTTATAAGGTTATTTGATCTTCAAAGTTGAAAAATAAAAACCGTGAGCCACTTTCGGGAATTTTTGTCGCATTTACGAAACATGGGGGCGATGTAAAATAAACGATGTGTATTTGCTTGGAAATTTCTTTTAAAGAAACCGTTTTACATGCAAACAAATGTTTTGTTTCTGAAGTTCGTATGCTTCATTACATAACATTTATTTACGATTCTTGCATTAATATTTTATGTAAAAGAACATTATCGCATTTAAGGGTTATCACATTTAGGCAGACTGACTTTACATGAATTTAAAGAGAAATACAACAAGTTTTCCTCAGTTACAAATGTTCGATGTGTGACCCTCTTGTTACACGGCATACGTCCAATCTGTAATCCAGTTCGTTTCGAACCCGCACGCCCTATCCACCGGTGTGGAAGCTCCTCGTTCAAGTAAATACGCACCTGCAAAGACCAATGAGGTGCGGCTCCATTCTGCTGAAACACAAAATTTGCGCTGCCTCAAGCACTGAGCTCGACAATAGAACAGAGGGCTAACTCCCTATTCTGATACAGTAAAACCTGTAAAGTTGACCACCTGTCTATGTTGACCTCTGTTGTCAGGAACCAAATTTATCCTATACAAAACTATAAGACAAACCCTTCGTAACTTGACCACATGTCTATCTTGTATCTTGACCACTGAAATTATACAAATTTGATTAGAACTATTATAAAATGCCCATCAAAACCCTTTATAATTTGACCATCCAAAAAGCTAACAAATCATGAATTTAAAAGAAAAAAGTAACTCTCCACGAAATCTTTTGTTTTTTTTTTTTTGTTTTTGTTTTTTAACTAGAATTTCTAAAAGAGTGAAATAGTTCTTAGCCTGGGAAATGTTTTTAGCAGTGATAGGTGTAGGTAAATAATTCAGAGTTTAACTATTCTTACATTGTTGCTCTTGTGGATTTGGCTTTTCAACCCTCCCCCTCCATTCTTTGATTCTAGATTTCTTTCTTCTATTTCCCATTCTCTTATCATTCCATCCCTTCTTTCAATAACCCCAGGTGCTACTTGGTAAGCAGAAATATTTTTCTTTTTAGGTTTTTTATAAATTATGTGTAATAACTAGTATAGTTTGAAGAACCACTAATTGGCTGTATATTGATTGACTGTTTTTTTTTTTTTAAATAAATAGTAGTAACACTAACTGATCTTAAAATTGATACAAAACTATTAATTCATTCTTGTAGTTAATCTTTTCTTTTATAAGGTGTTAGAAATATGCATGGTAATACAATATTATTTTAAAGACTGTCAAAAAATAAAATTTTTGTGGGAAAAAATGATATGGTATGAATATTAAGTAAAAAAAAAAAAAGTAAATTTATCATCACCCTTTATAAGTTGACCACTCCTCTAAGTTGACCACTGAAGTGCGGCACCGCAAGTGGTCAACTTACACAGGTTTTACTGTACATTGAATCCAGCGGCCCGCCCATGAATACAATGCCAAAGATTTTCCGATGAAAATTTTTGTCAAAACATAGATTTCCTCCCATAGAGTAGTATGGGGTAGATATTTTAAAATTGGATTTTCTTTTAAAAATTTGACGAAGTTGCTACAATTTTCACTGATATATATATTTTATTGAAAAAACTATATATTTTATTTAAATTAATCGCAATTTTTTAGTTTGATATTAGTTAAAAATGAAATTTTAGGTAAGCTCGACGAAAAAAATCGAAAAACAAATTAAGTATTGCTCATAAAAATGTCAAAAAGATGTAGAAAACAACAAAATTGATAAAATGTATGCGAAAAAGGTTTGAAAAAATGCTTCTAATATTAAGAAAAGTGCAGGACTCATCACTTGCGCACATTGAAAGTGTGATGTGGTCACGGCAGAAAGTGGATCGGTGAGTTGGCTCTCCGTATTATTGTAGAGCTCAGTGGCCTCAAGTGGGTGATGGTGATTTACCCTTAATCACATGGTCACCAAGATCCTTTTTAACACTTTCCAACAAAGTTGAAAAGTGTTTATGACTTCAGTTTGTCTGGCCGTCTGTTCGCGCTATAACTCCCGTAAATATATTCGGATTGCGCTGAAATTTTTGGATGTTATTGACGTTTACCATAGCATGTTCCCTATTTCAAATTAAGTTTGTGGCATGATTAGTTCATTTACAGGGACAGTCAAAAGTTTTCCGTTACATTACGGCCTATGGGAAAAAATCGTTTAAAATGATTTTTAATGGTGTTGCACGCTTTCAAACATAAAAAAAAAAAAAAAAAAAAATCGATATGCATTAATGAAGTGCACTAAAATATCTATTCTGCAGAATATGCGGTGTAAAGAGTAATTATTATTCATTTACAGGGCCATACAAAAGAATTCCGTTACATAATGATATAGGAGTGGAGGGAATTGTTTGCGGCGTATTTTAATTATGTTAAATTATTTCATGTATAATGAAATTGATATATGTCGCTGAGGTTTACTATAACTTACTTCATGTATAATACGAAGTGCATAGCATTTACAGGGACATACAAAAGATTTAAGATAAGTATATTCTATCCGAAGTACTGTACATTAGCGATGATTGCTGGATTTGCATTTTTTATTATGATATGCGCTTTTATGTTTTACTATATTTATACATACTACATAGCGTGTATAAATGCTTTACTTCATATACAGGGCTACACAAAAGAATTCGTAATGGTTAGTGGGTATGAGTGCAAATTGCTTAAAGGTGGTTTTTAAATGAGTTATGCATTTTTACGCTGAACTGCATTTAGTTTACTAAGAAATGTTTATAGAATATAGATAAAATGATAAAAGGGTCACGCACAGACTTGGATACATGACCGTCTATAAATGATAATTTCTGGAAATGTGATTTCAGTAGTTTTAAGAGTGTTTTAGTTTGAATTAAATTTTAGCTAAATAGTGGCGGGTAATAAATGTACTAGATTAACTACAGGGTTGTACAAAAGTATGTTTCCATCTATTAGTATAAACTGCTAAAAGAGATATTTCAACCTGTTATGCGTTTTCTTGCTAAACTAAATTTCCCCATTATATAGTATATATATCAACCTACAGATCAAATACAAGGCTGTTCAAAAGAATTGGAATACATATTTGCTATGGACGATAACTGCTGAAAGCAGTTTTTTAAATGTTTTATGCGTTTTCTAAAATGTTTACGTAGTGCTCTTATATACCTACCTTATTTCCCTAAATAACGTAGTTTTGTTAAAGCATTCAGGAAGTGTTGAAAAGTGTTTCATAATCTATGCTTAACGCATGATTTTTCTTACTTGTTATCGCTATAGACGGCTTGCACATGATGTCACACGTCTGCCATCGCTTCATATGGCACCCAAATATAAGGCAAATGTGGTGCTCTCCATTTGACTTATTTGCACTATAATAATAAAAATAAGAAAGATCTAAATTAAGCAGAAAGATCACACGTGCTTTTAACGGCAAACGGGGAGTTCTGACGTTCCGTATGTGCCCCAGATTCAATAGTATCAGTCGTTGCTAATAGCAATGTGACGTCAATGCAAGCCGTCTATTTGAGAGCAAAACCTTCATCCAAAGTTATTTTTTCCATTTCATTCTCAGAAGCATGGAAAAATAAACAGTGATTTTTATTATTTTTTTTTTTTATTAGTGATGTATTTATTTTTTTTATGATAAATTAAAATGTTTAAATGATTTATTTATGAGTAATAATAATGTTACAGAAAATAAGAAAAAAAAGGGGGAGAAAACTTTTTTTTTTTTTTTTTGGTCTCAGAATAAATTAATTGAAATGTACATAAAAGCACATAAATATTAACGCCTGAATCACATTTTTTATTTTTATTATTATTAAAGTTACGCATAAATTAAGACAGACTTTACCCTTAAATGCGCAATTTTTTATTTTGTTTCGAAAAAATTATATATGATTCTCTGAAAGGTTTATCACACAGGAAAAATAATGAAAAAAAATCAGAGATACATTTTTCATATAATACGTCAATCTTTTCTTCTGTTGTACATCTGCAATACAAATAAAAGCTATTGTCGTGTGGCTGTTTTACGCTAAAATATTGCAAATTAGTAAATATTTTAATAAGCATGTCTCCATTTACCTTATTTTATATAATTATTTATTTTACAAAACTTAACCTTTAACCCTTTAATTCCTATGATAGAATACTTTCTAGAAATTACGTATTTCAGAGAATCTGACTTTACACCAGAAAATTTCAATGATTAATTTCACTTTATTTAAATATGGAATGTCTATCATTAATTAAAGAAAAAATTGCTATTTTAATTTATTGGTGTGAATTAGGTATATAGACGAATAAAAAAAATCTATTAAATTCAAAACACTGTTGGTTGTATATATGCAAAGCTGCGCACTAAAGGGTTAAACACAATTAATACAATAAACCCAACTGGAGGGGGAAATGGCCCCGGCTAATTTTTCACTCCAGTTGGGTTTATTGTATTAATTGTGTTTAAAGTCTGTCTTAATTTATGTGTAAATTTAATAATAATAAAAAATAATAATTGAATATAGATTCCTAGCAGATGTCTGCTGCTGCCATCTATTGCTGAAATTGATTACTAAAGGTTTTGTTTATATTTTAGAATGTCATACTATTTAAATATCTGTAACACCATTATTAAAATAAATCTTTAAAATGTTTTTAAATTTTGAGTTTACGATTTAACTTGAAAGGGGGGGGGGGGGTGTTTAAAATAATTAGTAAATGTTTAAAAAAAAATCCTGTAAGTTTCATTAACAAAAGAATCTGGAAATTTCAAAAACAAAAAACAAATGTTAGAAATAATCATAGTATAAAAATAACGTCATGGGAACAGCTCAAAAGAAAACAATCTATATTTTATTATTTGAATTACCACTTCAAAACTACTTTCATAATTACATTGAAAAAAAGATTGATATTATAGAATTGGCTGATGCATATGATTGGTTACGCAATCTTTTGGAGAAAACAAGTAATAGATATTTTATTAAGATATCATCAAGTAATTCATGATATACTAATTAAATAACAATAAAATATTAAATAATAATCGATGTTTAAATATAATAAATGTAGTCTCAAAATTTTTCAACTTTATAATTTTGATTTAATGAAAAGAAGAAAAACGATTAAATATATTGTCTAAGTAAACATCTTTCTTCAATAAAACAAATACTTTTTCATAAGAACTCAAACTGTCTTTTTCAAATACTGCAGAAGTAAATAAATTAAATATGGTACTTTTATGTTAGCCGGGCACCAGTGATAACTTGCCAAATCTTGTATCAATTGACATCTTTTGAATTGCAGCCCTCTCCTGTAATTCACAATCACATTGTGTAATTAATTGTAATAACCAAAACTTTGGAACAGATGAGTTTGTGGTCCGCAGAATGAACTTGGCAATTCCCCCCAAAAAACGCGCCAAAATGCCATTTTTGAAAATGATCACCAATCTGAAACTCAGAGATAAACCAATATGGCAGTTACTTTCAAAACTAAAGTGATTTCATTTGCATTTATTAAAAATGTTAATATTTTATGCTAAAGTTTTGAAAGTGATCGGCATATTTCAAAACAAAATTTCCTTGTAGTTTCATAATTACAATAAATTTCACTAAGGAAATTTCCTTGTAATTTTGTAATTACAATTAATTTTAATAACGACATTTTCAACACATTAACATACAAAAACAATTGAAAATTAAAGAAATATTAAAAATTACAAAAGAAAGCATCGATTTTAAATAAATTTAGCATCTAAATATATAAAATTAGATCCTAAAATTCAGTTAATAAGAAATAATACAAAAATATTATATTTTATATGCAGATAAATTTTTAAAGTAAGTTATAAGTATTTAAGAAAAAAAAAAAGATTTTAAAGAATTAATTGTAAAAATATCCATAATATATATATATATATATATACAGGATGTGAAAGAAAAAAAGAACACTACACAATGAGATTGAAAATTTTTATAACCCTCCGAAACAATACAGCAAACTATGGTTGCCATAATCTGGGTTGCCACAAATAAGTGTCAGTTCATCACCAAAATTGCCTTTTTTTCGCAGGTTAATTTTTACTTTTTTACTGCAGACCACAAACACATCTATTGCAAAACTTTTTATTTTAGCAGTGTTCAAATATGTGTAATGATGATAAAAATTTGGAGTTACGAACAAGCCATTTGTTTTTTTTTCAAGAAAAAGATATTTTGTCTAGAAAAATATTTTGTATGTGAAATGAAGTTGTATTTTAGCTCCAGAATTCAATGGAGATGCAACATTTGTACTTGTCACAATAAAAAGTGCATTCAGTAAGGAACATGGTTTGAATCATTTCGATTGAATTTCTTTGAGGCCTGAAATAGCATAAGCTTCTACTTTTGTGTAACTTTAAGATTAGATACGATGGTTTCATTATGGAATAAAATGCTTCAAGTTTATGTTATCTCTTATTTAAACATTTCTGTTATTGACTAAGCCTAATCATTAATAGACCAAATTACATGAGATTTTGTTATTTGTATTGATATGTGTTTATGTATCTTATCATGATTATTTTTTTAGCAAAGTTTTTTAAGATGTTGTGATATAGATTATTAAACTTTACATAGTTAACATTATTATTTTTTTGTCAAAATATTTTACTTTATTCATTCATTCACAGGCTATTAGTTATTGGCTAATGTTATATAGGATTGGGGGAGGGGGGGAAAGGTTGGCGAGATTAAAAAAATATTAGTGATCACTGGTGCCCGGCTAATATAAAAATACCTAAAATAATAGTATTTAAATGTAATATCATTTTAAACTATGCAAAAAAATTTTTATATGATATTACAGAGAGAAAGAAAATATTAAAGTTAGAGAGGAATCAAAATTCTGTCTTCAATGAAAATTTTCAAGATTTCCAACATTTCAAGAATTTCATTTCGTTTGTTTACATTCAGATTTAATGCATTAAAAGGATTAGTGGCAATCTATTGTAATTGTAAACTATTTTCCCATAATTGCATTAAAATATGAATTAATTTTCTTTCACGTCGAATTCGGGTTAAATAGTATTGTGTCTGAGTCGAGTTTTGGGTTGATGATCACACTTGGTTGAATTTAAACAGAAATTTCGGTTCTGGATCAGGTACAACCCAACTTGTGCAGGAGTCTAAAAAGACACAGCCAAAATAGTTGTTGAAAAATAAATTTACACTTGTTTTGGCTGACAATATACAAATATCACACACAATATTTAAGAATAAATATCAAATCTATGGAAATATCAAACATCATGATTAGGGATTGACCGAATACAGAATAGTTGATTCGGTATTCGGTAGTTCGGCATGTAAACCGAATAATCGGCTTTGCCCGAATACTTTTAAGTATTCGGCCGAATAATTGCAGATAAGTATTTTCTTAGAAGTAGAAGAATTCTCTTTTACTTAGCAGTAGAATAGGCTAAACAATGAGTTTCAATATTATGTGCATGAGGTCAGAATTCAGCTGCACTTACAAAAACCAAGTCAAAGGCCATTTTTAATTTAAAAAAAAAACTTTTTCCTTCCTAAAATAGTGTGAAATCAAAACAACTGTCTACAACAGAGAAAAAAAAAGTAAGGAAGATGTGCATCTTTCCCTTATTATTTATTTACTTCTACATTAGTTTTTTTTTTTTTTTCATTTAAATTTATTTAATGTGTATTTTCTTTAATATACACATCAAATAAGTATATCAGAGTTCATATCTGTATATCTAAGGTGTATATTAAAGAAAATGCACATATCAAATAAGTATACCCCTATAATATATAGCCTATACTATAACTTTTATAACCATTATATCAAAATTGCTCAAATTTCTTTTCTTCATCAACACAATGTTAAAATATTAATCAAAATATAAATATTCTATCAATAATCTGACAGAAAATAGTTAAATGTAACAAATTGATATGATACCTTTTGTATTTTGAGAACATTCCTATTCAATATGTTTATAATTAGACTTAGACAATCAGTAAATCAGCTTAATCATAACATTGTTTCTTTGTATTTGAATGAACTTTTGTTTTTCTGACAATCTTTATCCACAATAATACCCTGTATAGTTTAATACTTTCATAGGTTATTTTTGGGTATTGGCTAGTGATAAAATAATAAAAAATAAGTGATGAGTTAATGAATTTGTGAGTGGAAAGAAGTCATTAATTTTTTCGTGTAATTAGGTTTAAGAATAAAAATGTAACTGAATTAAATTATTGAGAATTTAATTTCAATTAAAACTTATTAAAAAAGCTAATATATACAAAAAGGCGTATTAAAAAGTTTCAAGTATTCGGTTGTCGAATACCAAAGCTTCGGTATTCGGCAAAATTACTTCTTCGGTTAATCCCTAATCATGATAATTTGAAAATAAATATCAGGTATATCAATTAACATTTGTCAGCAAACCTTGTCAACAATTATACTGCAAAATATATTCGAAGAAGATTTACTGTGTATAAAAGTTCTTGTTTCTTAATTTCCAAAGTAGTTTAGTAGGGGAGAGTGGCTCACCTTGGGACACTTTTTTTCTTTATTTTTTAATTTTTTCTTTTATATCGATCAATTGTCAAAATTTCACCTCAGGGTTCGTAAATATCATGATATTTTCGAAAATATAAAAAATATCCGATATTTTCGATATAGGGAAGACCAGGGTACAGTGGTCCACTTTTGCAGTTAACATTTTTTTTCTCTTTAGCGGAGAGACCAATCTACCTGAAAATATTTTTAAATATTCTTTAAACCTTTCTACATGCCTCATAATTTTCACAGAACATAGTTTCCAATACATTTAAAAAAAAAAAAAAAAATTATATGCATCTGTAATTATAAGCATCCGTACCGTACCAGTGTACCCCGCTCCCGGGGCACACTGGTCCACCTACTGGGGCACAGTGGTCCACTATTAGTTATTGTCTAAAATACAATATAAATCTATTTATAATTAATCTAATTCTTTTTTAATTCCCCTTTACCTCCAAAAAAATATAATAATACAAATTTGCAAGTAGCATTTTGGAACAAAAAACATAAAACTAAAGAATTATTAAAAAATTGATTATATTTTGAAAATAACAATATAAGATACAGGAGTGATTGCAAATAAGTTATTAATTAAGTACAAAAAAAAAAAAAATCAGCAAACATTAAGACAAATATGATGATGAAAAATTTATTAGAAGCTCAAAATAGTCAGGATAAAATAGTTCATTATGACCTAACCAAGTTCTCTGAAGCTATAAATAACCAATCCAGTAAGGTCATCTATTACAGTTATGTTTTTCAAAGGCAGTAAATACAAAACAAAATATTTCTTACTATGTAACTTTACAATGCATGATTTTCATTTCTCTCCTTCTCTCCCCCCCCCCCCACCCCCCCAAAAAAAACAACAAAACTGCTATATTGAACAAGAAAACTTATTTTAAAAATCACACGTGAACTGTTATCCATAATTTAGGAAAAAAATTAAGTTTCTGATATCTACATTATAATCTGAACAACATATAACATGAAATTGTGTGCCAAAAGGCTACTCTATGCATTGTAGGGTTAAATAAATTGTCATTTTTCTTTGTTCACTTTATTTCATAGTTAAATAACTATTTTAAAACAGTATTTCTTTATAGAAAATAAGCAATTATTAGATATTTTGAAAATTCTTCATTACAGGAGTAGTATTCATTGCGGACCACTGTGCCCCATGTTGAAGTTCAATGCATACTCATAAAAATATTATTTAAAGTTTTCTTTTAAGCATATAAACTTTTAAATTAAATAAAGACAGTGTCTTACCTTTTCAAAAAAATTGTTTTATCCTATTTATGCATAACCTTTAATTACTCAATAAAGAAAAGTATGATGATGAAAAATTTTACTTTTAGGAGCTCAAAACAACAAATTAGGATAAAAGGGTTCATTCTGAGCTAACGATGTGTTCTGAAGGCTATAAGTAATCAATCCAGTGCTGTTATGAATTAGCCTAAAAGAAAAGCTTTAAAAATTAAAAGTAAGTAAAATCAGGGGTCTGTCCAGACTTTTTCACAGGGTCCTGTTTTTATGAAATTGTGAAGTTTTTCTTATATTTGTGAAAATTCTAGTTATAATTTTGTGAATTTGAAACTATCGTTATATTTAAGTTTTATCCTTTATATATAAAAATAAGCTAAGTAATATGTTATTTTATGAGTTCAGCTATTATTTTACAAGTCAGATTTTACTTTTAAATGACTAAATATGTGAAAGGTTCAATTTGAAGGTGAGAAAATTTTGTAAAAGGTCTATTTATAAGACAAAGAATTTTGTGAAGGGTCCTGTTTTGGAATAAAAAGTTTTGTGAAGGGTCCGTTTTGAGATGAAAAGTTTTGTGAAGAGTCCTGTTTTAAGATAAAAAAATTTGTGAAGGGTCCTTTAACCCCCTGACTGCCGAGCAAAAGGGCAAAATTGTAATGTTTTTTTCTCTGTAATTTTTTTGAAAATTTAAAAAAAAGGTGATTTTTCAAAAAGACATAAAAAATTTAATTAGGTATAAGAATATAAGCCTTGAGAGTATTACTCATAACAAAATGTTTTAAAACTGCATTATATTTCTAGAATTATATTAATTTAAATATTGCTTCTATTGCCGTGAAACCTGCAGTTTAGTGAACGGATATATCAGTTCGCGGCAGTGGGAAGGTTAAAGGACCTAGAATTTTCCGAAACAGATCCCTGAAAATATAAGAGGTGGTCCACTGTGTACTTAGGTCCACTGTACCCTGGTCTCCCCTATATCCGATATTTTCAAAATAGTCAACTTACTGCTGATAATAAATATTTTCAAGCATAATATACATTAGAAACTAAAACATATTGCACTTAACATGAAAACTTAAACAATATACTAAAAGCACATTTATTTTTTTACTTAGAACAAAATTGAAAATCAACTAATTGAAAACCGAAACAATTTGCTTGCTTTAAGCACTTACATTACATTTAAAAAAAAAAAAAGGCTATAAGATTCAGTATCAACCATCAAGAAATTAGACATTTAGAACAAAATTGAAGATCAACTAACTGAAAACTGAAACAATTTGCTCTATGCACTCACATAAAAAAAATAAAATAAAAAAAAAGCTAAAGGATTCAGTATCAACTATCAAGAAATCAGAAATTTATAAAACAAAATTTTAAATACATAATATTATTTTAACTGAAAATTTAAAAAAAAAATTTCCCTAACATGCTGTACAGTTTAAACTGAACTAAATCAATACCAGAACAGATTGTTTTCTAATGAAGCTGTATATATATAACTGAGTATTTAAATTAGACAGTTTATTATTCAGTGTCTGTTCTGAATTAATAATGTCACTCATAATCTACAGTTAAAAGTAAAAAATTCAAACGTAAAGCTTGGAAAAGATATTTGTTTTCTTCTTCAGCTAAAAATGTCACTATCAGAGACAAAAATTCTTTATTTACAGAACACAGTCAACAACAGTTAGAAATTTCATTTGTATTTGTTTTGACTGAAAATATCAAAAATATCTTGCACAGTGATAGCTTGAAAATAAATATCAAATATAGAAAAAAGCACACATCTTGATATTTTGAAAATAAATATCAAAGTAATATGAAAATATCAAAAATCTTGGTATTTTTTAAATAAATATCAGATATATATCATGATATACATCAAGATATATATCAATTGATAGATATCAACTAACCCTGCCTGGTATTCATTCTTTTTACCTTTGCCTACATTATTAAATAGCTTTTGATCTTATATCCATTATATAAAAAATAAAAATATATATTTATTAAACTTGTGCTTTGTCCCAAGGTGCACCACCTGGTGAGGTACCTTGGGACAGTTAAAAATAGATCTGAAAAGTTCAATAATTGAATTACAATGTGTATGGAATTGTTTGTTCAGGAAAAGAAATTTATTTAAACTGAAAAGACATTTCAGCTGATGAAATTTTGCAGCAGCTTTCTGAATATTGTCAGCATGAATTGCTGCATTTTTTTTTTTTTTTCTAAATTTATAATCTTTGCCATTGATAAGCCTAATGATTTCTTAAAAGAAGAAATAATAACAATTAATAAACACTTGTTATGTAGATTCAATAAAAAATGGTTTAAACACAATATCTTTTTGTTAAAATATTTCGAATAAAAGTTAGCTAGGCATATCTTATTCCCCAAGGTGTACCATATACCCATTATGAAAATTTTGAATGCCATGCTGTTATGCTTAGCACTACAACAGTTATTAGCACAAATGTCATATCATATTGGCACGATTTTTGAAGTGAAAACTTCTTTAGGCGCGTTGAGCTTTTTTTGAGATGGAGAAAAACCACTGATTTGGAGACACTGTTACGTAACCGACATGCTAGCATTTTGGCACATAGACACTAGCGCGCCAAGTGGTGAATGACAGGAACTTTTCCCTCTTCAGCTCAATCCGCAAAAGAAGAACGAAGCTAAAACTCACTTTTTCTCCCGGCATTCACACAGGAACACACACACACACACATTGTAAGTTTTCTAAAACTTCTTTAGGCGCATTGAGCTTTTTTTGAGATGGAGAAAAACCACTGATTTGGAGACACTGTTACGTAACCGACATGCTAGCATTTTGGCACATAGACACTAGCGCGCCAAGCATAATATAATTGTAGTATTGTATTCATTAATAAAAATACTTTTGGATAGTATTGAATTGGAGTATGGATTTCAATATTTGGATAGTATTGAATTGTAATGGTTGCCGTTTATATTTCACCGGATAAATCTTTAAATGCAATACAAGAATTTTTGTACTAAAATTTGTTTATTTATATGTACATACATGCATAATTTAATAATATAATTTAATATAATAATATATATTACAAATTATTAATGTTTATTTATATGTAATTTATAGTTAAATTATATTACTATGAAAATTGTAATATAATTTTGGTAGTAATAGTTTATAATAATGAATAAAATAACACTACATTTAAAAGTATTTCCTGCACAGTAAAACATTTCCTGACGATTAAAAAAACAAACACGTAATTGTTGAAGTTTTCACTTCTATTGGCACTCCCGGAGTGCCACTGTTTTTTTTTTTTACGTCAATGTCATATATGCAATGTGCACTTGACTGGCGACAAAGTGTCGTTATTTTGCTTGATATGATAACCCGGATGTTGTTGTTTATGCTATTGATGTTTTCACCAAATTGGCGTCAAAAAAAAAAAATAATAATAATAATAATAACGCCAATATGATATGACATCTGTGTCTTGTTATTATACATCAGTTTTTAGAGAAAGCTTTAAATTTCATTATATTATCTTTTATTTTAGAATATTTTCAATCAAATTCCACTTTGCAACTTATCAAACTTTTACATGAAAGTTACTAGACATGTTTGCAAAATAAAAATCGGTACTTTTCGGTTAGCCGGGTGCCAATGTTATATTATACATATATACATACATATATACAGTATACAGTACAATCCCTCTAATCCACACAGGTTGGGACCAAAGGTTTTGCGGATTATAGAATTTTGCAGATTATAGGTCATTTTTTTGTTTTTGTTTACATTGTAATATTTGTAATTTATCAACACATATAGTAACCACATTGTAAATAAATAACGCAGAAATAAAAGAAACTGCTTTTATCTGTATATATAAACTATACCCAATATTAGAAATACATTTAGATAATATAATAATGCACAATTAATAGAAACATTTCTACTTATTTTTAGTTCTCAAACATTGCAGTGATAATGGTTTGCTTTATAGCTTTTAATTTATATATTCTGCAATTTAATCTTGAAGCCTTTTACAAGAGTCAGGATTTCTTGATAAATAACAAAAGTTTGTTTTTCTAAAAGATTAAGACATTTATCCAAAAGAGCTAACCCCTCTTATTGTACCTTTTATATAGCCAACAAATGCATTCAGAATATAGCAGTCTAATAGTTATTTATAAGATACACAGAATATTTCTTTCTAACTAATGCAGAAATGCATTAAAAAAATTTTGTGCATTTAAAATTAACTAAAATATTTAATAAATTCATCAATTAGACACTATTTATTACAGTCAAAATGTGAGTTATCTTGTTTAAAAAAATGATTTTAACTTTGTTTACATCTGAAATATAGTGCGGATTATAGAGTTGCGGATTAGAGGGATCGGACTGTATATGCATACACAGTAATATATATGCATACATCGTATATATACGCACATATATATATGCATGTACAGTCGAACTTGGATAATTCGAAGTGCAAGGGACCACTGCAAAACTTCGAATTATCCAAAAAAATTATTTTTATGTCGTAAAATAATCAATCGCATCAGAAATTGCGAAAAGAAATATGTTTATTAATTTTAAATATAAAAACTACAGCTTTTTAAAATATTGAGGTATTTCAGATTGCTTTAAAGAGCTTACTTGATTTTTTTTAGCAAAATCTTCAAGGATATCTACAGCTCGAAACACAGCTTCACTCACGTTAGATTGTCCTTCTACATAACGACGATATTCGGCTAGATGAATAACTCCCTCACTTGAAGTTGGAATCGTTCTCTGTTCTTCTACTTCATCTTCAATATCTTCATCGTCTTCTGTTGCAATGTTCTTATTGTTTAGAACTTCTGATAGAATATCTGTATCAGACAGCTCTCCCCAAATGTCTATGTTTTTATGAATGTCGACGTAAACATCAAATGGTATGCTGTCTTCCCATGCAACTGGGGGAGGTAAATTTTCTTCATCTAAAAGCTGGCTAGGGACCAGGGCCGAAACTAGCCTTTTTGGCGCCCGGGGCAAAAATGGATTTTGGCGCCCCTCCCCCCTCCACCACAAAGTAAATTTACAAAAAAGAATTTTACTAAATATCTAACGGACAAGTTATTTTTAAATTTAAAATATATAAAACTGAACTACGTAATCAGATTTGTCAAACTATGAAGTTACGGATAGAATTTAACCAAACCTTATATATACGTTTTCCACAATGAACGTCAGGCTCCAGTTGAAAATGGAGATATTCCCCTGAAGGGACGCCGTGATAGTGATTTTTGTGCAATTTTCTCAATTTTCAGCAGCATAAGTGAAGGATTTATGAATATATTTCGACAAAATTTTATATTTAGAGATAATGTATTAGGCCAAGGTTTGTACAAAATGGTGGAGAAAATAGGCCTCAACGAAGTGCTGCGATTTTTTTTTCGGACGGGCGCAGTAGCTGTTGACAAAAAGAAAATATACTGAATCATGCAATTATCCAATCGAGGTTTATTCTCCATATTTGTAATATAAGCAAAAATTTTCTTGTGTTAATGTATTTGTAGATCCATTAAAATCTTTGAAAAGTTATTGAAAAGAATTGCATTTTAATCTTTTTTTTTTTTTTTTTGCATAGTCTAAATGAGGTCGATATCTAAAAAAGAAAGGTTTTACTAAGAATTTTATTCTGTGCATTCCCCTTCCCGCTATCCTGGGCAGTCAGCGCCCATGGCAAGACAGAAAAAAAAAAAAAAAAAAGAAAGAAAGGAAACTCAACACTGTTCAGCGGAAAAAAAACAAACAACTTTCATGAAATTTTTTTATCTAGAAGAAAAATCAGACTGAGGGGGTCACTTCTCCTTTGGTAGTTATCCGTAGTGGACAGTAGGGTGTCCCACAATAGAGACTGACCTTGGAAAACGGTCAGTCGGACAGTCTTGGAAAACGGTTGGATTCTCCCTCAGATTCTCCTCACAGGAAGTGATTTAAAAGATAGAAAGCAAACGCATAGGCATGATACTTTGAAATCTTGTATTGTAATGAATCTCTTTATCCATTTGTAAAGTTTAATGCATTTGGTTCAGTTTTCCTTTTAAATTTTCCAGTTGCGAGACATTTTTATACAAATTTCATAATATATATATACATTCTTGTGTCAAACGTCAAACAAAATCTTCATTTTGGCGCCCCCTTCACCTCCTGTTAAAGCGGCGCCCAGGGCACGTGCCCCCTCTGCCCCCCCCCCCCCCCTAGTTTCGGCCCTGCTAGGGACAGTACTCCTGACGAATCCTGTTTTCCGGAAACAGTTTGCTATAGTCTTTTGGCTCACTTTGGACCATGCATTTAAACACATTCTTGATGTATCGAGGAGGGTAATGGGAAGCTTTTGGGAAGATTCAGTAAGGAGGTGTTGAACGACTAGGCATCTGTAGAAATGCTTCAGATTTTTAATGATGCCTTGATCCATTGGTTGCACCACCGAGGTCATGTTTGGCGGAAAAAATTCAACCGTGACATTTTCCATAGCGGGTATCGATTTATGGGCCGTGCAGTTATCAATAAACAGGATGATTTTTCTGTTTTTTCTTTGGTACGTGCGATTGAGATCTAGCAGCTATTCTTCAAAAAGATTCCCCGTCATCCAGGCTTTCATGTTAGAACGGTATTCTATAGGCTTTGTTTTGACATTGTTAAAACACCTTGGATTTCTTGATTTTCCAATCATCAGTAAAGGTAACTTCTCAGTGCCGTCCATGTTTGCTCCCACAAGTAGCGTTATTCGGTCTTTACTGCGTTTTCCTCCACTACATTTTTCACCTTTAAAATCCAAAGTCTTTGCAGGGGTACATTTGAAAAAAGTCCAGTTTCGTCGACTTTAAAAATGTCTCTGTCCTGTGTATGCTCAATGATTTGAACAACTTTTTCTTTCCACTCATTTTCTGCATCTTGGTCCACACTTGAACTTTCACCACACACAGACTTAAAGGAAATTTCGTTTCTTTCCTTAAATCCGTCTAACCATCCGGAGCTTGCTTTGAAGTTGTTGTTTCCTAAGCTGACAGCAAATTCTTCCGCTTTTGTACGAACTAGAGTTCCACTGAGAGGGATGTTTTTGTTCCGCACTTGCTTAAACCACTTCAAGACATACTCGTCCACATCAGGATTAGCAGGTTCTCTAGCCCGTTTGCGATTTCGATTAGATTTCAAATTTTTTTCTTTATTTTTCAAAAAGGTCGAAAGAGTGTCAGGTGCTATTCCATACTCTTTTGTGATGATGCATTTCTTCTTTACACCCTTTTTTACCTCACGAATCACAGCAATTTTTTCATCGAAAGATAAGGTTTTATACGGGACACGGGGCTTACTCAACGACATGCTTGCCCTGAACTCTCACCACAAAAACTAAAAGCACAATCAAGAAAACTCAGGCGACTATAGACTTGGTTTCGAAGGAATTGCAAGCGTGTCATCCATGATTTATCGCATTGGCGAGAGTAGCATGTGTCACTTACAAGGGAAAGGGTGTTCGTTACTCCTCCCTTTATCCCTGCTCTGTTTCCTAGAACAGATAAGAAAATTCTCCCACTCCCTTCTCTTCCCTAAAGAATTTTCCACAATAGCTGAAAATAACCCAGCCACTTTTCAAATAAACTGTATTGAAACTAGATTTTATCATTTTTGAAAGGGTAAAAACTTCGAATTAAAGAAGTTGGACTTCGAAATAACCAAGATTTTTTAGCATTAACTGAATACAAGTTTCAAGGGACTAACAAAAAACTTCGAATTAACCACGAATTCGAATTAAAGACGTTCGAATTATCCAAGTTCGACTGTATAACACTGGCACCTGGCAAACCGATAAGTACCTAAAAATCTTAATAAATTCTTGCCTTCTTCATGAATGGAATCAAAACATGTCTGAAAGTTAGATTGTGCTGCTATCTATCTGCACCCGCAAGAGGACTAGTCCCATATCCTGTGCCGGAAGATTCGGCGACTTTTTTGGTGTGCTTTTTTTGGCGATAAATATTTCGATCTGGTTTACGTTTATTCATCAGATTTTGAAAGGCTTTAGGGTTGCTTTTTTTTAGAAGGTCCGTTTGATGACGCTAAGGTTTGAAGAATGCTGATCTTGAAGCTTATTGGTTCATTAGTCACGTGAACAATTACTCAGCGTAATTTTGAACAAGTTATATAACAAATTTGCCCCCACGCCAGACACACATTCTGATTTATCTGTGCTTCTGTCAATGTAAGGTAAGTCTCGTTAATTTTTCCAAGATTGCAGTAAAACACCATTTTTAAATCTTTATAATTCAATGATTTTGCACCATTTTTAAAAATAGAAAATGATGTAAAAACATGGATTTATAAATTACATAAAGATTTAAAAATGAAGTTTTTGTGCCACTTGGAAAATTTCTTCCCATGCAATCGTACAAATTTTAGTAGCATTCTAAATAAATCTATACAAATGTGCTTTTTCAGAAGTTATTGTTTTATTGTGTGTATTTACACACCCTGTTTCAGACCCTAACTGGGATCCTTTTTGTAAACATTAAATTCTTGCTGTTTTTTTTTTTTTTTTTTTTTGCGTAAACATTTTAAAATTATTTTTATATATATTTTTTGTATCATTTAATAAATGTTTTTTTGGCAGTTGTGAGCGAGATTTTACCTGCATTAAAAATAATAGTTTTTGAAATATTGTTGAAATTTATAAAAATCTGGCCTGTTTTTTTCTCTTTTTTATTGTCAAAAATGTTTTAAGAATGGAAGGTTCAGGGCCCAACAGGTATTCATCTCAAAAAGCACATTTGTTTATATTTATTTAGAATACTGGTAAAATTTGTGTAATTGTATTGGGAGAAATTTTCCAAGATGGCGCAGAAACTTTCGTTTTTAAATCTTTATGCTATTTATAAATCCATGTTTTTAGATCATTTTCTATTTTTAAAAAGGGTGCAAAATCATTGATTTATAAATAACATAAAGATTTAGAAATGGTGTTTTTCTGCCATCTTGAAAAATTGGCAAGAGATTTTTTTCGCCAAGCAGCACAGGATATGGAATTCATCCCCCTGCAAGAGTTAAGAGTTAATTTAAAATCTAGGTCAAAAAATAAGGCTGTCCTAATGAATAGTACTTCGAAAGTTATTTAACAAAAACATTTATTCAGCAGATGTGGCTGAAAACTAGATATTAGTACATTCTTGAGAGATAATTTCTGTCTGTCGGATCATTCATAATTGCTAAATTTTATTCATTTTGCAATCGAAGAAATTGAAAAAATATGTTTTTATAAATTTTTATTATTTTAGTATATTATGCAATCAAAGTTTCTACCATACTCAAAAAGGAGCAGGGTACTTCTAATGGTAAAAGGCACTTTTTAGATTTTTGAATGCACTTTTTAGATCTTTACAAGCACTCTTTAGATTTTTAAACACACTTTTAACATTAAAAAGTTAGGGCGCTGTTTTCAATACATACCAGTGAGTAGGCTTTTACTATGCAAGCAAATTTTTTAGTACAAAAAGGCAATTGCTATCAGTAATTTTTTCTTTCTTTCTTTACGTACCAATATCAAATCAGCAACTTAGTCATTTTTAAATAATGCAGTTACTACTAATTGGATTAATTGTATAATTTTATTACAATTTAGTTAATGCAGCTAAAATCCAATCAAATAAATTGGTGTAGAAAGCGATTAGATAGATGCAAACGAAGCGCATTACAAAAAACGTTTAATAAGATCTTTAGCTTTGGGGTCTTAATTTGTAAAGCAGATAACGAGAAATTAACTTACGCTTCCTAAATCAGTATTAAAGCATGATATAAAAAAAAGCATACAACAATTTTTTTAAATGTAAACAATGCCGATAAGCAGTTGTTTGGTTGGTTGATTGGTTGCATCACTGCTTTAGAGCCATCTGCTAATCTAGAGGAGCAATGGACTTTACCCATGTGATGTCAAAGAAGCGATTTTGGAATCTTCCCTCGATTCGCGCATTTGGCGAAGCAAGCTTGGCGTGGTCAATGGCGCGGTTGAAAAACCGGTACTCTGGGTTGCTGTAAACGATACGTTCCCCGCCCGCTAGAAAATATATTGCCATGTGGTTTTGCAAGGGTATTTTTGTTAGGGATTTGATGCAGTAAGTCTTTTATTTTTCTTCTTTTTAGTGTGTAAAACATATCTATATCATATTTTTCTTGTTGCGAATGTTTATAAGGTATATAAAGGGGTTTAGAAGGTACCGGGTGTCCCAAAAAGGACTGACTGATTTTAAAATTCAATAACTTGCAAACGGTGACAGATATTAAAAAAATTCTTGCAGGAGGGTTATGCATAAGGTCAAAAGTTTTATTACAGTGATTTTCAATTTTAGTTCGATTTACAAACAATAGATGGCGCTGTAAGCAATAGTCGCTAAATACAGGCTCGATTTTTGGTCCTTTATCTTGTTCCATGCAGAAAAAGGAGATGGAAATGTATTATCCGGGCCACGAAGTACCAAAAATCGAGCCTGTATTTAGCGACTATTGCTTACAGCGCCATCTATTGTTTGTAAATCGAACTAAAATTGAAAATCACTGTAATAAAACTTTTGACCTTATGCATAACCCTCCTGCAAGAATTTTTTAAATATCTGTCACCGTTTGCAAGTTATTGAATTTTAAAATCAGTCAGTCCTTTTTGGGACACCCGGTATATAAAGGGAAAACACCAATAAGCGTGCAGAAGTTTTTAACGCTGCTTCCCCTTTGTCTAATAAACAGTCATTTTCGGAGGCTATATACCTACAGAAGCGTGGCTTTTGCCATTCCCGGGTAAAGTTCATTCAAGCACTCGAATACGTCTTCTGGTGGAGAAAAATATAACTTCTCGCTTCTGGAAAATCCCATTGGGAATTAAAATGCCCTATAGAGGCGCTGCTCGCAGCCTTCGGTACAGGAAAATTGTCCCTTTAATTTCCCTTTAACTAATGCTAAATCGCCATTGAAATAATTCTTTATTGTAAATGCATTTGAAAGTTTTAGATATTCAAATTCCAATAATTTTTACTTTGTATTATACGACAGAATACAAATATCACATGAAATCTGAAATTGTGCTAACGAATAATCATTCTGAACAAATTAAAAATACATATAATGCAATGTGCTTGCACGGCAGTATCCCATAGGCGTACCCAAGGGGGGGGGGGGGGGGGGCTGATGGGGCTACAGCCCCCCCCCCGAAATTTTCGAAAGTTATATGAAAAAATGCTGATTTTTCGTCTTTCTTTTTTGGAATTTTTTAAAAAAATTTTCAATCATACAGCGGACTAGCAATTCTTATTAGTCGAATATTAGTCCACATTGACAACAAAGAAGAGAAAGGGGGCTGACAGGGTTACAGCACCCCCCCCCCCTACTTCCGAAATAGGAGAAAAATTAAATGAAAAAGTGTGTTTTCCTTACCTTTTTAAGATAAATCTGTAATTTTTTCTTCTGTCATATAGCAAAATAGGCATTCTCGCTAACACCATATTAGTCCACATTGACATCACAGCATACACAAAGATGAGGCGGGGGGCTGATGGGATTTCAGCCCCCTCCTCTCGAAGTGGTCGAAAATGAAATAAAACAATAGTGCTGATTTTTTTCTGTTTGTTTGAGGTAAATTTCCTTTTTCCCCTGTCGTTCAACAGACTATGCGCTTCCTTCGCTTTACTTCCATATTAGTCCATATTGACACCAAAGAAGAGAAAAGGGGTTGATGGGATTGCAGCACCCCCCCCCCCCGCCCCCAAACAAGAAATAGTCGAAAAATTAAATGAAAAAAGTGTTTTTTTCTTACTTTAAGATAAATCTATAATTTTTTCTTCTGTCATGCAGCAAAATAGCCATTCTCGTTAACACCTTATTAGTCCACATTAACGTCGCAGCATACCCAAAGATGGGGAGGGGCTGATGGAATTACAGCACACTCCTCTCGAAATAGTCGAAAATGAAATGAAAGAATAGTGCTGATTTTTTTCTATCTGTTTGAGATAAATTTGCATTTTCTCCCCTATCATTCACCAGACTAGCCGCTCCCTTCGCTGTAGTTCCATATTAGTGTACAGTGACACCACATTATACCCAAAATGGTAGAAGGGGGCTAATGGGGTTACAGCAATCTCCCAAAAAAGTCGAACATGAAATGAAAAAGGGCAGATATTTTCCTTTTTGTTTGAGACAAATTTATATTTTCCCCCTGTCATTCTACAAACTAGCCGCTCTCTTCTCTTTAGTTCCATACTAGTGCACAGTGACACCATATTATACCGAAAGAGGTGAAAGGGGCTAATGGAGTGCCCCCTTCCTAAATAGTCGAAAATATAACGAAAAAAAGGGTTGATTTTTTTCTTCTTGTTTGAAATAAATTTGTAATTTTTCTTCTGCCATACAGTGAAATAGCCATTCTCGTTAACCCCATATTAGTCCACATTGACATCACAGCATACCGAAAGAAGGGAAGGCGGCTGATGGGCTTACAGCCCCCTCCTCCCGAAATAGTTGAAAATGAAATAAAAAAATACTGGTTTTTTTCTTTCTGTTTGAGATAAATTTATATTTTTTTCTCCTATCATTTAACAGACTGGCCGCTCTCTTCTCTTTAGTTCCATATTAGTGCACAGAGACACCACATTATGCCCAAAGAAGTAGAAAGGGTGATGGGGTTACAGCCCCGCCCAAAATAGTCGAAAATGAAATGAAAAGAGTGCTGATTTTTTTTTTCTTTTTGTTTGAGATAAACTTGTAATGCAATTGTTTTCTGCAATACAACGAACTAGACGTTCTGGCTAGTCTCATGTCAGCGCACAGTTACACCACAGTATACCCAATGAGGGGATGGGGGCTGATTGGTTACAGGCCCCTTTTCGAAATAATCAAAAATGAAATGGAAAAAAAACTCCTGTTTTTTTCTTTCTTTTGAGATAATTTTTTTATTTTTTTTTCTGCGATGCAGCGATTCTGGTTAGTCCCATATATTAGTGCACAGTGATGCCCTAGCAAACACCCAAAGTAGTCGATGGGGACGGGGGTTATGAGGTTACAGCTCCATTCCACCTCCGAAGAGATCGCAGTGAAATAAAAAAGTGCTGATATTCCTTCTTTTTCAAATAAATTTGTTTTATTTTCTGGCATGCCACGAATTTGTTTTTCTCGTTAATACAATATCCTCCTCAGTCCTGCGACCAAATTTACTTGAGACCACAAAATCCATTTTCAAATGACTGAAAAATAGCTCCAACCCTGTTTTACTGGATAAATGAAAACATATATGCTCAGTTCAAGAGACCTACAAGTAAAATCGACAAATCTAAAAGTAGTTTAATTTAAGGAGTTTTTTAATCTCTCTCACAGTCGGCGGGCGCCAAGATTGTCAATGCAGAAGTAACACCACAGCTAATCTCAAGTCGATTTCGGCTAAATCGGAAATTCGGTGCGGAAGAGTTGATTGTAAAAGTAGCTTATTAACTTTCATTTTTCAGTCGCATCTCCATGCCATACCGAAATATGGGTAAGCCTCTTTTCCCTGCCAAAATAGTCGGAGTTAAATGGCAAAAAAATTTCTTCTTACTTTTTAGATTCTTCTTACTTTTTCAATTATACATATATTTGTCATGCATCGCACTTGTCTTTCTTGTTAGTCCCATATTTGTGCATAGTGACACCTTAGCTAATCTCTTCAAAATTGTGGCTAAGTAGGAAGTGAGGCACTATATATGCGCGGAAGAGCTGACTTTGAATGATATTCATTAAATTTCGTTTTTAACACTCGATTAATTCCTCGTATCTGTAAGATGCACAATGACTTCTTGTTTTACTGCAAAGACATCTTTGCAGTTCTGTAACATTCCTCCTCCCCCCACTTATCTTCCTATTCTGCCCTAACTTTGCAGCCAGTATTTTTCATCTGAAATGGTTTAAAGTCCTTATTATTACTTGTGCAATGCACAAATAATAAACAAAGTCGTTATTTTTTATATGCGTATAAAAATATTTTGTGTATACAAAAATATTTTGCGTTTTTTACAATATTAATTTATCCTTGCGGTACAATATTAAAAGGTGTGGCTAAGACAATTAACGTTAAAAACATGCAACTAAATATGTGTGTATATGTGGCTTAAATTCTGTGGTGCAAGCACCTTGTCGGATTCCGAGGTGGAACCAACTTTGTCAAATTTATAACTTTATTACATAAAAAGGTATTATTAAAAGTATGAAAAATAAAGTACAATAAGCAAATGAAAGTTGCATTTTTCCGCGGCCTTTTAACGAAATTCACGTTTTTCTCTGTCCCTTTGACGAAATTCGCGTTTTTCCGCGACCTTTTGATGAAATTCACGTTTTTTCTGAGGTCATTTGCCGAAATTCACGATTTTTTTACGCAATTTTTCGTTGAAATTTGCGTTTTTTCCGCGGATTTTTGACGAAATTCGCGTTTTTTTCTCGTCTTTTTGATGAAATTTTTGTTTTTCTGCGGCCTTTTGACGAAATTCACGTTTTTCCGTGTCCCTTTGACGAAGTTTGCGTTTTTTGCGATCCTTGACGAAATTCGCGTTTTTTTCTCGTCTTTTTGATGAAATTTTTGTTTTTCTGCGGCCTTTTGACGAAATTCACGTTTTTCCGTGTCCCTTTGACGAAGTTTGCGATCCTTTGCGAAATTAGCTTTTTTTCGCAGCCCTTTGACGGAATACGTGTTTTTAGCGATATTTTTTCGAAATTCGCGTTTTTCCGCGACCTTTTGATGAAATTTGCGATTATTCTGAGATCATTTGCCAAAATTCACGATTTTTTTACGCAATCCTTCGTTGAGATTTGCGTTTTTTCCGCGGATTTTTGACGAAATTCGCGTTTTCTTCTCGTCTTTTTGATGAAATTTGAGTTTTTCTGCGGCCTTTTGACGAAATTCACGTTTTTCCGTGTCCCTTTGACGAAATTCGCGTTTTTTTGTGATTCTTTACGAAATTAGCTTTTTTTCACAGCCCTTTGCCGGAATGCGTGTTGTTAGCGATATGTTTTCGAAATTTGCGTTTTCCGCGACCTTTTGATGGAATTCGCGTTTTTTCTGCGGCACTTCGACGAAATTCGCGTTTTTTTCCGAGATCCTTTGTCGAAATTTGCTTTTTTTCTGCGGGTTTTTGACGAAATTAGCGTTTTTTGCGGCTTTTTGACGAAATTAGCTTTTTTCCGCAGCTTTTTGACGAAATTCACGTTTTTCTGTGGCCCTTCTTTGTGACTCTGCTTTTTCTTTTTTTGCGATCCTTTAACGAAATTCACGTTTTCCGCTTCCCTTTGGTGGAATCCGTATTTTTTAGCGATCCTTTGTCGAAATTTGCGTTTTGTTCTGCAGCCATTTGAAGAAATTCGCGTTTTTTCTATGGTCATTTGCCGAAATTCCCGTTTTTTATGCTATCTTCCGTCAAAATTTGTGTTTTTCCGCGGCTTTTTGTCGAAATTTGCATTTTTTTTCATTTTTGTGATGAAATTTGCGTTTTTCTGCGGTATTTTGACGAAATTCGCGTTTTTTTATCTTCCCTTCGAAGGAATGCGTGCTTTTTTAGCGATCCTTTGTCGAAATTTGCGTTTTTTTGTGGTTCTTTGACGAAATTCGCGTTTTTTCTGTGGTCATTTGACGAAATTTGCGTTTTTTCGCAATCCTTCGTAGAAATTTGCGTTTTCCGCGTCTTTTTGACGAAATTCACGTTTTTTTCTCGCCTTTTTGACGAAATTCGCGTTTTCCATGTTCCTTTGAAGAAATTCACGTTTTTTTGCGATCCTTTACGAAATTAGCATTTTTTTCGCAGCCTTTTGACGAAATGCGTGTTTTTAGCGATCTTTTTTCGAAATTCGCGTTTTTTTCCGCAACCTTTTGATGAAATTCGCGTTCTTACTGCGACCTTATGACGAAAATTCGGGTTTTTTCTGTGCTCATTTGATGAAATTAGCGTTTCCTCGGGGATCATTTCACGAAATTCTCATTTCCTCCGCGATCATTTGACAAAATTTGACTTTTTTTTCGCGATCCTTTGTCAAACTTCGCTTTTTATCCGCGGCCGTATGACAAAATTCCGGTTTTTCCTTGATCCTTTAAAGAAAGTGGAGATTTTTTTTTTCTGCGGACGATTGACGAAGTTGATTTTTTTCGGCAATCATTTGTGAAAAATCAAGATATTTTTTTAAGTTCAAATTTTCGGAAAATTCGGAACAAAGTCACCCCCCCCCCCCCCCATCCTGGCTACGGCCTTTTTAGCAAAAATGATTTAAGTTTATAACACAATTCAAAGTGTTTCGTAAGATTTAGAACATTATGGAAATTTAAGTCAGCCCCCCCCCCCCCGAAATAAAATCCTGGGTACGCCACTGCAGTATCCTGAAGTGAGAAGTTATATATTTCCTCCACCAGATGGCGTATTCGAGTGCTTGAATCGCCCATTTACTATTCGGACATACTGTATATTAACTTTCTAGCGAGTTGCACTGCATTTTTTGATTGATTTCTTTCGGTTTTATTCATTTTTCTGTTGTTGTTTACTGATTGGCTGATTCAGAGATAGATATGATGTGTCGCCCAGTGGCGTGGTCGGTAGCGACAGCTGCTGCCACGGCGGAGGCCCGGGTTCGAATCCTCGGGTAAGACATGGATGTATTTGTGAATGTCGCTTTGTAGTTATATAAATATGTAATGGAACAAGAAATAAAAATTGTTGTGACTTGTTGTTGTTTCTGTATACAATAAGGATCATTCGAGGCGAAAAGCCGTAGTTTCTATAGGCCCCGAAGCAATCTCCACTACGGTGGGGCACTAGATATGATGTTTATATTCGGGATAAGAAAGATGAATCTGTCATTTGCCTCTCTCACATTTTATTTATCGACGATTAAAATATAAAATTACTTATGATATTTAAATTTCTCTTCATTAATATTTCTGCAACTTAAGCATGTATTTCGTTAGTTTTCACACAAACTGTGTTATTTTTCTATATTTATGTTACTGGTATTGTTAACATTGACAAAAACTGAAATCAATGAAAAAATTATAGATAAGAAATTAAAAAATTCCATACCAACAACTTTCTGGAAACTTCAGGTAAATTTTAAAATCTCCTTCCCAAAAACCCGGTTTATTCCCGGGAATAAACCCGTTTTTTTCCACCCTTTGCAACTCTATATATAGGTGGAATTCACTGCTCAGGGGTAGAATTAGACTTCACCGTTTGAGCAGCCTTCTTCTAGAAAGGAAGAATCGAAGTAAACCTGCGACATCATCGCATATCTTATTTAAGATTGATGTCACTCTCTCACTTTTCGAGGCAGGCTACAGCGGTACATTACACATGTCTCAATTTTAACCGCTTGAGGCTTGAAGGACGTAATGCTTGAATGCACAAAAGGAGCATCACGTTAGTGCGGCAGCCTGTCTTTTTCGTTAGCCTCGCTACTTTGTAGGAAGATTTGATGAGTCGGATGGGTCAGTTTGTATTAGTATTTGTTGTCAAATGGACCCTATTCTTCCTCTCGGTTCGAGGCTATAAAAAAAAACAGCTGTTTGGGAAAACATTGGAAAATCGCTCCATTAGAAAACATTACGGTCTTCAAGAATTCACTTATTTTTTATTCCACCACTGAAAGAATTGAAATGTATGTAATAGATCTGAATAATATAAGGAATATTCATTTAATTTGAGAATAATTTTTGTGTTGATTATCAAATTTATTAGAAATATAATGCTAAAATAAATTAAATTATAGCCAGGGCCCGACTTATGCAAGGGCATGTGGGTAGCTGCCCCGGGCCCCCCATGAGAGTAATCAGGATTTTCATTAAAAGGTGCCAAATGATTAAAATTGGCAAAAAGTGACAAAAATTCATATAATTTTCAAACATTTAGGAAGGGAGTGTGGTAAACCTTCCACTCTCTTCTTCTAGTACCCCCTCTAACCATGCAAAAAACAAACTATATCATTAGAAAACTAATGATTAAAATTTTATTATAACAACCTAGTATTCTATTGTTTTTAACAGAAATTTTTTAGTAACGTTTTCCTCCTAACATGGCATGTTATTATGACCAATTTTTGGTATTCTCTTTTAGACATCTCATAACGTACGTAGATAAGCAAAGTAAAGGATTGCAAAGAAATACTCGTGTCAACCAATCTACCATTTTTTCTACTATTATCCTACTAGCATTTTTTCTTAAATTTGTGACCATCTTTTTGTGATACCTTGTATACATATGTGAGTAGTATTCAAAATTTATGCCTACATAAAATATGTATGAAGTTTAGTACCAGCCAATTCCACATTATTCACCAAAAAATTCTATAGATAGATAAAAGGGAGGGGAGCAGACTGATGCTTGCCCCGGGGCCCTCCTTAGCCTAAGTCGTGCCCTGATTATAGGCAACGTATAAATAAATTAGTGACATTTCAAGTGTTTAAATCAGGGCTGCGGAGTCGGTGGGAAAAATAAACGACTCCGACTCCGACTCTTTCGCTCAAAAATGGGTCGACTCCGACTTCGACAACACAAACCTGCTTGTAAAATGAACGACTCCGACGTCGGGAATTTTAACAGATCCGACTCTTTCGCTCAAAAATGGGCCCGACTCCGCAGCTCTGGTTTAAATGGAGCCTTGCTTATAAATCATGTAAATTAAACTTATTTTACTTAAATATGCTTTTGCTTAACGATTTCAGTGTTAATTTTTAATATTTAAAAAAATTTCATTTAAATTCTGAAAATCATGCTTTTTTTCATTTTTTTTTATTATTTCATAATTAAATAATGAAAGAATATGCTTATATTATCATTAATTAGGTTTATCAGCTCTTAAGTGTGACAATACAATAACACTGTAAAGAGAAATCCTTTCCTTCTATATATATAAAAAAAAAGTTTTGATTTGGAAATGGACCAATGAAAATCTGCGTAGATATTCCGAGTAGAACTCATCCAATTTAAATGCTTAAGCCAAGGCCTCCTTAGCGAAATAACAGGCCTCGCAATCGCTAAGTTTCCTTTGTCCGCTGTACACGTGGTTAGAAACCACATGGTTTCCCGCAGGGTTCGCAAAGCTGGGCCCAGTTCGAAAAAACCCGGTGGGTTTTTTCAGAATGGGCCCACTTGAAAAAGCCCACTGAAAAACCCATAAAGTGGGTTTTTTCAATTTTCAGATATAATTTAAAAATTTAAATAACATACAAATTTAATGAATTTAAGTCATTTCAGTTAATTTTGAAAAAATATTAATATCTAAAAGCCATTATATACAAATAAAAATGTATTTCAGCACATTGAAATACTTTACTAACATAGAACCTAGTAGGCAACATATAATACATAATTATAGGTATGTCTTTATATAAAAAATACAAATCAACTATATTCATGGAAATAAAAAATATGTATTTTCACTTTCTTCTATCTGTACAAGAAGAAAATATTGGATTCGTGAAAAATTTCGACTTCCAGTTCATGATAAATTTATATGTTTTAAAAAGGTCCTGAAGACAATTTGATAGTTTTTAGAAAATGACTGTCTGTATGTGAAAAAAATTTTGTGGGTGCTCTATCTCAAGAACTAATGCACAGAATTTCACAAAACTTTTACTAACACAAAACTGAGTTAGACCTTGATGTAAACTGGTGCTGATTAGTTTTTGGTGTATACTGCCCAACAGGTGGCGCTGCTATGCTGCATTTATCTCAATTTTTGCAATAGCTTTATCTCAAGAACTAATGCACGGATTTTCATAAAACTTCAGATTCAGTTATAAGTTAAGTTGTTGCTTATTGAATTTTGGTGCGTATCGCCCAACAGGTAGTGCTGCTATGCTGCATTTTTGGCGATTTCAGCAATAACTCTAATCTCAAGAACTAATGTAATTTGAATAAAAATTTAGATTCAGTTAAACCTTGATATAAACTGGTGCTGATTAGTTTTTGGTGTATATCGGCCAAGCGGCGCTGTTGTGCTGCATTTATCTCACTTTTTGCAATAGCTTTGTCTCAAGAACTAATAATGCATGGATTTTCATCAAACTTCAGATTCAGTTAGATGTTGACATAAATTGTTACTGATCAGGTTTTGTTGTAAATTGAACAACAGGTGATACTTATATCTCCTTGTTAAATGCATCCAATTCAACAAATCTATATTTTACAATCCTCATGATGGGCATAAATTGCCATTTAATTTTGGCACTGTGATAGCGAATTTTGAATTATTAACATGTATGAGATAGAAGAAACTTTTGGGATTGGCACATCCAACTAGTTTACCCCTTTTTTTCTTCCTACTTATATATTTTAAATTTTAATATTCTATTCATTATTTGATTTAAAGAAAATTAACAATTTTATATCTTCTATTATATTTAAAACTAATTTGTAAGAAACACTGGCATTTAATTAATTTAAATTCATATAATTTATACAATTTATAACTTGTAAAATAGCATTACAATTATATTGTATATAAGAGAACAATGTATTTTTTTATGTATAGTGTTGTATATAGAAAATATAGTATACAATAATGTAATTACGCATGTATTATACTTTTGAAAAAACCCGATTTTCCCCGGGGAAAATTGGGTTTTTCATGAAAAAACCCATGTGGGTTGGGTTTTTTCAGAAAAACCCGGGTTTTTGCGAACCCTGGTTTCCCGTGACTAGCGCCATCTAACGTGAGAAACAGAAATATTTTTTAATTTGTTTTCCATTTGTTTTTTACCATTTTCTTTACGATGTGCTTTGTAGTTTGCAAATGATAGTTGTTAATCTTAAAATTTTCATATGTTCTAGACATTTTATTTAAAAAATGAACTTATTTTACTGTTAAACAAAAAATGTTTACTGCTGTATTCCGTTATGTAAATAAATGATGATGATAATAATAATAATAATCAGGAAAGAAAATTATTTTACCATGAATTTCTCGGTGATATTAGTTATTGAAATAAATGGATAGCATCTAGATCCGGAAAATGTAAAATATTTCATTTTCTCTTTTATATTTTCAAATATGTGATTTATTTTATTTCAGCTATTTCTTTTCTTTTCACAATTAATTTCACCTTACAGTATTAATTTAACATCGCCCCTTCAATTTGTTTCAATGCACAGTCTCATTTATTTATTTATTGGTCTATCATTTGTTTTATTTTTGAAGGTATGGGGGATCATTTCAGTTTAACATACTTTAGATGAAAGCTTCACTGTTTTTTCATATAAAGTTTGTATGTATTAATCTATGGAAAGTTTCATAATTGGCTCCACAGCCAGTTGGCATATCTTGGCGGCATAGTTTGGTGCGTAATTAATTTCCTTGTTTTAACTGACATATGTTATGTAAGTTTTACTAAAATGTATCAAAGTATTTTAGGAAAGTTAAAACACGCATAGATACACACACACACACAAAAAAAAACCAGACTGAAGTCATAAACACTTAAAAAATTGGAAAAATAAAGTTTAATAATCAAATTTATACATGTCCCTCAATTTTCCGCAAATACCGTATTCGCGTCATGCTACGATTTTGGTGTTTGTAAATCTTAATTTGAGTATTCTTCCTTAATCAGACCTAGAGCCAATTGGCGTAAGTGTTATTTGGCGCAAAATTAATTTTATTTTTAAACCGTATACTTGATACCACATTATTCCAGCATCGCGTTTTTGCAGTCAACTTTGACTGTGGAACAGATTACAGAACATTAGCTAATACTACATTATATAATAATAAATCGGTATTTTTCAAGTATAGGGGCCTTGGCGAGAGAAGAAAATTTGGCAACGTAATTTCTGGAAGCATATTCACTGTTTCACATAAAGAAGCAATATTTTCCAATATTTGTACAATTTATTTAATATAAAAAAGGCATTTATCTATTTTATATACAAATATAAACAAATCGTATATAAAAAACAATAATAATATCTAGAAACTAAATTTATACATGTAAATTCGGCACAGATGTCATATTGGCGCGATTTTTTTCTGGCGTAAATGTCATATACGCACCGGATACTTAACTGGCACCAAAGTGTCGTTATTTTGCTTGATATGGTTATCCGGATATAGATGATATGGTAACGAGGTTTTCGCAAAATTGGCGTCGGAAAAAAATCGTGCCAACTATATGACATCTGTGCCGCAAATTCTTATAAAACAAGCTACAGTTCATAAGTTTTGTTTTCATAACTGTTTATATCAATCGGCAACAAATCGCTCTTTCCGAAGCCCAAACTGTGCCAAGATTTAAAAAAAAATAACCCGCAAAGTCCTATATACTGAAAATGGTACTTGTTAGTTATCCCGTCGACCAAATTACTGTCGCCAAATTGCAAGATTAAATGCCAATAATGGTTTGACATAAATTAATTAATTTTAAGATTAAATGCCAATAATGGCCAATAAAACCAATATTTCGACGTTTTATTTGTATTTTTATTAATGTTATACTAATTTATTTGTTTTTTCGTTATTTAAAATAAAGAATTGTGTCAATTTGTAGAACTTGGCGAGTAGTTTGGCGATTTATATAATTTGGCGAAATTGGTCGACGGGATAACTAACAAGTACCCTGAAAAAATATCAATAAATCTTATATTTAAATCTTCATTTTTGATATGTTTCATTTTTTAAAGCCAGAACATAATTGTGCGAAATATTTTTTTTACGCCTTTATTTTACTGGAATTCGAAAAATATTTTATACAATTTTGCCAATAACACAACATTTTCAATTTTTTACTATGCATTTGTTTATGGAGTATTACCAGGAGTATACACCAGGTGGCGTAACTTACGGGACAAAGTCAGCTAATAAGTTGGTAATTATCGGGAACATTTTCACCCATAGACTTTCTCCGGATTGTCAAGTCTGTTTTATGATAAGGGAGTCTTGGCTTAAGGATGGCCATAGCCTACTATGATATATAACGGCCCGCGAATTTCGCCGAAAAAGTGAAGTCGGATCCAACTTCAAACCCTGAACCAAAGCTTCACAACATGCTCTTTGTTTACATTTATACCCTGCGCAGAGGTTCTGCCTTTTTTCCTCGTGGAGGAAGGTTGAATTTGTGGTTGTCCCAAGGAAATAACGTCATTTTTGTGATCATTTGAGGTCATGCCGGCAAAAGCCGTAGCGAATATCTCATAGCTTAAATAACCAAATAAAATAACCTGCCCAGATAGAAGCTTGTTTCTCATCGTCGAGGTTTCAGAATCATTGATCGTATTTTCATGTAATAAATTAAATATTTATATTCTTCAATTTCCTTCGATTTAAAAGGCTATTTTACACAAATTGTAACATTTTAGTGTTACACATACTTTTAAGATTAGCTAAATTATTTATTGTTTACCTTGATCGTTTGGTTCATTCATGAAAAATGCCGGTTCTGTTATTCTTTTTTGAATGTCCCGTATTTATATAAAAATAGCTTGGTTTCATATACACGTTTTAAAATTAAAATTTGATTTTTATCAAACTACAGTTCTCATAACTGACTTGAAGCAGCTATTTTTGATTAATTTACCGTTACCGATAAAATATTCGTTTTTAGGCTGGGATTACGGTGCCTCGCTCGACCGTATCTTACGCTCGATCGTAGGATAGGCGTTCCTGCGATCAGTCGTAACTTGGTATTACGGTGCCTCGCAGGCCCGTAGCTAGGTGGGGGCGAGGTCGGGCAATGCCCGACCTGGAAAAATATTTGCCCGACCTAGCACAATTGACTGGACATCCTAATCCCTGATCGACACATTAAATTTCCAAACTTTTTTTTTTGCCTCATTAAAAAAAAAAAAAAAAAAAAGAAAAAAACTTTTTTTCAGAATAGACCATAACCTAACAGACACCTATCTCTAAAACTTTTCAATTCAAACATTACAATTTAAACAAAAAATTCACCTGTAAAGACATTTTTTTCCTTTCATTCCAAGATCTGTAGAAAATTTTTCGTTTTGTTTCTTTGTAGAAATTTACATTACCGCCTCCCCAAAGAGTCAAACTGCATGAATAATGGGGTTTAGAGATTATCCTCTTCTCAAACTGGTTCGGATGTCCGCGAAAATCGTTTTCTTTGTACAACTGTCATACGTGAAATTTATTGAAATCAGGTAAGGTTGAAACCAAATGCTTGGATTTTCAGTTCCACAAAACAGGCAACTATCATGTGTTACAATCATGTGGTTTTGTCATCGTTAACTTCACTATATTGCTTTTAGGGGCTCTTCAACAAAAGTGGGAAATGTTCTTTGAGACAGCTTTCTTGACACTGTTGCAACTCATAAAAGTTTGTAAAATCATTATCACACAGAACTGCAATATCTAGGAAGGGTTTTTCAGAGTAAAGCAGTTTTATAATCATTGTAAATGTCATATATAATTATTTGAATATAATATTTTTATATTAATTAAATGATTTAAATGTAATTTAGCAATGGGAATATTACTGAATTAAATTATTATTTTTATGAGTACAAAAAGTGCTTTTTTTATGGTGCTTCTCCCAACCCTTTATTTTTAACGAAGATATCACCTTATTTATTCTACTTTTTAGTTGTTTCCTTCCTTTCTTACTATATATGTGATATAAATATCCAAATATTCCATAGTTTCTGTATGAAAAAGGGAAATAAATGTAAAATTGCGAAGCGGAAAGTGTTTTCTTTTATGGTGCTTCCCCCAACCCTTTACTTTTAACAAAGATATCACCTTATTTATTATACTTTTTTGTTGTTTTCTTCCTTTCTTCCTATATGTGTGATATAAATATTACATAGTTTCTGTGTGAAAAAGGAGAAATAAATGAAAGATTGCTAAGCGGTAAGATAAATTGAAAAATTAAGAAATACTAAACGAACATTAATATTTTTAAGCTATGAAATACTCATTTTTATTTTGGTATTTCCCTAATTTACAGCTGCTGTTTGCAAACAATAATCACGTACGGCTGTTTGTAAAAAATATTTTTGTTCACTGGACTTTGCGAAAATTTATAATGCGTTTGCGGATTTATTTTTAAATGTAAAGGCATGACATTCGCAGGCAAGATTATTGAAGTAGTTTAGAAAAAAATAGCATTTTTCATTTTTTGACAAATGCAATGGAATCATGAACTTTAAGCTATAGTGTCTCAGACGACCTTTCCTAGACTCAAAAATTGGTTTATAACACCATTTTCCATTCCTTTTTTCTGAAATATACTTTGTCTTTATAGAAAACAGAAAACGCTATTTGCTATCGTGGGGTCAGAATAAAAATAATTGTAACTTTATGGAACTTAAGCATAAAAATGTTTTCGTGCTTGTGTTAGAGAATGGAGAGTTCGAATGGAAACCGTAATAGGGAATTATATTGACATACATTATCATGATAGTTTTTATTTGTGTGATACTTGCTGACCAGCCCGTTGTCGCCTGTGATGTGATAATATTGACCTTAAATTGGTATTAGTTTATATCTTTAATCAGATTTTTTTTTAATTTATACTGAAAAAAAAATCAAAACGAACCTCATACCGGTGGCTCCGCAATATTTTTACCGAATGAACGCGTGAATTTCATCAATTTGTCGCGGGCAAATTTCGTTAGTCAATTAAAAATTGCGAACTTCGTTAAGCGGCCGGCCGATACCATAAATATCAGCATAAAAAATTCCCAAGTTGCATATTCATAGGCGTAACCAGCCTTTTGAACGGGGGGGTGCCCAGACTTTTTAACCTGAATATGTTGGATACAAACAATATCTTATGTAGTAAAACCTGCTAAAACGGAATCTCATCAAATCGGTTGAATCGCGATTTTTGTTTGCATGAGGAGGTGTGAGAAGGGGTTCAAAACCTCAAAACTAAATCTAATGGTAAAAAAAAAAAAAAAAAAAAAAAAAGATATGTAAATCTCCTTGCAGCAGTGAAATAAGGCAGTGACTAAGTGTGGGCACAAGTGTAAAACCTTTTGGCACCCTAACTTCTTATAAACATTAAAAAAGGCCTTTAATCATGCTGGAAACTTCTATAGGCACAGGGGCATTGCCTGAGACCTAACATTATCTATGTCAAACTGTTGTAGATGAAATTTTGCCGGATGATAAATCTCAGATAATACATGCTGTACACCGTACATACCCACGAAAGTTTTTCAGAATGTGACTCCATGACTTCTTAGGGATCACCGGGGGGGGGGGGGGGGACCCAAGAAATTTTGGTGGAAAGTGCATATAAATAATTATTATAATAGTATAAATAATTACAATATTCATTAATAATTCATGTTTTTACCTCAGAATGTGTGCAACGTATTAGGTAAAGCAGATCATGCTAATACAGTAGACGCTCTATTTTGATTTCTATTCTTATTTTCTATTCTTATTTGAGTGGACTCATATAATGTGCTCGTAAAATCGAAAGTTCGTAAATGTGAATAACGTTAGTTCAATGGGATGGTGGTCGGGACCAGTATATCAGTTCGTAAAAACAAAGAATTCTTAAATAAGAGATTCGCAAAATCGAGCGTCTACTGTATACACTAAATTTTGTTAAGGTGATAAAAATTATATTATCATGATGCTACTGTAATAATAAAGATAGGTACTTGTCTGTCTCAGGGTGGGTGGGTGTACGCGCGTGCGCTAAACTCTGAAAAAACAATGCAGTCCTCACAGCCGCAAGATTTGACAGAAAGTATCTGTTTGCCTGAAGCATTGCATATCGAAGACAATTTCTGGAATTTTTCAATTAACTTTTAATGCGATTTTTTTCAAATTAGTAAAAAAGAATCCGATTTATATATTTTATCCAGTAAACTTTGTCTTCTTTTCAATAAAGTTTTTTCGAGATTCTTACAGCGATTTTTCATTTTGTAACAATTTTTTAATGTTATTTTTAGAGGGGTTTTTTTTCGCAATCCGGTTTAAATATTTTACCAAATTAATTAATTTCGTTCCTGCTGTTTTTTAATCTTTTCCGAATTTTTAATGGGACTTTTAGCGGGTTTTTTGCACTTTGAGGCGATTTTTTGACTTCTTTTGAAGGAAGAATGTCAAATCAGTTCTTATAAGAAAGCAGAATTATTTAATTTGGCTCGAAATAAAAGAAAATCGCGATAATTCAGGGTTTGTTTATTTCAAGACAGAAGTATGGTCATAGCTTGGTCGGGGGTACGTTGCCGAAGGCTGTCCCCCCTCCCCTCCAAAAAAAAAACAAAAAAAAACAACAACCCTAGATTTCTATAATTCTATGTTCGTTTAAAAAAATAGCGACAAGCGAAACTCCACTAGTAATGAAGTTTTCTTTGAGGGACAGGGTTTGAAATAACGAGCGGGATCGCGCGATTTGTGCACAGAAAAGGAAATTCCCGCATAATAAAAATGCTGTGCAGTATTTCCACCCTCAAAATTCTTTCACAGATCTGTGATTTTTCAGTGGGTATTTTACATTTTTTTCATCAAGTCCACGATTTTTGTTTCTTTTGTGGAACTTCTGAAAATCAATTCGTGACTCGGTCCCGGAAAAATTTGAGAATTTCTTCAAACGATTGTGAAAAATATCGTAAATTTCGATAAAAGAGTGTAGAAAGAAATCGAAAATTTCGTCAAAGATTGCGCAAAAAATCACGAATTTCGGTAAATGTTTGACGAGAAAATGTTGCAAATTTTGTCAAAAAGTCGCGGAAAAGAGTAGAGGATTTTGATAATTGGTACGGAAAGATATCGAGAATATTCCCGATCGGTCGCGCAAAACTATCGCGAATTTCGACAAATGACCCTTGTAAAAAAATCAGTTTCGTGAATAGGGCGCCAGAAAAAAAAAAAAAAAAAAAAAAAAAAAAAAAAAAAAAAAAAAAAAAAAAATTCGTAAAAGGATCCCGGTGAAAACAAGAATTTCTTCAAAGCATCGCAGAAAGAAAATGCGAATTTCGTCAAAAGATCGTGTAAAGAAAACACGAATTTTGTCACCGGTTAGTGGTCAAAAGTGCAGATTTCGACAAAAAATTGCATAGAAAGACGTGAATTTCGTCAAATGATTTTGGGGGGAAATTGTAAATATCATGAAATGATCGCAGAATAAAATCGCGATTTCGTCAAAATTTACTGCACTGGGCTAAAAGATTGAAACCGGGTCCTTTTCGTAGTTTCAAAAGAACTCCGCAAAACGAGAAGAAACTCCAAAAACCGCATAAAAATTTTCAGAGGAATAAAATTACTATATTGACTTGAAAGACTGCAGCCATATTCCTTTTACGAATGTCAAAATATGGTCGCGAAACACGAAATTCAACCAATCAACCCAAATTAATTTTAATTTTGTGCACTATTATTTCTCATTTTCAAAGGAGGCAGGGTCTGTGCACCCCCACCTTCCCCGGATAATCGTATTTTGCAATTACTGTTTCACATCTGCATTCCCTTTCAATTTTTTTTTTTTTTTTTTTTTTTTTTTTGCTTCTTTCTAGACTTTAGACTGCGAAATCAAAGAGACGAATAATTTCTGTTTCTATCCTCGTCAAGAACTTGCGTTAATTTCTCATGAAATTGCAGAAACATGCAATAGAAAGAACGATGTTAAAAAAAATTTCTCACAAAAAAAAAAAAAAAAAAAGAAAGAAAGACGTCAAACTGGGATTATAAAACTTCCTGTTTGACTTACTGTGACTAATACAGATTCTTGTAAATATTCTAGTTTTAAAAAAGATAAAGAACATAGAGTAGAGCGCCGATTATCCGAACAAGCCGGGACCGACCCTAGTTCGGATAAATGGACAGACAATTTAAGGGATGTTCCTGACTATACTAAAACCGTCACACTTAATCCAGGCTTCGGACTGCCAGCACCAGTCACCAGTTAGTGCTGGCGTGTTTATTTATTATTATTATTATTTTGTCTTTTTAATTTTGTTTACTTTTTTATCATTTAAAATTTTCTTTTTCTTTTTTTATCATCTTGTGAACTCCAGAGATTATAATTAGAGATACAGAGATTAAGCAAAAAAGCTTTCGATTGTTGCTTTCTTCATAGGAGACTGTCTTTTCAATGCTGCCATATGGCGAATTATTCTTAAATACGTTAGTTGAATAAAATCAGCATTCTTCTACCGTTCAAGCCATTTCATATCTGTTTCCACACATTCAAAGGTTTCGTTATATGATGGACCTGGGTGATTTTCAGAGCATTCTTTTTCATTTTCTTCACTTTCTTTTTTGTTGTTACTGCTCCCAACGATACAATAAACTGGGATTCGATTTCGCATGCTGAATCTGAAGGGGAAAAATGAGAGAAACGGTGTGTTCTGAAGTTCAGTTATTATTAATATTATTATTATTATTATTATTATTATTATTGAAAGAAATAGGTTGTCCGGATGATTGGAATTTCGGTTTAAAAATTTTTTTTGAAAGAAATAGGCTGTTCGGATAATTGGAAGTTCGGTTAATTGGAGTTTCGATAATCGGCACTGTACTGTAATTTGAAAAAAGAACGTGGAATTCTTTTTTTTTTTTTTATCACAGATCAAAACTTAGGCTGTTAGTTTTCTGAACTAAACTAACTTGCTAAACTAATTGAACTCTGCTTTCACTTATTTTTTTCTTTTGCAGATTTCGATTTTTTTTAAATAACTGTGCTCAAGTCTGCGCGAGCGGGGGGGTGCCCGGGCACCCAGGGCACCCCCCCCCCCTGGTTACGCCTATGATATTCCATCAGTCGCTAAACGAAAAATAACTCTAATTTCGCCAATCGAGCATGAAAAAAAGTTGTATTTCGTGGATCAAGCATGGAGAAATAGAGTTTCGTTGATCGGGCATGGAAAAATTGCGAGTTTCCTTGATCGAGACCGGTAAATCGCGATTTTCGCCGATTGGGAACGGAAAAATCGCGAGTCTTGCCGATCAGGGCTTGAAAAGTCGCGAGTCTCGTGGATCGGGAACGGAAATATCGCGAATTTTCTCGATCAGGAGCGGAAAATTGCGAATTTCGTTGATCGTGCACGGAAAAATCATGAATTTTGTCGATGAGGTGCAGAAAAATTGCAAATTTCGTTGATCGGCTACGGAAAAATCAGGAGTTTCGTCAGTTTACTACGAGAAAAAAATCGCAAATTTTGTCAATTTGCCGCGGGAAAAAATTGCAAATTTCACCAATTTGCCGTTTAAAAATACAGTAGAACCTCTTTTATCCGAAACTCTTTTAACCGAATCTTTCGGTTGACCAAAATCCATTTTTAAAGCTTTTTTTTTCTACTATCACATTCTTTGTGCGCAAGTCCATTTTGAAAGCTTTTATTTATTTTTCTTTTTAACTATCATATTCCTTGTGTGCAAGTGGTCCTTCCCGAACTACGAGTACATGTAAATATTTTCGATTCCCTTTGTTAGAGTTCCTTTGAATTTAACTTGAGCTCCCGTAAGCTGCGGAGTGGAACGAAGAAAACGAAAAAAGTAGCAATTCTGAAGCTTTTGAATGCTTTGCAAAAGATTTGGCATGGCTGGAGCAACAGAAAGGTTGTGATACTGGTGAACTAATAATTTTATAAATCTCCGTGATAGTTTCAAAGTAAAGTCAATCGAAACTGTGACAAACAGAACATTGTTTCAAACCCTTGTGATATATGCAAGCGGTACTTAATTTCAAAATTAAAATTCAGGTAATTTATTCTTGTTTCTATTTTGCTATTGCTTCATTTTTATTAAGCACTTGTAACCATAATAAGAAATATTGCATATATTTACCCTTAATCTTAAAATGGAAGCATTCTCGATTATCCGAAAATTTCGATTGTCCGAAAGATGGTCGATCCCAATTACTTCGGATAATCGAGGTTCTACTGTATTGCAAATTTCGTCAGACAGTTAAGAATCGCGAATTTCGACAATTTACCGCGCAAGAAATTCTATATTTCATCAGATTCAGTTAAGAATATCGAATTTCGTTAATTGAGGGGGGGGGGGGGACAAACTCAGAATTTTGGTAATCAGGTGTAAAAGAATCGCGAATTTCATTGATCGGTCGCGGAAAAATTGTCAACTGAATTGGGTATGTTGACTAGGTGGGGGAACCTAGAGGGGTAAAACTCCTCCTCCTTCTGAAATCCTCATTTTTATCTGATTATAAGCCACAGATTCCCTCCCACCTCATTAAAATAAAATTCTCTCTGTGTTACTTATGTGGCCCTCGACAACTCAGACATTTTTGTTCCTTCTCTAAAAAAGGTTGTGCACCCCTATTTTAGGTAGATTTCGTAAGAAACACTACCTATTACATTCTCCCCTATGTTAGAATTTCTGAAAACTTTTTGCAGATCTATACCGATCATGACCCCTAGAACCCAAAACCACCACAGAGTTGAAAACTTTGTCTATCTATCTATCTATCTATCTATCTAGTATCTACCTACCTATATACACATATATCACTTTTTTATAGATACGATAACTTCCATAATTCTGCACAAATCTCTTCTAAACTGATACGTGAAATCAAGAAGCAGAAAATGGAAAGGATTTTTGTGAAAACAGAAAAAAAAAAAAAAACTTGATTTCTTAATTAGGATACATATCGAATCCGTTTAAACTTATTATTACTTCTAGGAAAAGGACCAAAAATTTATGTATTGCAGATTTTTGATATCATTAAAAATGGCCTGAAGAAGCGAAAAAAAACAGTGTTTTAAGAAGAAAAAAAATCCCAACTTCGTCAATTCACAAGATACGAAATCCACTTAAATTTATTATAAATCTTCTTAATATTGTCTACAACTTTTATATTGACAAGTTTTTGATAACTCTTACAGCACAAAAAAAAGAGGAGAGGGAGGGGGGTGAAGAAGAAAAAAATTCATAACTTCGTCAATTCACAAGGTATCAAATCCGCTTTAATTTATTATAAATCTTGTTAATATTATCTACAATTTTCTATTGACAAGTGTATGATAGGACCAACTCTTACACACACACACACAATAATAATAGAAAAAAAAATAATAAAATAAAAAGGGGGGTGTTGTAGAAGAAAAAAATTCACATCTCCGCTAATCTATACCACTAAGGCAACAAAAAAAGTATCATTGGCGTGATGAACATTTTTGAGAACCCTTAGAGGTGCCTGTATATAGGGTTGTATTATTAAACGTGCGCGTGCATCAATAAATAGAACGTCAGAATTTAAAACACAGTGTATGGTTCATTTAATGAAACAATCACCACACGGTGTAAATTTATTATATAAATCTTCTTAATATTATCTATAACTTTTGTAGTTACAAGTTTCTGATAAGATGAATCTACTAATGGGCGATATTACTAAAAATATTCTCAAAGGGGGAAAAAAATCGTGGTTGAAGAAAAAATTATCGTATTGACATGATTCTGATAAAACCAACTCTTACTGAAAAATGAAATTAAAAACTCGTCAAAAGCGACCAGATAAAATTGTTAAACTGTGTTTATCTTTCATCTTGATTTAGTTTTTGTTGGTGAAATTATAGTACTTAGCTTCAAAATCTATCTGTGCTTGCAGGCCTAGCCGGCAATGATTTTTTTTCTATTGTCCAAACTGTTTGAAAATGTTATCAGTTATAAACGCATATTATGGTTTTAAAGCATGTGTAAAAAATCCGTGAAAATATATTTTAATATTTAGTTGCGAGAGGGTTACCTGCTTTTTAAATAAGTGACGAATCTATCAACGTAATTACCAAGGCGTTCTTTATATTAAATTTTAAATCATATAAAATTCCATAAATACTGTAAAACCTGTGTAAATATAACCTGTCTATAACAAAATGCTGTCTTACATGAGAGCATCTCGTGGTCCCGTTGAAAGGTATACCATACAATAAGTAAGCAATTCAGGTACCCGGAAGGAGGGTTCTCCCCCGAGCATCGGAATGTCACTCCCGGAAGCTTTCTAATTTTGTGCTTATTAAAGTTGTAAAAGTGCAATTCCCACCCTAAAAGCTCCATTCTATCTACCACTCCGGGAGCATCAGTAATTTCTCCCGGAGAAAAGTGCCTAAATTCAACACAGCAGTTATACCTCGTAAGATGGTAACTTTCTAAAACGGAATATTTTTCTATCCTTTGCGAATCCATTTTTACAGTTTTTACTGTAAATGAATTTCTTGGAATATTGTATTATTAGTTTATTATTAATAAAGCATAAAAATTCAAGTATCCAGATTTTTCTACGGACAACGGTGGGGGAGGGGGGTGTCCACGGACAACTGGCTGATGACGCTGTTGTAGCAATCCTCAACAACATCCAACATTTTTGTGGATATCCATATTATCTTACCCATATTTACAAAAATTAATTTATGGATTGACAGCAAGAGGAAAGAATGTCACTTTTCAACTACTTTGGGAAGAGCTATAAACTTATACTGAATATGAATACGTAATATATATTTTTATAGGATCGTAAAAGTCTAAAAAAATGAAGAAGCAATTTTGCCCCTCTTGGAAAAACATTTGCCCGACCTGGAAGCATCGTCTAGCTACGGGCCTGGTGCCTCGGCGCAAGTCCTCGTGCTTCGGCGTAAGTCCTCCTGCAGTCAGCCAATCACAGACCGCAGTTACATTTGTTGTGGTTGCGCGCGCATCCACTTCTGTCTTAACTTACGGCTGCTTCCAAGCTGTCGTAAGATCGCGAGGCACCGTAATGCCGTTTACGTTTTGTTTATATCGTAAGTCTCTAAGTTGATCTTAAGTGAGGCACTGTAATCCCAGCCTTAATATCGCTCGAACCAAGAAGAAGAAGAAGAAAAAAAAAAGCCGATCTTCCTTAAACATTAAATATTCTTATTTTTAATCAGAGAAAGAAATAGTGATCACGGATTTAAATATCGTTGCAATATTCTATGTTATCCAAGCAATTTTGATTAAATGATGTAAGGGTATTTGTTACTTAATAAATTACATTTATTAATTATTACAAGGAATTTTATGAGTATTTTAATATATTTAAAAAAAATTTCTATCAGTTTTATTGTTTCAGCAGTGAAAATAGTAAAAAAGTGGTACTTAGTTATCCCGTCGACCAAAAATCTATCGCCAAACTATAAGATTAAATGCCAATAATGCTTGATCGTAAATGTCACATTCACTTGACTGTAAGCAAGTTACACGTGTTTATGTCATCAAGTGATTTTTATTTCGACGTTTTATTTGTATATTTATTAATGTTATACTAATTTATTTGTTCTTTCGTTATTTAAAATAAAAATTATGTCAATTTGTATAATTTGGCGAGTGTTTTAGCGATTTATATAATTTGGCGAAATTGGTCGGCGGGATAACTAAGTGGTACCAAATAAATTTGTGATATTGATGTTTTAGACTAAGCATGTGTTTTTTTATTTATATATTTTTATGTGTGTTGGTTTAACAGTTTTAAAGAGAAACACATTATATTAGTCACTTAAATAAATAGAACTTTACATTTACATTGATATGGACAGTTTATAATAACCCTTAACAGCTGTATTCGAATTAGCTGTCATTTCTAAGCTTGATCGGAATGTCAGCAGAATAGTAAACGTAACCATGGCGACATGACGTAATTTTGATGTTTGTTTACATATCTACCCTTCCCAGGTTGTTTCAGTTACGGTCAGAGTCAAATTTCAATTTTGGGCAGGGTATCAGAGTCCTCTGGCGAGCGACTTCATACATTAAACGCAAATCAGCCTGCCTGTAGTAGTATCTAAGTATGCCTTGAGCATGGCCTTTCTTCGTTAATATTAAAAAAACTGTCGTATACAAAAATATGGAAATCGGTGGTATTATAAAGAAATATTTGATAAAGACGCTGATGCAGACAGTTTTCGAATCGAAGAATTACTTTCAGAGATATTTAATGCTAAAGTTGGACAAAATCGTTCCATTAAAAAAGTTTTATTGGAGCAAAAACTATACATGAGAATTTAATCATTTTTAGATCATTTTATAGGTTATAAGTTCCCGGTGTGCAGATTGCATTTATTATTTTTTTTTATTTTACTATTTTTTGAGGTTTTATTTCTATTTTAAATTCAAATTTTCAGTATTTCGAGAGATATTTTTTACAAATTTAAAATATGTTATTAATTTAAACTGTTGCCAACTGTATAAACAGCGCAAACAATAATGTTTACTTCAAATTAAAAAATTATTTACACGGGACTATTGTAAACAGAAAAAAAATTAAATTAGAATAAAATGATTACATGTTAAAAGCAGGAAAATTGCGTCATAAGAACCATATTTACACTGGAATTTTAAAAGAGAAACAAAATGTTAAAATAAAAAAATCATTACTATGCGTTAAAACCTATAAATGGAGGAAATTACGTCATATTTAAAATGGCCAAAAATATGGCAAAACAATTTAAATTAAAAAATATATCTGCCCGAGACATTTACTTGATATTTTGAGATAATATTTTCAACTATTATCGTGAATTCGAAGACAGTGCAAATAATATTTCCTTCCAACAACAAAAGTATTTTCACGTGAATATTAATAAGAGAAATAAAACTTTGGTGTAAATTACGTCAGAATTAAAAACGATACATTTAAAATGAATTATTTAAAAGAACTATCTTATAGCGCTGTTAAAAAAATACCGGAAGACAATTACACTGTTTACTTAATTCATTTTACATTAGCTTATTTTCGAATGTTTAACTAATTTTTTTTAATTAAATACGAAAACAGCCATTGTATCTTTTAACAGCAGCAGATATGGTCTAAAAAATCCCCAATCCAAGAAAAACGAATGGAAACCCGTTTAAAGAGAGATCGCTACTGTTTTTTTTTTTTTTTTTTTTGAATTTTAATTCAATATTTTTAAAGCCGATCAAATTAGCGTGCTTTTTGGATTTTGGTGTCTCTGAACGGGGGTTGGCGAGCGTAGCTCGTAGGGGGCAGAGCCCCCTAGTAGTGAAAAAAAAACCTTGGTGAATGCAAAGCGCAAATAAACGATCACGCCGACATTTTAGATACTGTGACTCATAGAAATACTGTCCATAAAAGGGGGTTAAAAACATCATAACTTTTAAAGCCGTATAATAAAAAGTATATTTGGGGAAATATTTCTCTAATTTATTAAGGCTGTCGAAAATAGCTACTTTCTGAATTCATTTCTTTTTGGAAACGCATAAGATTGGCAGGTGTTCTCATTCAGAAACTATATAATCGAATAGTGTTATCCATTTTTTGATAAAAGCAATAGATCTTTGAGAAAATACTGTGAAAGTTAGCGTTTTGAATTGAATTTCCGGACGCGATAGCACAGGTGAGGAGAAAAACCTGCGGTCACGTGACAAGAATCTCTTATAACTTGATCATAATTTATTTATCAAAAAAAGGAAAACGCTATTCGATTCTAAATTGCTTCAATAGTCAGGCCTGTCAGTTTTATGACTTTTGAATTAAAAATGAGCCAGAAAATGTGTCAAACTTTCACGTTGTTGAGCACAGAATTTGAGAACCACCTTATATCTCCAAAGATTCCGCAAACAGAAGTTCATTATCGATATTAATAGAGGGAAAGGTGTAAAAACGGGCACCCCTCCCGAAGTGACCATTGGAGGTGCTGAAGACTGGCGGTCAGGATTGTATATATGATGCCACTTGTTGATATAAGATAATAAGAGAGCAGTTGGAACCATTTTTTTTTTTTTAAATAGTGTGAATGCAGCGTGAGTTATTGTGCGAATTGGTGTTTGTTCGGAACTCCAAACAGGTATCTGTAATCGCTTTCTTTTCATGTGCTTACAGGGATCTGTTTAGGAAGAAATTGGGTCCTTTAAAGGACCTTTCACAAAATTTTTCATATCAAAACAGGACCTTTCACAAAATTTTTCAAATCAAAACAGGACCCTTCACAAAACTTTTCACCTTAAAACAGGACCCTTCACAAAATTCTTTTTCTTAAAAATAGGTCTTTTACAAATTTTTTCAGTTGAAAACTAAATCTTTCACAAATTTAATCATTTAACAGTGAAATCTGGCCTGTCATTTTTACATGCATAAAGAAAATATATGTATTTTACATACATATATCTTCTTAAAAACATTTTAAAAAGAACTTGAATATAACGATCATTTTTAATTCACCAAATTAGATCTAGATTTTTCACAATGGACTTTACCTATGTGACGTCAGCCGCGGGTAAACAGAAGGAAAACACCAATAGGCGTGAAGAACATTTTAACACTGTTTCTCCTTTGTCCAATAAACAGTCCTTTTCAGAAAGAAAATTCCCGCAGAGGCGTGGCTGTTGCCATTCGTGGGTAAAAAGCTGTTCACAATTTCACAAAAATAGGACCCTAAGAGAAAAGTGTGGACAGACCCCTGCCTTATAGTTAGTTTAAAATCATTTCAGAGTGATATTGGGAAAGCGAAGGCTACTTTTAGAAGCACGTCTTTAGGTTACATGTGAAGATGCCCATCTTTTTTAGTTGGGGTTGGTGTAAATATGGGCTCCCTCTTTTTCGAATTATCTTGATATACAAGCACATTTAACTCTAGCTATGCTAATTGTTGAGGCTGCTGAAACACAGCAATGTTCCCCGGGAACTTTAAATGTAGTTTCTTCGGTCGACATTTCTCCAGTCCCCAACATGAAGAAGAGAACCACTACTCGTGGACGCAAAGCAGCAAGGTTCAGCGTCATCTCTGGATCACCATGCAAGGATCAGTTGACCAAGTCGCTTGACAAAAGTGCTCTCAAGAAGACAGCCTTGAGTTTTTCCGGAGTAAGAGACAGGGCAGGGGTCAGGGATAGGAAGGCCAAAGAAAAATCAACCCACGAAAGATACGATTTATCCTCTGACTCATCACTGACCCTCCCCTTGTGGACAGTGATGATGATATGAACCTGCATATCAACGATGGGACGAAACCAGTCTCGAGTGATGCAACTTGCATCTTTTGTGACTGAAAACCACTCGAAGAAAAGTGTGGGTTAAATGTGCTATGCGCCAAATGTAGGCACACTTAGATTGCGCCGGGCTGAAAGAGCCAGTTATGTTTTCGATTTCTGAAAATATTTTTTTTTTTTCTGTAATAAATAAATTTTCTACCATTTTGTATTGTTTTATCCTGTTCTAAAACATTTTAAACTAGTTTTTATGACCTTTTTTGGAGAGGACCCATATTTGCACCCCATTTTAGGTAGATTTCGTAAGAAATACTACCTATTGCAGTCGTTACCGTGGTGCGACTTTTAAAAAATTCCTTATATATATATATATATATATATATATATATATATATATATATATATATATATATGTGTGTGTGTGTACTAAATTTTGTCCGCACGATAAAAGTCGCAATTATGCACGGGTCGTCTTCAAACTCGCCAACAACTTTGAGATGGCTAATATCTCGGCGGGGATTGAAAATGGGCAAAATCGGCCCAAGGGAATGGAAATGGGCAGAGTTCAAAATTTTGAATACCGTCTTAACATGATTCTGATAAAACTAGCTCTTACACAACAATGACAGGAAAAAATAAATATTTTTCGTTATAGCAGTTGAGTTGCCAACAATTAAAAAAAAAGCAATAAAATTCTCACCACATCAAATGCTTTTCTATTGCAAGATTTTCACGTGAAAAACTAAATGAAATAAATAGTTTGGCGAATTGAAAACAAATTGAATATTACGTCATAAGTTTTCTAGAGCAAGATTTCCTCATGAAAACTCAAAATGAAATAAATAGTTTGACGAATTAAAAAAACAAAACAAAATATTGCGTCATATTGGAAATAAAATGAACCTCAGCAGGTGAATATGTAACGTCATGTGAGTTTGAAGAAACATATTAAAATATGATAAAAACCCGACTATGGAAATATTAACTTATTTTAACACTTTGAGATTCTCTGAATTTGCTTTAGCTATTTTTTAAACCTATTCCATATACATGCGTGTGTGTATTCGTGTATCTTAGAATTTTCACAAAATGTTTAGCCCCCTAGAGCTCATTCTTAATGAAGGAACTGGCTTTATCTCTAATCTTGATTTCAGTTTTGTTGATGAATTTAGTACTTAACTTCGAAATCTACCTCCGCCTGTAGGCCCGAGCCGGCAGGGATTTTTTTTCTGATGCTTTTTTCAAAGCTTTATGTAAATCTTCGTTTTTGAATTGAAATAACTGATATTAATCATCGTTTTGCATCCTCTCATTTAGTAAATTTGTTATAGTTGTTGATGAAGCTCAAAAATCTAAAAAAAATTTAAATGAAAGTCACTTTAAGTCAAAAACAAAAGAGAGTGCCCATATTTAAACCTTTTCCTCTATTTTTACAAAACATAAGCCTGCCCGACACATCCTGAGAACAATTAAGTTCAGCTCTGGCATGGCTCGACTATGTAGAAAAAAAATGTAAGCCTGATCTCGGCCCGGCACGAGTCTGCTGAAAAAAATTAAGCCCGGTCTCAAACATGATGTAACTGTTCGATGCTTATCTCTACGCTGCAAAATATTATATTTCTGTATTTATGTTGTCAAAGTCGCATCGGCTCGTGACGCACATTTATATTTATTCTCGCGAAAGTCATATCCATTGAAAATGGTTCATATTTTATCAGGTTCGTTTAAATTTTTATATCAGGCCGATAGGCTCGCTTAATTTTTTTTTTATCGATCGGTAGCTGCCATTTAATTTTTTTATCGGCCCGACCTGGTAGGTCCGTTTAAATTTTTATATCAGGCCGTTAACCCCGCTTAATTTATTTTATCTGTCGGTAGTTGCCGTTTAATTTTTTTATCGGCCCGGCCCGTCGAAAAAATTGTCCTAATTCTACCGGCCCGTTTGAAAGTTCGCCTTCATTTTGTCGGACCGGGTACGGGCCTCAAATGAAGCCCTTCAGACCTCTAATGTAGGCAGATACCCTAATTAGTCAACACATAATGTCTTGAAAATTTTATTAAAGATTGTAAAATTCAACTGGATGCAAGAACCAGATATAATCCGAAGGCGAGAAAGAATTAGAGGTCTTCACGGGTTCGGGATCGGTCCGAGGACCGCACCCCGGCCGGCCTGGCAGAATTAGGGCAATTCATTCAACTGGACTGCCGGCCGATAAAAAATAAATAAATAAACGGGCCTACCGGCCCGATATAAAAATTTAAACGGGCTCTATAAATTATGAACCCTTTTCAATGAATATAACTTTCGCGAGATTAAGTATAAATGTTGTCACGAGCCGATGAGATTTTGACAACATCAATACAAAAATGTAACATTTTCTAGCGTTTATATCAGCATCGAACAGTTACACACTCTCAGAAATTCTTTCTTCAATTCACGGAAATATTCCTGGCAGCATTGCTACCGGAATATATCCGAGAATGTCCATTTCTTTTTCCTCTGTGACAAGAAAGAAAAAATCCGCCAATTGAAGAAATTTCCGTTATTTTTTCCGCTCTAGGCCAGAAAATTTCTGTAATTTGAAAAGAGAAGTTAAAAAAAAAAAAAAAATCCTCTCTCTTTCTCCCGTGAATCACCTAGGCCAGGGAGGGCGAACCTTTTTAAGTGCGCGTGCCAAAAATTCCTAAACAATATCAATCGAAATTGCAATGTGCCAGATTTCTACATAAAGAGCAATTGCAACATATGTTGCTTAAACGAAACACTGGTTAATCGAATCAGTCGCTTTCATGTATTAAATTTAAAAAATCAAAATGCGATTTTCCTTTAGATTGGAATCTGACAAAATTTTATGAATTTGACTTCGAAATATACTTAGTTTAAGTGGCACGTACTTTAGTAATCTTTTGCATCTTTAATGGAGCATTTAATTTAAAATTATATAAATTTCATTAAAAAAAATGTATGGATAATTTAATATGTAGACTTTTGTTGCTGTAATTATGAATGTGAATGCCTCATAGCTGGCTCATATTTTGTTATTTTCGCAAAATACATGGCAAAATTGGATACACTTATTATTTTATTGTAGGAAGTAGAAAAAAAGGTAATTAGTTAATTCATACAATAAATAATTGCTTTATTTGTGCTACTCCTAGTCTGTACGCAGTGTTTTATGTAATATAATACAAAAAAAAAAAATCCATATAATGATTTTCAAATTTAAATTTTTAGCGTGCCAGAGAAATTGTTGTACGTGCCAGTTTCGGCACGCGTGCCATAGGTTCGCGCTCCCTGACCTAGGCGTTGAATCTGGGACCACGGATTTCGAATCGAGTATTTTAACTACTTAGCCAGCGAGTGCTTTGTGCAGTTGCATTATTAAACGTGCACGTGCCTCAAGAAAATAAAAACAGTCAGAACGTATTAAAATATAGTGTGTGGTTCATTTAATGAAACAATCACCAATATGGCTTAAATTTATTATATAAATCTTCTTAATATTATCTACGATTTTTGTAGTAACAAGTTTTTGATAAGATGAACTCTACTAATGGATGATATTACTATAAATATCGTCAAGAGATGAAAAAAATAGGGGTTAAAGAAAATTGTTTCGTATTAACGTGATTCTGATAAAACCAACTCTCACAGAAAAACAAGAAATAGTGTGTTTATAAAGTCCCGGACCCATTTTGATGTTTAATAACTCATAAAATAATAAAGATAGATTAAAATTAATAACATAAATGGTTAGATAGACTCAAAAAGTTTCATGACCCTTGTCAATGAACTTCCACGTGTGCCCCCTTCATCGCACGGAGAATATCAAATCGATAGTCAATTTCACGCCAGGTAGCGGCAAGGGTACTTCTTTGAATGACCATTTTCCAGGAAGGATTGGGCGAGAAGATCCAATTCCTTGGCCACCCAGATCACCTGATATAACGCCGCTGGACTTTTTCCTTTGGGGATTTGTAAAGGACAATGTTTACAGGAGGAGAGTGTCGAACATTGATGACTTAAAAGACAGAATTACAACCGCAATAGCCTCTGTGGATGCCGACATGTTTGCAGCTACCTAGCGTGAAATTGACTATCGACTTGATATTCTCCGTGCGACGAAGGGGGCACACGTGGAAGTTCATTGACAATGGTCATGAAACTTTTTGAGTCTATCTAACCATTTATGTTATTAATTTTAATCTGTCTTTATTATTTTATGAGTTATTAAACATCAAAATGGGTCCGGACTTTATAAACACCCTGTATATATTTTTTAAAAAAATAGACAATTCCTACTTAGGTCAATAAGAGAAATTTTTTTCTTCCATATAAAACTAAAATTAATTAATTAAATTTAATCAATGAATTAATATTCGAAAAAAACTGTATTAACATCAAGTGTCATCCACTACATGTTTAAAAAATGTATTTGAACTTGAGTGGATGAATGATAAGTATTTTATTAATGATTGAAAAATTGAACAAGATATAGGGACACTAATAGTAGTGTGATCTAATAATAGGAATTAAATAAAATAAAGAAACTTGTCAAAAGCGGACAGATAAAATAGTTAAACTGGGTTTATGTCTAATGGTGAAATTAGTACTTAATCCCTTGAGGGGCAAGTAATTGCGTTTCTGTAATGTCGAATTCACACCGGAATCTGCAAAAAGATTTATTGCACAATAAGGAAAAGCAATTTTACGACTTTTTTTATTCCACCAAAGTTAGAAAAGTAAAATTTAATAAAACTTTTCCGGTGGAAATCTTCATTAATCGTAGGTGGGATAAAATGTATCCCACCGCCCCTCAAGGGGTTATCTGCGAAATCTACCTGTGCTTGTAGGTCGAGCCGGCAGGGATTTTTTTTTTCTTTTATTCTAAACTACATTAATCTTTTAATGAATCCTTATTTGAATGTTGAAATGTCCAATAGTCATAAGTAATCGATAATGTTACTATTGTATATTTTCTGTCTTGCGAACGCATCGTAATTTCAATTCCTACTATTAGCTCACACTCTCCCTATATTTATTTATTTATATATTTATCTTGTTCAAATTTTCAATCGTTAATAAAATACTCATTATTCATCCTATCAAGTTGAAATAAATTTTTTAAAACTTGTACTGGATGACAATTGATGTTAATACAGTTTTTTCAAATATTAATTAATTAATTAATTTTAGTTTTGCATGGGAAACGAAATGGCGGCCATTGGTTATTGAAGGTCAATGAAAGTATTTTCATTAAGGGGTTACCATAGAAGGGACCCTGTTCTGTCGCCAAATACCGCCAAGTTTGTCGCCAACTTGGCGATATAGCAAAATGAGTCGCCAAAAGTGACGCCAACATGGCGATATCTCTAATATTTCGCCAAATTCCCATAGAGTTCCATTGTAAACCTACTTGCTTATAGAAAATCAACAAATTGAGATATTTTAATGCAACAAAAACTAATATTAGCTTAAGGGATTATATTAAAATTTTCTTTGATGGCCTAAGTAGGAATTGACTTTAAAAACAAAATTTTTATATTACTTGTTTTAAAATATACTGTAAAATTATCCCATAAATATGTATGCAGTACTGTTTAAAAGAGTCTTCATCGTATGCTAAGAAAAATCAGATTTTTTTTTGTAGAAATTGAGTAGGGCTGGATCGAACCTGGGTTGATTTATTTTTGTACGAGCCAGGCGTGAAATATATAAACGTGCCAGGCCGAACTTTTAATTTTTACACTGGGCCGGGTCAAAATAGCTTTCGTTCGGGTTGGGCCCAGACAGTAGCGCCAACTTATATGGGCCCATAGGGCACGAGCCACCCAATAATTTGATCTCTCCGCCCACCCAATTTCAATTGATTTAATTCGTAATGTATATTTTTAATTATTTAATCGCTGAAATGAACTTCGTTTTATGAACGTTCTCAAAATATTTTTGTTTGGAAAATAGTAAGGACATCCATTAGATATACAGGAGCACTGAATATTCCTTCAGCGGATGTAGAGTTAAATTTCGCACAAAAACAAATTTCCTGTCTATTTTGCCATCTGTTTTGATGTCTTGAATTGATAAAGCAGTTAGGTGACTAAAATGTAATGCTTTTCTTAACATTTAGTTTTTTGCACTTTCAATAGTTAGCAATTCCGATGTTATTTAAAATAAATATTAATATATTTATAAGAAAGAAGTTATAAGAATATAATTTAATAAAATTATTTATAAAATTATAATAATTTAAAAATTTGCTTAGAAAAAACATCATTTCATTTCGAATCATCATCTTTAGTAGTCATTCGCTCCCCCCCCCCCTTCTCTCTCTCCACACACATACACACTAATACAATGTTCTCACTGGATACCTTAAGATTAAGGCTCCTATAATACGGGCTGACTCACGCCGCCATTTAATTGCCAGTAGGAGAAAAACGATTGGCCACGACGCGTGGGCAACAATCGCTGATTGGTGTAAGTGGGAAACAAAATGTTTGACGATTCAGCCTATATTATAGGAGCCCTACTTAAGATATCTCAGGCCGCCGAGCTCTCTGAAGTAATATACATATCTGAAACGTGCTGCCCTCCGAGAATTGGATGCCTGTTCACATCGAAAAACTTATCTAAGATATCTCAGTAGTGTCACTGTGTCTGTGATCTGAAGAAAAGTAAAGTAGCGCATGCGCTTAAAATAAAAACGGCCGCAACAGCCAATCGGTAAAAGCGAAGCTTAGCCAACAAGAGTGAGTGGTCGTTCCTGTATCTAGCCGAAGTAAATCGGAACTCACTGATCAGACGATTACAGCTTCTATGCCAATCAGCGATCGTTACCAGTGTCAACACGCTCATCGAGGTATACTATGTTCACACTACGATACTTAAGATATCTTAGGCCGCCGAACTCTCTTAATTTTGAGGTGGTACCCTTCCGGAATTGGAAACCTGTTCACATGGAAAAATTCACTTAAGATAACTCAGTGAACGTCACTGTGTTGTTTGCGCATGCGCTTAAGATAAAAACCCCCGCAACACCCAATGAGTTAATGCGAAGCTTTACAGCCAGCGAGAGTGAATGGTCATGACTGTCTATAGCCCGAAGAAAGTTGAAACTCTCTCAGAGAGTTTCTGGAACTCCCTCAGAGAGTTCGGAGGTTTAAGATAGTTCCGATAACGCAGTGTGAACAGGGTATTATACTATGTTCACACTACGATACTTAAGATATCTTAGGCCGCCGAACTCTCTTAATTTTGAGGTGGTACCCTCCCGGAATTGGAAACCTGTTCACATGGAAAAACTCACTTAAGATAACTCAGTGAACGTCACTGTGTTGTTTGCGCATGCGCTTAAGATAAAACCGCCCGCAACACCCAATCAGTTAATGCGAAGCTTTACAGCCAGCGAGAGTGAATGGTCGTGACTGTCTCTAGCGCGAAGAAAGTTGAAACTCTCTCAGAGAGTTTGTGGAACTCCCTCAGAGAGTTCGGAGGTTTAAGAGAGTTCTGATAACGCAGTGTGAACAGGGTATTACTCCGCCCACTGTCTCAAATAGAAGTGTCTTTCCAAGGGCGTAGGAACCGGGGGAGCTGTGGCTCCCCCTGGAATATTTCAGACGGGCTCAGCTCCCCCGGAAGAAATTCTCGCACCACATCTGTTTACGATACATTGCTGAATTAAAAAATAAAGTATACTTTTTCTAGGAAATTCACACAATAAACAACAAAGAGAAGAGAGAGAGGAGGTGGTGAGCACACTTGTTTGTGCCTTCACCCTTTTTCTTATTATTTACAACCCTCCCGATTTAAAAAAAAATGGGGGGGGGGGGCTTATATAGGTCTACTACAATTACCTGCACCGATAACATATTTATAAAGGGGAGGCTTTTAAAATTGATTTGGAAGAGATTTGTAAAGAATTTGTAAGCAAAACAGCAGAAAGCACTTTAATTTTTGGTAAATGGAAGTGGGAGACGCCTTACATTTGAATATTGCATTCGGGATCGGACATAAATTAAGTTTCTATGTATCAAGTATATCTATTAAAGAATATTTTAACTGGATTAAAGAGTTGGTGATCTTTTGATATGCTTCTATTTTATACTTCTGTTTCTGAAACATGCAACACTATGAAGGAACCCTCCAAAATGAACGAAATGATCCGCGCCACTAGCTTTCCGCAATATGCCACTGCTCCCCTTGTTTGTACAAAGTTCGTACGCCACTGTGTCTTTCTTCGGCTTCACGACAAAATAAATAAGAAAAATAAGAGTTTTCATTTTGTTTTTAATATCATAAGCGAATAAAGCATTAAATGTAATAGCATTGACAAAAATAAACAGATTTTAGTTGTAATGTTCTCTAGCCATATTACACCCAGAAATTGAAACAGAACTTAATACTCACAAATTAAAAAAAAATCTGCTTAATATTTTTATTTTACCCAGCACTAAAAACACATGAAGCATTATGCAATACCAAGATTATTACACATGGCATATTTTTACAAAGTTTCTAAAAATGCATTTGTTCTTAGAGTTTCAATTTAAATAAATTCATTTGATTTTACAAAAACACTTGCAAAAATAATCTTGTAAATAAAATCCAAAGTCATTCTGAAATTAAAAAAAAAAATCTTTCACTTTCATGGCGGCCAATATAAATAATAAATACACGATCGATCGTCTACGTGTTCACTATCAATCAAACTGTGTGGGCGTGTATGTGACCATGATGAAGCTCGCTGATTGGTTTAGAAGGTGTAATCGTCTTAGCAATATGCATGTCTGAAATATGCGGGAGGGCACCACTTCAAAACTGGCGGTCTAAGATATCTTAAGTTTTTAGTGTGAACAGGGTATTAGGGAGAAAAAATTATGTTATTTTACTCAAAAATTTTTGAGCTCACAGAAATTTTTTGAAAAGTTGGTGCTACAGGGCCCAGACCTAGAAATTCCGGCCCGTGCACCCTCTAGAAGGAATAAATAAATATTGCAGCAAAAATAAGATATGAGATAACAATCTTTTATTTTGTGTTACTAAAAATATACAGAACGATTTCGAATAATAAATTTTAAATATCATAAAAAAACGAAAATTGGAAATTTCCGAAGGTGGTGGTGGTGGTGGGGGGAACACAATTTACCTATTTATTTATTTACTGTTATTTCAAAATAACATATTTTGCGAAGTAGTTTTCAAATACCTATTTTTAGGGTTTTGTTTATCTGGCGAAATTCTATTCGTCTCACTCTTCTGTCTGTCTGTCACTAAGTCCATTCTCAGAAACTGTATTAGAGAGTTAGAGCGAGCATATCAACAAGTTGTCGCCATGAATGTATCTGCAAATATCACAGATTTTCTTTTAAAATAGCATTTTAATGCAAAAGAAAAGAAAAGAAAAGACGATTTCTGTTCCCCTTAATTCTTATCAAAATAGCATTAAAATCAGTGTTGGGTATGAGCGCGTTCACTGAACGAAAACTCATGAGTTTCGTTCAATTTCTGTGAACTTTGAGTTGAACTTGACTCACTTTTTGATAAACGAACGTGAGCTGAACGAAAACTCAAAAAATCCGTGAGTTTGAACGAAATTTACAACTAAAACTCACTTTTTTTCATAATTTATTTAAAAATTTTCCAGCCGTTAAGAACACGTTTTTTCCATTCAAATGCCATTTAGAGACCTACACGGACTAGGGACGTGTCGAATCTGATCATAGCTTTTACTGTGTCGCGCCCGGGTCTTGCTTTCTCTGCAGGCTCGATCTATGCCGAACCAGACACTTTATTCTTCCTTTCATTCTTTCTCCGACTGAAATTTACCGGCCCCACACTATCCTGCTTGAATGAAAATCATTGACCCACCCCTGTCTGACCCGTGTAAAAATTTGTTTAAGGAACGGCTTCCTTGGCTCAAGAATTTTTTCCTAAAATACATATTTTTTAAATTACTATTATTCTATAATTGAAATTCTCTTTAAAGAATAGTACACTGTTTCTTTATTTACTGTTTCTGTTTGACTTCTGTTTCAGGTTCGTGTCTGTTTCGGATTGGGTTTTGACTCGCGGTTTGAATTTGGGTAAACCGTTTTTTCAAAAGAATGTCGAAAATAAAAAGGTTAAAAATCTATATGCAATAAGACATACATAGCGGACACACACACAGAAAACGGATACTTCTATTTAGCAAACACTTTCCAATTTTTAACACAATTATGTATTTGTATTATACGCTTTTACCGCTGTATACTACACATCTTATAATTTATAGACACGTCTAAGTGTGCATAAACTCTCGCAAACGCTGTGCATGTCAAAATCGAATTGTTAAATGATATTTTCAACATTATGAGAAAAGAAAAAATGGTTCTTAACTGTACCATAAAGAAAGAATAATCTATAATTGCGTTTCATATATACATTTTATTTCACAAGCAGTAAATTGAATATACGCTCATACGGATGAAATGCTTATGTATTTTCATCCGGAACATAATTCTGCTCAAACTTTTTATGAAAATCCCAACAACCCGATTAGCAAAAAACTTAAGTCTGAACCCTAAGAATTATTGTAGAGTGAAACCAACCCACAGAAAGAAAATAGAATCAGAGATCTGCACGGGCCGGCCCGTGTCCCCGAAGCCCGAGTCCGGCCCGGGTGTTCGGTCCTATTTTCATTCACGGCACTCGGGCCATACTTTTTTTCTGAAGGCTCGGGCCCTTCTTTTTTCCTGAAGGTTCGGGTCGGGCCCGGCCTAGCTTATTTTTTCTGTACAGAGCCAGGACTGGTTTCATTCCTAGTCTTTAAGGCCCAAAATTTCAGTCTTAGTTTTGACCCAGCCCGTATGAAAATCATTCTCGGCGTAGCCTGGTCCATTCAAAGGTCAGTAAAATTAGGTTTGGCCCAAAAAATTTTTCAAAAAATCCATACATTTTTGAATCGCCATTATACTACTATTAAACATTAAAATTCATTATTTTTAAAGAATAGTAGATTTCTACGCTTATTAAAATATAGTAAAACGTTTGAAAAAGAACATGCCTATGACGGAATCTTGTTTTAAACTGAAAAAGTGTTCATCCATGCAAAATTAATACATATTACATTTATAATATTATAATACATTTACACTTGCTAAGAAGGAAACTTGTCTCCAACGCATTTTTTTTTCTTTTCTAAGTAATTCCGCCTTAGATTTTATTATAGCATTTTTCAGATTTTTAACACTTCAATACATGAATTAACAATATTAATGATAACTGAAACATTTACATACAAAAAATAGAGATTCATTAAAAAAATGAATATCGCACCCTGCGGCACTTCTATAAAAAGGAATATTATGAATATGAAAAAGAAAGTTAAGATAAATATTTTTGGCTTGAACTCCTCGTACGAGACAATTTTTTAACCAAATCGACTTAAAAATCAATGTTTTGTAGAAATTCACTCGGGTCGGGCCGAGATTTTAACTCTTTTCGGGCTGGACCAGGCTCGAGTCGAAATTTTAGATGTTATACCGGGCAGGGTCGGACTCGGGCCGAAATTTTAACTTTTTAACCGGGCCCGGCCAGGCCAATATTTTTTTGTGCGGGCCGGGCCGAATTTTTTTCTATAAGTCAGGCCGGGCCCGGGTCTGGGAATTTCGGCCCGTGCTGACTTCTAAATAGAATAACCACGCCCCGAACAGCAACAACAAAAAAGTTACAACCCGATCCAATGCAGGACTCTATTCAACGATCCCGAGTTGTTTGCTATTCAAAGGTTTTACTATATTTGAATATTAAAGAATAATAATAAATATGTACATTTCTTTCTGTAAAAGATAAAATTGGTATTAAACATATAATTATGGATTATTTTCAATGATTGCATTAAAAATGATTTATATTTCTTTCGTTTTGTGTTCGATTCGATCGGGTTGCGGATTGAAGTATCTCGAGTTCGAAACAGGTGCGGCTTGAAATATGTGGGGTTGCGATCATCGAAAATTTTTATGTCGGGTTGCAAGTCCAGAAATTTTTTTGATGGATTCGGGTGGGGTTGATGGTAGACTTGACTTCAAATGAAATGTTTGGGTTCGGTTCGGGTACAACCCGATCTGCTCAGAACTCTACTTGGCCTCCTGAAGTGTCTGTTTAAGATAAATATTAAACTTATAAACATAAAAAGAAAAACATAATTAAAAAATTGTTTCCCACAGGGTGTTGAGGGCGCAAACTTCTCATTCTTGGTTTTTTAAGTGTTTAATATTTTTTGCGTCATTTACGACGAGTAAATTTTACTATAAATTTAATTCATCAGAGATAGTCCCGAAAATTTATTTGAAGTCAACCCGATCCAAACACGACAAAAAAAAAAAAAAAAAAAAAAAAAAAAGCTAGATCTGCAACCAGACTTGAATGCGCCAAAATAATTTTCGGCGACCAGCAACCCGAATCGAACCCGAAATGAAAGGAAAGTAAATTATGTTTTACTGCAATTGTGAAAAGTAATCTATAATTATACCTCCTCTGCCAATCTTATGTTTTCTTTTTTTTTTTTTTTTTTTTTTTTTTATAGAAAAGAGTACAAATATTTAATATTCAAATATTCATAAAATTCATTCTTTAACTATTCAAATATATTAAAACCTCTGGATAGTAGAGATGGTGGGATCATTAAATAGATTTCCTACGTCGGATCAGGTTGTCCAGAAATTTCTGTTTCTGGCCTTAATGTTATTAGTTTTCGTTAAGTTATTTATACAATTTCGAGTTTTATCAATTTCATTGTTCACTATTCATGTTTTATCTGGTGTGTATTATTTAATATGAATAACTCTACAAAGAAGATTATTAAAATGTTCAAACTAAAATTAGATAAAGTCTTCAGGTAAAAAATTCTTTTAATTTCGTTTAAAGTATCATTGATATAAAATCTCATAGATTTTATTCTGCAAAAGGATATCTTAAAATTGAGGAAAAAATATTTATCCAAATTTATTTAATTGTAAGGTTCTGGTTCTCTTTAAAGAGCATTTTGTGTTTTACTTTCTGCCATGGTTAAATTTTGACAGATAATCTCTTTATATATTTATATATATACGTTTCTTAATCACCAAATTTCACAATGACACAACAAAACGGAGCAGACAGCTTTTCTATTGTAGAAATCTTCGTGTTATTGGCTTTCAAACTACATGTTATTTCATTGTGGGAAGGGGCGGACAAACGTTTACATTCAAGCTGATTATTTTCGGTGAATTCTTCCCAAAAGCGCAAAAACAGAACTCAGAATGGGTATAGAGCCTCGAGGTACATGATCTTCGGGGCCTTTGATTGTTTGTAACTTCATCTGTGTTCTTGATACACGGGTATCATAAAAAACGTAGTGATTCTACCTCCCTGGCACCGTGACGATTTTCGAGCAACGGGAGGTCACAGATAGCTTTTGTGACAGCACTATCCCTCCAATTCTGCATACCCCTTATTTAAACAATAAAAGCAGAGACTGAGAATTGGCCGTATACTCTCATGGATTTTACAGTAACAAGAATATCTTTAAAATAAATCTTGCATGAGCAAGGGATTACAAATCGATATATGGAATTTGATTTAAAAAGCTGCATTAATTTTAACTAATATAAAAGAAAGAAAAGAAAAGGGAAATATAGTGTCTTTTCAAAGAATCTTTTCTTTTTCTTTTCGTTTTTTCTTTTTCTTTCTATTCTATTCCTTTTCACAATTTTTAACACCGTGATTTAAGAAATTAAAGATATAAATTGAAAGATAAATAAAAATAAGTGAATTACTGCCTCAAATGTCTCTCAGTCGTAAAAAATATAACAAAATAGAAATACAGTCAAGGATCTATAATCTGCACTCCCGTAATCCGCAATTTCCTATAATTCGCATTGCTTAATGAATGTAAACAATTAAACAAATTTACAAATTCTTGATCCAAAAATGATTTTTTAAAAGAAATATCTGAAAAATTTAAATATAAAAGTGAATACAATCAATTTTTTAATACAAGAATTTGAAAAATGCTAATTTTGAGATAGCATATTAAATTAATTATTATATATCATATTTAAAATAGTGTCCAGAAATAAGAAAATGACATATAATCCATAATACTCCATAATCCGCAATATTCCATAATCTGCACAACCTTTGGTCCCAACTTGTGCGGATTAAAGAACTTTGCCTGTAAATGCATTTTATGAAGAATGGAGTTGAGATTAATTTTTATCCCATTTAATTTTAGAAAGCAATGACCCGAAATCTGGACTATAGATTGTAACATATGAACAACTGTGTAAAATTTATAAACCTCAGAACATCTAATTTATTTTAAATTAATGAAAGCTGTAAAGAAACTTAAAACATGCTAAAGTTTTTCCTGATATATATATGTATATGTGTATTTCAGTAATAAAATTTCGATTGTTTATAAGCAAAAAAAAAGAAAAAGAGAAATCCTTTAAGGAAATTACCCATGGAAAAAAAAAAAAAAAAAAAGGTTAAAGATATTCATTTTCTGGGGTAATTTTTTTTTTTTAAATGCATTCCATTTCAATAGGTTTAACATTAATGAAGAGAATTTAAGATCTCACTCACAAATACCCTTAAACAAATAAGCATAAGAGTAAAAATAGTTTTTTTTTATAAACACTTTTTTATAAGCATATAATGCTCATCTTGAAAGTTAAGCCTTATCTTTTGACAGCAATTCATGTTTTTTCCTAAAAATTTCCGTTATAATACATTAATTTGGCGTGGGCACCGAACTCAAGTATGAAATATTCACCCTTATTTTACGTGCTTGGTGGAAAGCGCAAGCAAGTGAATTTATTGAAAAATATATAATTTTACTTGTGATTTTTAAGGCTGTTGTCCAAAGGAGCTACTTTCTGTGACATTTCTGAAATTTTTTTTTCGTAAATGCATGAAATTGGCTAGTGTTCTTGTTCAGTAATTATGTAAAGGAAATGGCATTTTTCATTTTTTGGTAAAGCCAGAATATCTTCCAGAAAATACTGTCAAAGTGCGAGTTTTGAACCGGATTCCCGGCACAGCAACGAATGAAAGGGAAAGAACTTGTTGTCACGTCATAAGAATCACTTATAACCCATTTATGAAAAAATGAAAAAGGCTATTCGATTCGAAATCGCTTCAGCAGTCAAACTTGTCAATTTTATGCTTTTACTTTTAAAAATTAGTAACAGAATGTGTCAGAAAGTTTCGTGCTGTTGAACAGGAAATTTGAGAATGAGTTAAGATAGAACAATAAGAAATAAACAAAATAAACATTATTTAAACTATCTTTTTAGGATATCTAAATTGATTTCTCAATGTGCAATCGTAAATTAAATAATGGTAAACTGTGATTATTAATAAAAGGGTATTATTATTATTAAATCACACACTTCCTTTTTTTATTTATAATGATTTTTGTTACTTTTAATTAAGCCTTTAAAATGTTTCATTGTTGCAAATTGACAGTCATTCCGTATAGTTCGAATTTTATTGGCGCATAACTAAATTTATTATTGTTTCACCTCGTACAGAGTAGATCCGTAGACAATTTTTCTTTTGCCCCGGTAAAAATGTTTAAGTTTGGCCAAAACTGCTCCGAGCACAACTCGACCCGTTCCAAAAAATTATTGATCAAACACGGTACAAAAACTAAAACTTCGGGCTAGCCTGCACAAAAAATTAATTGGCTCGGCTAGACACACGCCTATAAGGTTAAAATTGTTTTGTACGAGAAGTCCTAACTGAAAATACTTATTTTATCTTTTTACAATATGTTTATATTCTTCATTTAAAATAAAGTTTTCTGAACTGTGGTATTTATTTTTTAATACATCTGGTTATATGTGAATATCAGTTACCATTAATATCGTTAATACACATTCTATGGCTTGGAGATTTAAAAATTTTAAAGTCTATACAATAAAATGTTCTAAGACGGAATTGCATAGAAAAAAAGAAAAATCCGTTATGGGCTGATTCCCCTATGAGCATTGTCTGTTGTAAATGCATTGCATTCTTTTCACAAGTGCTGTTATTCTAATTTTAAATAGATCGACATTTTTATTTTATTTCATTAAACACGGGGTTCCGTCACAGGCAGTTTTTTTTTCTCAGGTTTTACCGTATTTTAATTTTATTGCCTAGAATTGCATCTACCCACCTTAAAAAATAATAAAAATAAATATATCAATTTTAATTATGGAATAATAGCGATTTAAAAATACGTGCATTTAAAAAAAAAAAAAAAATTGGGCAGGGCCAAATTTTACTGATATTTTTACTGGACAGGCCAGAGCCATACCACCGATGCAATGATTTTCATACGAGCTGTGTTGGAACTGGGACTGAAAATTTCTGCCTGTTCAGACCTCAAGACGAATTCAGTACAGCCCCGACTTGGGCCGGAAAATAAACCCAGTCCCGGCCATCTCGGTCTGAAGCTTTAGAAAAAAGTAATCCTCAAACCCAGCTTGGACAGAGTGTCGGAAAGGAAAGTTGGGCCGGGCCCATGAAGACACTTACATCGAATAATCAGAAGATTACTCATAAAATTTTGTAAATTTGGACAATAAAGTTCTAATTTTTTTTTTTTTTTTTTTTAACGAGTTTTTAGTGAACTTCGCTCACTTTCATAGATGAGTTTGAGTTGAGCGAGTTCGTTTGAAAAAAATTTGAATTTGAACGTGAACTTGATTCATTTTTGAGAAGTTGAGTTTGAATTTGAATTAGTTCGTCTTTTTTGTGAGCGTGCCCAACACTGATTAAAATGACTTGAAATTGACCATGTAAATTTTAATGAAAAAAATTGTTTTTTCTATATGAGAATAAATAAAACTGTTAAATTCACAAAGGATGAACCCGAACCTGAATACTGATATAACAAGCTAAAATTAAATTTAAAAAATAAAAAACCCGACTGCGTATAAAGCGAACTAATTAATTATTTCTCCTCAATGTGAAACTATTTTTTATATTAGTTGCATATTTTCTTTTATTTACTTGTATTGATGACTTTTAAGTTGTGTTTAATTGTTAGTTCTTATCTATAAACACTGTTTTGATGAGGCCTATAGATGCCTATGAAGGTTAGATTAGCAGCTATCTACACATTTTCTAGATTGTGTAATATTTAAACGGAGCTTCTGACTGTAAAATATTCAACGAAACACCGTCTTCAATTTGAAAGCCCTATCCAATGATATGACACTCGATAGGGTGCGTAAAATTTTATTTCGTCTCTACCGCCATTTTGAATTTATAAAAACAAAATCTAGCCTACAGCCATCGGATAGTTAAGACGAATTGATAGAGACCTCATTCATCAAAATCCATCCAGCCGTTGGGATGTTTCGAGGGTATAAATAAATCCACATACCCAGATACGCGTGAAACACATAACCCTTCTTGGCAGTTGGGTAAAAATCGAGCCCGAACCCGTGCTGAGCCCGTCTCATCTCTAGTCCAAGTCCAGACAATATCATTTACTTTAATAATCCTTAACAAAAATTAATCGCAAACGGCTCTGGCGATCTATCCTACTCCGCCCAATTGGAAGTGCACGACATGAACATCCACCATAAGACATCCACCCATACGCAACTCGAGTGTCGAGTCACATCAATTTTTTATTTAAAAAAAATTAAATGTTCTTAAAATGATAAATAACATGCAAAAAACCTGGAACTAAAATCTTCGTTTCTATTCCAGAAAAAAAAATTGCTTAAAAATACCCTTTTTTCGGACTTCTGCAGGCATAATAACCCTGGTCTCTATAACATTAAAATAAAAATTAAATGTTCTTCAAATGATAAATAGCATGCAAAAAACCTGGAGCTAAAATCTTCGTTTCTATTCCAGAAAAAAAAGTGCTAAAAAATACCCTTTTTTCGGTCTTCTGCAGGCATAATAACCCTGGCCTCTATAACATTAAAATAAAAATTAAATGTTCTTCAAATGATAAATAGCATGCAAAAAACCTGGAGCTAAAATCTTCGTTTCTATTCCAGAAAAAAAATTGCTTAAAAATATCCTTTTTTCTGTCTTCTACAGGCATAATAACCCTGGCCTCTATAACATTAAAATAAAAATTAAATATTCTTCAAATGATAAATAGCATGCAAAAAACCTGGAGCTAAAATCTTCGTTTCTATTCCAGAAAAAAAATTGCTTAAAAATATCCTTTTTTTCGGTCTTCTGCAGGCATAATAACCCTGGCCTCTAGAACATTAAAATAAAATGTTCTTCAAATGATAAATAGCATGCAAAAAACCTGGAGCTAAAATCTTCGTTTCTATTCTAGAAAAAAAAATTGCTAAAAAATACCCTTTTTTCGGTCTTCTGCAGGCAGGGCCGAAACTAGGGGGGGGGCAGAGGGGGCACGTGCCCCGGGCGCCGCTTTAAGAGGAGGTGAAGGGGGCGCCAAAATGAAGATTTTGTTTGACGTTTGACACAAGAATGTATATATATATATATATATATATATATATATATATATTATGAAATTTGTATAAAAAGTCTCGCAGCTGGAAAATTTAAAAGGAAAACTGAACCAAATGCATTAAACTTTACAAATAGATAAAAAGATTCATTACAATGCAAAATTTCAAAGTATCATGCCTATGCGTTTGCTTTCTATCTTTTAAATCACTTCCTGTGAGGAGAATCCGAGGGAGAATCATTACCGTTTTTCAAGGTCAGTCTCTATTGTGGGACACCCTACTGTCCACTACGGATAACTACCAAAGGAGAAGTGACCCCTCAATCTAGATAAAAAAATTCCATGAAAGCTGTTTGTTTTTTTTCCGCTGAACTGTGTTGAGCTTCCTTCCTTTCTTTTTTTTTTTTTTTTCCGTCTTGCCATGGGCGCTGACTGCCCAGGACAACGGGAAGGGGAATGCACAGAGTAAAATTCTTAGTAAAACCTTTCTTTTTTAGATATCGACCTCATTTAGACTATGCAATAAAAAAAAAAGTTTAAAAAGATTAAAATGCAATTCTTTTCAATAACTTTTCAAAGATTTTAATGGATCAATGTTTGACAAAGCTGATTACGTAGTTCAGTTTTATATATTTTAAATTTAAAAATAGGTTGTCTGTTAGATATTTAGTAAAATTCTTTTTTGTAAATTTACTTTGTGGTGGAGGGGGGCGCCAAAATCCATGTTTGCCCCGGGCGCCAAAAAGGCTAGTTTCGGCCCTGTCTGCAGGCATAATAACCCTGGCCTCTATATCATTAAAATAAAAATTAAATGTTCTTCAAATGATAAATAGCATGCAAAAAACCTGGAGCTAAAATCTTCGTTTCTATTCCAGAAAAAAAAATTGCTAAAAAATACCCTTTTTTCGGTCTTCTGCAGGCATAATAACCCTGGCCTCTATAACATTAAAATTAAATGTTCTTCAAATGATAAATAGCATGCAAAAAACCGGGAGCTAAAATCTTCGTTTCTATTCCAGAAAAAAAATTGCTTAAAAATATCCTTTTTTCGGTCTTCTACAGGCATAATAACCCTGGCCTCTATCTATCTATATTATAAAGGACAAACATATCTGTGCGTAACGCTTACGTCATTCTGCGAATGGCAACACTTTGAAATGAAATTTCGCTTTTGCAATTTTTGCTACTGCATAATTTTTAAACTTCTAAACATCCCACATTTTAAATGTTTACACCGTCGTATGCAGAAAAAAATGCTCTTTTAAATGCAATTTGTTTGAAAGCTGTATCTCAATTTATTTTTGAGATATTAATTTTTTTATAGTTTTTAATACCAATTTTCTAATTGTGGCAACTGAAGTACTTCATTTCTATTAAAAGTGGATTAGTTATCTTTATTGATTACATTCTTACTGATGCCATTTTCTCATTAAAATTTTTAAAAAAGATATTTTTAATTGTAACAGAAAATGACGTTGCGCTTTAAAAAAGACACAATTTCCCTGATGATGCTGTTATATTTCACTATTTTTTCATTTCGCTGATATTGAGTTTGAGTCAATCGGCAAAATATTTCAGCGACATAAAATGACGTCATATTTAAAAGTAAACGATAATTTTATTTGATAAAACGAGATATTTCCCCTTGAATACGTCTAAAAGTTATAAATTTCTGGAATTTTTACGCGCAGGTACAGAGATTATACTAAGACCTCAGATCACGAGTGGGAATTTTAACATGGAAAGTTGCAATAGTTGACAAACGTGACTTCAAGCGTGAAAATATATTTATTAATAACCTATTGCGCGTTAAAATGTTTTTAAATAGTTAATATGGATGTGAAACGTGGAAAATGACTTGATTTGGTTTAGATGTAAAGGTAGGAAAATTCTATGATTATGTCAAGGTGAAATCATTTTTGCGTTTTTTCATTCCGTAATACCAAGCATCAATTAATAACTTAATCAAAATTACTTATCTTGATTATATGTTACTGATGACGTATATGAATAAAGTTTAATTTTTCAATAATTTTAAGAGTTGAAGTTTATGAAAAAAGTATTTTGTTAATCTTAGGTTAAAATATGTCTTTGGAGAGTTAAATTAACAAGTGTAAGATGAATTTTTTATTCTAATTATTGTTGTCGATGTATTATAAATTTGATGCAACAGTTCCTTTGTAAACATTTTCTTTCGTCGAAATTCGGCGGGTTCCACCTCGTAACATTAAAATAAAAATTAAATATTCTTCAAATGATAAATAGCATGCAAAAAACCTGGAGCTAAAATCTTCGTTTCTATTCCAGAAAAAAATTACTTAAAAATATCCCTTTTTTCGGTCTTTTGCAGGCATAATAACCCTGGCCTCTGGAACATTAAAATAAAAATTAAATGTTCTTCAAATGATAAATAGCATGCAAAAAACCTGGAGCTAAAATCTTCGTTTCAATTCCAGAAAAAAAATTGCTAAAAAATACCCTTTTTTCGGTCTTCTGCAGGCATAATAACCTGGCCTCTATAACATTAAAATAAAAATTAAATGTTCTTCAAATGATAAATAGCATGCAAAAAACCTGGAGCTAAAATCTTCGTTTCAATTCCAGAAAAAAAATTGCTAAAAAATACCCTTTTTTCGGTCTTCTGCAGGCATAATAACCTGGCCTCTATAACATTAAAATAAAAATTAAATGTTCTTCAAATGATAAATAGCATGCAAAAAACCTGGAGCTAAAATCTTCGTTTCAATTCCAGAAAAAAAATTGCTAAAAAATACCCTTTTTTCGGTCTTCTGCAGGCATAATAACCTGGCCTCTATAACATTAAAATAAAAATTAAATGTTCTTCAAATGATAAATAGCATGCAAAAAACCTGGAGCTAAAATCTTCGTTTCTATTCCAGAAAAAAAATTGCTTAAAAATACCCTTTTTTCGGTCTTCTGCAGGCATAATAACCTTGGCCTCTGGAACATTAAAATAAAATTAAGAGTAGTACAGTAGAGCCTCTTTTATCCGAAACTCTTTTAACCGAAATCTATTTTTTAAAGCTTTTTTTTTTTTTTTTTTTTTTTTTTTTTTTTTTTACTATCACATTCTTTGTGTGCAAGCTGTTTTTCCGACCACGAGTATAGATAAATATTTTGGATCCACTTTCTTAGAATTTCTTCGAATTTAACATGAGTTTCTGTACGAGATTTTTACTGGAGTACAAATTTTCATTTTTATCATGTGTAAAAATAAAAATGCATTACTTTAAGTATAGAATAAAAAATTCAAATAATAAATCATGTAGATAGGGGTGAGAGTATGACAAAATAAGCTCAAGAATACGGCATTGGTATTGCAGCGGTTAGTATTATGAAGAGAGATGCTGCAAAAATGAAAAAGTTTATGCAGAAAGCAGCAGAATGACTGTGATACTGGTGAACCAATAGTATTAAAAACTTCATGCTAGAGCTGCAAAGCAAAGCAATCGAAACTTCAATAAACAAAACTTTGTTTCAAACCCTTGTGAAATATGTCAAAGGTACTTAATTTCAAAATTAAAATTTTGGTAGTTTATTCTTGTTTCTATTTTGTTATTGATTTATTTTTATTAAGCACTTGTTACCATAATAAGAATTAGCGCACATATTTGCCCTTAATCTTAAAACATTCTCGATTATCCGAAAATTTCGATTTTCCGAAAGGTGGTCGGACTCAATTACTTCGGATAATCGAGGTTCTACTGTACATACCACTATTTTCGAACAATAATTTCAATTTTTCAGGGTTCCGTACTTAAAAAGTGAAAACGGAACATAAGATCACTCTGTCTGTCACAGCCATTTTTCTCGTAAACTATAATACGTAGAAAGTTCAAATTGGGGGGAAGTAATAAAGACTATTGACCCACATATTTATAAATTATTAACCATTCACAAACATATTTAGGGAAAATGTAGAGGGGCTAATTCAGTCACTTGAAAAAAAAATCTTTTCGGTGTATATCGTGTGAAAGCTTTCGTAATGCCAAACTCAAAAATACACTTCTTCTAATTTTAGGTATATTTTCAGAGATGTCGTCTAAAATGCAATGCAAAAATATCCCCCCCCCCCCCCACACACACACTCTACTTCCGAATCTACTGAAACGGAAATTATGAAAAAAAAATTAGGGGTAGTAAAAGTTAATTTGAACCTTGAGGGAAAACTATAGCATAAACCCTAGGTCACATAGTGTTTGTAAAAATCGCATTTTTCCGTATACACAAATTTCAATTTGCGGGCGTTCAGCAAAGGGGTTGAGGAGCGCTGGAGGTACCTATCGTTGCAGAAATATAAAAAGATTGTTGATAATGATTTTCGAAAAAAATTGTCAGTAATTAGCCGAGATATTAACCTTTAAAGATACGGACGGTTTGGACATACGTAAAGACACGGGTGACGTACTCTGCGCGCCATCGGCTTTTAAAGCCTAGATAACAACTTTTAAATATATATTTGTGCAGTGTAATACACAGTAATAGTATAAAAGCAATAAACGTTAAAATGTTAAAAGCAGACTATTTTAATTAGAATTACTCACATAATTACTATGGGATTCGAGATTTGTTTGCATTGAGTGGTTCTTTCGATACGCCACGCGTCTTTAAAGATTAATTAAAAACCTACCTGGAAAAACGCGGCATGGACCAAGGTGACGTTGCAACTTTGCGACCTCATATCGAAGCGCGCTTAGCACAATGCCAAGTTAAAACTTTGAACAAGGGTTTTGTTTTAGGTACGCTGTAAAAATAAGATTATTACTATGCTGAATTTGTGTTTATGGAATACCAAATGAAATTTAAATATGCACTATTTTGGTTGTCAGCACCAAATTAAGTTCAGCATAAACGGATTTGGATAAGATTAAAAAAAAAAGATTTACACAGAAAAGCAATATTTCATACTATTTAGGCTTCATATCACTCTGAACTATCATGGTTTATCCATTTATACTTTTCTAATATATACAGCTATACCAAACCTACGTTGTATAGATTTTTTTTACAAAGTTTTATTATTCTCTTAGCAACAATTTGTTTGTAATAATACAGCTACTGATTAATATATTTATTGTATGGAACCCTCTGTATTATTCGCACTTGACCGTTTATTTTGATTTCATTTCAAATTACCTCAGGTTCTATAAGCCCGACAGCGATGGGTTTTGGGTTATTCAAGTTGATATTGGTAACCTTACATATTTTAGTAAACTTTTTACTACTAGAGGTGCTTTCCTAACTTGGATTCTACAGGGCTGAGTACGACGGGATTTGGCTCGTTCGACTTGATATTGACAGCCTTACATATTATGGTTCCACTTTTACCACTAGGGGACGCTTTCCTATCTCGAATGTTATGGGCTCGATTATGACGGGGTTTGGTTCATTCAACTTGATATCGATAGCCTTACATATTTTAGTTTCACTTTTTACCACTAGAGGCGATTTCCAATCTCGGGTTCTATAGGTCTGATTACGACAGGGTTTGGCTCATTCACCTTGATATCGATAGCTTTACAAATTTTAGTTCTACTTTTTACCGCCAAGGGGCGCTTTCTCATTTCGCGTTCTATGTTTCCTGATCATAATGGGTCTCGGCTTATTCAATTTGGCAAATTTTGTTTAAATTATTTCACTTCAATATATTTAATTTGATTAAAAAATTACTTCATTTTTTAATAATTTTAAAATTAAATTTATTTGTGCTACCATCTGTGTAAGGATTTAATAATTATAAATTAACAATTTGGATTTATTGATGAAAGGATTTTATTAAACATTTTGAAAGAAATATTAATTGAAACCCTCTGTGCTATCACACTTACCCACTTGTTTTTATTTAGTAGGGGCGACCACAGCAGAAAGAATTTTTTTTTTCTGAGAAATAGAGGATAGTTCTTTCAAGGAAATTTGCCGAAAGGCGAGATATTATCACTAGTAACTATTTTGAAGATCTTTTACATTGCAACCGCTATGAAATCTTATGATATTCCAAGACATTCCAAGGGTTTCGAGAAAATATTAAAATTCCTCAACTCTTCCAGATTGTGCAGGTTTTCCAGGTAGCGTAACAATTCACAAATGAAAGGTTCCTGTTTTCTGTAAGAACAGAAAGATTACACAACACAAGATTTGTGATTCAGGTCAATAAATCAGGAAAGCAGATTAAGGAAAAAACCTTTATTATATAATTTAAAAATGAAAGGCTTGTTTTTAGTATATGTATTAAAGTTATATATAGTATAATCCCGATACCACGACTACCCCGGTAATTCGACATTTATTATTTACATACTTGATATAATGGGAACATTACTGAAAAGGAGTTTTCTTATTTGAAACATTTTAGCGAAAACTCGCTCAAGTCAACAACACTTTAAGCTATTCGATCACAATTAATGTTCAGAAATAGTTCTTTCATTGACTTTCTATTCTCAAAATCATTTAAGTTCCATAAACGCCTTCTCTCAGCTTATTCGTTATCAATTATAACTCTCTGATCTAGAAATAAATGACAGTCAGTTTATTAATGGGGTCGTTCATCTGTTTAAAAAATCTGATGTCTAATTTATATTCAATAGTACATCCTTACTAATTCTTATACATTTTATGATATAAAAATCATAATATCAAACAAATTTTTAAAATAAATTTTTAAGAAAAAGATTATGTAGAATTTAAAACTTATGTAGTCGATATTTATTATTTTTCAAATCTCTGTGGAGTGTCGAGTTACCAAAATTCTAATTTTAATGGCAATTAAAAGAATAATTTTCACGACTTCAAAAGGGAAAAAAATTCTTCAATTTTCAGAGGCGTGCTTACGAAGGTGTTCATTTAATCTTGTTTTACGCGTGAATCCTTTATTACAGACATGACAAACAAAAGCTTTCTCTTTGGTATGAAGGGTATAATGCATTTTTAAAGTGCTCTTCTGTGAAAATCCCTTATTGCAGGTATCACAAACAAAAGGCTTCTCATCGGTATGCATACGAAGGTGTCTCTGTAATGACTGTTTCAGGGAATACCCTTTATTGCATACATCACAAATGAAGGCCTTCTCTTCGGTGTGATAAACGCTGTAATGGTTGTTTAAACTGCACTCCAATGAAAATGCTTTATTGCAGATGTCACAAAAGAAAGGTTTCTCACCGGTATGCGTGAGAAGGTGCTTATGTAAAACCTGTTTAAAAGAAAATCCTTTCTTGCAAATGGCACAACTGAAAGGTTTCTCTTTAGTATGCGTTAGATTGTGTGCATTTAAACAAGCTCGTTGAGAAAAACCTATATTGCATATTTCACAAATAAACGGTTTCTCATTGGTGTGAGTTCGAAGATGCGTCCTTAAGCTGGCATTCTGGGAAAATCCTTTGTTGCATACTTCACATACAAAAGGCTTCTCATTGTTGTGAATATGAAGATGCATTTGTAAAGTGAAATTCTTCGAAAACCTTTTGTTGCATACCTCACATATAAAAAGTTTTTCATGAGAATAAATTCGGCGATGGCTCATTAAAAGAGATTTATGAGAAAATCTTTCACTACATACGTCACAAACGTAAGACTTCTCCGTAGTATTTAGGTCATGTTGACTGTTTAAGTCAGCCATACTTAATGATTATTGGATTCAAACTTTACTAAAATAAGGATTTTCTTTTTAAACCTATTCACTGCTGCAGTAACTTTTTATTAAAATTACAGCTTCGTGCTAATATTCGTGATAAGCAGTTTGGTGAACTGCCAAAACTGAATATACCAAAAATTAACTTTTTTAGTTCAAGTATTATGATACGGTACAAAAACGCATCAGCAGGAAGAATGATTACAAACAAATAACAGATATTGGTAAATAAATAAACAAAAAATCAGATACTAGTAAAACAGAAAAAAATATGCCTGCATGCTTTTTTCGAAGATAAAAAAATATTCAAATTTTAATTACTTGTGAAATGTTTCGAAGAACTTAATTTACACAGACACGCTGAATTCTTCACGAAAAGTCAAAACTTAAAATTGTACAATATTTTTAAATATAAAAAATCGAGATTGATAATAGAAAGGATTTAATTAGTTACTCCAAACATTGAAATATTTACCACAAATATTGTACTTTTAACAAAGTTCTTGCTTTTTATGCTAATATGTATTTTCATTAGAAGAAAAACAGTTGTAAAAATGATGCGTTTTCTCACTATCAGTGGGGAATGAGTTAATGTACGTAAATATGGTAATTTAGTTCAATTCAATTAGAAATAATCTTGAGATTAATAAGGAAGTCTTTTACGGCATTGCTGTTTAAACCAGCCACTCAACCATTTTCCACCTAACGCTTGAAAACATTGTTAAACTCAGTATTTTATGGTTGATAACTCAGGCAGAAACATAATCTTTAAAATATGTCAAATGTCTATTAAAGGGCGTACAGAGAAATTTTGTTTTCTAAAATTTTATCTTCTTCCTTTTCTATGGAAGAAAATCTCTTAGATCGATGTTTACATGGATTTGAAAGTTCTTAAAATAACTTCATTTCACTTTGAAATGTTCTAGATAATTTTCTCAATTTGCAAATTCTTCAGATGTGATCAGTAATATTAATTTAAGGAAAACTTTCCTGATGATATCAGAATTTTTCTTTACATATTTGAAAAATTCAAAGACATCGGCACAATTATATCTAAATAATTAAAACACTTGAACACTGTTTTATTCTTCTTATCTTTTCCAGCTTTTCATCTACAAAAGTGAATATGTAAATTTATGACTTGATCATTTTCTAATGATTTAAGTTTTTGAAAAATTGGAAAAGGGCTACTTAATATATATTGTATAAAATAACCTTTCTCAGCAACGCAAATCAGATTTTTCTTTTCACTTGAATTATCTTTAACGCCTGAAACAAATAAATAAAAATTTCATTAAATTTTTTACAGATATAAGCAAAACACAGAACAAAAATATGGTACTCAAAAAAAGTGTTAATACATTTTCAGTGTGTTTTTTTTTTTTTTTTTTTTTTTTTTTTTTTTTTTTTTTTTCGTTCTAGATTTTAAAACAGTGTTGCGATGTAATCAGATATATTTAAAAAAATAAACTTTCCTAACGATAATAGGATTTTTCTTTTAGATATTTGAAAATTTCAAAGACACAATGATATATAAATAATTGAAACACTTGAACAATATTTTTTTTCTTTTCAAGCTTTTCATCCATCTATAGAATTGCATATGTAAATTTATCACTTAATCACTTTCCATAGTTTTTGACACATTCATCGAGGGAGAGGAGGGTGGGGGGGGGGGGTACAAATCAGTACAAATACAAAAAATTGTACTGTCAATTTTTTTCTTTTTACATTGAACATGAAATAAGCTAAACAAAGATAGACTAAACTTTTCCACATGTAAGACAACTTTTTAACATGTCAACATGAAAAGCAATACACATTTAATAATCTTAACATACATTGTATTTCAACAGTGTAACACTGCCGCCTTGTTCAAGCTTTTGACCAGCATACAGTGGGACGTTTTGATGATCTAGGTGGGCAAAATTCATTTTTCCGATTACCATGAAATTTGGCAAAACCGCGTATACTAGTAGCTGAACGTCTCTATTTTCGAGACCCGTACGAGTTTTGCCGAAAAAATCCGAGGTGTCGATTAATCATGACCGTGAAGAAGACATTTGCGCAGTTGGTCTAAAAGAGTTTCAAAAATTGCACTAGCTTCCTCTAAGTTTTAAAGCACGCCGTAACTATTCTGTTTTATTTGAAAGCATGAGTTTGCTGAGCATATGTCATAGGTTTGTCAAGATCAGATTTAACCATTTCTGTTTGAAAATAAGCAATATTAAACCCGCTTAACCACTTTTTTTTTTTTTCAAAGGTAGTAATTCAGGATGATCCTTGATATTGTTTACAAATTTCATCTTAACTTTTAACATATTATTCAGCGACAAGCATTTTTTTAAATCAAAGTGCCATTCCTAAAGTATTGGAAACCTAAAAAACTCCTGCAAATGTTTGCTAATCATTAAGTTTTTATTAATAAACAAGCATCATATTAACACTAGAAAGGCGGCGAACGGTTATTTTGACCGTTACCAAATAAATTTATTTCGGTTTGAACCAGAAATTTCCTTATAAAACTAGTTTAAAAGATACAAAGAAAAAAATAAACTATTTAAATAAATAAGTTAATAATTTGAAATAAAAATTCTGGTGGGAAATAATTTTATAAAATTTGAATGGAATTCCCCGTCTTTCTAGTGTTAACTGGCAGTGCATGTATGTATGTTTAGTTCAAATCTTGCAAGTCAAATTTAAACCACTTTTAATTATCCGATTGAGCAGAACCAAGGAATACATGTGTAATTTGAATGACAGTACAGTATTATTATAATTTAAAGAACGTAGAAGTTTGTTTAAAATACTGTTTGTATAGGGTTTCACAAAAATTTAGAATAAAACCTGCAAGTTTATTTTAAACCAATTTCAATAATCTGATTGAGCTGAAACTTTACTCAGGATATGTAGTTCGGATGACAATGCAATATTATTATAATTTATGGAACGTAGCAGTTACGCTCTTTTTCACAGGGCCACATAAAAGATTAGTTCAAATCTTGCAAGACAATTTTAAACCACTTTCAATTATCTGATTGAGCTGAAACTTTGCCTACATGTGTTTTTCCGATGACAAATCTATTAAATTATAATTTGGCGAACGAGGAAATTATGCATTTTTTACAGGGCTACACAAAAGATCTCGGAAAGATTGTTGCTAAAAAGCACAAATTTTAATTAAATTTCAACAAAATTACTATAGATTATTGAGATACGTAATGAAATTTTATAAACTGAAAACAAAGTGCGTAGCAGTTGTATTCCTTTTACAGGGACACATAAAAAATCGGATATATTACCGTCTACATGCAGAAATTTTATTTCAAATTTAATAAAATTTATATAGGTTATTTATTCACACAGCAGTATTTTTTCAACCGAAAATAATTTAGGTAGCATTTATATGTATTACAGGGTAACACAAAACATTAAAGTTTTTCTTTTAATATGATTTTATTTTTCAGGATGACTACACAAATTTATAGAGCAAACTGAGTAGACAAAAATAAAATAAGAAATTAATGTTAACTTACATGTGTGAATTAAACTGTTTTTTACTTAATAGTAAAATAAGTATGTGTAACGCATTCAGGGCTCGCACCGTTCCTAAAATTTTCGTACTTTGCTACCAGTATTTTAAATAAGAATTCTTCGTAGTAGATTCCTTTAACATCTATAATAAAAAAATACAACAAAGATTATCGTTTTAATTTAGTGGTAACAAAGTGTGAAAATTTTAGGAACGCTGCGAGCCCTGCGCATTCTTTGTAATTCATTATATTTTTATTTTGAAACATTATTGTTAAATAAACCAGTTATTTCTCACTATTTGAGCATTTTATTAGGGATGAATTCGAAAAATCAGCCAAAACTAATTAAAGCTCAACTAAATAATTTTGTCCACCTAGATCGGCAAAACGTCCCATATATTTTAAACAAGATCCTTTATGTAAAAAAACAAGCGAAAAAAATCATGCATTAAACATAGATTATGAAACCCTTTCCAACACTTACAGAATACTGCATCGAACCGCCCTGTTTAAGAGAGTTTCTAAACCAGGGGTCATTCCAAACAAAACACTAGTATGTTGTGCCATCACAAAGCTTTCTTCTATATAAATCTCGTCAATTAAATCCTTTAAATAGTACTAGAAATGACATCATTTTAGCACCAATTCATATAAGTATATCTGAATTTGAAGTTTGAGGAAAATTCGCGCCTTATTTCTTGAGATAGAGCTGTAGCAGAAATTCTGAAAAATGTAGTATAGCAGCGCCACCTATTGAGCGATTTACACAAAAACACAAACAGCACTAACTTATATCCAGGTATACCTGAATCTGAAGTTTGTTGAAAATCCAAGCATTAGTTCTTGAGATAGAGCTATTGAGGAAATCGCAAAAATGCAGCATAGCAGAGCCACCTGTTGAGCGATTTACACCAAAATGTATAAAACGTCAATTCATGTCAAGGACTAACTGAATTTGAAGTTTGATGAAAATCCGTGCATTGGTTCTGGAGATTGAGCTATTGTGGAAATCGAGAAAAATGCAGCATAGCAGCGCCACCTGTTGAGCGATTTGCACCCAAAACTAATTAGCTCCAATTTATATCAGGGACTAACTGAATACAAATTTTTATTAAATTCCGTGCATTAGTTCTTGAAATAGAGCGCCCACAAAATTTGTGTTACATACATACAGAGTTACAGACTCACAGACAGACATTTTGTGAAAACACATTTTTTGGAATCTCTGACCCCTAAAACGTGTAAATCCATCGAAAACCGAAAGTCGAAAATTTTCACGAATCCAATACTTTTTTCTTGTAAAGATAGAAGAAAGTAACAAGGTCCTGTTTTCGTGAAATTGTGAACAGACTTTGATATTTGTGAAAAATTTACAAAAACAGAAAGAAATTCCAAGAAAACAAAATTACACGTCAAGTATAGATTTTTCCCCTTTTCAATAGTTGCAGCATACTGCAGCGGACTGCCCTGTTCAATAGTTGGAAATGACGCACTTGAATAATTTTGTTCAGATATCTATGTTATTGACAGATTTTTATACACGCCTCATCAAACTAGGGATACATCGAACAGTGATTTCGACCGAATACAGAATATTCGTCATAGAGGTGAACCGAAGAATAACTAGTATTTGATGTCGAATATCGAATATTAACCAAATACTCTATACTGCAGAGTTTTAAAAAAATTATTTTTAAATTAATTTTACATCATATTTTACACAGATACTTCCATTTTGATGAACAACACAGCTTTTCACAAGCAAACATTACACACACAAACAAAAAATCTATATTTTGAATTATTATTTATGAAGAGTGTAGTCTTAAATTTTTTTTTAAATTAATAAAAACTTTAAATTCTCGGCTTCTTCTGTGAATAAAATTATGAATAAAATTAATATAATAATATTTATTTAAAATAATTTAAATATGAATAACATTTTCTTATATCCTGAAAAAAATATTTTAAAATCAAAGAGAAAGTTTGAAAGTAAATTTTACAGTCATATAGTGTTCATATTTTTCAGGAAGCGAGTAAAAAAACAAAATTAACTAGTATGTTGTAGCCATCACAAAACTTTCTTCTATATAAATCACATCAATTAAATCATTTAAATAGTACAAGAAATCACATGAATTTAGCACCAATTCATATCAAAGTATATCTGAATTTGAAGTTTGATGAAAATTCGTGCATTAGTTCTAGAGATAGAGCTATAGCGGAAATACTGAAAAATGTAGCATAGCAGCGCCACCTGTTGAGCGATTTACACCAAAACATAAATAACACTAATTTGATATCAAGGTATACCTGAATCTGAAGTTTGATCAAAATTCGTGTATTAGTTATTGAGATAGAGCTATGGTGGAAATTCTGAAAAATGCAGCATAGCAGCGTTACCTGTTGAGCAATTTGCACTAAAACATAAACAGCACTAATTCATATCAAGGTCCTACCTGAATCTGAAGTTTGTTGAAAATCCAAGCATTAGTTCTTGAGATAGAGCTATTGCGGAAATTACAAAAAATGCAGCATAGCAGCGCCACCTGTTGAGCGATTTACACCAAAATCTATAAACATCAATTCATGTCAAGGTATACCTGAATCTGAAGTTTGATGAAAAAAATTCGTGCATTAGTTATTGAGGTAGAGCTATGGTGGAAATTCTGAAAAATGCTGCATAGCAGAGCCACCTGATGAGCGATTTACACCAAAAACTAAGCAGCAATAATTCATATCCAGGTATACCTGAATCTGAAGTCTGTTGAAAATCCAAGCATTAGTTCTTGAGATATTGCTATTTCAGAAATTACAAAAAAATGCAGCATAGCAGCGCCACCTGTTGAGTGATTTACACCAAAATGTTTAAAACACCAATTCATGCCAAGGACTAACTGAATCTGAAGTTTGATGAAAATCCGTGCATTAGTTCTGGAGATTGAGCTATTGTGGAAATCGTGAAAAACGTTGCATAGCAGCGCCACCTGGTGAGCGATTTACACTAAAAACTAATCAGCACCAATTTATATCAGGGACTAACTGAATATAAATTTTTATTAAATTCCGTGCATTAGTTCTTGAGACAGAGCGCCCACAAAATCTGTGTCACATACAGGCAGACATTTTGTAAAAACATGTTTTACGCAATCTCTGACCCCTAAAACGTGTAAATCCGTCGAAAACCGAAAGTCGAAAATTTTTACGAATCCAATACTACTTTCTTCTTGTAGAGATAGAAGAAAGTAAAAATATCCAAATGGTGGCAACTTATCAAGTTCAAGGAAGTTTTTAAATGCACCAGAGGACAACATCTAAAGTGAACAACTATTTTCAGAGGTTGGGAATATACAGGGTGTTTTTAAAATTTTGGAACTTACTGTCAAAGGAGAAAATAGAGGCCGAATATTAAGATATTTGGGCAAACCAAATATTCGAAAGACCAGATATTTTTATATATGGACGAACCGAATAGTTTTACATTCGGCATAACCAAATATTCGGTCGTATGGCTGCATACCGAATACGTACCGAATATTCGATACATACCTATATTAAACTATAGTTTAACACAGGGGAAAAAATTTATAAGAAAACTGAAAATGTACTTTTAATAATTACCATCGATACAAGTCTTGCGTAACCCTGTATATGAATTTTTTCCTATTCTATAAACATTTCTTAGTATACTAAATACAGATCAGTTGGAAAATGCATAACTCAAAGCTATTCACGCTCATACAGCAGTAATGCTTACAATTTTTTTATGTACTCCTTCATGGTAGAATTCACACGTAACAGGAAGTATACAATAAACTTAAAAAAACATATCACAACCTAATAATTGTGTCGTCTAGTTGCAAAAACGGCCAACTCCTCAAAAATGGAAAATGTGTTTTTTCAGTTCTAAGTAAAGGTTTCTACCATCTGGAAACGATAAACCATGCCAAAACCGGTGAATCCCTGTGTTATATGCGTTTGAAAATCACGATGTGGTGCAAAACCGGCCAAATCCTTCAGCCGGAGAGTTTCAAAACCGGCCATCTCCATATCCGCGAGATGACGCCTCTCACTTGTTGATTAGATTAACGTCATCGTGTTTTCTCTCGCCTGTGACTGCTCTTCCTTGGTGCATACAAATTTTCTAATAATTTAGCTTCGTGTTTTCTGCGACTATGGAAAAGTTTGTGGAAGAAGTCTCTACTAATCAACCAAGGAAGCGGCAAAATGGACCTACGATGTGGAAAAGGAGAAAAGCCAAAATTCAAAGGTAATGTACATCTTTTGATAACCAGGGGCGGTTTTTGACGCCCTAGGCCAAAATACTTTTCCGCGCCTTCCCCCCCCCCCCCTTCATAAAACTGTAAGTGAATTTTCTCTGATAAATTTAAGAATTTTTTAATCTATTTAATTACTTAATAATACATTTAAATTTTGTTTTATAAATTTTAATATCTTGAGGATTGTAGATTGGTAATGAACGAGCTTTTGTTACACTTAAAATCTGAGAGAATTTTGTGTTGGTGTATCGAAAAGTAAAAAAATTGTTTTAAATGTAATTGTTACAAATTCATTTTTTATTTAACACTTTTCGTTAAAATTTTAAATTGTCCTTATTTCATTAAATTTAAATACATTAAAGTTCTTAATTTTGCGAACCCTACCCAACGTACGCCCCTAAGCCATGGCTTGAGTTGGCCTTATGGGTAATCCACCCTGGTGATAATATAATACATAATTAATAACATAATAGCATCATAGTTAGCATATTTTGATTAATTAATCATCATGATGCCATAATATGTTATTAATCTAATAACTTGCTTACGTTTGTTCAGTATTCTTTCATCCCTCCAGACTGTGTTTTAGCTCAAATTGAAAGGAGATTGAAGAAAATCGAGTGCCTCGTTCAGCCCGCAAAGTATGAAGAAATTTTATCTGAACATGGAACAGTTTTCAAGCCGGGAAGAGATTACACCGACCATGATTGGAAGAAGACCAGCAATATCTTCCCCAGACCACCTGCACAGTGGCATTTCAAATTTGCTCCTACGAAAAAATATTTCTTAACAAAATATAAAAATAAGGTGTTGGTGCAAGGGGAGGTCTTCTACAAATCTGAGGTAGAAGTCAGAAAGTCTGTTGTCAAGAGTAAGAGAAGTCTTATGAACAGCAAGCTTGAGGACGTGGCTCTGGATACCATGGTGAAGCTTCTAAAACTTCGGGATGTCCAAAACTCACTGACAAAACATTTCGGACCAAATTGGGATGCTGGCAAGCGGTTATTGTTTTTACAAAAATATATTGGCATCAGCTTTTTTAAGAAGCAGAAAGCAGAGATGATGAAGAAGAAGACACATGGATGGACCATCATGACGAAATTTGTGAGACTATTGAAAACGATGAGACTACTAAAGTTTGAAATTGTATGTACATGTACATAGAATGGTTTTTGTTTAAGTTTTTAAATTTTAATAATTTTATTTAAAATAATATCATGTCATTTAAATCATTTGTTTAGTGACATTTAAGTCAGTTTTAACAGCTAGTCAATTAGTTTTAACTGTTAGTCAGTTTTAACAATCAGTAACTGTGTAAAAGTCGTTTTACGTTAATAACTTTCCGAAAGTTCTTTTTGTTAAATAACATTTAGTTGAACAAAACATTTTTGTGTATTTCCTACCTCGAAAAACCCAATGTCAGATTAACTGCAGCAAAAATTAATTTCTGGTTTGTTGCAAAACCGGCCAACTCCAAAGTAAGTTGAAAAGACGGCCAAATCCAAAATAAAGACTTAAATAACCCCCTCCCTCCATGTGCCCCTGCCACCTTATTTCGTGTTTTCAAATATACTGCCTTAATGACTATAAAACTGAAGAATTTTGGTTCCAAACTTTATTTCTTTAATAATTTGTTGTGTGATAAAAAATCAACTTTACCCAAAAATGTATTTTTTGGAGATGGCCGGTTTTGCAACTAGACGACACAATTCAGAAAAGATCCATATTAATTGTTTGACTTTCCAAACACTCACTAGATGGCGCCAAAATAAGGATGTTAAAATTAATCAAAATTCGAAAGAAAAAAACCCTTTCAATTCCTGAACAATTCTTCTAATGATAAGATGAAAAAAGTTGCCCTATTATTTAAAAAAATGGCCAGTAGATGGCAGCAGTAAAAAAATATATAGATATTGGTTCTAGACTGAAATGCCAGATTTTCTGTGCGTGAAAGAAAAGCTATTTTAAAAATTACCGCTGCGCAAAAAAAAAAAAAATAAACCTTTAAAATGGCAAAAAAAAAAAAAAAAAAAAAAAAAAAAAAAAAAAAAAAAGGAATTCAATTAAATAATCTGAAAAAAAAGCGTAATAATAATAAAAATCAAAATACTAAAGTTCTGCCTGAGATATTCGAACCCACAATCTTCTGTATGGAAGATGAATGCGCTACCACATCACTATGGACACTCAGCGATTTATGATGATATTAAGATTATGTTTTGATGGTTGGTTGGTTGGTTGTATTTATGACGGCCAATTATCTGCACGAGGGATATAGGCCCAGGGAGGGGTGGCTTTCGTGGGGGTCTTTCTAAGGGAACCTAACCGTATTAACGCTTGGAAATCCAAGGTTCGAAGAAAACCACGAAAACTCCGAACGATTAGGCCGACGGGCGCGATTGGGTTCGAACCCAGCACCTCCCGTCTACCAGCTTCGAGAGCAGAACCTCTCAGCCACGATTATGTTTTGAAATCGGATATTCAACTCTATGTACATTAGCGAACAGGTTTCGCGCAACTGAAGTAGACCCTTAGCGGAACTTGATTGCAAACAACTCTGGCGATATATCGGATACCCCGCGATTGGAAGTGCATGGCATGAACGCTAGGGCAACCACCCGCGTAATTCGAGCCACATCATCAATTTTCTTTATGTTTTTAAATAAGAAATAGAATGAAAAAAAAAAAAAAAAAAAAAAGAGTTAAAATTTTTATTCCGATTCCAGAAAAAAAATTGCTAAAAACACACTTTTTTCAGCTTTCTGCAGGCAAGCATGCCCTTAATAATTACCCTCTATAACATTAAAGAAAAATTATAATACCACTCTTTTCGAATCATAATTTCAGATATTTCTTTCTGTTTAATTTCAAAGTAGCTCAGGTTCTACGGGCCAGATGACGACAGGATTTGGTTCATTCAACTTGATATGGATACCCGTCCCTTAAATATTTTCGTTCTTTATTTACCGCTAGGGACGTTTTCCTGTATTGGGTTCTACGGGCCCGATTACGACGGGGTTTGGCTAATTCGACTTTATATCGATAGACTTGCATATTTTAGTTCCACTTTTTACCGTCAGGGGCGCTTTCATATCTTGGGTTCTATGGTCCCGATTACGACGACGGTTGGGTCATTCAGCTTGATATCGATACCCTTACATATTTTAGTTCCACTTTTTACCACCAGGGACGTTTTCTTATCTCGGGTTCTATTGGCCCGATTACGACGAGGTTTGGTGTATTTAACTTGATATTGATATCCTTACATATTTCAGTTCCACTTTTACCACTAGGGGGACTTTCCTATCTCAGTTTTTATGGGCTCGATTACGACGAGGTTTGGTTCATTCACCTTGATATATATAGTCTTACATATATATTATAATTTCAATTTAAGATATGTAAGAATTAAATTTATTAGTGTTAACTTAAAATTGAATTAAATTTAATAGTACTACTATCTATGTAAAGATTTGATAATTATAAATTTAGAATTTGGATTTATTAATTAAAGGATATGTGTTTTGGATTAAAGAATTAAATGTTTTGAAAGGAATATTACCTTTTTTACCATTAGAAACGCTTTCCTATCTCAGGTTCTATGGACCCGATTACGACAGGGTTTGGCTCATTCGATTTGATATCGGTAGTCTTATATATTTACTTCCACTTTTTACCATTGGGGGGGGGGTGTCTCATCTTGAGTTCTATATATCCGATCAATACAATGGCGGATCTAAGGGGGGGCGAGGGGGCGATCGCCCTCCCCTTGGGCAAATAAAGGGTTTGCGAAACGGCATTATGCATCCTCACGAGAAATGACTTGGGGCGAAGCTCGCTACAGGCGCGACCCGGGTCGCGCCAATTTAAATCAACGAGCATCGGCCTTTGTAAGGTCTTGTCTCTTTTAGAGTCTGGCCGTGCCCTGATCTTAAACTTTTCAGAAAATTCGGGTCGGGCCAGAATTCTTTTTCTTCCAGGTCGAGCCTGGCCTGGACTTCATTCTTCCTAGAGGTTTGCACTGCAAAAATTTTCAGGTCGGGGCTCGTCCCGGAATAAGACCTAAGCGTTCGGTTCGTGTCAGCCCCTATGATAAGCAGTATTGGCTCGATCGCGACCCATGCCCTTCTCTATAAATTCTTCTCCCCAAGCCCAATTTGGTCTGGCGTCTTACTTATTAGTTATTCGTAAAAATTATATTTATGTTGTACATTTGTTTAACGAAATCTTTAAAAATTTAATTTGATTTGATAAGTTATAGCGAATTTTTAAAAATCTACTTTTTTTTCTTTGTGGAGCTTTAAAATTGTGATTTTCTTTTATCATCCGTTTCTTTCTTTCTAAATTGATTTTCTTACTGGATTTTCATTTGAATGTATTGATCTAAGTAATGATTTTTACGTAGTGTTTATGTACATAATTGCTAAATAGTCATCATTATTAATGTTTTTCTGTATTCATGAATTTCGAACATAATCTAAAATAAAATATGGACATAAGTAACTGTGCTTTATGAATAATTTTAATTCCAAAATGCAGGATGGTCTGGAGTCGATTTTTTAGCTTTTTTTCTGGGCCAATAATTTTTTTTGTGTGGGCTGTACATGGAAATTTCAGCCCGGGTAAACATCTAACAGACATACTGAAGCCAGCTTTCTTTCTTTTTTTTTTTTTTTAATGCTTCTTTCAGCCATCATCCCATAGCTACTGAATATACCGGGTGTCCTAAGATGGACTGACTGATTTTAAATACAATTCAATAGCTTGCAAATAGCGACAGCTATTAAAAAAAAATGCTTGAAGAAGGGTTTATGTAAGATCTCAGGGGCAGGGGTGATTCTGTTCCGAATTTTCCGAAAATTTAACTCTCTCGCTGCGCATCTCGCGATTTCCACGGCCAACGTAAAAGTAGCAAAATTTGCGCAACTCGCAATTTCCGCAGCAGCAAATCTTTTTTTTTTTTATGATCTAATTCTAGTTTAAAAAAGAAACTCTTTCACAAAGATTTTGGACATATTTGAACTAATTTTAAAAATTCATCAATCTGAAAATTTGGACATGAGAATAATCGCGAATTTTGATAAATGGTCGCCATAAAAAATCTATTTCGTCAGTCGTTCGCAGAAAATATCTCCAATTTCGCTAAAGAATCGCAGGAAAACGCGAATTTGGTGAAAGGGGTACGGAAAAAACCCGAATTTAGTCAAACGATAGCGAAAAAATTGCAAATTTTATCAGAGAATCGCGAATTACATCAAAGGCTCGCAAAAGAAACGCGAATTTCGTCAAAGGGTCGCGAAAGAAACTCAAATTTCGTCAAAGGATTGCGGAGAAAACGCGAATTTCTTCAAAGAATCGCGGGAAAAAGTGATTTTCCTCAAAGAATCGCGGAAAAATTGAATTTCATCAAAGAATCTCTTTAAAAAGCGAATTTCGTAAAAGGATCGCTGAAAAAACGCGATTTCCGTCAAAGGATCACGGAAAAAACGCAAATTTTGTCATATTGTCGTGGGAAAAAAACGCGAATTTTATCAAATGGCAGCAAAATTACACTAATTTCGTCAATTCGAGTTGCGGAAGAAACGTAAATTTCATCAAAGGGTAATGAAAAAAATACGAATTTCATCAAACGGCTATGGGAAAATGCGAATTTTATCAAAGGGCTGCGAAAACATGCGAATTTCGTCAAAGAGTTGCGGTAAAAACGCGAATTTCGTCAAAGAGTCGTCAAAGAAATGAGAATTCTATCAAAGAGTCGTGAAAAAAATACAGTGGTCTCTTTAGAAAACAGCACACATACACATATGTTTATTATTATAGGTATAGTTTTTATCTGAAATAATATACTGAACTAACTTTTGAAGAAAACGGGTTAACTTAAACCCAGCTTGCAGGAATCTACACTCAGCATGAAATTGACGGAATCGAAAACAGCTAACACGACCTGTAACAAAAATAATTAGTACCAGGAAGGAATCCCTCCTCCCCCCCCCCCCCCACCTCTACTGTAACATTTCAGAAAATTTGCTTTGAATTTCAGAATTTTTTTTTACTGAGAATCAACCCTGATCAGGAGATTTTTTTTACAGGAATTTGTAATTTGAGTTTAAAATAGAAACGACAGATGACGCTGCAAGCAATAGGCACTAAATCGGTCGCCGATTTAACGACTATTGTTTGCAGAGCCATATATCGCTGCTATTGTAAAGTAAAATCACGAATCGCAGTAAAAAAAAATCTCCTGACATCTTACATACCATCCTGCAAGATTTTTTTTTAATTGCTGTCACCATTTGCAAGTTACTGAATTTTAAAATCAGTCAGTCCATTTTAGGACACCCGGTATGTTTTTTAATAAGTTTCAAAGCATTCTTTACTGAATTACAACTCATCTTAGATATAAAGAGACAAGCAGTCTTATACCAAATTAATATTTTTTACATAATCATGAACATAAAAAATTATTATGAAATAATTGTTTGGGCGTGCCCGTTATGGAGCTTTTACTGTATATAGTTTTTATCTTCAAAAATATTTAGACTTTTTTTCCAAAATTCGGGTCGGCCCGAACCATTCTCCCAAGAGTGAAAACCCAATCCGAAACTGACCTAAACCCGAAATAATGTATGTCAATCTGCCCCAAATCCAACGCGCTAGAGCGTAGCAAAAAAGTAAAGTCAACCCGACCCGCAGCAGAAAAATAGAAGTCAACCGGACCCAAACGCGACCTACAGCAAAAAAGTATAGTCAACCGGACCCAAACCCGACCCGCAGCAAAAAGTAGAAGTAACACAATCCGCAGTGAAGAAAATTAGCCCCGACCCGCGCATCAGATTAGAATCTCCAAATTTCTAAAATCGCCTCCCCCCCCCCCTTGAGGACTCTCCAGATCCGCCCTTGGATCAATACGGTGTTCGGCTTTCAGTTTGGTTTTCGATGGTTTCGTTCGGAAGGAGGTTTGTTTAGAACAAACTGTGTCCTCTGGCGGTGAAAACTGGAACTAACAGATTTTGTTTAAATAATTTGACTTGAATATTTTAAATTTAATTTCAAAAATAATTTCTTTTTATAATCATTTTAAAATTAAATTTATTTGTGCTACCATCTATGCAAGGATTTAATAATTATAAATTAACAATTTGGACTTATTAATTACAGGATATATGTTTTGGCCACAACAGAAAACAAGAAATTTAGAGAAATATGGTAATTTAGATGATTTTTTTAAGAAAATTCGTCGAAAGGCGGAATAGTATCACTACTGACTATTTCAAAGATCTTTTACTTTGCAATCGCTATGAAATCTTATATTCCATGAATTTTGAAGGGTTCCGAAAAAATATTAAAATTTCTCCAATTTTCCAGGTTATGCAACAAGTATAGGTGCAGATTTATGGTCGCCAGTCGCCCCGTGACGACTAAATTTTTTGCTATGGCGACTAACTTTCAGTGACTTAGTCGCCAGAGATCAATTTCCAGTGTTCCCAATCCCAGTCGCGGGATTTTGATTTTTTTTTCTTTTGCAAATAGAAAAGCACATGCGCTTTTCGCTGGCCGAGATCAAGTATGACCTTGATAAAAAGTCAGGGAATTTTTGCGATCTCAGTTACCGTCGTGAACGCTGCCCCTGTAATGTACTGCTTTTTTACCGACAATTATGTTCGAATAAAATTCTGCGCAAGTCCGCTCCACTACAAAGCTTAGCAGCTGCGAGGCTCGGCACATGAGCGCGCTAATGATAAAAGCAATTCTTTGAAGGTTTCGCCCGAAATCCAGAGTTGAAATAAATACTCCTTTATTGCAGATCGGCTCAGGAGACAGTCCAAAGTTCCCGATGCGATGGAGATTATTTAAGGGCATCATGGAGTTCATCATGGAGTCGTGAGGATAGAGGATTCCGAACTCTGAAGAAAAAAGAACAAAAAGAAAAGAAACTCGCACGAAAAAATACTTAACGCGAGGTACATTCTTGCTCTGTAAATGTTTTCTACACGAGCGAGACTTTCATAGAAGGAATTTTTATCAAGAGTTTTGTGAATTTAGCCCCTCTGTAATTTCCCTTATCACTATCTTATTCCATCTAGATCTAGAGTGTAGAGTCCTGCATCGGGCCGGGTTCGCGCTGCATTTTTCGTTGCAGGTCGGGTTGACTTCTACTTGTTTGTTTCGGGTCTGTTGACTTTCAGTGATTCGGATTCGGGTTGGGTCGAGTTCTGGTTGACCAGATTTTTCAAAAAAATGTCCAAAATATTTTTTCAGGTTAAAAAACCATATACAATGAGACCTCCATAATGGAAATTCCAGAAAATACCTCTATTTAGCGAACACTTTTTTCAATTCTTAACAATTATATATTTGTAAGCTTATAAATCTGAATTGTGGGCACTATCCAATTTAAACACACATAACGTGCGTGTGTTCATAAACTATCAGAAATATGATACATGTGATTTTGTGTGCATTAAAAACGAAATGTGTAACATTTTCCATATTATGAGAGATGGAAAAATTTATTGTACACCAAAGATAGAATAAGATAAATGATCACATTTGTTATACATCCATCAATAATTATTTTTATTAGAAAATATTATTAATCATTTATAATTAAAAATATATTTTATGGGTGTGCATATTTTTAACACATTTTTGTTTTGTTCTTAGAATTGATGTATCATTTTTACAGCTTTCTTTCTATAGACTCATGTACGATTAAAAATAAATTTCTTTATATAAATAAATAGTTATTCCTAAAAAGTAACCTAGCAATTTGTTATACATGTGTATTTATTAAACTACTTTTCATTTTGAAATTCCTGAGTTTTTTCCATCACTATTGTTTTATGAGTTTGTTTCACAATGTGGCCACTAGATTCAGGTTAGGAGCCAAAGTGGCGACTGGATTTTTGGGGTTTAGGAGCATTAAAAATTTTGGGAATCTGCACCTATATAGTAACAAGCAAGTAGATAGCTCACAAACGAAAGGTTTCAGTTTTCTGTAGGAACAGAAAAATGATACAAGATTTGTGATGAAGATTTTTAAAAAATCAGGCAGGTAGATTAATGTAAAAAACCTTTATTGCATAATGTAAAAATGAAAGGATTCTTCTTACTATGTATTAAAGTTACGTAGAGTAGAAATTCAATAATACAACTACCCCAATATTTCGACATTTATTATTCACATACTTGATATAATGTGAACATTACTGAAAAGGGGTTTTCTAATTTCTTTTAAGTTCAAAAAAGGCTTCTCTCAGCTTATTCCTTATCAGTTATAACTCCCTGATTTAGAAATTAACGACAGTCAGTTTATAAGTGGAGTCGTTCATCTGTTTAAAAAATCTCATGTCTAATTGATATTCAATAGTACATCCTTACTTATTCTTATATATTTTATGATTTAAAAATCATAATATTAAACAGATGTTTCAAATAAATTTTTAAGTAAAAGATCATATAGAACTTAAAATTTACGTAGTCGGCATATTTCTTTTTTCAAATCTTCGTGGAGTGTAGAGTTAACAGAAATTCTACTGTATTTTAATGGCAATTAAAAGAATAATTTTCACGACTTCAAAAAGGGAAAAAAAAATTCTTCAATTCTCAGAAGCGTGCTTACGAAGATGTTCTGTTAATCTAGCCTTACGTGTGAATCCTTTCTCACAGATATGACAGACGAATGCCTTCTCTTTGGTATGAAGGGTATAATGCATTTTTAAAGTGCCCTTCTGTGAAAATCCTTTATTGCAGGTATTACAAACGAAAGGCTTCTCATCGGAATGTATAAGAATATGTCTCTGTAATCTCTGTTTCAGGGAAAACCCTTTATTGCATACATCACAAATGAAAGACTTCTCTTCGGTGTGATAAACGCTATAATGGTTGTTTAAATTGCACTCCAGTGAAAATGCTTTATTGCAGATGTCACAAGAGAAAGGCTTCTCACCGGTATGCGTGCGAAAATGCTTATGTAAATCCTGTTTAAAAGAAAATCCTTTCTTGCAAATGGCACAAGTGAAAGGTTTCTCCTTAGTATGCGTTAGAATGTGTGAATTTAAAGAAGATCGTCGAGAAAAACCTTTATTGCATGTTTCACAAATAAACGGTTTCTCATTGGTGTGAGTTCGAAGATGCGTCCTTAGGTGAGGATACTGAGAAAATCCTTTGTTGCATATTTCACATACAAAAGGCTTCTCATTGTTGTGAATATGAAGGTGCATTTGCAAAGTGAAATTCTTTGAAAATCTTTTGTTGCATACCTCACATATAAAAAGTTTTTCATGGGAATAAATTCGGCGATGGTTCATTAAAAGAGATTTATGAGAAAATCTTTCACTACATACGTCACAAACGCAAGAATTCTCCGAAGTATTTAAGTCATGTTGACTGTTTAAGTCAGCCATACTTAATTATTGATTATTGGATTATTACTTGATTATTGGATGCGCAAACTTGACTAAAGAAAGGATTTTCTTTTTAAACCTATTCACCGCTGCAGTAACTTTTTATTAAAATTACAGCTTGATGCTAATATTTGTGATAAGCAGGTTGGTCTACTGACAAAACTGAAAATAACCAAAAATTAACCTTTTAGTTTAAGAATTATGAGAAGGTACAAAAACGCATCATCAGGAAGAATGATTACAAATAAATAATAGATATTGGTAAATAAATAAACAAAAAATCAGATATTAGTAAAACAGAAAGAAAAATATGCCTGCATGCCTTTTTCTGAAGATAAAAAAAAAATTCAAGAGAATTTAAATTTTAATTACTTGTGAAATGTTTTGAAGAACTTAATTTACACATACAAGCTGATTTCTTCGCGAAAAGTCAAAACCTATAATTATACAATTTTTTTAAATATAAAAAATCTAGATTGATAATAAAAAGAATTTAATTAGTTACTCCAAACATTGAAATTTTTAACAAAGATATTTCTTTCTTTTTATGTAAATATTTATTTTCATAAGGGAAAAAAAAGTTAGGAAAATGATGCGTTTTCTCACTATCAGTGGGGATTGAGTTAATGTAAATATGATAATTTAGTTCAATTCAATTAGAAATAATCTTGAGATAAAGGAGTCTTATACGGCATACATCCAAATGAAATTCTTAGTATAAATTCTGAGAGTTGTTGTTTAAATCAAACACTCAACCAAACTCAACCATTTTCCACAATATGCTTGAAAAATTGGTAAACTCAGTATTTTATAGTATGAGAACTCAGGCAGAAACATAATCTTTAAAATATGTCAAATGTCTATTAAAGGGGCATACATAGAAATTTTGCTTTCTAAAATTTTTTCTTTCTTTTCAATGGATGAAAATCTTTTAAATCGATGTTTCACATGGTTTTGCAAGTTCTTACAATAACTTCCTTTCACTTTGAAATGTTCTAGATAATTTTCTCAATTTGCAAACTGTTGAGATAAGATGTGATCAGTAATATTAATTTTTAAAAAAACTTTCCTGGCGATAAGAGGATTTTTTTTTACATATTTGAAAACTTCAAAGACATCGGTACTATTATATATAAATAACTAAAACGCTTGAACAATGTTTTTTTCGTATCTTTTCCACTTTTTGTCTATAAGAGTAAATCTGTAATTTTATGACTTGATCATTTTCCAGTGATTTAAGTTTTTGAAAAATTGGAAAAGGGTTACTTAATATATATTGTATAAAATAACCTTTCTCAGCAACGCAAATCAGATTTTCCTTTTCAGTTGAATTATCTTCAGGGCCTGAAACAAATGAATAAAAATTTCACTAAATTTTTCACATATCAAAAATATATATCATATCGCAAAGCACAGTACAAAAATATAGTACTCAAAAAAAGTGTTGATACATTTTCGTACTGTGAATTCTTTTTTTTTTTCTCTCGATGTAAAAAAAGTGTTGCGATGTAATCAGAAATATTTATAAAAAAATAAACTTTCCTAATCATAATAGGATTTTTCTTTTACATATTTGAAAACTTCAAAGACATCGACATAGTTATGTATGAATAATTAAAATACTTGAACAATATTTTTTTTTGTTTTCAAGCTTTTCATCCATCTATAAAATTGCATATGTCAATTTATGACTTGATCTCTATCCATAGTTTTTGACACATTCATCGGCGGAGGGGGGTGGGACAAACCAGTACAAATACAAAAATTGTACAGTCGATTTTTTTCTTTTTACATTGAATACGAAATAAGCTAAACAAAGATAGACTAAACTTTTTTTTTTAAATTATGTATTTAAAACAAATACACTATGCTAAAAGGTACACACATTAAAAATACAATAAAACATCAACTTTCATTTCGCATCTGCGAACGTGTTCAGGATGATATGAAACACACAAGTCTAAAATTTTAAGAATGGAGGCAAACTTCTCAGAGTCCTTGACGATTTAGAGTAGAGCGCGCACCCAACGTCATCAAATTGCCAAGGCAACCAAAAGGAGAAAATCATTCCAGCGATGGAAAAGGGGGGAGAGGCTAAATGGAACTGTTTTTGGAGTCAGTTCCATTTAGCCTCCCCCCTTTTCCATCGCTGGAATGGTTTTCTCCTTTTGGTTGCCTTGGCAACTTGATGACGTTGGTGCGCGCTCTAGTCGAAATCGTCAAGGACTCTGAGATGTTTGCCTCCATTCTTAAAATTTTAGACCTGTGTGTTTCATATCATCCTGAAGACGTTCGCAGATGCGAAATGAAACGTCGATGTTTTATTGTATTTTTAATGTGTGTACCTTTTAGCATAGCGTATTTGTTTTAAATACATAATTTTTCACATATTTCATGGTGCAATCGTCCAATTTTTAATTAAAATTTTTTTCAGAAACTTTTTCCCATGTAAAACAACTTTTTAAGGTGCTTTTTACTATGTTGAAAATGCAATTTTCGACCAAAATTGTCAAATTAATTTAATTTTATTTTATTAAAGACCAACTTTTTACCTTTCCAAAACTGTATTTGTTTATATTGTACGATAAATAGATCCGGAATTATAGCTGTTTTAAAACTACTCAACAGCTGTCACTCAAACCGGAAGTGCTGTTTAAAGGGCTTTAAAATTTAAAATTTTTGAATTTTTAAATTGCTTATAAAGGGTTGTATATTTGGAGAAATTTCGCGATTTTGGATGCATTTGTTTAATAATAAGAAATGTAAATAATATGCACCATGAAATTTAAATGTATATTACTGTAAATTCTTGTAGTAAAACATAAATCTAAACTTTAAATGCATTTTTTGGAAAATGTAATTTTCGGTGAAAATTCCATACGCAAAACATGATTTCTCAAAAAGTTATTGGAATATCACTATGAAATTTAAAATATATGTTATTTACACTATTGTGAAGGCAATGAACTAAAGATTTAAATTTAGAATAAATATTGTTTGTTTTATGGATGTTTTTGTGGAATGACATCGATGAATTTTATGAAAATTAACATGTAAACAGGTGCGATATGCTATAAGTTTTGAAATACTTAAAGAATATCTCTTAGATTTTAGTTCATTGCCTTCACTAATGTCAGAAATATGAAGTGTAAAAAGGAGATTAAGATACATACAGTAGAATTTCCTTTAGAGCGTTTTGTGTTTCGGGCCAAATTTCACTAAATTTTACTATAAATTCCTCCATTTACCAAAATTTTATCATTAAATGAAATATTTTTTACCTTTTTTCACATTTTCTAGTACTAATCTTAGTAAAAAAAAGTTTAAAAAATAATTAAATAACTTTTTTGGAAAAAATTGCTCCGTACGTAGGCAGGCACCTTAAAATGTTAACATGAAAAGCAATAGACATTTAATAATCTTATTATACATTTTATTTCATCAGGGTAACACTACCGCCCTGTTCAAGCTTGTAACCAGCGCACAGTGGGGCGTTTTGGTAATCTAGGTGGGCAAAATTCATTTTTCCGATTATCATGAAATTTGACAAAACTGCGTATACTGGTACCTGAATGTCTCTATTTTCGAGATCCGTACGAGTTTTGTCGAAAAAATCCGATGTGTCGATTAATCATGACCGTGGAGAAGACATTTGCGTAGTTGGTTTGGGGGAGTTTCAAAAACTACACTAGCTTCCTCTAAGTTTGAAAGAACGTCGTAACTATTCTGTTTCATTTGAAAGCACGAGTTTGCTGAACATATGGCATAGGTTTGTCAAGATCAGATTTTATCCATTTTCTGTTTGAAAATAAGCGATATTAAACCCGCTTAACCGCTTTTTTCAAAGGTTGTAATTCTGGATGATATTTGATGTTGTTTACAGATTTCATCTTGACTTTTAAAATATTGTTCACCAATAAGCATTTTTTTAAATCAAAGTTTCCCATGTGGCTTTTAAGAATATTAATTATTATTAGTATTTAAAAAGTGTGTTTCATCACATGCAACTATCACAAAATTAAAAAAATTGTAACCACTTTAGAAACTTCAGAAAATATCACACAATCATACTACATTGTGACTTGCAAAAGAATCTTACAGTAACTGCAGTTACTATTATCATAATCATATTTACAAAAAATTAAGACCTGTAAAGTTCTTCAGTAACTGCAGTTATACTGCAGATACATCACCGAATATTCTTCTGAATTAATTACTGTAAAATCACTTCAAATTCACTGCCGTTTTACTGCAGACATACAGTCTTGCTATTCTTTCAATTTTGGGTTGAAAAAATACTTGACAATAACTCGAAAATAACTGAAGTGTTTTTACTGTTGAGATTGCGCTTCAAAAAAAACTACAGTTGACCGTAGAAAAACTTCAAAAATACTTCATTTCTGTAAAAACAAGTAGGAAATTGCTCGTCAAACGTGGCAAATGAGTGCGTTCGTACTATAACAAGTTTTATAAATATTTTTTGCACCGCATAGTGTACTGAATGTATATTTTAGTGCATTTCATAAGTGCATATCAATTTCATTCCGTTCGAAAGGCTGTAGCATCATTGAAATGAACTTGAAATATTTTTTTCTCATTGGCTTTAATGTAACTGAAAATTTTGACTGTCCCTGTAATTAAACTATACTTCCAATTTTCATAAAATTTTAAAAGACTCGACAAAATTTTGCAACAATTACATATTTAAAATTTCAGACCATTCGGAAGGCTGTAACATCATTAAATTGCACTTGCAATAATTTTTTCCCATTGGCCGTAATGTAACGGGAAACTTTTGACTGTCCCTCTCATTAAACTATACATGCGATTTTCATAAAATTTTAAATGACTCGACAAAATTTTACAACAATTATATATTTAAAATTTCAGACCATTCGGTTGGGTAGTTTTTGCTCTGTTATATGCGGACGGACAGACGGACGGACTGAACGACGACTATAGGTGCTACGTATTTATATAATTACGAACGCACCTAAAAACTGTAGTTCATTCTTAGCTAGGGTGCCATTCCTAAAGTATTGGAAATTTAAAAAAAACTCTTGCAAGTCAAACTTAAACCACTTTTAACTATCCGATTAAGCCGAAACAAGGAATACATGTGTAATTTGAATGACAGTATAATATTATTGTAATTTAAAGAAAGTAAAAGTTTGTTTAGAATACTGTTTTTACAGGGCTTCACAAAAATTTAGATTAAAACTTGCAAGTTAATTTTAAACCAATTTCAATAATCTCATTGAGCTGAAACTTTACTCAGGATATGTAGTTATGACGACAAAGCAATATTATTATAATTTATGGAACGTAGCAGTTACGCTTTTTATTTTTTTTTTTACAGGGCCACATAAAAGATTAGTTCAAATCTTTCAAGACAACTTTGAACCACTTTCAATTATCTAATTGAGCTGAAACTTTGCCTACATGTGTTTTCCGATGACAATTCTATTAAATTATAATTTGGCGAACGTAGAAATTATGTATTTTTTACAGGGCCACACAAAAGATCGCGGAAAAATTGTTGCTAAAAAGCAGAAATTTTAATTAAATTTCAACAAAATTACTATAGGTTATTGAAATATATAATAGCATTTTTTAAACTGAAAACAAAGTTCGTAGCAGTTGTATTTCTTTTACAGGGACACAAAAAAATTCGGATATATTACCGTCTACATGCAGAAATTTTATTTCAAATTGAATAAAATTTATGTAGGTAATTTATTCACACATCAGCATTTTTTCAACCGAAAATAATTTAGTTAGCATTTATATGTATTACAGGGTAACACAAAACATTAAAGTTTTTCTTTTAAAATGATTTTATTTTTCCAAGATGACTACACAAAGGGACCCTGTTCTGCCGCCAAATACCGCCAAGTTTGTCGCCAACTTAGAGATATATCGCCAAATTTGGCGGCCAAAATGAGTCGCCAACTTGGCGATATCTCTAATATTTCGCCGAATTCCCATAGAGTTCCATTGTAAACCTACTTTCTTATAGAAAATCAACAAATTGAGATATTTTAATGCAACAAAAACTGATATTAGCTTAAGGGATTATATTAAATTTTTCTTTGATGACCTAAGTAGGAATTGGCTTTAAAAACAAAATTTTTATATTACTTGTTTAATTAAGGAGACGTCAATTGGTATTAAAACCATCCAGAGCGCGGGACACGGACCCCTCTCCTTAGGTGCTCCACATTTTTGTTAAGTTGCCGGCGCAACTTAACACGTTTTCTACGTCGCATCCTCTTTAGTCCTTTTTTAGTTTCTATTTGAAGCCCTCAAAACCTGAGTGGAAAAGTTGTAAATTTTCTTTGTCTACCTGTATGGTTCGGTCATCGCGATGAGATTATTTCAAGTCTATGGGTTCAGTATCACCATCGAAAATGTCACAGTTTTCATTATCGGCAAAGTCAGAAAGTTTCGCATTGTTGAGCAGTGGACTTGCGAACAGTCTTAAGGAATTTTTACTTTATCCTAATTTTAAGCGTGCGAAAAAATAAAAAAAATCGTAAACGCCTGCAGTTGACAAAAAAAAAATAACTTTCAAACTCGTAAACGCCGCGGCGTTTCTTCCATAAAATACGGTATGTGTAACGCATTCTTTGTAATTCATTATATTTTTGTTTTGAAACATTATTGTTAAATAAACCAATTATTTCTCCCTATTTGAGTATTTTATTAGGGATGCATTCGAAAAATCAGCCTAATTAAACTTCAACGAAATAATTTTGTCCGTCTTCTAGATCGTCAAAGAATCCCACTTTGCAGCGGTCAGACGAGACTTTTCATACAGTGTTCTGTTTTTGTGACATTGAGAGCAGATTTTTATGTTTGTGAAAAGCCTAGTCATAATTTTGTAAATTTGAAATTAGGATTATATTCATAATTATGGTTATATATTTTAAACAAGATCCTTTATATACAAAAGAAAACAAGGGGAAAAAATCATGCATTAAACATAGATGATGAAACACTTTCCAACACTTACAAAATACCGCATCGAACCGCCCTGTTTAAGAGAGTTTTTAAACCAGGGATCATTCCAAACAAAAAACTGGTTGGATGTGCCAATCCTAAAACTTTCTTCTATCTCATATATTTTAAGATCTCAAAATGTGTTACAAATGTAAATATTTCATTTTTATTAGTTTAATATTATATGAACCTTGGCTTTCATCTTAAATTTCTGCTTCAGTCAATTAATACGAGTAAAAACGAGCTAATCCCGATCATGGTATTTATTAAAATCAAGTTTTTTATTATTCTGTTGTATATCAGCTGTTCGCAAATCGTCAGGTTATCAGGATGGGAAGTTGCCGTCGATTTACGAGCCACCGATGTACAACAGAACTGCGAAAAATAAATTTTTAAGTAAAAGATTATATAGAACTTAAAACTTACGTAGTTATATATATCTATTTTAAATCTCTGTGGAATGTCGAGTTACCGAAATTTTACTGTATTTTCACGACTTCAAAAGGTAAAAAAAATTCTTCAATTCTCAGAAGCGTACTTACAAAGCTGTTCTGTTAATCTAGCCTTACGTGTAAATCCGTTATCGCAGACATGACAAACGAAAGCCTTCTCTTTAGTATGAAGAGTATAATGCGTTTTTAAAGTGCTCTTCTGTGAAAATCCTTTATTGCAAATATCACAAACGAAAGGCTTCTCATCGGTACGCATAAGAAGATGTCTCTGTAATGTCTGTTTCACGGAAAACCCTTTATTGCATACATCACAAATGAAAGCTACTACTACTACTTCTTTATGTCATTTTAAACATTTAGAAAATTTTTTATTTTAATCAATGATTTTTTTTAAAATCAGTTGATTAAAATCATTATTTAATCGCTGATTTAAATCAACTAATTAAAATCGTTGACACCCTAAAGCAAGGATTTAATAATTATAAATTAATAATTTGGATTTATTAATTAAAGGATATGTGTTTTGGCCGCAAGAGAAAAAAAAAGAAATGCAGTAATTTAGATGGTTTTTTTAAGGAAATTCGCCGAAAGGCGGGATATTATCACTACTGACTATTTCGAAGCTATTTTACATCGCAATCGCTATGAAATCTTATCTTCCAAGGCATTTCAAGGGTTTCGAAAAAATATAATTCCCCAATCTTACAGATTGTGTAGGTTTTCCAGGTAGCGTAACAATTCACAAATAAAAGGTTCCTGTTTTCTGTAAGAACAGAAAGATTACACACGATTTGTGATTAATGTCAATAAATCAGGAAAGCAGATTGATGAAAAAAACCTTTATTGCATAATATAAAAATGAAAGGCTTGTTTTTAGTATATGTATTAAAGTTATGTATGGTAGAAACACGATAACACGACTACCCCGGTAATTCGACATTTATTATTTACATACTTGATATAATGTGAACATTACTGAAAAGGAGTTTTCTTATTTGAAACATTTTAGCAAAAACTCGCTCAAGTCAACAACACTTTAAGCTATTCGATCACGATTAATGTTTAGAAATAGTTCTTTCATTGACTTTCTATTCTCAAAATCATTTAAGTTCCATAAACGCCTTCTCTCAGCTTATTCGTTATCAGTTATAACTCCATGATCTAGAAATAAATGACAGTCAGTTTATTAATGGAGACGTTCATCTTTTTAAAAAATCCGATGTCTAATTTATATTCAATAGTACATCTTACTTATTCTTATATATTTTATGATTTAAAAATCATAATATAAAACAATTTTTTAAGAAAAAGATTATGTAGAACTTAAAACTTATGAAGTCGATATTTGTTTTTTTTTCAAATCTCTGTGGAGTGTCGAGTTACAGAAATTCTACTGTATTTTAATGGCAATAAAAAGAATAATTTTCACAACTTCAAAAGGGAAAAAAAATTCTTCAATTCTCAGAGGCGTGCTTACGAAGGTGTTCATTTAATCTTGTTTTACGCGAGAATCCTTTATTGCAGACATGACAAACAAAAGCTTTCTCTTTGGTATGAAGGGTATAATGCATTTTTAAAGTGCTCTTCTGTGAAAATCCCTTATTGCAGGTATCACAAACAAAAGGCTTCTCATCGGTATGCATAAGACGATGTCTCTGTAATGACCGTTTCAGGGAATACCCTTTATTGCATACATCACAAATGAAGGCCTTCTCTTCGGTGTGATAAACGCTGTAATGGTTGTTTAAATTGCACTCCAATGAAAATGCTTTATTGCAGATGTCACAAACGAAAGGCTTCTCACCGGTATGCGTGCGAAAATGCTTATGTAAAACCTGTTTAAAAGAAAATCCTTTCTTGCATATGGCACATGTGAAAGGTTTCTCCTTAGTATGCGTTAGAATGTGTGAATTTAAATAAGCTCTTTGAGAAAAATCTTTATTGCATATTTCACAAATAAACGGTTTCTCATTGGTGTGAATTCGAAGATGCGTCCTTAAGTGGGCATTCTGGGAAAAACCTTTGTTGCATATTTCACATACAAAAGGCTTCTCATTGTTGTGAATGTGAAGATGCATTTGTAAAGTGAAATTCTTTGAAAACCTTTTGTTGCATACCTCACATATAAAAAGTTTCTTATGGGAATAAATTCGGCGATGGCTCATTAAAAGAGATTTATGAGAAAATCTTTCACTACATACGTCACAAACGTAAGACTTCTCCATAGTATTTAGGTCATGTTGACTGTTTAAGTCAGCCATACTTAATGATTACTGGATGCAAACTTGACTAAAATAAGGATTTTCTTTTTAAACCTATTCACTGCTGCAGTAACTTTTTATTAAAATCACAGCTTCATGCTAATATTTGTGATAAGCAGGTTGGTGTACTGACAAAACTGAAAATAACCAAAAATTAACTTTTTTAGTTCAAGAATTATGAAACGGTACAAAAACGCATCATTAGAAAGAATGATTACAAATAAATAAATAATAGATATTGGTAAATAAATAAACAAAAAATCAGATACTAGTAAAACAGAACAAAAATATGCCTGCAAGCATTTTTCTGAAGATAAAAAAAATCAAGGGAACTTAAATTACTTGTGAAATGTTTTGAAGAACTTAATTTACACAGACACGCTGAATTCTCCGCGAAAAGTTATAACCTATAATTATACAATTTTTTTAAATATGAAAAATAGCAACTGATAACACAAAGGATTTAATTAGTTACCACAAACATTGTTGTTTTAACTAAGATATTGATTTTTATGCAAATATTTATTTTCATAAGAGAAAATAGTGAGGAAAATTATGCGTTTTCTCACAATAGTGGGTATGGAGTTAATGTAAATATGGTAATCTAGTTCAGTTCAATTAGAAATAATCTTGAGATTAATAAGGGAGTCCTTTTACGGCATTCATCCAAATGAAATTATTGGTATGAATTCTAAGAGTTGCTGTTTAAATCAAACACTCAACCTTTTTACACATACCGCTTGAAAACATTGTTAAACTCAGTATTTTATGGTATGAGAGCTCAGGCAGAAGCTTTCTTTTCTATCGATGAATGTCCTAAAAATCAATGTTTCACATGGTTGCAAGTTCTTACAATAACTTCCCTTCATTTGAAATTACTTTGAAATGTTCTTCACAATTTTCTAGATTTGAAAACTGTTGAGATATGATCAGTATCATTAATTTAAAAAAAAAACTTTCCCGGTGATAACAGGATTTTTTTTTTTTTACATGTTTGAAAGTTTTAAATACATTGGCACAATTATATATAAATAATTAAAACACTTGAACAATATTTTTTTTTCAGCTTTTTATCTATAAAAGTGCATATGTAAATTTATGACTTCATCATTTTCAATTATTTAAGTTTTTGAAGAATTGGAAAAGGGTTACTTAATACATATTGTATAAAATAATCTTTCTCAGCAACTTACATCATATTTTTCTTTCCAGTTCAATTATCTCCAGGTCCTGAAACTAATAAATAAAAATTTCACTAATTTGTTCACAGATAAATAAGCAGAGCACAGAACAAAAATATGGTACTCAAAAAAAGTCTTGATAGAAATATATACTGTGAATTCTTTTTTTATTTTTTTCGATTTTCAAAAAGTGTTGCGATGTAATCAGAAATATTTTAAAAAAATAAATTTTCCTAGTGATAAAGGATTTTTCTTTTATATATTTGAAAACTTCAAAGACATCGACACAATTATATATGAATAATTAAAACACTTGAACAATATTTTTTTTCCTTTTCAAGCTTTTCTTCTATAAAATTGCATATGTAAATTTATCATTTGAGTACTTTCCATAGTTTTTGATACATTCATTGGGGGGGGGGGGGGGGGGGGACAAATCAGTAAAATACAGAAATTGTGCAGTCATTTTTTTTTTTTTCATTGAACACGAAATAAGCTAAACATAGACTAAACTTTTTTTAGAAACGTTTCCCCATGTAAGCCAATTTTTAGGTGCGTTCGTAATTATATAAATACGTAGCACCTATAGTCGTCGTTCAGTCCGTCCGTCTGTCTGTCCGCATGCAACAGAGCAAAAACTACCCAACCGAATGGTCTGAAATTTCAAATATATGATTGTTGCAAAATTTTGTCGTGCCATTTTAAATTTTATGAAAATCGGATGTATAGTTTAATTACAGGGACAGTCAAAAGTTTTTCTTTACATTACGGCCAATGGGAAAAATCATTGCAAGTGCATTTTAATGATATTAGAGCCTTCCGAATGATCTGAAATTTTAAAGATATAACTGTTGCAAAATTTTGTCGAGCCATTTCAAATTTTAAGAAAATTGGATGTATAGTTTAATTACAGGGACAGTCAAAAGTTTTTCTTTACATTACGGCCAATGGGAAAAATTATTGCAAGTGCATTTTAATGATATTACAGCCTTCCGAATGGTCTGAAATTTTAAATATATAATTGTTGCAAAATTTTGTTGAGCTATTTCAAATTTTAGGAAAATCGGATGTATAGTTTAATTACAGGGACAGTCAAAAGTGTTCCGTTACATTACGGGGAATGGGAAAAAATTATTGGAAGTGCAATTTAATGATGTATCATCGCTATATGAAGTGCAAAAAATTATACATTCAGTACAATATGGGGTGCAAAAAATAATTATAAAACTAGTTATAGTACGAACGCACCTCATTTGCCACGTTTGTGGAGCAATTTCCAACTTGTTTAACATGTCAACATAAAACGCAATAGACATTTAATAATCTTGTAATACAGAGTGAGTACAAATAATAGACCTGATTTAAAAAAAAAAAAATCATATTTTCGAAACTACTGCACATACTACAATAAGTGATAAGGTCAGTCTGCCGAAATGAGACACGATTCCCCGTAGTTTTGCCGCATTTAGGATATATTTCGGATTTTATTATATAAATGTATATTTTATTAAGTAACAAATTACTGAATACTGTACATTTAGTTCAAAACTAACTTGTTTTGTAGAAATTTAATAATTATCTGTAATATAAAACCACAATATAGGATTGTCGCATTTAGGTGATTTTTGTCGCATTTATGGCAGCTAAAACCTAAATGAGACGTTCATAGTCCTAAATGTGATAATGCATTTTATACATGACAATTCATCTGAAAAAGTTCGTTTAACGATTAACTGCTGTGACAGAAAATTGCCACATTACAACTGTGAGCGGTCTGCGAAACCATTCGACTGAAAGATGAATAAAATGCGCGATTAACTCATCAAATACTGTTTTTGCACTAAACTGTTTGTACAGTACTATTTCTAATAAAATTTCGATTTTTCAAACATTTCAAACAATAGTACTAGGCTCCAAATGAAGCAAAATTTCGCTGCATCGATAGTTAAACTGGAAATTACAAGTTAAAATGTGAAAATTTTAAAAAAGCAGCTCTAACAGCAGTTAAGGGTTAACTGTAATTACTTTTTGAATTAATTAACCCTTAACTGCTGTGACAGGAATTGTTGCATAACTACTGTGAGTGGTCTCCGAAACCATTTGATTTAATAGATCAATGAGCGTCTCTATTAACTCACAGGGTACTGTTTCTGTACTAAAATTTAAGAACAGGACTATTATAATTAAACTTTTCAATATTATTCTTGAAATGTTTATCACGGCGCAGCACCGTGCTGTTTGCCAATTTTACACTGCTAATATGCAAAAGTTATTTGAATGCTGCGTATAATGACTAATATAAATAACCCTCAAATAAATAAAAAAAAACAGTTCGTTCCTAATAGTATAAAAAACTCTCATCCCTCTTTTGCCAAGGAGCTATGGACATAACTACAATTAAATGATTGTCGCAGAAAACATCGTTTAAAATTCGCGCGTCAATATTAACCCATAATTTATACACCAGTGCGATTTGGGTTTCCGTAACTTCAACTCCGCATAATTTTGCTGACAATCTGGTGATAATGAAATATAACTACATGATCCATATACGAAATTTAATAAGGAATCCAAATGAAATATTTGATTTTATCAAAATTCTTATTTTGTGAACTGAAAATGCGCATTAATTAAAGACGCCGACATTTCGGTCGGTGCGAATTCACAGTGTGGAGCTTACGTGTTAAAAGAGTATTTAAAAGATATTTATAATATTCTTAACTAGACTATTTATAACATATAACTTTATTATAAAATGTCACATGATAAATATATCAGCCATAGAAATAGATAAAATCGTACAATATTTCTAATAATTCTGATTAAGCCAAAGACAAGCTCTGTGCTTGATATTCTGTTGCACCCCCCCCCCCCTTCATTTTTCTTGCACTTTCACAAAAAAAATTAACATTTTCTGTACTTAAAAATAAGTATATGGAAACAAATATTCATTTAGATAACATGGTTTAATTTATTTTTTTATCTTTTACTAATTTAAAAGTAGAAAATGCCGATTATAACGATTAAAAGTGAAAACAGAATTAAAATATCAGATGTTATAAAAGTGCTAACAAAAATTATGACTCCTAAACCAGGGAATAACTCAATTGCATCACGTTTTAATTGGAGACAGCATTTAAGCTACCGAATGGTATAATGTTGGTAAAATTAACTTACTTAACCGAATTAAAATAAACGAAAATTGTTTTCAATCTACACAAGATTTTCCAAAAAATTTTAGTATGTAAAATTATTGCAAATTCCTTAATCATATGTCTATATTATGTTACTGTAATAGACACTGCGTTTCTTACACCTTTTTTTTAATTAGAAATTTTAAAGAAGCGTATTTTTCTTTTTTGATCGTCTTAAACACATATTTAAACACCTGGTTAAAGAAAAACATTAATGGAGGATTATTGCTGAGTCAACACAGCTTAATTAAACATAAAATTTGATTTAAATATCATTTTAACACAATATATAAAAAATCCCATATAAACTTCTTCGTTAATCTTCTAAATGTTTCGCCGCATTTACACCAATGTCTATGTCGCTATTAGGCATAGGCTGACAACAAGCTCTCCTAAATGCGTAGTCCATTTCAAATTCTAAACCAGAAACTGGTCGCCTTTTCTTTAGTTTAACTGGTCAGGTAACTGAAACGGACAACGTAGCTCTTAACGTTTATAAGATCTTCAACGTTAAAAAATAAAAACCGTGAGCCACTTTCGGGAATTTTTGTCGCATTTACGAAACATGGGGGCGATGTAAAATGAACGATATGTATTTGATTGGAAATTTCTTTTAAAGAAACCGTTTTACATGCAAAAAAATGTTTCGGGTTTTGTTTCTGAAGTTCGTATGCTTCATTACATAACAGTTATTTACGATTCTTGCGTTAATATTTTATGTAAAAGAACATTGTCGCATTTAAGGGTTATCACAATTAGGCAGACTGACCTTACATGAATTTAAAGTGAAATATAACAAGTTTTCTTCAGTTACAAATGTTCGATGTGTGACCCTCCTGTTACACAGCATACGTCCAATCTGTAATCCAGTTCGTTTCGAACCCGCACGCCCTATCCACCAGTGTCGAAGCTCCTCGTTCAAGTAAATACGCACCTGCAAAGACCAATGAGGTGCGGCTCCATTCTGCTGAAACACAAAATTTACGCTGCCTCAAGTGGGTGATGGTGATTTACCCTTAGTCACATCGCCACCAAGATCCTTTTTAACACTTTCCAACAAAGTTGGAAAGTGTTTATGACTTCAGTTTGTCTGGCCGTCTGTTCGCGCTATAACTCCCGTAAATATATTCGGATTGCGCTGAAATTTTTGGATGTTATTGACGTTTACCATAGCATGTTCCCTATTTCAAAGTAAGTTTGTGGCATGATTAGTTCATTTACAGGGACAGTCAAAAGTTTTCCGTTACATTACGGCCTAAGGGAAAAAATCGTTTAAAATGATTTTTAATGGTGTTACACACTTTCAAAAAAAAAAAAAAAAAAAAAAAAAAAAAAAAAAAAAAAAAAATCGATATGCATTAATGAAGTGCACTAAAATATCTATTCTGCAGAATATGCGGTGTAAAGAGTAATTATTATTCATTTACAGGGCCATACAAAAGAATTCCGTTACATAATGATATAGGAGTGGAGGGAATTGTTTGCGGCATATTTTAATTATGTTAAATTATTTCATGTATAATGAAATTCATATACGTCGCTGAGGTTTACTATAACTTACTTCATGTATAATACGAAGTGCATAGCATTTACAGGGACACACAAAAGATTTAAGACAAGTATATTCTATCTGAAGTACTGTACATTAGCGATGATTGCTGGATTTGCATTTTTTATTATGATATGCGCTTTTATGTTTTACTATATTTATACATACTACATTGTGTGTATAAATGCTATACTTCATATACAGGGCTACACAAAAGAATTCGTAATGGTTACTGGGTATGAGTTAGAGGTCCGCACGGGCCCAGGCTTGGCCAGAGGCCGGTACCCGGCCCGGCCCGCGGAATGGAAGAGAATTTTCAAAAGGGCCGGGCCGGCAGAATTAGGACAATTTTTTCAACGGGCCGATAAAAAAAATTAATCGGGCCTATCGGCCCGATATAAGAATTTGTGAGGAGCAGACAAAATATGAGGTCATTTCCAATGAATATGACTTTTTCGAGAAGTATAAATGTGCGTTACGAGCCGATGCGAGTTTAACAGCATCAATACAGAAATGTAACATGTCCATCGTAGAGATCGGCATCGTACAGTTACATGATCCCCGGTTTAATATTTTCGGCAGACTTGTGCCGGGACGGAACTGGTCTTAATCGTTCTCAGGATGTGTAGGACAGGCATTATGTTTTGTAAAAGTATTAATCGCGATAATGAACTTCTGTTAGCAGTATCTTTGGAAATGTACCTTAATGTGGTTCTCATGTTTACTGCTCAACAATGCGAAACTATCAGACACATTTTCTGACTCATTTTTAACTATAAAGGCATAAAATTGACAGGCCTGAGTATTGAAGGCATTTGGGATCGAATAGAGTTTCCATTTTTCATAAATTACGTACAGAGATAACAGAGACTCTTGTCACGTGACTGTACGTTTTTCTCCTTTCCTGTGCTATCGCTTCCGGAAATTCGATTCAAAACTCTAACTTTGGCAGTATTTTCTGAAAGATATATTACTTTTATACGAAAGATATATTACCAAGAAAAAAACGGCATTTACATGGTTTCTGAATAACAATACCTGCCAATCTGATGCGTTTCCGAAAAGAAATGAATTCATAAATGTATCAAAATGTAGCTCCTTTGGATTTGAGAAAAGCCTTAAAAATGACAGAAATATTTTCACAAATCTACCTTTTATTATAAGCTTCAAAATTTATCATGTTTTTTAACCCTTTATTCTAAACTACAATAATCTTTTAACAAACCCTTATTTAAATTTTGAAACGTCTGTAGAGACGTTGACTAAAACACTGTAAGTAATCGTTAACGTTTACGATTGTGTGTTTTCTATTTTGTGAACACATAGTAATTTAAAATATACTGTAAAATGTTCCCATAAATAAGCATGTAGTATTTCATTAAAAGAATCTTAATTGTATGACGAGAAAAAACGGAATTTTTTGTAGAAATTTAGTCGGGCCGGGCCGGGCCTGTTTTCACTGATTTTTGTACGGACCGGTCGGGCCGAGAACGGTAAAAATGTAAACGGGCCGGGCCGGGCTTGGGCCGAACTTTCAATTTTTACACCGGGCCGGGCCCGGGCCTGGAAATTCCGGCCCGTGCAGACCTCTAGTATAAGTGCAAATTGCTTAAAGGTGGTTTTTAAATGAGTTATGCATTTTTACGCTGAACTGCATTTAGTTTACTAAGAAATGTTTATAGAATATAGATAAAATGATAAAAGGGTTACGCAAAGACTTGGATACAATGACCGTCTATAAATGATAATTTCTGGAAATGTGATTTCAGTAGTTTTAAGAGTGTTTTAGTTTGAATTAAATTTTAGCTAAATAGTGGCGTGTAATAAAGGTACTAGGTTAACTACAGGGTTGTGCAAAAGTATGTTTCCATCTATTAGTATAAATTGCTGAAAGAGATATTTCAACCTGTTATGCGTTTTCTTGCTAAACTAAATTACCCCATTATATAGTATATATATCAACCTACAGATCAAATGCAGGGCTGTTCAAAAGAATTGGAATACATATTTGCTATGGACGATAACTGCTGAAAGCAGTTTTAAATGTTTTATGAGTTTTCTAAAATGTTTACTTAGTGCTCTTATATACCTACCTTATTTCCCTAAATAACGAAGTTTTGTTAAAGCATTCAGGAAGTGTTGGAAAGTGTTTCATAATCTATGCTTAACGCATGATTTTCCTTACTTGTTATCTCTATAGACGGCTTGCACATGATGTCACACGTCTGCCATCGCTTCATATGGCACCCAAATATAAGGCAAATGTGGTGCTCTCCATTTGACTTATTTGCTAATAAAAATAAGAAAGATCTAAATTAAACAGAAAGATCACACGTGCTTTTAACGGCAAACGGGGCGTTCTGGCGTTCCGTATGTGCTCCGGATGCAATAGTATCAGTCGTTGCTAATAGCAATCTGACGTCAATGCAAGCCGTCTATTTGAGAGCAAAACCTTCATCCAGTTATTTTTTCCATTTCATTCTCAGAAGCATGGAAAAATAAACAGTGATTTTTTTTTAAATTTTTTTTTTTATTAGTGATGTATTCATTTTTTTATGATAAATTAAAAAGTTTAAATGATTTATTTATGAGTAATAATAATATTACAGAAAATAAGAAAAAAAAAGGGGGAGAAAACTTTTTTTTTTTTTTTTTTTTTTTTGTCTCAGAATAAATTAATTGAAATGTACATAAAAGCACATAAATATTAACGCCTGAATCACATTTTTTATTTTTATTATTATTAAAGTTACGCATAAATTAAGACAGACTTTACCCTTAAATGCGCATTTTTTTATTTTGTTTCGAAAAAATTATATATGATTCTCTGAAAGGTTTATCACACAGGAAAAATAATGAAAAAAAATCAGAGATACATTTTTCATATAATACGTCAATCTTTTCTTCTGTTGCACATCTGCAATACAAATAAAAGCTATTGTCGTGTGGCTGTTTTACGCTAAAATATTGCAAATTAGTAAATATTTTAATAAGCATGTCTCCATTTACCTTATTTTATATAATTATTTATTTTACAAAACTTAACCTTTAACCCTTTAATTCCTATGATAGAATACTTTCTAGAAATTACGTATTTCAGAGAATCTGACTTTACACCAGAAAATTTCAATGATTAATTTCACTTTATTTAAATATGGAATGTCTATCATTAATTAAAGAAAATGTTGCTATTTTAATTTTCTGGTGTGAATTAGGTATATAGACGAATAGAAAAATCTATTAAATTCAAAACACTGTTGTTTGCATAATATGCAAAGCTGCGCACTAAAGGGTTAAACACAATTAATACAATAAACCCAACTGGAGGGGGAAATGGCCCCAGCTAATTTTTCACTCCAGTTGGGTTTATTGTATTAATTGTGTTTAAAGTCTGTCTTAATTTATGTGTAACTTTAATAATAATCTACTTATAATAAAATCTGAGTGCAGGGGATCGTCGGAACCATGCCGGTGTGAACCACTCTGGTCTGCGAAACGACCGTAGCTAAACGCCATGTTAGGCTTAATGAAAAACATATCCTAGCATATGACGGCTAAATGATAATTTTTTCTATTTGAAATCATGTCTGTTCAGCATATTTTCACATAAAACATGTGTATGATATCTATTTATAATGTATTAAGTTCTAAATTAAAATTAAGCTATTATAAACATAGAAATCGGACGTAAACAAAAGATACTGCTGCCATTCAGATTCAAATTTCAAAAAATCTACAAACAAACAAATGACTCTTTGAACGCTTCATTTAAAAAAAAAAAAAAAAAAAAAAAAAAAAAAAATACAGGTTAAAGCCGATGTTGATCTTAAAATATTTGTAATAGTTTATTAAAACCTTTAAATATTTTAACTTTGTTTAAAACCTTCAAAAACTGTTAAGTTCTAAATTTAAGGGCCAAATCATCATCATCAACAACAACAAGTTCCAATTTAAAAATAACGGATAACTATCGCCATCTAGGGAGAAAAGATAGAACTTTCGCTCTAAAACGGTGCGTTCAAGCACATTGCATTACATCTATTTTTAATTTATTCAGAATGATTATTCTTTTGCACAATTTCATTTTACTGTGACATTTGTTTTCTGTCTTATATCACAAAGTAAAAATTATTCGAATTTGAATATCTAAAACTTTCAAATCCCTTTACGATAAAGAATTATTTCAATGGCACTTCAGCATCATTTAAAGGGAAATTTACCCTTTATGTACTGAATTATTAATTCATGAAAATTTCATCTTCTAAAGCATTTTTCGTGAATTTTTGAACCAAAATTAGAGGATTTACATAATTATTAAATAAATTTTAGAAGGATTTAGAAAAATTCATTAAATTTGAATTTATAAGGATTTTGTGTAATATTTATAACCCCACTCAAATCTTTTATTTTATATTTTTTTCTTTGTATTTTGTAGGGATTAGGAAATCGAAATTAGGAAATCTACAAATATAATGTTCTTACAATAGAAATATTGAAATATTTCTGATTTGAAAAATCACCCCCCCCCCCCCCCCCTCCAACACCAAGAAAGCTGAAAAGATGCAAAGGCCAAAGAAATCATCCTTTAAAAAATATTTTTGTTTTGTGTAACCCATAAAGCTTTTGGAACATCATAAAATAATGCATCTATTACCCATTCTAAATTGTATTTCTACTAATCGATGTATTAAATTAATTTTATAACAAGTTATTTTAATTGTACTTATAAGTACCGCCAGTAGATAAAGGGTTAAAGAGACAGTTTTTTCTGTGCCGAAACTAAGGGGGGGGGGCAGAGGGGGCTTGTGCTCCGGGCGCCAGAACAAAGGGGCGCCAAATGAAGGATTATATCTTTGGAAAGGATCATTTTCTTCTGATGGACTGATGGCTTCCGTTATTATGAAACAGCCATTATAAATGAAGTGTTAGGTGAAGACGAAAGAGCAGCCGTAAAAAGTTAGCACTCTGATTTTCTGGTCCGAATGGGTCCAAAAAAAATGGCCATATTTTTTTTTTTTTTTTTTTTTTTTTAGCAAAAAAAAATTATGGCCATTTTATTTTCCCATTCGGACCAGAAAATCAGAGTTCTAACTTTTTACGGCTACTCTTTCATCTTCACCTAACACTTCATTTATAATGGCTGTTTCATAACAACGGAAGCCATCAGTCCATCAGAAGAAAATAACTCTGTGAAAGCGGAAACTCGGTTAGGCGGAACTCGGATAATCGGGACTCTACTGAATATTTCATTTAAAAAAAAAGTCTTTAAAATATTTTTGTTGATGTTCAGAGTTACCTTCCCCTTCGATACGCCACTGTAGATTTCGCAGTCAGTATTACATATTTTAAATTTTAAAATAAGTCGTCCATTATAAAATTAGTAAAATTGTCTTTGTAAATATACTTTGTAGAAGAGGGGGGGGCGACAAAATCCATGTTTGCCCCGGGCACAAAAAAGGCTAGTTTCGTTTCGGCCCTGTACCGAAGGCTGCGAGCAGCGCCTCTGTAGACCGTGTTAATTCCCAACAAATTAGGAGCTTATGTTTCTTGCTAATTCTTTTGCCGTCAACTTTCTGTTGTAATCGTACTTTTTTTTACAATGCATTTCATCAGATTTTAAGACATTGCAAATAAAATGAATATTTTTTATCGCTTCAGCATATTTTAATTATCTCGCAGATAAAATTATGAATTTTAACATAGTTTGCAGCGAAAAAAAAAGTCACTCTAAACAACAAATTTTTAAAGTAGAGGGAACCTAAACAAGCATTTTCGTCATAGAATGTGTAGCTGGAAATGGAGCGTTTAAGCGCTGGTGACTGAATTGTAGTTTACATATTTCTTTGCTCTAATCATAAAAAATTAAACAATAATACTTTTTGATTAACAAAATGCATCAGGAATCTTTTTTTTTTTTAAGTCAGAAAAATATTTTTTTAACTATTCTTTTGAAGATTTATCATTCACTTTCCGTCATTTGTGACGGGGATAATATACTAGTAAAAAATAATAATTGAATATAGATTCCTAGCAGATGTCTGCTGCTGCCATCTATTGTTGAAATTGATTACTAAAGGTTTTGTTTATATTTTAGAATGCCATACTATTTAAATATCTGTAACACCATTATTAAAATAAATCTTTAAAATGTTTTTAAATTTTGAGTTTACGATTTAACTTGAAGGGGGGGGGGGGGGATGTTTAAAATAATTAGTAAATGTTAAAAAAAAAAAAAAATCCTGTGAGTTTCGTTAACAAAAGAATCTGGAAATTTCAAAAACAAAAGTTAGAAATAATCATAGTATAAAAATAACGTCATGGGAACAGCTGAAAAGAAAACAATCTATATTTTATTATTTGAATTACCACTTCAAAACTACTTTCATAATTACATTGCAAAAAAGATTGATATTATAGAATTGGCTGATGCATATGATTGGTTATGCAATCTGTTGGAGAAAACAAGTAATAGATATTTTATTAAGATATCATCAAGTAATTAATGATATACTAATTAAATAACAATAAAATATTAAATAATAATCGATGATTAATTTTAATAAATGTAGTCTCAAAATTTTTCAACTTTATAATTTTGATTTAATGAAAAGAAGAAAAGCGATTAAATATATTGTCTAAGTAAACATCTTTCTTCAATAAAACAAATACTTTTTCATAAGAACTCAAACTGTCTTTTTCAAATACCGCAGAAGTAAATAAATTAAATATGGTACTTTTATGTTAGCTGAGCACCAGTGATAACTTGCCAAATCTTGTTTCAATTGACATCTTTTGAATTGCAGCCCTCTCCTGTCATTCACATTATCACATTGTGTAATTAATTGTAATAACCAAAACTTTGGAACAGATGTGTTTGTGGTCCACAGAACGAACTTGGCAATTCCCCCCCAAAAAACATGCCAAAATGCCATTTTTGAAAATGATCACCAATCTGAAACTCAGAGATAAACCAATATGGCAGTTACTTTCAAAACTAAAGTGATTTCATTTGCATTTATTAAAAATGTTAATATTTTATGTTAAAGTTTTGAAAGTGATCGGCATATTTCAAAACAAAATTTCCTTGTAGTTTCATAATTACAATAAATTTCACTAAGGAAATTCCTTGTAGTTTTGTAATTACAATTAATTTCAATAATGACATTTGCAGCACAAAAACAATTGAAAATTAAAGAAATATTAAAAATTACAAAAGAAAGCATCGATTTTAAATAAATTTAGCATCTAAATATATAAAATTACATCATAAAATTCAGTTAATAAGAAATAATACAGAAATATTACTTTTTATATGCAGATAAATTTTTAAAGTAAGTTATAAGTATTTAAGGAAAAAAAAAATCTGATTTTAAAGAATCAATTGTAAAAATATCCATATATATATATACAGGATGTGAAAAAAAAAAAGAACACTACACAATGAGATTGAAAATTTTTATAACCCTCCGAAACAATACAGCAAACTATGGTTGCCATAATCTGGGTTGCCAGAAATAAGTGTCAGTTCACCACCAAAATTGCCTTTTTTTCGCAGGTTAATTTTTACTTTTTTACTGCAGACCACAAACACATCTATTGCAAAACTTTTTATTTTATCAGGGTTCAAATATGTGTAATGATGATAAAAATTTGGAGTTACGAACAAGCAATATATGTTTTTTTTCAAGAAAAAGATATTTTGCTTAGAAAAATATTTTGTATGTGAAATGAAGTTGTATTTTAGCTCCAGAATTCAATGGAGATGCAACATTTGTACTTGTCACAATAAAAAGTGCATTCGGTAAGGAACATGGTTTGAATCATTTCGATTGAATTTCTTTGAGGCCTGAAATAGCATAAGCTTCTACTTTTGTGTAACTTTAAGATTAGATACGATGGTTTCATTATGGAATAAAATGCTTCAAGTTTATGTTATCTCTTATTTAAACATTTCTGTTATTGACTAAGCCTAATCATTAATAGACCAAATTACATGAGATTTTGTTATTTCATTATTTGTATTGATATGTGTTTATGTATCTTATCATGATTATTTTTTTAGCAAAGTTTTTTAAGATGTTGTGATATAGATTATTAAATTTTACATAGTTAACATTATTATTTTTTTGTCAAAATATTTTACTTTATTCATTCATTCACAGGCTATTAGTTATTGGCTAATGTTATATAGGATGGGGGGGGGGGGAGGTTGGTGAGATTAAAAAAATATTAGTCATCACTGGTGCCCGGCTAATATAAAAATACCTAAAATAATAGTATTTAAATGTAGTATCATTTTAAACTATGAAAAAAAATTTTATATGATATTACAGAGAGAAAGAAAATATTAAAGTTAGAGGGGGAATCAAAATTCTGTCTTCAATGAAAATTTTCAAGATTTCCAACATTTCAAGAATTTTATTTCGTTTGTTTACATTCAGATTTAATGCATTAAAAGGATTAGTGGCAATCTATTGTAATTGTAAACTATTTTTCCATAATTGCATTAAAATATGAATTAATTTTCTTTCACTTCGGATTCGGGTTAAATAGTATTGTGTCTGAGTCGAGTTTTGGGTTGATGATCATACTGGGTTGAATTTAAACAGAAATTTCGGTTCTGGATCAGGTACAACCCAACTTGTGCAGGAGTCTAAAAAGACACAGCCAAATAGTTGTTGAAAAATTAATTTACACTTGTTTTGGCTGACAATATAGAAATATCACACACAATATTTAAGAATAAATATCAAATCTATGGAAATATCAAACATCATGATAATTTGAAAATAAATATCAGATATATATCAATTAACATTTGTCAGCAAACTTTGTTGACAATTATACTGCAAAATATATTCGAAGAAGATTTACTGTGTATAAAAGTTCTTGTTTCTTAATTTCTACAGTAGTTTAGTAGGGGCTCACCTTGGGATACTTTTTTCTTTCATTTTTTAAATTTTTTTTATATGGATCAATTGTCAAAATTTCACCTCAGGGTTCGTAAATATCATATTTTCGAAAATATCCAATATTTTCGATATATATCCGATATTTTCGATATATATCCGATATTTTCAAAATAGTCAACTTACTGCTGATGATAAATATTTTCAAGCATAATATAGGGGAGAGTGGTAATGAATGGGTCTTGGGGATGAATGGGCTATTAAAAAATATGAAAAATTATTTGCATAAAATTATTTTAGATGCCAACAATAGATGAAATTATTTGTTCTGCCAAACTCATCCAATTTTCCATTGTTTCGGAGAAGCCATTTTCCCACTAGAGTAGGATGGTCAAGAATCTGATTGAAAAGTATATTTTTTCACTTTTCAGTAAAATAAATAAGCTGAAAAGTATCTATTATTTCATTGCAGATATGTGTATTAGCAAGTCTTTGCATATCTATAAACTAATTTTAGGATGTATTTAGATGTTATTTGAATTTCATGTACTAAAAAAACATGAAACTATTCCAGAAGTATAGGTGGGGCTGAATGGGCCACTATATCATGGTCATAAATGGGCCATCTTAGGATCATGAAAATATGGTTTTTCTTCCTTTTTTTTTCTGATCTTCTCTTTAATATGAAACATAACTGGCTGTCATGGATTTAGATTAAATTACTGTCTAGTTAGAATAGGTTTATAGTGATCTCTAAAAAATAATTTGTACATTTTAACACTAAGAAATATTAGTTATTTATTCGAAACATAAGTTAAATTGTATAAATGATAAGGTGAACTGTCCAGTTGTTGACCACACCTACCAGTATTTTCCCATTTGATATATTGTTTAAATTCTGAATCTGATGGGTAGAATAAATAATACCAGAAATTTACACTAAATAGTCAATTAATAGAAAGTTCAATCCTGTTACAACCATGTCGTTTAATATTAATTTTGAAAAATATAAATTTCGTTAAATCATAATGTGTATTATCTATTATTTTTATGCATATTTTATGTTCTTTCTTTCTTATAATCTCATTATTTTGTCATTTTTCTGCTACAATAATGTGATTTAATAATATCATTTTTGATGTTTATAAATTTTGATAAGCATTGTGTATTGCTTACTATTTCAGTATGCTTTCGATCATATTATGTCAAGTGCCATTTATTTTGTCATATTTGGTAAATAAAAGATTAATTCCACATTTTTTATTGAATTCATTTAATGGCCCATTCATCCCCATGGGTGGGGATGAATGGGCCAAATTTTTATATTTTTATTTTCTATTATCATTCATTATAAATATTTTCTAAACCAATTTTTGTGACTTTTTTATATAGCCAAATAAGTAAAGCAACTGAAAAGCCAATTCTGAGTCAAAAAAATTATTAGAAAAAATTAAAAACCAAAGATTGGCCCATTCATTACCACTCTCCTCTACATTAGAAACTAAAACATATTGCACTTAACATGAAAACTTAAACAATATACTAAAAGCACATTTTTTTTTTACTTAAAACAAAATTGAAAATTAACTAATTGAAAGCCGAAACAATTTGCTTTAAGCACTTACATTACATTAAAAAAAAAAAAGGATATAGGATCCAGTATCAACTATCAAGAAATTAGAAATTTAGAACAAAATTGAAGATCAACTAACTGAAAACTGAAACAATTTGCTCTATGCACTCACATAAAAAAAAAAAATTAAAAATTAAAAAAAGGCTAAAGGATTCAGTATCAACTATCAAGAAATCAGAAACTTATAAAACAAAATTTTAAATACATAATATTATTTTAACTGAAAATTTAAAAAAAAAAAAAAAATTCCCTAACATGCTGTACAGTTTAAACTGAACTAAATCAATACCAGAACAGATTGTTTTCTAATGAAGCTGTATATATATATAACTGAGTATTTAAATTAGACAGTTTATTATTCAGTGTATGTTCTGAATTAATAATGTCACTCATAATCTACAGTTAAAAGTAAAAAATTCAAACGTAAAGCTTGGAAAAGATATTTGTTTCTTCTTCGGCTAAAAAAGTCACTATCAAAGACAAAAATTCTTTATTTACAGAACAACACAGTCAACAACAGTTAGAAATTTCATTTGCATTTGTTTTGACTGAAAGTATCAAAAATATCTTGCACAGTGATAGTTTGAAAATAAATATCAAATATAGAAAAATATTGAAAAAAGCACACATCTTGATATTTTGAAAATAAATATCAAAGTAAGGGGCTGTGCATATAGGGGAGAGTAGGGCAAGTTGGAACGTTTTTTACTTTTGGATCCCTAACTTAGTAAACTAAAGGTGTTAGTTAAATAACTTAGAGTTATATTCTAGTTCAATATGTTTGCTACAATTTAAAATAAAGTATTTAAAAAAAAAATTCACACTGAAGCAAAATATGCATGACAATATAACTATTGACAAACTGTTCCAACATGCCCCTCTATGGGGCATGTTGGAACATAGTGTGGGGGCAAGTTGGAACACAATTAAACAAGTTACAAAATTAGTTATAAAATATTTAATTTTAATAATATGAAGTTACAGATAATACAAAATATTGTAACCTGGTAGTTTCTGTACTTGGTATTTTTTACAGTCCTTCAAAAATTGATAAATCATAGGGAAATACCAGTTTACTAATACATCTGTAAGTACTACAGACTGTGTTAGGAGGTGGTAGAATGAGGTAAATTTCTTCATAGGAATACCATCCACGATATTCCTTGCCAGGGAAAACAAAACTCTATTACACCTTAGAAGAAAATTAATTTCTACTCTATTCTCTTTAATTGCCTGTACCATCCCAACAAAATATATTTTTTTTTCTTTTTAGTGGGAAGCTTCACGTCAAGAAAATCATTAATTTGTGGTTTCCTATTCTCATAAATTGGTAAATCAATAGAATCATCATCATCTCCTGTAGTCAAACCCAATTTTCTATAGGGAAAATCGGTTTTTTTTCAAAAGTATAATATATGTGATTACATTATTGTATACTATATTATTTATATATTATATATACAATACAGCAAAAAATATATATATTGTTCCCTTCCCTTATATACATTATAATTGTAATGCTATTTTGCAAATTATAAATTGTACAAATTATACGAATTTACATTAATTGAGTGTCAGTGTTCTCACAAATTAGTTTTTAACATAAAATAAAAATATAAATTCTTAATTTACATAAAAAGTAAAATTTTGATTCAGTTAGAAGTTTTCTTTTCAGGAATATAGTTGATTTGAATTTTTTATATACATTCTTATTAATATACCTTTACATATAATTATGTATTATCAGTAGCATAGCAATTTAAAAATTATGGAGGGGGAGGGCTCAAATAGTTTCTAACTCAGTATGATCAAAACGACTGAAAAAAAAATCAATGATAAAGCGTCTCATTAATAAGTAGTTATGTAGATTAATTAATAATCATTTTTATTCATAGTTAAAATTGTGTATGTACATTAATTCAAAATAAACATTAAGGAATAAATTAAATTTTACAATTTAGTGAAATATGGTAGGAGAGTATGAAAGAAAAAAAAATGTATGGCTCTGGGGCCTCTTTGGAGTCTCTCTTCTTCCCCCTTACCTTCAAACAGCACAAATATCTACCAATTCCAGTGCTTCTTCCACATCAACTTCCATAAAAATGTGCCAATTCAATAAATGTATTCTTGTGACTGAGAATCCAGATATAACATTTGAATTGATTGTGTAAAGGCTAACGGAAAAGAAACATTTACAATTCCTGGTACTATATCATAGATTGTCATAGTTAATCCTGGTGGTTAACCATCCATGCATTACTTGCTGTATTTATACAATTTCTCTATCAAAAGTCAATAAAAAGGTTAAAAATTTATCATTTTTCACTAAATGATATTGCTATTTAAATAAAGAGATTGGGAAATTAGTATCTATACAATGTCCTAAGTAAGAAAAGATAGGGGGCATGTTGGAACACTGTTCCAACATGCCCCTTCCAAAGTGTTTCAACATGCCCCATACTACACTTTTGTTTATCTATTATTTTAGGCCTTACATAACAATAGCTATTTGTTAATGGCTGCTATTAAATAAAAGCCTGATTTTCAAGCAATTTGACAACATAATTTGAGGTTAGTTTAATATAATAATTAAAAAAATAATAAGGATTGTAAGGAATACAGAAAATTTATTTACCTTGCATCAAATTAAAAAAATTAACCTGCTAGGAAAACTTGAAGACCTAGGGTCTCGAAAACAATATGGATGCTAGATGTGCTTAAGAGACACAAGTTAAGAATTCCCAGAAGCTCCTGATTTTTTTAAAATGGCTACCAATTTAAGTGTTTCAACATGCCCCACTCTCCCCTATAACGTTATCATTTTAGGGGGGAGGGGGAGTCTGGCAAATGATATCGTTAGATATCTCTAGGGGGGGGGGGGGGGGTTCGTCTTTTGATATCGTTATCATTTTTGATCCAACCAAAATTTTCTCTTTTTATTTAAAACTTATCCTTTACATCAAAATAGAATGTTATCTTTTTTTAGTCTGCTATCTATTTTTATGAAAGTACAAAATTATTATTAAAATAATTAAATGATTATAAAATTATTTAATTCCAAATTTCCTATTTTTTCTGTCATATGTGTAAGCATATATAATTCTCTGTTCGAGAAACCATATGCGACGTATGTTTCAAATGATACCTGGGTTTACTAATAAATAAAAGAGAAAGAATGTTGTCCACCTGTTTTGGTGATAAGAAGCTCCATCTCCCCCCACCCCCCCCCCACCCCCGTGCGCGGTCAAGTGCAAGAAAACATTATTACTGTTGAATGTATTATGTAACCATAGGCGTAGAGTTTTCAAAATTATTGGAGGGGCTCAGCCAGTGGCTTAGCTAAGGGGGGGGGGGTCTCACCTCCACACCTTCTTCCTGGAACAAAGAATTCATTTACTGAATCATAACACAAAAACAGTAAAAACGGCTAAGACAAAACTACAAATAACTGATAAATATTTCCGTTTTATGCAGGTTTCCGTCTACCTTAGCAGGTTAAAATTCAAAGGGTTCCTTTTGTTGGGATCAATAAAAGGTTTGCCATAATACAGGATTATGTTATTTATAGACAGGTTCCGTTTATACATGCTAACCTTATGTATATCCGTACAGTAAAACATTTGTAAAAGCAATCGCAAGCGACCAAAACAATATTCCGTTTCATACAGGTTTCTGACTATTAAGCAAAATTGTATAGCATTCTTTCATTCTGGAGCATCAAAGGTTTCTGTTTAAGACAGGATTCTGCTATAGACAGGTTCCATTTTGAGAAGTTTTACTCTACATATAACAATTATGTATGTATCTATACTAATAAAAGACGAGATCGCTTTTTGTGTAAGTCTACTACCGATGGCTATGAAAATCTACTGCGCGCATAGGTCTGAAAATTTGTTTGAGAATAGTCCAAGGTAGGTCTTGATACCTTAAGACTCAGATTTTTTTTTTTTAACTATCCGAGATATTAATTAAAAACTCATCAAAAAAGCAATCTTTTTTTGCAAATCGGCAGAGGCGATCTCGTGCATGACCAAAACCTGCTTTTTTCATAGAAAGGAAGGCAGAACGAAATAGAGATTTTTTTTTACCCATTTTGTTTTATTGCCCATTAGCCGTGCCGTTTAAAATATGGAAAAACAGATGACATATTCTTAAAGTTCCTACTTTTACGACTGAAACACCGCAAATAGTTCGAAAAAATATGGTTATTTACCCTTTGAAAAGATTTTCAAAAAGGGATTTCTCAAACGTCTTTTTTTTCCTTTCGCTAACACTTAATCAGTGCTCAATTTTAGAGGTAACGATTTACAAAAATACGTCCAGTTTTCAAAAAGACTAATTTTACTTTAAAAAAAAAAATTCTCGACCTAAGGTCACTTTTTTCTACGCTAAAAGTAACTAAACGTCCTTATTTTGTCACAATCTTTTTAGAGAATTTCGACAGACTGGATTTTACATATATTACAAAAATTTTGAAGTGTTCGGACTGGTAGAAGTATTTTTTTTAAAACAAAATCTGAGAAAATTTCAACAAAAGAGCTAAAAAGCAGAGTTTCGCTTGGCTTCGGTTCACGTTTTCACTACTAAATAAACATATTTTTCATGAAATTTTATAGAGTGCTCAAAATGTAGTTATATTTATAACATATTAAAATTTCGGACAGTTCAGACGACGAAGGCTATTTTTTCTTTCTTATGTTAAAGAACCAGAAGCGAAAACAAGAAAAAAAGGGAGAAGAAAACATTTCTTTAAAAGTCGATATGAATATTTTTTCACGAAATTTACACACGGCCTGCAAAACCGTTATATTTATAACCACTAAAAATTTCAAACAGTTCGGACAACAAGAGCTATTTTTAAAATAAACTATGATACGACCCTACGTGACAAAACGGAAAATGACTTCTTACATGAGCGCTTTTACCATTAAAAAGCAATATTTATGATTTTTTTTCATTTAAAAATTTAAATTCAGGCAAAATCGGATTAAATGTATAAAATCATAAATTTGAGGTTACTTTAAGGTTATTACCACAATGCTTAGGCAACGCCGGGCGGGTAAGCTAGTGTATACTAATAAGGAAAGTAGTTTGTCTGTGCGTCCGTCGTCTATGTTCTGAAAAAATCGCTGCACGCAGAGCTACAAAATTTGGTATAAAGGTACATCTATGTATGTAGTTACGCACCTCGAAGACCGATTTTGGATTTTTTTATTACATTTTTTTTTTTTTTTTTTCAATTCAAATTTATGCGATTTTTAGCGTTTTTTAATGGTTCGCGGTGATTTTTTGCATTATTAAAATAAATCCGGTTTCAATCTTTTAGCCTATTGTAGTAAATTTTGTTCTCTTTTCAAAAAAGTGTATTATTAATTTATACAGCGATTTTTGAATTTTTCGTAAATTTTTGTATGCGATTTTTAGAATTAATTCGTGTTTCCCAGCAATTTTTTTACTATGATAAATACTACAGGTAAAATAGGTTTTTTTTAGAACAACCTGATGGGCATTCACCATAAAATTGGGAAGAACTTCGTTTTGGCACTAGAAATGAAGATCCGGCGAGTTCCCAAAAAATAAAGTTAAACAACTTTATTTTTTGTTTACTATATTTTGGAGGTCAAAAGGGGATGGGGGATTTTTAACCCAGGGAGAGGGGAAATTCAAAAATTTTTAAGTAGGTCCAGTGGAGTATCGCATGTGTGAAAAATACATAGTAAACGATACCCCACTTGACTTAATTAAAAAATGTTGAATTGTCCCATGAATTAAAATGCCTCCATTTTGCCCCCCTCCCCCCCCCCCCCCCTGCAAAAAACAAAAACAAACAGTGCAACAACTTTATTTTGGGGGACTCATCGTATCTGCATTTTTAGTGCCAAAACGATGTTCATCCCAAACTTTTTATGAATGGCCATCAGTTGTTACTTTAAAAACGTATTTTACCTGCATAAAGTATTGGCGATTCAAGCACTTGAATACGCCATCTGGTGGAGAAAAGATATAACTTCTCGCTTCAGGATAATCGCGTACAAGCGCATTGCATTACATGTGTTTTAAATTTGTTCAGAATGATTATTCTTTTGCAGAATTTCAGATTTCCTGTGACATTTGTGTTCTGTCTTGTATGACAAAGTAAAATTTATCCGAATTTGAATATCTAAGACTTTCAAATGCATTTACAATAAAGAATTATTTCAATGGCACTTTAGCATTAGTTAAAGGGAAATTAAAGGGACAATTTTCCTGTACCGAAGGCTGCGAGCAGCGCCTCTATAGGCTGTTTTAATTCCCAATTAGTGTCGACTTTCTATTCATAAAACCTGCCGTAACTTTATAAAAAATGATCGTATCGACTCACGGATGGTGTCACATGATTCAGAATTTAAAAATGCATAATCAGAGATACCCCACTTGACCTACTTAAAAAATTTGCCTCCCCCCCCTTCTCTGAGGTAAATTTCCCCTCTTTCGCCAGCCCCAAAACAGGGTAAAACAGCTTTGTTTTGGGGGGGGGGGACTCATTGGATCCTTATTTCTAATTCCAAAACAAGATTTTCCCCAAATTTTCATGAATGGCCATCAGTTTTTGCATTTTACTCAATTTTTGGTATATTTTATCTGCATTTAGAAAAAGGAATTCGGGTTTAAACTTTTATACGGTAAATTTTGTCCTCCGAAATTTTGGAATTTGATTTTAAATGCGAGTTTTTGCTCTGTTTTTGACATCAGTGAAAGAATACCGGTTAAAATGTTTTAGAACACCAATTTTTTACCTTTGCGACTTTTGAATTATTATAGATTTTCAATGTAATTTTCAGCAGTTTTTCGCGTTCCGCAGCGATTTTTTTTTTTACATTGGTAAAAGAAATACGTTTTAAACTTTTAAACCTGATATAGTAAACTTTTCCTCCGTAAGTTTTGAACTTTTAGCGATTTTTCGCGTTCCGTTGAGGTTTTTTGACATTCGTAAAAGAATTCCAGTTAAAATGTTTTAGTCCACTACAGTGAATATTGTTCTCAGCGATTTTTTAATTTTTAATGCGCTTTTTCTGTTACATAGCGAGTTTTTGACACTCATAATAAGATTTCTGTTTCAAACTTTGAACCAAATTCTCTCCTCCGCGATTTATGAAAATTTTTTAATGATTTTTAACTCGATTTTTAGCATTTTTAAGCGTTTTGCGGCCTTTTTTTTTACATTTATAAAATAAATTCGTTTCAAACTTATGACTATAGTAATTTTTTTCAGCTGCAATTTTTCATTTTTTATCGATTTTTAATGCAATGTTTAGCGTTCCGCTTTTTTTTTTTTTTTTTTTTTAAACATTTGTAAAAGGAATTAAGTTTCAAAATTTTAGCCCAACATAATACATTTTGTTATATTTTCAATAAAATTTATTCGAAATTCATACAGCGATTTTGAATTTTTTATGCATTGGTTAGAGATTATTCGCGCTGCATGGCGATTTTTCTACATCCGTAAAAGGAACCCTGTTTAACTCTGTTAGACCATAATAATAATAATTTTTGTCCTCTGCAATTTTTTACTTTTTAGCTGTTTTTATAGTTTTTTCGAATTCCGCTACAATTTTCCCACGTTAGTGTAAGGAATCTGGTTTATAATATCTTCAAACCAAAAATAGTGAATTTTGTTCTCTTTAAGTTTATTTTGAATTCGTGCAGAGATTTTTTAATTTTTTGCGATTTTTTTTAGCTTTTTCGTGTTTCGTACGGTTTTTTGGCGGGCCGGGTGACGCCGGGCATGTCAGCTAATTAGTGTATAAATTTATAATATAAATACTGCAGTGTTGCGCATGAAAAAGCGTACCGCCTATTAGCCAATGAATGCGCCTGTACAGATGGATACATTTATACGAAAATAGAAAAGTTTGAAAATATCATGGAAATCGAATCAAATGTCAGACCGACACGACACTAAAAAATGAAGTTTAGGCCTGGCCCGGGTTTACAGAAAAAATGTAGACCCGGTCCCTACCTAGCCTAATATTAATGAAAGAAAATGGCCAGAGATTGGGTTTCTTGCTAGGTCCGAGTAAGAACAATTGAATACGTACTGTTTATTGTTACCAGATCCTGGTGAATCATCAGTTACTGTAAGAGATCGCTTGATAGATTTGAATAATTTTAATAAATATAAGCTTTATACATGATTTAGAGACAGAACATCTCTCTTTATATTCTATGCTTTGGAGACACTTATGGTTCTTCTAAATTGGTTATTTGAAACAGAACTTAACTCCTCAACCCCCCCCCCCCCTGCCGAGTTTTTCAAAACTCGTAAAAAGGAAATTTTTTAGGCCCAACGATAATACTATGTAGTTTTAGGAAACGGCAACCCATCTCATATGTGCTCTAATCAGATCATATCGGACACCATTTGTTGTCCGTCTAAAACGTGAATTTATTGCCCTATGTCTATGACACCGAAACAGAGAAAGAAATTCTTCCGAAAAAGTGTGTCAGTGTCAAAAAAAAAAAAAAGGAAAACTCCTCACCGCGGAGAGTGCTTGGTTTTTTCCCATACGACACGCTAAAAATTTCTAATTGTTTTACTTGTTTACAAAACATAAAAGTAAACAGAGAATTTAGAGGAAAAAAAAAATATCCATCGAAAACATTATATGCTAAAAAATTTTGTAAATTATGTGAAAATCCAAAATCTGAGATTTATTTTCTATGCCAGTTGGCGTAAAAAAATATAGCCCATCTCAAAAAATTATTGGAGGGGCCCGAGCCCCACAGGCCCATACAACTCTACGCCTATGTATGTAACAAAAAGTTATTATAAAATACTTTTAAATATTCTATTTCTTTTAAGTGTTATTTGATAAAAAAAATTTTATATATATAAAGTGATATTTTATTGAGTTCTCTTCATATGAATCAATGAAGTATGCGAAAAATAAATTTAATCATATTTGTATATCACTCCAAGAAAATCATTACGGGGGGGGGGGGGGGGATGATAACGTATGATATCGTAAGGGGCGAGGGGGTTCAAAATTGCCAAAAAAGTGATAACATAATATATGCACAGCCCCTAATATGAAAATATCAAAAATCTTGATATTTTTAAAATAAATATCGGATATACAGGGTGTCCAGTCTCAACGGTGTCCAATGGCTGATTCCTAAACCATTAGTCATAGACATATAGTTTCAGTTACAAAATTGTTTAAAATCAGGTAAAGAAATATTTTAAAAGCGATTAGGGTCAATAAAAACAGTTCTTAAAAAATTATGAAATTTAAATTTTTATACGGTCCCCCGGTCCTATAAGTTATATTTAGTAAAATTTTCCTTTTACACTGACAAGTAATACAGAAATAGCCCTGTTTTTCTAAGATTAAAATTGACCGACTAATAGCTATTTAAAGTTGGAGCATATTTTTTGCTGCAAATTGGGGGTCATTCACAAATTTAGTCGGAATATAATTTTGTCAGATATATTAAAAAATGGTTGAGAGTAAAATTAACATTGCAATATAAATTTGAAATCTTTAATCATTCTGACATATTAATGCAAAATATACAATTTGTAATAAACACTTAAGAAGAAAGAAAAAACAGAATTTTTGTTAAATAAAATGATGCTAAATTAACAGCCTCAATCCTTTACAAAATGATATGTATTTTAAAATATTATTAAATTACACTAGCCTGCAAAAGTTGGGTTATGTCATGTTTTTTAGCTTTTGATAATTGATTCTTATGTATTCTGTACCGCTGAATCTAAAATTGACCTTCATTTTTAACCATCACATCAGATTTTTCGCAAATTTCAAAGTTAAAAAGTTCAAAGTTAAAATTGAATCTCTTCCCTCATCTCATCGGACCACTCAACTATTTAGCTGTAAGAATCCCAGGATAAGCAAAAATATTGAATAAATTATTGAATAAAATAAAATAAAATAAAACAAAAAAAGTTTTACATATGTTTTATAGTATGAGATTTTCGCTATATTTTAACTTACACATTTGCGATTTGCAAAAAAAATTCTAACGTGATGGTTAAAAATGAAGGTCATTTTCAGATTCAGTGCTAAAAAGTACGTAAAAATCAATTATCAAAAGTTAAAAAACACAACCATCTCCTCTACTTTATAGTATCCGATTTCTGTAATTCTTTAAATTTGACAAATTATGATTTTCGAAATATCCTGACATGATGGTTAAAAATTAATGTAATTTTTGAATTCAGTGCTAAAAAATACATAAATGTTAAAAAAAAACAACAATTGCAGTCTTGTATTATCTAATCTAAAACTTTTCCTTAAACTTCTTGGCGATAATCTATCCGAAATATTTTGTGTTATCCTGTAAAATAAGTATAAATGGTAACCACTGAAAATCATAATAATATTAGATTGTTATTGGATTTGCGTCAGTATGTAAAATGTAATCTCGATCGGATATTTGGAAGCGGGTTAAAGTACTAATTTTGAACTGGAAAAACATACATACGATCGTTGAAGTAACATAAAAACTTATAAAAATAACATAGTGTTTGTTAAAAGAAATCATAAAAGAAACAGTCTCAAATCCTGACAAAATAAAACATATGTTATTTTAGCCAATGTTAATTTAATCGTAATACTTGTACGATTTTTTTCAAAGTGCATACACATGAAATAAGATCTTTGAATACTTTAAGCACTTAATATGTGACCTCTCAAAGCCAAGCCGAACTCATTTGTTTTCAGAGCAGAAAAGTGGCATAAGTCATGCCTTTTTAAAGTATCATAACTCGCTCAATTTTAGTTATATGAATGGGACTTTTTTGTCTTACTTGTCAGTGTAATAGGAAAATTTTACTAAATATAACTTATAGGACCGGGGGACCGTATAAAAATTTAAATTTTGTAATTTTTTAAGAAATGTTTTTATTGACCCAAATTGCTTTTAAAATATTTCTTTACCTGATTTAAAACATTTTTGCAATTGGAACTATATGTCTATGACTAACGGTTTAGGAATTAGCCATTGGACAACGTTTAGACCGGACACCTTGTATATCATGATATACATCAAGATATATATCGATTAATAGATATCAACTAATCCTGTCTGGTATTCATTCTTTTAACCTTTGCCTACATTATTAAATAGCTTTTGATCTTATATCAATTATATAAAAAATAAAAATGTATATTTATTAAACTTGTGCTTTGTCCTAAGGTGCACCACCTGGTGAGGTACCTTGGGACAGTTAAAAATAGATCTGAAAAGTTCAATAATTGAATTACAATATGCATGGAATTGTTTGTTCAGGAAAAGAAATTTATTTAAACTGAAAAGACATTTCAGCTGATAAAATTTTGCAGTAGCTTTCTGAATATTGTCAGCATGAATTGCTGCAATTTTTTTTCTTACTAAATTTTTAATCTTAGCCATTGATAAGCCTAATGATTTCTTTAAAGAAGAAATAATAACTATTAATAAACACTTGTTATGTAGATTAAATAAAAAATGGTTTAAACACAATATCTTTTTGTTAAAATATTTCGAATAAAAGTTAGCTAGGCATATCTTGTGTACCATATATATATATGCCCACTATTTTTGAATGTCATGCTGTTATGCTTTGCACTACAACTGTTATTAGCACAGATGTCATATCATATTGGCACAATTTTTTTTCTATGCCAATGTCATATATGCAATGTGCACTTAACTGGCGACAAAGTGTCATTATTTTGCTTGATATGATAACTCGGATGTTGTTTATGCTGTTGATGTTTTCACCAAATTGGCGTAAAAAAAAAAAAAAAAAAAAAAAAAAATCAGGCCAATATGATATGACATCTGTGCCCTGTTATTATACATCAGTTTTTAGAGAAAGCTTTAAATTTCATTATATTACCTTTTATTTTAGAATATTTTCAATCAAATTCCACTTTGCAGCTTATCAAACTTTTACATGAAAGTTACTAGACATGTTTGCAAAATAAAAATCGGTACTTTTCAGTTAGCCGGGTGCCAGTGTTATATTATACATATATACATACATATTTACAGTATACAGTACACTCCCTCTAATCCGCACAGGTTGGGACCAAAGGTTTTGTGGATTATAGAATTTTGCAGATTATAGGTCATTTCTTTGTTTACATTGTAATATTTGGAATTTATCAACACATATAGTAACCACATTGTAAATAAATAACACAGAAATAAAAGAAACTGCTTTTATATGTATATATAAACTATACCCAATATTAGAAATACATTTAGATAATATAATAATGCACAATTAATAGAAACATTTCTACTTATTTTTAGTTCTCAAACATTGCAGTGATAATGGTTTGCTTGCTTGATAGCTTTTAATTTATACTCTGCAATTTAATCTTGAAGCCTTTTACAAGAGTCAGGATTTCTTGATAAATAACAAAAGTTTGTTTTTCTAAAAGATTAAGACATTTATCCAAAAGAGCTAACCCCTCTTTGAAAGTAATTTTACCTTTTATATAGCCAACAAATGCATTCAGAATATAGCAGTCTAATAGTTATTTATAAGATACACAGAATATTTCTTTCTAACTAATGCAGAAATGCATTAAAAAATTTTTGTGCATTTAAAATTAATTAAAATTTTTAATAAATTCATCAGATTAGTCACTATTTATTACAGTCAAAATATGAGTTATCTTGTTTAAAAAAAATGATTTTAACTTTGTTTGCATCTGAAATATAGTGCGGATTAGAGGAAGCGGACTGTATATGCATACACAGTAATATATATGCATACATTGTATATATACGCATATATAACACTGGCACCCGGCAAACCGATAAGTACCTAAAAATCTTAATAAATTCTTGCCTTCTTCATGAATGGAATCAAAACATGTCTGAAAGTTAGATTATGCTGCTATCTATCTGCTACCACAAGGGGACTAGTCCAATATCCTGTGCCAGAAGATTTGGCGATAAATATTTCGATCTGGTTTACGTTTGTTCATCGGATTTTGAAAGATTTTGAACGGCTTTAGGGTTGCTTTTTTTTTCGGAAGGTCCGTTTGATGACGCTAAGGTTTGAAGAATGCTGATCTTGAAGCTTATTGGTTCATTAGTCACGTGAACAATTACTCAGCGTAATTTTGAACAAGTTATATAACAAATTTGCCCCCATACCAGACACACATTCGGATTTATCTGTGCTTCTGTCAATGTAAGGTAAGTCTCGTTAATTTTTCCAAGATTGCAGTAAAACACCATTTTTAAATCTTTATATTCTTTATAATTCAATGATTTTGCACCATTTTTAAAAATAGAAAATGATGTAAAAACATGGATTTATAAATTACATAAAGATTTAAAAATGAAGTTTTTGCGCCACTTGGAAAATTTCTTCCCATGCAATCGTACAAATTTTAGTAGCATTCTAAATAAATCTATATAAATGTGCTTTTTCAGAAGTTATTGTTTTATTGTGTGTATTTACACACCCTGTTTCAGACCCTAACTGGGATCCTTTTTGTAAACATTAAATTCTTGCTGTTTTTTTTTTTGTTTTTTTTTTTGTGTGTAAACATTTTAAAATTATTTTTATATATATTTTTTGTATCATTTAATAAAATTTTTTTTGGCAGTTGTGAGCGAGATTTTACCTGCATTAAAAATAATAGTTTTTGAAATGTTGAAATTTATAAAAATCTGGCCTGTTTTTTTCTCTTTTTTATTGTCAAAAATGTTTTAAGAACGAGGGGTTCAGGGGGGCACAGGTATTCATCTCAAAAAGCACATTTGTTTATATTTATTTAGAATATTGCTAAAATTTGTGTAATTGTATCGGGAGAAATTTTCCAAGATAGCGCAGAAACTTCGTTTTTAAATAGTTATGCTATTTATAAATCCATGTTTTTACATCATTTTCTATTTTTAAAAAGGATGCAAAATCATTGATTTATAAATAACATAAAGATTTAGAAATGGTGTTTTTCTGGCATCTTGAAAAATTGGCGAGATTTCTCTCGCCAAGTGGCACAGGATATGGAACTGCAAGAGTTAAGAGTTAATTTAAAATCTAGGTCAAAAAATAAGGCTGTCCCAAGGTGAGCCAGCCACTCTCCCCTAATCAGGGTTGCAAAAAAGCCGGCTAAAATTTAAAAAAGCCAGGCTGGTGGCTTTTATTGGTTTTAACAGGCTTTTTTTGGCCAAAATTGGCCTTTTTTGGCCATAATTGACTTTTATAAAGTGAAGCATTGTAATTATAAACTACATTTTAAAGTGTTTTTTTTTAGTTTTAATGACATTTAATTGATCTAGAGTTAATGAGAAATCCAATTTCTGAATAATGAGGACATTAATACTGGAATAAAACTTAGATGGTTTTGCTAGTGATTTGTAGTCAGAATTGCAAATATGTCAGCTAAATTTTAAAAGGTCCATACCAACTGCTTTATCTGACCTTTATCTCTACTCCCCCCTCCCCAATTTTTTTCATTTTTACTGCTTTATAAAATTGAAGAGGACAATGGTTACTTAGTTACATGTTTTATTACTTAATTAATTTTAAGAGCTATTAATATACATGTCTTATTTTATTTCTAGTAAACATTCAAAATTGTACATAGTCATGTAATAAAAACATCATTTCTCACTATTAAAAATATTATAAATAGCATATATATGAAAATGCTTAGCAACAAGATTTTCAAAATTTTATTTAGAGATTTATTTTTTTTTTTTTTTTTTTTTTTTTTTAACCTGTTTAAATGCTGTATTTTTTATACACTAATCTACCAAACTCTCCTCAAAAATTATAATCCTAATTTCTCTTTTAACATATGAATAACTTAATCTCTCCATATGGACACATAAGAATGTTTCCATTTTGATGTGATTACATTTTGCCATTGTTCAATTAAATATAATCTTTAAAATATGTAGTATATGTGGAGCTATGTAATATAGAATTTCAAAGCACCAGTTTGGAGTCTAACTTATATCCTTTTCAATATTTATAACTTTTTTTTCAGACATAATGCCTTCAAAGTTGCCTTCTAACATTTATAAAGACTTATTTATTTGACAAAATTCAATAGAAATTTATAATTTTTTTTGTAGAAAATATTTATAAGTGTATTAAAAATTAATTGATCTAAATTTAACTTTTAAAAATAAAAACCGGCTTTTTTAAGTGGCTAAAACCAAAAAAAAGCCGGCAACCCTGCCCCCAATGAATAGTAGGTACTTCGAAAGTTATTTAACAAAAACATTTATTCAGCAGATGTGGCTGAAAACTAGATATTAGTACATTCTTGAGAGATAATTTCTGGCTGTCGGATCATTCATAATTGCTAAATTTTATTTATTTTGCAATCGAAGAAATTGAAAAAATATGTTTTTGTAAATTTTTATATATTTTTATTATTTTATATTATGCAATCAAAGTTGCTAACAGATTCAAAAAGGAGCAGGGTACTTCTAATGATAAAAGGCACTTTTTAGATTTTTGAAAGCACTTTTTGGATCTTTACAAGCACTCTTTAGATTTTTAAACACACTTTTAACATTTAAAAGTTAGGGCGCCGTTTTCAATACATACCAGTGAGTAAGCTTTTACTATGCAAGCAAATTTTTTAGTACAAAAGGCAGTTGCTATCAGTATTTTTTTTCTTTCTTTCTTTACGTACCAATATCAAATCCGCAACTTGGTCATTTTTAAATAATGCAGTTACTACTAATTGGATTAATTGTACAATTTTATTACAATTTAGTTAATGCAGCTAAAATTCAATCAAATAAATTGGTATAGAAAGCGATTAAATAGATGCAAACGAAGCGCATTACAAAAAACGTTTAATAAGATCTTTACCTTTGGGGTCTTAATTTGTAAAGCAGATAACGAGAAATTAACTTACGCTTCCTAAATCAGTATTAAAGCATGATTATAAAAAAAGGCATAAAACAAACTTCCTATTTTTTAAATGTAGAGAATGTTGATAAGCAGTTGTCTTTGTCTGGTTGGTTGCATCGTTGCATTTAGAGCCATCTGCTAAGCGAAATTTGACTTTTTTGACTGAGCATTAGTGCGAAATCTGGCAATTTCATTGGCTATCGGTGAACCGAACTTCTTTCTCTGAAAGGAAAAAATCCATTTTACAAGTATCAGCGCTGCTACTCATTTCATCAATTGTATTTCTTGATAACAATTCGCGTTTGTAATCAAAGATAGGTGGCGCTTTTAGACCTGCTAATGTTTGCAAAGAGTTCCACGTGTACGCGGTTATCACACATCACTGCTGGCTTTTGCTTGTGTCTTGTGTTTGCCTCGTGTGAATTGGTTACTTGTGGAATAAATCTTTTACTTTTTTAAGTCTCTTAATGGAAAATCGGCTTAATATATCGGTATGTTTGTAATGTAAGGTGTAAAAAAATCATAAGTATACATTTTTATTATTATTATTAAAAATGGATTTTTATGATTGTTTTTCTGTGTTAACCCTTCATGTCCCGACGATACTTTAAAGTACCATTGAAATAACTTTTTATAAAATTGATTTAATGCATAGATTAGTAATAATACAGTTTAGAATGAGTTATAGATAGTTTACTTTATCTTGTTTCAAAATCATTATGGATTGCACAAAACAAAAATATTTTTGAAAGGATGATTTCTTTTGCCTTTGCATCTTTTCAGTTTTCTTGACGTTGAAAGATTATGGGGGGGGGGGGGGGGGGGTCAGTTCGGAAATATTTCTATTATAAGAACATTATATTGGTACATTTCCTAATTCTACAAAATACTAAAAAATATTTTTTAAATAAAAGATTTGAGTGGGGTTATAAATATTCCACAAAATCCCATAAAATTCAAATTTAATTAATTTTAATTGGCAAAAACCTTTTAAAATGTATTAAATGATTATGTAAATCTTCTAATGTAATTTCAAAAATTCAAGAAAAATGCTTTAGAAGATGAAACTTTCATGAATTCATAATCTAGGACATAAAGGGTTAAGGCAATAAATGACCGTCAAAATTATAAGTTTTTAAAACAGCATACCGGTAATTAGATGATATTAAATAAATATTTTTATCTTTAATTAATAAAATTATAGATAGTGGATAAATAAAAATTATGCATAATTACATGGATAACAATAAAATTATGGATAAATAATAAAAACGATAAATAAATAATTTCATTAGTTAATTTAACACAGTATAAGCATGAAAAATTAATAGAATTCTTAGACAGGGTTCCCAACAAAACATGACTGGCAAATTCCCTGACTTTCCATGACCAAATCTCAAAAAATTCCCTGACCAAACGGGCAAATAACGAAATTTGCTATTTATTTTTGCAATCCTTTGTCAAAATTAGCGATTTTTTTCCTGAGACTATTTGATGTATTTCGCGTCATTTTTCATTTTTTCTCCAAGACTTTTCCATGACTTTTTAGAAAACATTTGTAAATTTCCCGACTTTTACCATATATTTCGAAATTTCCCTGACTACTTTGAAATTCCATGACAAATAAAAGAAATGTCATGGCAGTTCTTTATGTACTTGTAATTTGTAAAATTATTGCAGTTGCATAATTCTAAGCTTATGCAGATGTATGTGCATTAAACAAAAAAATAATAATAATTATATCTGTTAATTCATACATGATCAGATACTACGTATAGTCATATTAATGGTCAGTCATACTTTCTATCCACTTTAACCTATCCAAAATATTAAAGAAAAGAAGAAAAAGAAAGACATTTAGAATATATTGCTTTATTAGTTTTTATGCTAAGTGCATTTATGTTTCAATTTCTAATTTGTATGGAGTTTGGAAATATTTATAATCATCAATAAGTTTAGTATTTTGAAATTATCGTGATATTCATTAACCTTGATTGGTATTTAGCTCTTCGAATTAAAAAAAAAAAAAAAGTTTTGTTACTTTTTCATCTTTTATCAATTGGTTTCTTTGATATGTACTAGCCTAAAAGTGGAAAATATTTTATAAACTTTTACTGAAGTAGTTCTTGCTAAACATTTTAATACTAATTAGGCTTTTTTTTTTTTTTTTTTACTATCTTTTTCCATTCTTTTACTATAACTGTATGACAAATGTTATCATTCTTTAATTTTCTTTTACCTCAAATTTATTACGTATTTATTTGTAAGAAACAAATAAGAAAATAAGAATCGTTTATTTATTTATATTTTTTAATCTATAAAAAAGTGTTTTATCTGTTGTGCTTATTTTAGTGTATAATTTGATTATTCAAAGAAAGCTTTTATGACGATGACCATTATACTAGATTTTATTAAAGCTTAGTTTTAAATGAAACGCTTTTTAAACATGGTAACATCTATTTTAATATATTTTCACATCATTAAAAAAAGATTTTAATCCATTATATTTTTTAATAATCTGATTTTAATCAAGATTAAATTTGAACAAACTGTCATTCTCAACGAGACATTGGATTTTCTACTGACAAAGTTTTGTTGCCGTTTGCAGAAACGACAGATTTTTTTTTTTTTTTTTTGAAATAAGTGAAAGCTTAAATCGGGACTTTTCGATTCTCTAGAGCTGCATTGTGGCACATAACAATGCGTATTATCTTTTTTTGCTGGTTTATTCATATTTATTAAGAATTAAAAATCACAAATGATATTTGACATACAGTAAAGGCTCGTTTACACGGAGCTAGTTTACTAGCTACAAGCCGGCGAGAAAAGTAGCGAGCGAGTCAGCTAGCGAGATAGTGGTCGTTTACACACGAACTTGTTTACTCGCTCAGTAGCCAACTCGCTATTGCGTCACTTGCTGCGTTCTAAAGCTTTCTTTTATGTTTTTTTCTGAAAACAGTGTTTATTTTTATATTAAGTGCCGAGTTTTCCTGTCTGTTTTTTTTTTTTTTTTTTTTTTTTTTTTTTATGTGTGTGTGTGTCCGTTGAAAATTGAAGTGGAACGCAAATGATATTGCCGAGTTTTTAAATGTATACCAAGAGTACCCTGTGTTATGGAAAATAAAACACACAGATTACTGCAATACGAAATTAAAAGATGAAATTTGAATTTTATATTATAATGATCATTTATGAAATTTCATTAATTTTTAAGGTTTTAAGACCCGTGTCCATTATTGTAACGTTTAATTAGTCTATTTTCAGTAATGGATATCCCATGTAATCGTTGCTAAAAATGCAGTTTCACTGATGTTTAATAGGAAAACCAAAATTTTATAAATAGTGCTGCTTTTAATTAATTTCATGTGGTTAATAAAATTTTCAATATTTTAATCACATAATATTTTTATAACTCTGCCCTGTTTAGTTTATCTGTCAACCAATGAAATAAACCAGGAAGCAAAGCATATTGTTTAAGGGCATATGGAAAAGAGAGGCTCGACCCCTCCCCATTTACATAAAAACAATTACCGTAATTTCGCGCCTATCTGCCGTACCTCGGATAACTCAATTTCCTACCAGAGTTTATTTTAAATAAAATGTGACTTGATTCTGCTTGCCACTTATTTGACTTTTTTTTCAATAAAGACTTAAAGCCGTGGCGGATACGCGGGAAATTACGGTAAACTATTATTTTTAACGCAATCAAACTGATTGGTAAAGCTATCATAGGAATTGAATATTTTCAACTGAGCGAAAAAATGCCCAGGCCGGGAATCGAACACGGATCCTTGGCTTGCAGATATGCTCACCGGTTGTCGGCCCAGTTAGCTTAAACGGAAGAGCATTAGCCCTGTAAGCCAATGATCTGTGCTCGATTCCCGGCTTGGGCATTTTTTCGCTCAGTTGGAAATATTAAATTCGTAAAAAAAAAAAAAAAAAAAAAAAACTATTAAGTTACTGAAGTTGTTAAAAATCTATTATTTTCTGTCTTAAACATTCACTTATTCATCTCTCACAAAAAATGATTGTAATATTAATGAAATCTATGGTAGTAATTGAACTAGTAAATCTGCAGATCAGTGGCCTCAAACGCCATCATAGTTCTGCAGTTTTATTTTGAAATTATTTTATTTAGTATTTAAAACATTCAACCCTCAGTATCATTCCTATCATATTTGTAATACTAATTACTAAGAGTACTTTCAGGTAGTTTAACTGTGGAAAATATACGAATCTATGCACTAATACTCCAAAACTTTTTTTTTCTATTATTGCCCTCTAAACCCTGTACAGTCTCAATAATTTGATAACTGCAATTCCCCGACATTAATATTTTCAACTATCTAAAATAATTAAAATATTCACCTTGCGATAATTACGGTGGTTATTTCAAACAGTGAATAACTCTCAAAAATATTTTAATTATTGGTATCCTAATTGTTAAGTTTGTTCGAAAAATATATTTTGCTTCATTCACGCCGACACGAACTACTTCAGTCGACATTGTTTACATATACAGAACCACGAACTACCGAATACTCGCAGCGATTTCACTAGCAACAATGTTTACACACAGCGAGTTTACTAGCCAGATAGCTAACACGCCAGCGAGTAGCGAAAAAAGTAGCCGAGCTTTCAACTTTTTTCGCACTCGCTGAGCTGCCAGATAGTTTGCTAGCCAACGTGTTTACACGGGGCGAGTTTATTAGCAGCTAGTGAATTCGCCGGCTTGTAGCTAGTAAACTCGCTCCGTGTAAACGACGCTTAAGCAATGCTAAAGCGATGAAAGAAGCAGTGGTATTGTAATTTCCCCTTAGATCGGTAGAGGGCGAGCATTTTGTTACAAACGCGAATAACTTGATGCATTTAAAAAAAGCGTATATATTTCTCAAACTGAACACAAAATCAATTGTTATAAAGTTAATAGCATAATATATAATTAATTATTAAATTTGATTTAATTTTCTATAAGAAAATTATCAACAATTCTAAAACCTCATTGACTTAGTTAAATTATGATAAAATAATGAGATTGTTGTAATAAGCTGCATAGAACTTTTTTTTTTTTTTTTTTCTTACTCAGATGTTTGCAATCAGTATTCAAGTTCTGGCAGCTTAACTAAAAATAAGTAATTGAAGTTCCATCTAGATATATAAAAATATTTTTCTATGTCAGTTTAAAAGATATTATTATTGCATTTAAGTAGATACACTGCTCAAAACAATTAAAGGATATTTGAAGTTTTATATAAAATAAAGATATAAACGAAATTTTTTTTGCCGAAAATAGAAGAAGAGAATCACAAATGCAAATTTTTCTGGTTTTCAAACTGTGGAGTATGCAAATTTTGAGTTCGACGTCAAAAACGTCGCTTCAGCGGCAGCGAATGAAATTTGACTTTCAACTGGATAAAAGAGAATGAAGACAAGGGTGATCGGCATTCAGTGATTGCTTTGTTTCGATGAGTACGATGTCTCAGCGAAGTCATTTGACAGATTCAGAAGCTTTGAGAATTGTTGGTAGGTTAGAAGGGGGCCAAACTCAAGCCGAAGTAGCGCAAGCCATTGGAGTGTCACAAAGTGTCATTTCCAGGATCTGGAACCGTTTTTTGGAGAGTGGATGTGCAGGCCGAAGACCAGGGCAAGGTCGTAGACGGGCAACAACGCCCAATGAAGATCGGTATTTAGCGTTAACAGCTCGGAGACACCGAAACATGAACGCTACTCTTCTCCAACAACACCTTCGCTCGGCTACAGGCACCACGATTTGAACTCAGACTGTCCGAAACCGGCTCCATGCTGTAGGTCTGTATGCTCGCCGACCGATGGTATGTGTTAGATTAACATCAAGGCACATAGGCGTAACCAGCCTTTTGAACGGGGGGGTGCCCAGACTTTTTAACCTGAACATGTTGGATACAAACACTATCTTATGTAGTAAAACCTGCTAAAACGAATCCCATAAAACCGATCGAATTTCCGTTTTAGACAGTTTTTCATCTTAGAAGGTATAATTGTGTGATATTTCTTTTAAAAAGGGCTCAAACGCGATTTTTGTTTGCGTGAGGAGGGTTGAGAAGGGGTTCAAAGCATTAAAACTAAATCTAATGGTAAAAAAAAAAAAAAAAAAAAAGATATGTAAATGTCCTTGCAGCAGTGATATAAGACAGTAACTAAGTGTGGTCACAACTGTAAAACCTTTTCGCACCCTAACTTTTTATAAAGATTAAAAAAGGCCTTTAATCATGCTGGAAACTTCTATAGGCACAGGGGAACTCTGCATGAGATCTAAAATTATCTCAGTCAAAGTCTCGTAGATGAAATTTTGCCGAATGATAAATCTCAGATAATACATGCGGTACATCAGTACATGCGCACGAAATTTTTTCAGAATGTGACTCCATGACTTCTTAGGGATCACCGGAGGGACCCAAGAAATTTTGTAGGAAAGTCTATATAAATAATTATAATATTCATTAATAGCGTAATTTTCTGCCTATAATCCGCGGCTCAAACAATCATGTTTCGACCCAGAAATTTTATTTCATTATTTAAGTTAAATATTTATCGCGATTTAATAAGTTACGTTTTATGAAACAAGATTTCTGGGTCTGAACCTAATTGTTTCATCCGCAGATTATAGGCAGGAAATTACGGTAATTCAGGTTTTTTGCCCCAGAGTGTGTTGAATATATTAGGTAAAGCAGGTCATGATAATATACACTAAATTTTATCAAGATGATAAAAATTATACTATTATGATGCGACTGTAATAATAAAGATAGGTGATTGTATGTCTCTGTATGTGTGTACGCGCGCGCGCGCGCTGAGCTCTGAAAAAACAATGCAGCCTGCACCCATAAGATTTGACAGGACCTGTATGCCTGAACTCATGCATATGGAAGACAATTTCTGGAATTTTTCAATTAATTTTTTATGCGAATTTTTTCGCATTTTGCGGCAATTTTTTTTCAAATAAGTAAAAAAGAATCCGATTTCAATATTTTACCCAATAAACTTTGTCTTCTTTTCAATAAAGTGTTTTCGAGATTCTTACAGCGATTTTCCAATTTTTAACAATTTTTTAATGTTATCTTTAGAGGGATTTTTTTTTCGCATTTCGTGGTGGATTTTTTTTTTTTTTTTTTTTTTTTTTTTTTTTTTGACGTTCCTAAAACGAATCCGGTTTAAATCTTTTACCCAATTAGTTAATTTCGTTCCCTGTGGTTTTATAATCTTTTCAGAATTTTTAATGCACTTTCTAGCGGGGGTTTTCGTGCTTTGAGGCGATATTTTGGCATTTTTTGGAACAGAAAAAACTCTCTGGTAATTTTTACAATTGCCGTGATTAAATTCGAATTGGAATAATGTCAAATCAGCTCTTACAAGAAAGCTGAAAATTTAATTTTGCTGGAAATAAAAAGCGCAATAATTCAAGATTAGCTTGTTTCGAGACAGAAGAGGTCGTAGCTTGCTCGGGAGTACGTTGCCGAAGGCAGTGCTCCTCCCCCCCCCCCCCCCAATCCTAGATTTGTTTAATTCTGTGTTCGTTTAAAAAAAACCAACCACTTCTCTAGTAATGAAGTTTTCTTTCAGGAACAGGGTTTGAAATAACGTGCGGGATCGCGCGATTTGTGCACAGAAAAGGGAAGTCTCTCACAATAAAAAATGGTGTGCAGTACTTCCCCCTTCAAATTCTTTCACAGACCTGTGATTCTTCAGTAAGTATTTTTAAAAAAATTGGGCCCGCGATTTTTATTTCTTTTATGGAATTTCTCAAAATCAATTTGTGAATCAGTCCCGGAAAAAATTGAGAATTTCTTCAAACGATCGTGGAAAAATATCGGGAATTTCAATAAAAGAGTGCAGAAAGTAATCGCCAATTTCGTTTAAAGATTGCGCAAAAAAAATACGAATTTCGATAAAGGATTGACGAAAATTTTTTTCAAATTTCGTCAAAATGTTGCGGAAAAGAGCAGAGAATTTTGTTAATTGGTACGGAAAGATATCGAGAATTTTTCCGAACGGTCGCACAATACTATCCCGAATTTCGACAAATGATCTTTCTGTAAAAATATCAGTTTCGTCAATCGGTCGCAACAGAAAATAAATTTCGTCAAAGGATCGCGGTAAAAACGAGAATTTCGTCAACGGATCGCAGAAAGAAAACGAGAATTTCGTCAACGGATCGCAGAAAGAAAACGCGAATTTCGTCAAAAGATTACGGAAAGAAAAAGCAAATTTCATCAAAAGATCGTGGAAAAAATACGCGAATTTCATTGAAGGATCGCGTGCTAAAGACATGCCGATTCCGTCAAAATATTGCGGTAAAAAATGCAAATTTCGTCAAAGGATAGCGGTAAAAAACACGAATTTTGTCAAAGGTAAGTGGCGAAAATTGCGGATTTCGACAAAAAATCGCGTAGAAAGACCTGAATTTCGTCACACGATTTTGGGGGAAAATTGTAAATATCATGAAGTGATCACAGAATAAAATCGAGAATTTGTCACAATTTACTGCACTGGGCTAAAAGATTGAAACGGGGTTCCTTTTCCTACTTTCAAAAGAACGCCGCGAAACGAGAAAAAACTCTAAAAATCGTATACAAATTTTCAGAGGAAAAAAAATACTATATTGACTTGAAAGACTGCAACCATATTTCTTTCAAGAATGTCAAAAAATGGCCATGAAACACTAAATTCAACCAACCAACCAACCTGCAGATTAATTTGAATTTTCTGTGCTATTATTTTTCATTTACAAAGGAGGCAGGGTATGTGTGCCCCCCCCCCCCCACACACACACACACACACCCCTTTACCTTGGCTAATCGAAATTTGGAATTATCGTTTCACATTTGCATCCCCTTTCAATTTTTTTTACTTTCTTCTATCTGCAATAGAAGAAAGTATTGCAATCGAAATTTTTTTCGACTTCCGGTTTTCGACGGATAGGGGTCACAGATCCCAAAAAACATGTTTAAAGAAAATGTCTATCTGTCCGTGTGCCCGTCTGTCTGTCGCCATTGTACCATCAAAAAGTGTATGAAGTTATGCATAGAATTGAACCAAATTTTTATTTTAAGTTTATGGCTATGACAAGCAGGTCCTCCCTGAATTTGGAAAAAATTCGCCGGTAGGGGGCGCTGTAATAGCTATTTTTGTGCAATTTTGAATATCGTACCATCCAAAAGTATATGAAGTTATGCATAGAATTGAACCAAATTTTTATTTTAAGTTTTTGGACATGGCAGGTAGGTCCTCCCTGAATTTGAAAAAAATTCGCCGGTAGGGGGCGCTGTAATAGTGATTTTTGTGCGATTTTGAATATTGTACCATCCAAAAGTATATGAAGTTATGCATAGAATTGAACCAAATTTTTATTTTAAGTTTATGGCTATGACAAGCAGGTCCTCCCTGAATTTGGAAAAAATTCGCCGGTAGGGGGCGCTGTAATAGCTATTTTTGTGCAATTTTGAATATCGTACCATCCAAAAGTATATGAAGTTATGCATAGAATTGAACCAAATTTTTATTTTAAGTTTTTGGACATGGCAGGTAGGTCCTCCCTGAATTTGAAAAAAATTCGCCGGTAGGGGGCGCTGTAATAGTGATTTTTGTGCGATTTTGAATATTGTACCATCCAAAAGTATATGAAGTTATGCATAGAATTGAACCAAATTTTTATTTTAAGTTTATGGCTATGACAAGCAGGTCCTCCCTGAATTTGGAAAAAATTCGCCGCTAGGGGGCGCTGTAATAGCGATTTTGCATATTGTACCATCGAAAAGTGTATGAAGTTATGCATAGAATTGAACCAAATTTTTATTTTAAGTTCTTGGCTTTGGCAAACAGGTCCTTCCTTAATTTGGAAAAAATTCGCCGGTAGGGGCGCTTTAATATCGATTTTTGTGCCATTTTGAATATTGTACCATTGAAAAGTGTATGAAGTTATGCATAGAATTGAGCCAATTTTTTTGTGTTTCTTTTTGGTCATGGCATGAAGGTCCTCCCTGAATTTGGAAAAATTCCGCTGGAAGGGGGCGCTATAATTACGATGTCTGTAAAATTTTCTTTATTGTACAATCGAAAAGTGTATAAAATTATGCATACAATTGAACCAAATTTTTTGTGCATGTTTTTGGCTTTGGCCAATAGGTCCTCCTTGAATTTGGAAATATCGCGCGGTAAAGGGGCTCTGTGATAGCGATTTTTGTATACTTTTCTTGATTTTTCGTAGATCTATTGTCCATCGGCGGCTCGTGCAAAGGCGGGAACTCACTTCCTGCTAAGCCGGCTATTCGCAAACATCTGATAACAACAAAATAAGGGAAAACTATTAATTTTAATAAATATCATGATATAGATTAACTCGTTTTTAGTTCATTTAATTGACTGAAGCAGGAATTTAAGATGAAAATCAAACTTGGTATGGTAATGAACTAATAATATTGAAGTATTAACATGTGTAACTAGTTTTTGAAATGTTAAGATGTATAAGATAGAAGAAAGTTTTGGGATTGGCACATCCAACTAGTTTTTTTTTTTTTTTTTTTTTTTTTTTTTTGCTTCCTTCTTGACTTTAAACTACCAAAGCAAAGAGACAAATAGTTTCTACCCTCGTCAAGAACCTGCGTTACATTCTCATGAAATTGCAGAAACATGCAATAAGAAAGAACGGCGTTAAAAACATCTCCCACAGTGGTCGTCAGACGTCAAAGTGGGATTATAAAGCCACCTTTTGAATTACTATGACTAATACAGACTATTGGAAATATTCTAGTTTTAAAAAAGATAAACGACATAATTTTCTTTAAAAAAAAAAAAGAATATGGGTTTCTTTTTTTTTTTTTTATCACATTTCAAAACTTAGCCGTTTAGTTTTCTGAACTAAACTAACTGAAGTCTGCTTTCGCTTCTTCTTTTTTTCTTTTGTAGATTTCGATTTTTTTAAATAATTGTGCTCGAGTCTGCGGAAACGGGGGGGTGCCAGGGCACCCCCCCTGGTTACGCCCATGAGGCATCGTCGCGACCGCAGGGAGTGGGCAACCGAGCATGTCAACTGGAGGAGAAATGAATGGAGCAATATTCTGTTTTCTGACGAGTCCCGTTTTTCTGTGCATCCGGATAATAGGCGTATTTTCATCTGGAGGGACCGTGGCAGCAGGAATAATCCTGCGTTCGTGCACGAAAGTGTCAGATTTGGCGGTGGAGGAGTGTTGGTGTATGATGGCATCTCCATTGACGGGCGCACTGACCTCTACATCATTCGAGATGGAGCTCTGACTGGTCGCCGATATAGGGATGAGATCCTCAGACCTATTGTAGTCCCTTACGCTGCAGCAATCGGAGATAACTTCATTTTAATGGACGATAACTGCAGGCCACATCGTGCAAACCTGGTGGAGGATTTCCTTTTCGAGGAAGGAATCGTTCGAATGGAATGGCCAGAGTGTTCTCCAGACATGAATCCAATCGAGCACGTTTGGGACGCTCTAGGAAGACGAGTTTCTGGCCGCCAACAACCCCCACAAACTCTCCAAGAACTAGAAAGAGCTCTTCTGGAAGAGTGGGGCAGAATACCCCAACTCGTCATTAATAGCCTCATTGAGTCCATGCCTCAAAGGTGTTCAACGTTGCTGGCCGCCCGTGGAAACCATACCCCCTACTGAAAATGATTTTCTTTGAAGAAAACACCTTTTCTTATTCTTTTTTTCTCATATGCACAAATTGTGTTTTTTTCCTTTAGTACACAAATGCGCAATAAAATGCATTTTTCTGCCAAACATGTGTAATTTATTCTCATATAACCTACTATGTCTGTCGACCATGTATCAATCAGCTAAACAGTTTACCAGATACAAAATCCACCTAAAACTGCAATATCCTTTAATTGTTTTGAGCAGTGTATTTTATTTTAATTATATAACATTAGCTCCTAAGTGGTATTATGTAGTAAAATTTAATCACAATATTATATTTCGAATAAAAATTGTAAAGCTACTGATAATAAATTAATAAGTAAAGATAAAAACAAAAATCTCCATAATAATAATAATAATCGTTATTTTAAATATATATATTGCAACTAATAGCAAAATATTTTTCATTGTTCATGTTTGATGTATACATTTTTATTGCAACATATATATATATATATAATAAAACTTTTTGCGAATAATTATTAAATCACAGATATATATTTGTTTTTGTTGCATTTTTACCATACATTCAATTATTTAAAGTATAATAATTTACTGTCTTCGGTGGTTAAATTATCATTAAAATATATATTATTAATGTAATTTAAAGATAAAGGATAAATAATTCATTATTAAAGATGAATAATTTAATTCTGTTAATTACTATTTATATGTTACTGGAGTTCTAGCATAAAAAATGTTTTTCATGAAAGTGTAGAAGATATTAAAATTAAATTTTAATAAATATTCATCTTAAACATACAGTTTATATATGATAAGAATTTAGTAGTATTGAATATACAATAAAAATATTAGAAAGCAGCTGATGATTGATAAATACTCTTATATATGAAAGATAATTCTTACTTTTGAGAAATGAACACTTTAATAAATTACTTCTGCTAATTATATATACATACATACATATATATATATATATATATATATATATATATATATAACTTACTAAAGTTCCAACAAAAAATATTTTTAATGTAAGGTAAGAATATATTATTACATTATTATTAAAAAACAGATTAAATGAATATTTTAATTATTTAAATTTATTTTTAAAAAATCTAATTAACAATTTTTTTTTTCAAAGGAACTGGTGATAAAGATCAACGGATTTTAACTAATTGACTTAAGGGTGTTCTCAAATCTAAAAGGGCAACTTTCTGACATAAGTTTTAATTTATTTTTGTTCGAAAATGCATGAAACTAGCTGGTGTTGTTGTTCAGAAACTATGTAATTGAGCTGTTTTTTTTTCTTTTCATTTTTTTGCATATGCAATAGATCTTTCAGAAAATAGTGTCAAAGTGAGCGTTTTGAACCGAATTTCCACGCGAAGGAAGAAAGAGCACTGAAGAGCGGGCGAAAAACGTGTTTGTTACGTGATCAAAATCGCTTATAACTCAATACGTAATTGATTTATCAAAAAATGGAGAAAACTGTTCAATTCCAAATCGCTTCCATGGCCAGGCTTTCCAATTTTATACCTTTCCGTCAAAAAATGAACTTGTAAATGTGTCAAAACGTTTTGCGCTTGTTGAGCAGAGCAGTTAAGAACAGCCTTAAGAAAATATTATTATTACTCTTTAATTATTAAAAAAATTTCTTTATTAGAAAAATACCCTATAAGTCATATGAATTTTAAAATTTAATTCAATTATCTGTATAACATTTACAATAATAAAAATAATAATCTAAATAACAGATAAATTTAAAATGATCAGAACTTTATAAAATTCTAACATGAAAACACTTTTAATGTAAGCCTAGGAGATTTATTATCGCATTTTAATAAATGTTTACTTTAATTATTAAAAATAGATTAAATGATTTTTTTAATTTAATTATTTAAATTTATTTTAAAAAATCTAATTGACAAAAAAATTACAACGGAACTCGTAATAAAGATCAACTGATTTTAACTAACTGACTTAAGAAAATATTATTATTACACTTGTATTATTAAAGAATTTTTTTATTAGAAAAATACCCTATAAGTCCTATGAATTTTAAAATTTAATTTAAATATTTGTGTAATATTTAGAATAAAAAATTATAAAGTAACCTGTCCTAAATTAATAAAGATTTTTATGTCTCGAGGATAATTTTAAAATAAAAAACCTTTAATATATTAATTCTGATAATTTTGCATTTATCTGTTACTATATTAATAGACAAATTTAAAATGATCAGAACTTTATAAAGCTCTAACATGAAAATACTTTTAATGTAAGCCTAGGAAATTTATTATTGCATTTTAATAAATGTTTACTTTAATTATTAAAAAATAGATTAAATGATTTTTTTTAATTTAATTATTTAATTTATTTTAAAAAATCTAATTGATAAAAAAAAATTACAAAAGAACTGGTAATAAAGATCGACTGATTTTAATTAACTGACTTAATAAAAATCAAAACAAAACTCTAAAAAAGTGAAAACGCCAGCGAAAGGACAGAACACGCAACTTTAGGATTACAAATGCAAAATCTTAACCAGCCCTAGTCTTGACCACTGGGCTAGATCATTCATACGCTTTTGATACCAAAATACCATGTGCCTACTTTACACAGTATTTTACTCTTATACTTGTCCTTTCAGAGGAAGAAGTTCCGTTCAATTTCATTGGCTATCGGTGAAGCGATAGCCAATGAAATTGCAGGATTTCGCACTAATGCTAAAAGTCTTATGGAAAGTCAAATTTCGCATCTGCTAATCTAGAGGAGCAATTCAAGCGGCCGTATTCTCCCCTCATGCGAAATCGGAATATCGTACTGAATTCAGTGATTCCGGTCGTTATTCCGAAGATGAGCGATTCTCCCCTCAAAATTCGGAATTCAGGCATTTCGAATAACCGGAATATCTCTTACTTTTTTCCGGCTGCTCAGAGGCAGGTGGAATATCGTTCGGAAGGCCGGAATCATGTAATGGCGGATGTAAACAGTTATTCTTTATGTATTTTCATAAACTATATCTTACGTTTTAAGTAATAAATCACATTAGATATGAATAATTTTTTTATTCATACCTGTTTTGCGGTCAAAATGGGAATATTTTTCAGCAAATTGGTATGTAATAAATTTTATTTTCTAGGTAAAAGTTTGCTTTATTTTGTAATATGGTAAAAAGAAATTGTATTTTAGATTCTGTCTCCTTTCCACACCATATACTTTTTTGTTTACAGATTTGTTGATGAAGTAAATTATATATTTCATTCAATTTAAATATTGATGTGTCACCAGAATTGTTTAAATGACATGTTAATATTTTGTAGTACCTATTTGTTTAACATATCCATCTTTCTTATATAATTTGAAGATTTTTAGTTTTTAACTGAATGTAATATTTCTGAATGACCTTTGTAGCTACGTATAACTTAAAAACCTGTGCTTCAAGTATGTATACATACATACTCGTGTAATATTGTGTGTTGTTTTTTATTATTATTCAAATGTACTCCAATAAATTACAAAGTAGCCTCATGTTTTTACATTTCAGTGCTTAATAAGCCTTGTGTCCGACAGTTTTGCATTCAAACTTTCATGTGATATTTTACAAATGAATTTAAAGTCTATGGGCTACAATAGCAGTTGTATTGCACTATCTAAAGTATTTGTTTAAAATCTAAAATTAATAGTATCAAAGAGGGTTGAGAATTTGATTAGTGAATTAAAATGCCCTCATGATGTAGAAGCTTTGTAAGTTTTAAACTAAAAAAAGCTATACAGCCTTGCTATAAGGCCTTTTTGCATTATCAGTAATAGCCACAAATATTTTGCTAGTATACATTATCCTATATCCTTCTTTTATTAATACATGACTATTTGTGTGAAAAAGTGTGATAACTAAAATTTGAGATTCTGCCTTTTCTCAAAACAAATTTTCTGAGTTCTCGAATTGCATCGATATAATTGGTCTGTTGGTTGTTTTATGCTTTTAAATGTTCGTGTTGCGTGTTGATGATTGCAGACAGAGGATTTTTATTATTTATAAAATCACTAATTGTTATATCTACATTAATTTCTTGTAAAATTCAGGCAAGAATTATTTATGCAATTTGTTATTGGATTACTAAAATCTTTTCTTACTTCCACATGGTATTGTGCTGTCCTCTAAAAAAAAACCCACTTTTTAAATTTTTCTCTATATAAAATTTAATAAAAAATACAAAACAATTTGAAGTAGCTACATTTTCACAGCTAGTTCTAAGATTTTAATGTATAGTATTTTTGATTTTGTCAATATATTACAAAATGGCAGTCAATTAAAGAAGAATTTGAAAAAAACCCACTTTTTCCTAAAAATAACCCATGTTACCTAAAAAAAACCCACATGTAAAAACACTTCTAGAAACCAAAATATTAGACAGCAAAGTATTTTTTCATTATTAATTATTTTTAAAACACAATTCTGCAAAAAAAAGGTTTTTTTTTTCAGTTTTTTTGCAATCAAATCCAAAGGGGCAACTTAATCACACAAGTTTTAATTAATCTTTGTTCAGAAAGTAGAAATGCCTGAAATTGGCACTGTGTTATTCAGAAACTACAGAAATGTTCCATTTTTTGGTAAACATAAAAGATCTTTCAGAAAATAATGTCAAAGTTGCCGTTTTGAACCAAATTTCCTGACAAAAGGAGAAAAACCACCCAAAGAGAGGTGAAAAACTAGTCGTCATGGGACCCAAAATCGCTTGTAACTCGATAAGTAATTTACCAAAAACGTAAAACTCATTTCGATTCCAAATCGCTTAGTCAGCCCTGTCAATTTTGTACCTTTATGTTTAAAAATGAGTAAATGTGTCAGAAAGTTTCGTCCTTGTTGAACAGTGAACTTGAGAATCGCCTAATAAAATTTGCATAAAAAAGCAAAATAATGATTAAAATTAAATAAGCTTGTAAACATTAAAACAATGTATGATATAAAAGTAAAAGGATATCTTTGTGCACATAAAAAAGTGGATGGGTTTTATTTTTGCAAAAACAAAGAGGCGGGGGGAGGTATGACATAGCTTGTACAAATTCTTAGAAATGCAAAATTTGCATAATTTATTGTGTTTTTTCCCTTTAATTAATATTTTAAAGAAAAAATATATGCTCCACCATTTTTATATATATATATACATATATAAAAGTGGTTTTTTTTTTACCTCTGTTTTCAAAAGGTCACAAACTGAGGCAAACATAATATAATCAGCTGAAAATGGTGCATTTTATTCACATATTAATAGTTTAACATAAAAATATCTAAAAACTGATGTACATCATTGTAACATGTCGTATTATAACAAGAAAAACTGTGAAAATGAAGCTATTTTTTTTTTTTTTTTTTTTTGCTAGAATTCTGTATTAGCTCATTTTTTTAAAAAACTAAAACACTTTTAAAGTAATTTTAAATAATTTTATTATTGTAAATGGCATATAGAAACAGGACAAAAAGAAAATTTTACTTCAGTGATTTTTTTGATGAAGTTCTATGGTGGGTTTTTTACATACATTTTCCTGTGGGTTTTTTTTAGAGGACAGCACTATATGTTTCTCTATTTTTGATTTGGTTTTGTCTATAGTTTCTTGTTAGTAACTTATGCTTAACTTGCTGTATACTCATTAAATAATAATTTTCTGTATTCTGTGATGAAAGAATGCCACCTGCTCTTATTTTGCAAGTTTTTTTATACAGGGCCAGCCAAGTATAGGATCTGGTGGTGTTATATTGTTTTGAGGATTTTTTTTTTTTTCTTTAAACTTGTCATTAGTATTTCAGTTATACTTTTTATGATTTTACAATATTTAATGTTTAATGGAATCTTGTATTTTTTAAGAAACAGAAAAATATTTCTTAGATGATGAAACACTTGTATTGCAGTTGTAATATTTCTTATTTTCTTTTTCAGTTGAAATGTAACCTGTAAATTGAATCTTCAATTTTTTGTCCACTGTGAAGTATGTGCAAGAGTCTATAGGATCCAAATGACAAGAATTACGACTTATAGTGTCCAGCTGGTACCACTTTTAAAAGCATTAAGAGGTGTTATTTGTTCTCTGCTTTTGAGTGTGTATCCAGCTAGATTGAAATTTGGAAAGTGTGGAGTTTTGATGCCAATGGACAACATTGATTTATGACTTTTGGCTGTTTGCAAGTTGTTTTTAAGCCAAGGATGTTTAAGGATCGTCACCAAACTCCTGTTCAAGTAAGAAATAAGACTGACTAAAAGCATTTATTACTGGAATTTTAATCGTGCTATTGTATATAATTTAAAATTTATCTTCTTTGTTTACAGTTACAAAGATTAAATATTTGGTAAGTGTTTCTTGTTTTTTTAAATTGGTATTTTTTGCATTGAATTTAAATAATAAATTGTAATATTTAACTGTATTTTACAGATATATATGAGTATGTATCACTCAACTATTGCTCCCCCTCCCCTTTCCACTTTAAAAAAATTCTTTTGCAAATTTAAAATATGAATAATTAATTTATGTACTTACTTACTTTAACATCAGTTGCATTTAATTTTTATATGTAAAACATAAGCATAGCAAGAGGCTATTTCAGTCCCATGAAAACACCCGTTCACTAATGTTAATCCAATGGGAGAATTTTTTTAAGATATCTCGTTTGCATTTGAACATTTTAAAATTATTATTATTTATTTATTTTTGGATAGCTGAGGTAAATCTCCACAAAGCTGTTTTTTACTTTTGCTATATTGATTGCAGGTTTTTCTTATGAAGAGGCTTTCATTTCTGAAAGCGGTTCTGAAAGTGAAAGTGGCTTAATTAAAAATACTTGTAAACAAAATCGAAAAATGGTCTATGTTGTATAGATCTACCTCAGCTTTCAAATGCAAACGAGATATCTGAAATTTCTCCCATTGGATTAACATTAGCAAACAGGTGATTTCGTGTGGCTGAAGTAGCCTCTTAAGAGCTCACACTATCACGGGAAGAAAGGAAAACACTAATGTTTATATGGGGTCTTTATTTTCAAATTTCTCATTTGAATTTTAATATTTTTGGGCATAGGGTAGTTGAGGACGATCTATAACAGGCTAGTTTTTACTTTTTTGATTTTGGTTATAGTTTTTTTTTATTTTTTATTTTATTAGGATAGTTTCAATTTCAGAACCGGTTCCAAAAGTGAAAGTAATCGTTTTTAAATCTGAAACCAAACTCGAAAAAATAAAAACTAGCCTGGTTATAGATCGTCCTCAGCTATTTTTGAAAATAATGCCCCCATAGATTTAACATTTTCCTGTGACTAGTGTGGGCTCTTAAAAAGGTTACTTCAATCACGTGAAATCACCCATTTGCTAATGTTAATCCAATGGAAGAATTTTTTTAAGATATCTCATTTGCATTTGAATATTTTTAAATGATTCTTTTTTATTATTGCAATGGATAGCTGAGGTAGATCTACACAACAAAGACCATTTTTTGATTTATTTTACAGGTATTTTTAATTAGGCCACTTTCACTTTTGGAACCGATTCTGAAATTGAAACTATCCTAATACCAAAAAAAAAAAAGAAAAAGAAAACTGTAACCAAAATTGAAAAAGTAAAAACTAGCGCAGTTAGAGATCATCCTCAGCAGTCCTATGCAAAGCAATTATTCATAAATATTAAAATCAAAGGGAGCAATTTGAAAATAATGCCCCCATAGGATTAACATTAATGTTCTCATTTTTTTTCTCATAACTGAAGTAGCCTCTTAAGAGCCTACGCTAGTCACGGACAGAAACACTCAAGCTAATGTTATTCTTATGAGAGGATAGTTTACAGATTTCTAAACTTTTATTATACATTTGTAGTTTTTTGATTTACTTTTTTAGCTCACAGGCTATCAAAGCCTGAGAGCTAATGTGCCCGCCCGTTCTGTATGTATGTATGTATGTACCGGGTGTCCCAAAAAGGACTGACTGATTTTAAAATTCAATAACTTCCAAACGGTGACGGATATTAAAAAAATTCTTGCAGGAGGGTTATGCATAAAGTCAAAAGTTTTATTACAGTGATTTTCGATTTTAGTTCAAATTACAAACAATAGATGGCGCTGTAAGCAATAGTCGCTAAATACAGGCTCGATGTTTGGTCCTTTCTGTTGTTCCATGCAGAAAAAGGAGATGGAAATGTATTATCCGGGCCACGAAGTACCAAAAATCGAGCCTGAATTGAGCCTCTATTTATCGCAGCGCCATCTATTGTTTGTAATTCGAACTAAAATCGAAAATCACTGTAAAAAAACTTTTGACTTTATGCATAACCCTCCTGCAAGAATTTTTTTAATATCTGTCACCGTTTGGAAGTTATTGAATTTTAAAATCAGTCAGTCCTTTTTGGGACACCCGGTATGTACGTACGTACGTAACGCGATAACTCTTGATAGAAACATCCGATTTGCTTCAAAATTTTTTCCTATGTTCATTGTGATAAGGCGCTTCCCTGATTAGTTTTGGGAGTTCATTGGTTAAGGATAAAGGGGGGGAAACGGGGTTAGTCACCCCCCTTAATTCAGAAAAATGGGTTTTTCATGCAGAATCATTCGATTTGCTCCGAATTTGGTATACCGGTTTATTATGTTAAGGAACATCCATGATTAGTTTTGGGGGTTCATTGCTTAAGAATAAAGGGGGAAAAACGGGGTTAGTCCACCCCCCCCCCCTTAATTCAGAAAAATGAGTTTTCCATGCAGAATCTTTCGATTTGCTCCGAATTTGGTATACCGGTTTATTATGTTAAGGAACTTCCCTGATCAGTTTTGGGAGATCATTGGATAAGGATAAAGTGGGGGAAACCGGGGTTAGTCCACCCCCCTTAATTCATATAAATGTGTTTTTCATGCAGAATGATTCGATTTGCTCCGAATTTGGTATACCGGTTTATTATGTTAAGGAACTTCCCTGATTAGTTTTCAGGGTTCATTGGTTAAGGGTAAAGGGGGAAAAGGGAGGTTAGCCCGCCCCTCTTAATTTAGATAAATGGGTTTTTCATGCAGAATGTTTCGATTTGCTCCGAAGTTGGTATACCGGTTTATTATGTTAAGGAGCTTCCCTGATTCCTTTTGGCGATTCATTGGTTAAGGATAAAGGAGGTCTAGTCCACCCCCTTAATTTAGATAAATGGTTTTTTTTGCAAGATTATTCGATTTGCTCCAAATGTGGTATACCGGTTTATTATGATAAGGAGCTTCCCTGATTAGATTTGGAGGTTCCCTTGTTAAGTATAAAGGGGGGTTAGTCCCCCCCTTAATTCAGGTAAATGGGTATTTCATGCAGAATTATTCGATTTGCTCCGAATTTGGTATACCGGTTTATTATGTTAAGGAACTTCCCTGATTAGTTTTGGGGTTTCATGGGTTAAGGATAAAGGGGGAAAAGGGGCATTAGTTCACCCCTTTTAATTCAGATAAATGGGTTTTTCATGCAGAATGGTTCGATTTGCTCAAAATTTGGTATACCGGTTTATTATGTTAAGGAACTTCCCAGATTAGTTTTGGGGGTTCATTGGTTAAGGATAAAGGGGGAAAAACGGGGTTCGTTTACCCCTTTTAATTCAGAGAAATGGGTTTTTCATGCAGAATGATTCGATTTGCTCCGAATTTGTTATACGGTTTATTATGTTAAGGAACTTCCCTGATTAGTTTGGGGGTTCATTAGTTAAGAATAAAGGGGGGAGAGGGGCTAGTCCACCCCTTTTAATTCAGATAAATGAGTATTTCATGCAGAATTATTCGATTTGCTCCGAATTTGGTATACTGGTTTATTATGTTAAGGAACTTCCCTGATTAGTTTTGTGGGTTCATTGGTTAAGAATAAAGGGGAAAAGGGGGGTTAGTCCACCTCCTTAATTCAGATAATTGGGTTTTTCATGCAGAATGATTCGATTTGCTCCGAATTTGGTATACCGGTTTATTATGTTAAGGAACTTCCCTGATTAGTTTTGGGGGTTCATTAGTTAAGAATAAAGGGGGAAAAGGGGGCTAGTCTACCCCTTTTAATTCAGATAAATGGGTTTTTCATGCAGAATGATTCGATTTGCTCCGAAGTTGGTATACCGGTTTATTATGTTAAGGAACTTCCTTGATTAGTTTTGGGGGTTTATTGGTTAAAGATAAAGGGGGAAGGCGGGCTAGGCCACCCCCCTTAATTTATATAAACGGGTTTTTCATGCAGAATTATTCGCTTTGCTTCAAATTTGGTTTACCGGTTTATTATGTTAAGGAGCTTCCCTGATTCGTTTTGGCGATTCATTGGTTAAAGATAAATGGGAGCTAGTCCACCCCCTTAATTTAGATAAATGTTTTTTTTTTTTTTGCAGGATTATTCGATTTGCTCCAAATTTGGTATACCGGTTTATTATGATAAGCGGCTTCCCTGGTGAGATTTGGAGGTTCACTGGTTAAGTATAAAGGGGGAAACGGGGGCTAATTCCCCTTCACTTATTTTTTTGAGGGGCATTATTCTTTAAAATAAGTGTATAATATACAATTAGTGTGAATAGCCTGTGAGCTCAATGCCATCAGTTTAGCTGGGCACTTTTCTTTTTTATTTATATATAAGGATAAATTCACTTGTGGAACCAGTTCTGAAAATGAAACTACCCTTATAAAAAATAAAAAGAAATGTGCTCGGTTAAATTGATGGCACTGAGCTCACAGGCTATTCACACTAATTGTATATTATACTCTTATTTTTTCAAAGAATAATGTCCCTTGAAAAATACTTCAATTTTGTTGTAAGTGAGGAAAAAAAGGGAAATCACCTTTAGAATATCGATTTATAAAGTTTTCATATTAAGTGCAATATTTTTCAGTTTCTAATTTATAATACTTTTAAAAATATTTATCAACAATAAGTCGACTATTTTGAAAACATTAGATATACATAAAAAATATTGGATATTTTTGATATATTCAAAAATATATTTACGGACCACCCTGGGTATAATTTTCATAATTTTTTTCGTTAACATATACATGTATGTGTATAATTTTAGATTTATGCGATGTCAATTATTTTACAAAGTACAAGTGCAAGAAGAGCAGTTACTGCCATTTCTGCTATTAACTAATGAATTGACATTTGCAGTTTTTATTGTTTTATAATTACTAATTATAATTTCATTAATTATAAAAAATTATGGTATTTTTGGTTAGCCGGGCGCCAGTGTTATATATACATATGTATGTATACCTATATATACAGATATATTTATACATATATAGAAGCTATATGTATACATATATATATATATATGTGTATACATACATATGTATATATAACACGGGCGCCCGGCTAACCGAAAAGTACCAAAATTAAATTATGCTTCTTAATGTCATCAAATTAAAGGTTTAATTGTTTTGGAAACCTATAACTCTTGATAGACATTCAGTACCTTAAATCAAGATTGAAAATCAGATTTTTTTTTCAAGTTAAGTATTAATATTAATTAAATACAGTAGAACCTCGCTAATCCAAACTAATTGGGACCAGTGGCTGTTCGTATTACAAAAAATTCGGATTACCCAAAATTTCGATAAAAATAGAAGCAAAATAAAAATGCGTGCTAAAAAAGTTATAAGTAGTAGTACAGTAAACATCCTGTAATCCGGAATCCTAAGGTACGGCATGACTTTTGGAAAAGAATAGTATTATTTGTTTAATCACTCCTGATGTCTATAATAATCCAATGAAACTTCAGAATGAGGAATTATGTAACAACTCATTACAAATGGTTCAAAATCGCGATTCTATAAATACCTGAGTCACCATGTCGAGTAAGGAGGAAGAAAAACATTTCTGTAAATAATTTGCGAAACAAAACTGTTGAAAGGAAAAATATATTTTTATCATCTGAATTAAATACTTTTTGCATTTTAGAAAAGAATTTTATAATGACTAGCAAACAAACTGATATTCAAGATTTCTTTTACGACGGCTTCTACGAGTAGACCTACAGTGCACGTTTTTATTTTATATTCGCTTACATATATATTGTACTTTTACATTATTCAGTATTTTTTAAAATTCTTTTCAAGCTATTTAAAGAATGAAAAACATGCTTTACTGCCTTTTTTTGTTTAATTCTAACTTCTACATGATATTCATTCTGTAATTCAGAGTATAAATATAGAAATTTCATAATCCGGTATATTTCAAATCCAGTAATTTTCGAATATAAAATCGGTTCGTATTAACCCGAACTTCGGATCATCAGGGTTCTACTGTATTTATATTTACCAATATCTATGTACTCATAGATGACTACAAGTAAAAATATAGTATGATTACGTATTTAACCCCTTGGGGACAAGCGACCGGTATTCGTGCCGCGTAAGGTGCTCAGAATCGGGGATTATTCTCATCAGTAAATTTTTATTGTAAATTTTGTCTTATTTAATACGAGCATTTTGCCCATTCAATTAGGCAAAAATTTCTGGTTTAAAAAACCGGTGATTAAAGATTAAAAATTCTGTAAAAGACGCTCATCCTGAAGGGGTTAAAAAATATGCATCGTCATAACAATTACATAGCCTAGGATTTTTCTCCAGGAAAGGTTTTTCATCAATTTATTAAAAAAAAAATTGTTTAATTGTTCAAAAATGTAATTTTTATGTTGACTATTTGAGACGATAAAAATTAATGTAAAGAAAAGTATTAAAAGCCATAATTAATATACCACATAGTTATCCCAAGAATTTATATATATAAAAAAAAGCAAGCCCATTCTTCACCATAAGATTAAAAAAAATGTGGAACAAAAACACATATCAGCAGTAACATTGGAAATGACCATCGTTTGTACACAAATTACAAACAACAATTGAACTAGGGCTTCCGTAATTTAGAATGCGACTGACAATACTTCTGATATCGCAGATTAAATTGTAATGCACATTCCATGATGTCATTCCATTTGCAGAAAGCAATCTGTTAATTGTTGAATATTTTGCTGAACTATATTTTTAAAACTATGAACAAAAATCCAAATTTGACTTTAACCTTCTCGTCACCCTGATCCTCATATGAGGCTCCTACTTCGAATTGCAATATTTGAAAGAAAAAAAATATTTTTGTTAATTCCAGCACCTAATAGCGATAGCATATGTTGATACATGTACTATTATGACTTTACTTATGCTTCAGCATTTAATAATAATAATATTAATAAAAGTTTTATTAATTATTAGTAAACCGTTGGTGTTTCTTTTAATTTCAAACATATGTTTCACTCTTTAAATTTAAATTAGGGACTCCTTTTTCGAATTAGTAATTTGTGATAAGAAATAAAAAATACTACTCAATTTTTTATGTTTCTTTAATCTGGTTGTAATACATTTTCCAAACGTCTTAAAAAATTCTTCCTTAGACTATTTTTATATGAAAAACGTGCAACATAACTACATTCGTTAAATTTCAGTAAACTGTAACTTCTGTTATTTCGATAGCTACTTTTAATTTTGTTACAGTAAAAGTAATTTTTCCCAAAATTGGAAAAAAAAATTGGTGCCGAGAGGGTTAAGAGAAACACCCTGAGTTCTTGATTAAAAATATATTGTAACCCTAATTTCCTATTTAAAAATTGTTTAACTTGACTTGTATTATCAACTCTAAATATTTGTTCTTCTAATTAGGAATACATATATATAAAAAAGAGTTTTTTTTATATTATAGATACGATGTATAGAAACTAATTTAAAGAAAAGAAATAACAGACATAATTAATATAGCATGCAACATTTCAAGACATGATAAAAGGATTATTCCCTTTTTCAGTAGAATTTATTTTTTTGTAAGAAAGAGGGGGGGGGGGATATTCGTGTAAAATGTACACAAAGAATGCATATTTCTGCTATTGCTATTTATTCACTTTAGCTCTGAAGAAAGGAAGTTTTATTTTGAAATTTATAAATAGCTATGTGTTAAATTAATAATACATGCTGTGCTTTCCTTTGCATTGTTTTTTACATGTCACATAATAATCATAATACAAAAGTATTTTTATTTGTTTTACCAGTCATTAGAGCTTTGGGGGGGGGGGGAGTAATTTCTAAATCATCCTTTCCTCTCGCTGCACCGGTGCTTTTAAATGACTTAGATAATAATATATATGATTTTATTAATCATTAAACAAATTAAAATCATAACTAATTTGAATGACTGAATAACTAAGTTGTAAAGTCAGTGCTTCCAAGACTGCTATAAAAAGCTCATTTTTTTAATGTGCTGATAATTTGATGATATATATATATATATATATATATATATATATATATAACCAAAATGTTTATTAAAATACATCAATATCTAGATTTATCAAATGAAAGTTAAATGAAAGAAAATTAATGTTCACGTAGATACTACTATACAATATTATAATAAATTTCCAGTGCATACATTGAATACAAAATGCTGTCTTGACTAGTTGGGCTTTTCATTATGTTAGTTTTTACATGTCCATGTACTTAATAAACCTGTTGTATGTACATGTAAAAAAAATGAAATTATTTTGTGATGAGTATCTGACAGATATTTTAACTAACATCTTCGAGTTTCTCTGAAAAATTACTAAGATACAGTGGTTTGCTACGCTGTACGTTACAGAAAAATCTGAGGAATGTATACCATCATACAGCTATAAGGTAAGAGTTTATAAAAAGAAAAGCTGATGATACAAAAGCAAAGTATGCGGGTACATCCATTCATTACTCTTGTGACCATTAGAGTAAATTTTCAGAAATATTTCCAATTATTTTATTATTAGGATAAAACATTACATAAAAAGTTAAATACCATTATGTATCATTCACATAAAATATATCTAATTTGTTACAAAATTTTGATATATTATATAGACAAGTAAAGTGTTTTTTGTTACAAATTAGATACATTTTATGTGAGTAGAACACGATGGTATTTAACTTGTTATACTATCTATTTTATCCTATTTATATTTTGTAATAAAATAATTGTAAGTATTTCTGAAAATTTGCTCTAATGGTCATAGAGTAACAGTGCACATAATGTTCATATAATGTATGCTCTCATATAAAGTTGTTCAGATTTTTTTAATGAAATATTTTTATTTTTTACAAAAATATTACTTGCGATGAAATTTTAGAAATCATCTTTATTTTCCATCTTCAATGAATTTATTAGTTAATAAGGCAGTATTGTAAATAAGCTTCCCCCCCTCCAAAAAAAAGAAAGAAAAGTAAAAAAAAAATAAAGTAGTTTTATTGCTTTAAAAACATGAAGAATTTTAAATTTAATAGCAAGCAATTTTAATGACAATAAAAAAAAAAAAAAAAAAAAAAAGATAAAAATTCAGCATTTATAAAATTATATTTTAATCTTAAAATAGTTTTCTTTTTCAACTCGAAATGATAAAAACTTTAAATTATAATAAAGCTTAATAGTCATTTCAATAAATTCTAATGTGAAAAGTAACATGAGTTACATGTAAAATATTGATTATCATAATTTTTTACAATCAAATCATTGTTGTCCTTGAATTAATCAGAACTAATTATCTAATCTTAATATCTAATTTAATCCTTAAAATATTTTTTTCTCTATTCTGCTGCAATGAAAAAAAAAAAAAAAGGAGGGGGGGGGGGCAATGATTGAGTTTTGACTATTAATGTCTTTTTTTTTCAGTAATGAGAATTATTGGTACTTTTTAGTTATCCCGTCAACCAAATTACTGTTTCCAAATTGTAAGATTAAATGCCAATAATGGTTTGCCATTAATTAATTGTAAGATTAAATGCCAATAAAACCATTAATTTGACGTTTTAAATGTTTTACTAATTTATTTGCTCTTTTGTTATTTAAAATAAAAATTATGTCAATGTGTATAATTTGGCGAGTGGTTTGGCGATTTATATAATTTGGCGAAATTGGTCGACGGAATAACTAAGAAGTACTGAATTATTATATTAAATAAGGCTCAGGTTCTTTTATATTTAAGTCAAGAGTACTACCATACTATTCTTTATTTACATGGACAATATCTATATCTGAGTATCCATAAAGGAACAACTTTTTACTAATAAACTTTTATAGGATAAATATAAGTTTTTATTAAAGTTTTATCAGTTGTAATTGTATTCAGTTTTTGTTTTTATTATAAAGAAGGAAAAAAAAAACCTTGGATAATAATAATAAAAAAAAAAAAAAATTCTCATTTAATATAGCTATTTTTCAACCAAACAGTAAATAAATATATTTAAAAAAGTGCAATTTAAGTGTATCTAACAATTGCCAATGAGATGCTTTGTTCCCAATTAGAGCACAGGTTGACATATTTTGCCAAGACAGGATCTTTAATGTAAACATTTGGTATATTACAAAGTCGATAGATATTGTTTGCAAATTTTTGGCTTTGCAAAAAATTGCCATACCTGAAGAAAGCTATGACACAGACACACACGCACAATATATACGTATCAAATGTATATACACACACGAACTTACATTGAACAAAAAAATAATATATATGTGTATCTAAATAATAATTCTAAGCAAAATTATGTATGGTGCTATCTATATTGTATAAGCAGCCCTTCCTGGAGTACCTAAAACCTGATATGATGGAACTTGCATTAAAGTGAATAACAATGCATGATGTGTAAAAATCAAAATAATAAAAGTCTGAAGAGATAAAAATATTTTAGAATGCAACTGTTTCTAGATTGCAAAATAGGAGTTCTTTTTTTACAAAATTCATGAAAGAGGATGAGAAACATTAGCAGCAAGGCCTGTGTATATCTGTTACCACAGTTTCTCGCTTTTTATTCTGATGATTAAAATTGGTCTCCTATTATGAAACCTTAAAACTGCTCAATGAAATTTATTTTGACTACTTGGGCTTTCCATTACATTAGTTTTTACACATTCCTGTACTTACTAAACCTATTTTATAAACATAAAAAAAAAAAGAAATTATTCCTTTTATGATTCGTAACTGCCATCAAGCGAAGAACTTAACTGCACCATTGTATTACAGATGATTACAATTGCATTAGCAAGAATAAAATGTGTTATGGAATTTGAAAAACTACAAATACAAAAAATGAAGGATATATGTAATCTAGAATACAAAATTTTTTAATATTACACAGAACATATATTTAATCCTACAATGTGTATACTTAATCATATATTTAATCCTACATTATCCGCATCTGTATGTTATTTCTATGAGAAATGTGCATCAAGATGACATACACTAATATTCTACAAAAGTATGCTAATAGTAAAATAGATTTCAAATTTAAGTTGAAATTTTGTATATCCAATATCATGAATTATTTGTCAATCAAAATACAAAATTAATAAAAATTATAACAAATAAATCAGTGTATGATTAATCATTGATACTTAATTTATCCGATTTAAATATTTCATCTTTAACGTAAGAATAACTACACCAGGAAAAAAAAAAAACTACTGAAAGTTAAAAATAGAAAAACAAAAACAATAGTAATATTTTATTTTTCAGCGAGCGATCCCCCAACACCCTCAATCTTTTTTAGAAATATTTCATACAGCACTGAAAAGTATGTTATTTTTCTTTAGGTATTCACTCAGTTACGCAAATTTATTCGAAAATTATTATTCTGATTAAAAGCTCCTCGCTAGCCAAAGCCATCAGCTAAGCGAAAAAAAAAAACAAACAAAAAAAACGTGACGTCATTCTGATTGGTTCTTCACACTTCAAAGGAATTTGTGATGTCACTTCCTTTCAAAAGCCACGGAATAAATATCGATTATTCCGAATCCGGAATCTGGCTAGGGGAGAATCGCTCTTTCCATTCGCTCCGGAATAATCGCCATATTCCGGGTGAACTGAATTCCGATTCCGTTCCGCTCCGGAATAAGGGGAGAATACGGCCGAAGCTCTCGAGCTACTGGGAGTGTTGCACGAATACGTCTTCTGGTGGAGAAAAATATAACTTCTCGCTTCTGGAAAATCCCATAGAAGATCGCTCTCGAGATCGCTGCATTACAAACATTTTTAATTTGTTCAGAATTTTTTTTTTTTTTTTTGCACAATTTCAGATTTTATATGATATTTGTATTCTGTATGACAAATTAAAATGTATCCTAATTTGAATATCTAAAACTGTCAATGGCACTTTAGCATTAATTAAAAGAACCATTTTCATGTACCGACGGCTGCGGTCAGCGCCTCTATAGGCCGCTTCACTGAATCTTCAAATCCCGAAATCTCATGTTAACCATGGAAAACTTCGTAGCGCAATACGGTTTTCACCATCAGAAAGTAGACGTCAAATGCCGACGATGTGCGCTTTCTAAAATTGTCTCTTTAAATATTAAGTATAAAAAATCCTTATATTTTTTGAATTTTCTATTTGATGAAATTTTATCATCTTAAAGACATTTAAAATTCTGGCGAAACATTTTAAAAACGCACATCACCGTCATCTTATGTATACTTTCTGATGGTGAAAACCGCATTTTAATAATTATATTAGGTAATAAGTCATCGCGCTTTTATGTTTTCCCATAGGTTAACATTGGATTTTGAGATCGGGTGGTTTCAGTGAAGCGGCCCCTTAACCCTTAAATGCCTGATTTTTCAAAAATCATTGTAATAATGTTTTTCGGCTTTCATTTTTTAAATAAATCATGCGAAAAATACTTTAAAAAATCATATTTTGTTTAAAGTATAGTTTACGACTAAAAAATAATTTGTTACTAATCGGCAATACTGGTGTTTAATTGAAAAAATAATTTGTCTTGATAAAATTCTATAATATTAAACACACAAGAATTTTAGGAACTATAATAAGAAATAAATTTCACTTGCTCACTGTAGGTCAAAATAGAGTATTTCGCAAGCTCCCAAACAAAACAAAAAGAACAAGTAGCAACAATTGAAAAAAATAAATCTATCTTTATTCTTAAACAGCACAAGTGTTGCCATCTACGTGTTGAAAATCGATTTAATAATATTTTCAGAATGTATTTTATTGGCAACATTAGGCATTATAGCTTCAATATTATTCTAATAGTATTTCAGAGCCTAAATTGGGTACGTTGCCGAAAAGCAACACCAGGCATTTAAGGGTTAAGTCCCTGTAAGAAACTGACGACATTATGCTCATGACAAGTCAGTTCTGAAGCATGGATAGGCGCCGTAACATGGAGCTATGTAGAGAGAGGAATAGTCATATCAATCTTCGACCGTGGAAAGCTTTGACCAGGGACGCCATTTCAGAACTTTCTTGTGAGGAGGGGGCAAAGTTTTCTTTCAGGGCAGTGACATAGCCAAGGGTGGGGGTCGGGGGCAGTAGTAACCCCTCCTCCGAACGAGAAAAGTTTAGTGAATCATGGATACAAAAACAATAAAAACTTCGACTATTTAATCGAAAGAGACTGATGAAATATTTTCGTTTTACAGGTTCCGTCTTACGAGTTGTCCGTTACAGGCACGTTCTGTTTTTACAGGTATCCTCTAAGACTGTTGAAACATAATTTTTATTGAACATCTTTACTGACTCAATACCAATTCAGTTTAGCAACAGCCAAAGATACAAAAAGAATTATGCGATAGGTATTTCTCTATGGAGGATATTCCATCTACGTTATGATCACGTGGTCAAGGTAAAAACTTCTAGCGTAAAGAATGGAAGGCTCCGTAGACGTAATGAAAAATCCTTGCAAGCCAGTGAAACAGTGCATGCGGAAAGCAGTAGTAACCTCCATTGTTATCAGTTAGAAGTTCTTTGGGTACATTACCGGTATCACGTCACTTTTTTCAGCCTCGAACCCAGATTTGGAATAAAGTCCATTGTCAGTTATGAATATCTAGGCGCCGTTAAAAACACAAACAAAATTACTAGTATCAAGCGCCAAAGAGAGAAAATGTTTGCTGGAATGCAGTGTTGAAATTAGCCATTTACCATACTATTTATTAGTCGTATGTAGAGTATCATTGGCCGGTCATTTTTGTTTTCTTTCCGGGTAAGATTCGAAATCTCATAGCAATTTTGTGTGTATATTTTCACAAAAGTAAATCAAAGATAGCTGTTTTTAATTTTTATTGAGACTGCTATGAAACATTTACACATTTAGGAAACATTTAAAATGCACTTATATTTAATAGTTTCTGTAGCGGATAATCGAATTTCTATTTTATAAGAAATTATTAAAAATTGACCACGCGCACTGGGTGGAGTTTGCAATGTTTCCCACAAGCATTGGGGACGAGTCTGCTACTTTAACGAACTGGCTTTTGGTGAGCGCTTGTGGGAAAAATCAAAAAGCTGATTCGCTATAATCCATCGTGACGTTGTATGACGTCAGTAATGCTTGTGGTCCATTAGGTTATTTCAGAACATAATGAAAAAGAGATACAATAAGTGGTTAAAGATAGATATTTCAGTGTTTCACGCCGAATCTATTTTGCTAACGTTTCTTTTCATTTGGCTACTGATTTTTATTTCTTATTCGCCAAATCGATAATGTTGGTCAAAAGCCTGCGAGAACACTGACCGCTATGCGTTCTTCAGTGTTTGGGAGGATGAGTGGGTGTGTCAAGCTTCACTTTACTAGCATTGCGTAGCGGAACGAGAGCGACTCCATTCCTTTTGGCTCCATTTGGTACAGAGACGTCGCGATGGGGGTTATGGGGGGAGGGGGAGCCTCCCCTCCAATGTATGTGAACTATGGAAATTTGAGCTCAGAGTTGGGAAATTCTAGATTTTTGAAACACTTTTTATTTTTTTAAATAAAAAGTAAAAAAAAAAAAAAAATATTGTTTTGCTGACTACTTTTCTGAATTCTGTAGCAATAGACTAGTTCAATTTTCAAAAGAAATACAAAAAGCAACCAAACTCAATTTGTCATTGTGTTTTTCTGTGCTACGAAAATATCATACATCTACCAGACCTGCATTTTCCTACTTTTGTACATCAACAGTATCTCTAATCTATTTCCTCCAAAAATTTGTCCCTTTCTCAAAAATCTCGAAATATCATGAGGCTATTTTTATATGAAGTACGATTATGACTCGTACACAACACAAGAAAAAAACTTTCATTAAATGAACCAATAATTATAATTTTTATGTTTTTAGTTTCAGTATTTTTCTTTGGAAAGAATTTTTTTTTTACGCATTGCACACATCATTTTAGTTGGAAAATAGAGCAATTTGTTTCAAGTTGGGAAGTTGAAGTTTTTGAATTATAAGTTGGGAAATTTTTGAATTCCCCCCCCCCCCCCTCCGAAAAAAATATTTGTATCTACGCCCCTGCATGAGTACAAACTTCCAAATTTGTCCGCGTCCTACGCAAAGAATTTTCGCCCCCTACTTCTTTATATTATTTGTCCTACTGATTGAAATCCTAATTGATTAAAAGACATGTTGTCCATGATTATTCTTCTATGCACTTGTATTACAAACACTATTGTTTATTTCCCATGTCCTTCATACATAAATACATATGAATTACTCGAAATCTCATTGACATAAACAAATTTGCAATTTTGCCCGTGTCCTACGCAAAGAATTTCCCTCCCTAGTTCCTCATTTTCCTTGCCTACTGATTTAATGCCTAATGGAGGATATTCCATTTTCATTTTGATCACGTGGTCAATGTAAAAACTTCTAGCGTAAAGAAGGGAAGGCCCCGTAGACGTATAATATAAATCCCCGCTAGCCAATGAAAAAGTTCATGAGGCAAAGCAGTAGTATCTTCCCTTCTTATCAGTTATAAGTTCTTTGGGTAAATTACCGGTATCACGTGACTTTTTTTCAGCCTCGAACCCAGATTTGGAATATCCTCCATTGATTAACACTAGAAAGACGGCGAGGGGCCATTTTGGACCGTGCAGAATGAATATATTTCTGTTGGAACCAGAAATTTCTTTATAAAATGAGTTTAAAAGACGCAAATAAACAAAAAGTTAAATAGACAACTTAAACAATTTTAAATAAAGCATTCCGGTGCAAAATATTTTTATAAAAGTTGAGTAAAAATTCCCCTCTTTCTAGAGTTAAAAGACATGTTGTCCATGAATATCCTTCTATGCACTTGTATTACAAAAGCTATTGTTTCTTTCCAATTTCCTTTATACATAAATACGTATGAATTACTCGAAATCTCAATGACTTCCTTATATTCCTTGTACTACTGATTGAATTCCTAATTGATTAAAAGACATGTTTTCCATGAATATCCTTCTATGCCCTTTTACATAGATGCCAACATTTCTTAAGGCTGTTCTCAAATCCAAAAGGGCAATTTTGTGCCATAAGTTTTAATTTATTTTTGTTCGGAAATCATGAAACTAGCAGATGTTGTTGTCAGGGGTGTAGTGGAGGGTATACGGTGGCATACGCCGTATACCTTCTGGATTTTTTAAGGAACATCGTATACCCTCTGTTTTTCAAAAAGCTATAGTATATACACTGTAGGGTATACCCTGTGTTTTGAGTGTATACCCTCTGCTTAGAGCGTATGCCCTCTGCTTTTTTTACGACTACACCACTGGTTGTTGTCCAAAAACTGTCGAAACTAATAATCAAAACATCGAGCTGTTTCTTCTGTTTTCTTGCAAACGCAACAGATCTTTCAGAAAATAGTGTCAAAGTGGGCGTTTTGATCAGAATTTCCGCGCGAAAGACGAAGAACCGGTCAAAAAATGGGTGAAAAACGTGTTTGTCACATGATCAAAATCGCTTATAACTCAATAGGTAATTTATTGATAAAAAAAAATAGAAAACACAGCTCGATTCCAAATCGCTTCCATGGTCAAGCTTTCCAATTTTATATCTTTCCGTTAAAAAATGAATTTGTAAATGTGTCAAAACGTTTTGCGCTTGTTGAGCAGAGCAGTTAAGAGCAACCTTAATTATTCAGGAGTCTAATCCAAGACAAACATGTCTTCAACTCGAATTTTTAAAATTTTTAAAATGTAGTTTAATGCTTGTATTACAAAAGCTTTTGCTACTTTCCAATTTCCTTCATAAGTAAATACGTAGGAATTTCGGGAAAACTCAATGACATAAGCAGATACTTCACGTATTTAATGTTTCATTACAAATAAGCAGTATAGTGTTTTATTTATGGTGCGAAAATAAAAATTTTGCGAACGTTACCTCTTATTATCTTCTTAACACAAGAATATGTTCTAAAATAGTTCTTTATAAAATTGATTGTTTTAAAGGAAACTTATTTGATAAAATGCAAACATGCTACAATTAGCATAGCTTGTTGCACTGCTTATTCCACTATTAGCTATTGAAATGGAGGGGGTAAGGGAGGGTCATTAGATTATAAATGGATCTGGTTCATGTATATCTAGGGTATCTCGCAAATTGGATTTTAAACGTGATCACACATTGAAATGCACATATACAGAGAGAGAGAAAACTTTTTCAGCCACCAATAAAATTCCTTACCATAGTTATCAGTTATCCCGCTTAACGCGGAACCTTCCGATATTCAAAGGTCCAAAGATGTAAACCCTGCGCGGATTTTTTGTAAAACAAAAATGTTTTTTATTTTTCGTTTTCACCGTAGCATTCCTCTGTTTGGAAGATCTCAAAAATTGTAAAATCCAAGAAAAATCAATAAGAATCTTACATCTATTTATAAAATCCAAGTCTCTGTGTGTCCTTCACAATTCCGGTAAGACCCCCCTCATTGTAATGAGTAATTGTTGAAAACTACTAATGCAGGGTTACCACAGTACCGCTAAATGTTGACCAACTTGGCGAAATACCGCCTAATTTGACAAAATATCGCCAAATTTGGCGACAAAATTAAGTTGTCATATACGAAGCGAACTTGGCGACAACTAGCTAGTTTGGCGAAATTCCCATTTAAAATCTTTAATATTTCATATTCGAGGTCACTGCAACTTAATTTAAACTCCGCGCTTTTAAGGGTTTTTTTGAAAATCTATGGGTGAGAATTTAAAGTGTAATATACGAAAATGTACGTCTTTACATCTTCATCCCAATGCTACTAATAAAATAACAGCAAATGGACGGCGCTGTACTGTCTGAGCTCCTATAACTGCCCGATTTTAATGTGCTTTAGGTACTTTTCCAGTATAGGGGCCTTGGCGAGATAGAAAAAAGGAAATTTGTCAACTTATTCACTGTTTCATGTACACAAGTAATTTTTCAACATTTATACAATTTATTTAATATAAAGAAGCCATTTAACTATTTTTGTATTCAAACTGAAGTAAATTGTATATAAAAAAAACAACAATAATATAGGTATAAATAAAATGCTTATAGATTATATAAATAAACTTAAAAGTTCATTAATTTGGTTTTCATAGCTGTTTATATCATTTGGCAAAAAATCTTACTTCTGAAGCTCAGATTATGACAAACTTTAAAAAAGTACGCCAAGGCCACTATACTGGAAAAGTACCGCATTTTATGTAGTCGGATACAAAAGTTAAATTCTCGGTACTTTTCCACTTTAGGGGCCTTGGCGAAGAAGGAAAATTGACAACATATTTTCTGGCAACCTAATTCGCTGTTTCATTTCATATACACACGCATTTTTTTTTCAATATTTATACAATTTTTTTAGCATAAAGAAGCCATATATCTAATTTTATAATATAGACATTACTTGTAATCCGCAAAAAGCCTCAAATCCGCTCAAAACTTAGAACCAAGCTGTGCGGATTGGCGGTCTGTATTACAGTTTTTCATAAGTGAGTTTCGTTTTTAAAATCTGTTATTTTCATCTATCACTGCGGAACTAGCGAGAAAAACTCATATTCTTCCACATGTGTTGCATATATCTTTATACTTCATATTCCGTCATTTTTGACGGGCTATCGTTCTGGTTTATAATAATACCCCACCTATAGATTTCAGTTTAGAATCTGTATGTTGGACATTTCATTAATATTACATTTTTAAAGAATTGAAATTATTCTAAAACGCAGAAAATATTTTTTGTGATAAAAGATGGTCACAAATTTTAATTTTCTCTGCTCGAAAGTGGGGATTTTCTTTGAAACAATTGAAGAGTTTAGTGGAAGAACATGTTACGATACATTTTCTCAAAAATTGTTTTTTTTTTTTTTTTTTTTTATGACTGAAAGCGTTATGAGATATTATATCATATGGTAAAGCTAAAGTTCTACTTAGTATTGAAGATATCAGACAGTATCGTTTAATATTTTTATTTTTAATAATTTAAACGGTGAAAATAATTTTTAATATTTAATATTTAAATGCTAAAATTCTTTTCTAGGAGAGCTTAGTATCACATATTACCACTCAAACATATGCTACTAAGGAGGAATTAAATAAATAACTGAATTACAACAAAAAACTTTCGCTTCAATTTTCTCAAATTATAATTTTTGTTACATAACATCTTCTTCCACGAAGGTCTTCAATTACCAAATGCATTTAATTCCCGTAAATATAAAATTTTCAGGTATTATTTTTTAAATCCCCCTCACGGCTTTACTGCATGGAGAACTCTTTTAATCAATATTATTTCTTTTTTGGTTAAAAAAATGGACATTAGTACGTCTCAGAAATGTACGTTCACAGGCGTTGCGATAAAGCGGTACCTCTGAACGCGGAGCGATAAATCACGAAAGATCATCAGCTCCATTCATTATCGAATCAATTCAGGTCAAGAATTGAGCCTACTAATGTCAAACTAGTAATGCAACAAAATATTCTATTTCAAAAAATATATATATATAAATATAGTATTTTTTATGTTAGGGTCATTTGTTATATATTTAACATGTATGTCAATGACCAAAATTTAATCTTATCTCCAATGACCGGGACAGTGTTGAATTTAAGGCGTGACCATGGGGGAACATTCCACCCCCCCCCCGGAGCAATGGAATGTCCTCCAGGAACATTTGATATTTTGTGTTTTCAATGGTCAAAAAGTGCAATTTCTCCCCCGGAACTACAGAAATCCCTCCCGGAGAAAAGTGTCTGAATTCAACACTGGGTCGGGGTATCCGAGTACTTGCTGCGATTTTAATATACGCCCTATAAAGTCTATTTAAAACACCTTTATTTCATAGGATGCAACTGCCCCGCCTTTTAAGAAGAGGAGTTGGGCAAAACAGATATAAATTCATTTTACACACCTTTGATATTAACACAACACTCGGGATGAAATCGGGATAAAAAGATAAAAAAGGTTACCATGTATCCGTTTATTAACATAAGGGTTAAATTTTTTACATGCATATTGTAGTTACACTGAGGATTTAGCAAACTTTAACGATTGCTAAACGCGTAATGCTAATAATTAGTACAGCGCCCTTTAAGCCCAGATAAAAATTCGGATTGCAGCATTAGAAAGAAAACATCCGAAGATTGAAAATATGTCTGTTTAAATTTTAAGACGATGATAAATTTTGCTGGAATAAAATTTTAAAAGTTTATTGAGTTTAAAAAAATATATATTTAAAATTTAGCAATATAATTTCTGAAAACGTTGTATTTACGTATTGAATGTCAATTTCTGATGATTAAAACCAAATTTTTTAAAGATTAATAGATAATAAATAATTGTCTAATGAAAATTTCACATAGGCTAATATGGGATCTCACAATCGCCGAGGATTGCTGAAGCATCATCATAAAGTTTCGATCATACATACTACAGATCCCACACACACAAGTGTCTACTCTCGATTAAGGGGGCTGGTCACTCAGTTTCGGAATTCTCCTCCGTGATGTTAAGTCTAAGGACTTTTGATGCATTCGTATATTTAAAATATTTTCTTGGGAAATTCATATTTTTTCTGTGTACTCATCTTAAAGGATGTCTTTCTTTTTCTATGTTTTCAAAATATTTCTAAAATCTGTGCTGAATTTAATATTTTATGTGTTAAAAGCGGGCGAACTGTGAGTACAATTTTAACACTTCCTATAAAATTAAGCCTATACTTTAGAAATATTTTGAGAACTAAGAAAAAAAGAGACATCTTTTAGGAAGTGAACATAAAAAATACAAGTCAAAAATATTAATTTCCCGAGGAGAAATACCCGAAGAGTTTAAATATACGAATGCATCCAATGCAAATAGACTTTACATTAGTGACGGGAAATCGGAAGCTGAGTGCTGGTCACTCAGCTTCGGAATTCTCCTCCGTAATGTTAAGTTTATGGACTTTTGATGCATTCGCATATTTAAAATATCTCCTCGGGAAATTCATATTTTTAACATCTTTCTTCTGTGTACTCTTCTTAAAGGATGTCTTTCTTTTTCTTAGTTTTCAAAATATTTCTAAAATCTTTGCTTAATTTAATATTTTAAGTGTTAAAAGCGGGCGAACTGTGAGTACGAGTTTAACACTTCCTATAAAATTATACTTTAGAAATATTTTGAGAACTAAGAAAAAAAGACATCTTTTAGGAAGTGAACATAAAAAATACAAGTCAAAAATATTAATTTCCCGAGGAGAAATACCCGAAGAGTTTAAATATACGAATGCATCCAATGCAAATAGACTTTACATTACTGACGGGAAATCGGAAGCTGAGTGCTGGTCACTCAGCTTCGGAATTCTCCTCCGTAATGTTAAGTCTAAGGACTTTTGATGCATTCGTATATTTAAAATATTTTCTTGGGAAATTCATATTTTTTCTGCGTACTCATCTTAAAGGATGTCTCTTTTTTTCTAAGTTTTCAAAATACATCTAAAATCTACGCTGGATTTAATATTTTATGTGTTAAAAGCGGGCGAACTGTGAGTACGATTTTAACACTTCCTATAAAATTAAGCCTATACTTTAGAAATATTTTGAGAACTAAGAAAAAAAGACATCTTTTAGGAAGTGAACATAAAAAATACAAGTCAAAAATATTAATTTCCCGAGGAGAAATACCCGAAGAGTTTAAATATACGAATGTATCCAATGCAAATAGACTTTACATTACTGACGGGAAATCGGAAGCTGAGTGCTGGTCACTCAGCTTCGGAATTCTCCTCCGTAATGTTAAGTCTAAGGACTTTTGATGCATTCGTATATTTAAAATATTTTCTTGGGAAATTCATATTTTTTCTGCGTACTCATCTTAAAGGATGTCTCTTTTTTTCTAAGTTTTCAAAATACATCTAAAATCTACGCTGAATTTAATATTTTATGTGTTAAAAGCGGGCGAACTGTGAGTACGATTTTAACACTTCCTATAAAATTAAGCCTATACTTTAGAAATATTTTGAGAACTAAGAAAAAAAGACATCTTTTAGGAAGTGAACATAAAAAATACAAGTCAAAAATATTAATTTCCCGAGGAGAAATACCCGAAGAGTTTAAATATACGAATGCATCCAATGCAAATAGACTTTACATTAGTGACGGGAAATCGGAAGCTGAGTGCTGGTCACTCAGCTTCGGAATTCTCCTCCGTAATGTTAAGTTTATGGACTTTTGATGCATTCGCATATTTAAAATATCTCCTCGGGAAATTCATATTTTTAACATCTTTCTTCTGTGTACTCTTCTTAAAGGATGTCTTTCTTTTTCTTAGTTTTCAAAATATTTCTAAAATCTTTGCTTAATTTAATATTTTAAGTGTTAAAAGCGGGCGAACTGTGAGTACGAGTTTAACACTTCCTATAAAATTATACTTTAGAAATATTTTGAGAACTAAGAAAAAAAGACATCTTTTAGGAAGTGAACATAAAAAATACAAGTCAAAAATATTAATTTCCCGAGGAGAAATACCCGAAGAGTTTAAATATACGAATGCATCCAATGCAAATAGACTTTACATTACTGACGGGAAATCGGAAGCTGAGTGCTGGTCACTCAGCTTCGGAATTCTCCTCCGTAATGTTAAGTCTAAGGACTTTTGATGCATTCGTATATTTAAAATATTTTCTTGGGAAATTCATATTTTTTCTGCGTACTCATCTTAAAGGATGTCTCTTTTATTCTAAGTTTTCAAAATACATCTAAAATCTACGCTGAATTTAATATTTTATGTGTTAAAAGCGGGCGAACTGTGAGTAGGACTTTAACACTTGATATAAAATGAAGTCTATACTTTAGAAATATTTTGAGAATTAAGAAAAAAAAAAAAAGAGACATCTTTTAGGAACTGTATACAAAAAATACAAGATAAAAGTATTAATTTCCCGATGAGATATTTTAAATATAGGAATGCATCCAATGCCCATAGACTTTACATTAGTGACTAGTGAGGGAAATCGGAAGTCGGAAGCTGAGTGCTGAGTGACCAGCCCTCTTAAACAACTGATATAGTTTATACATTTTTTTATTTATCCCGAACGAAAATTCGGGATCACATGAATATAATGAAATTATTAAATTCAACGAAATATTGCATAAAATATTATATATAATATTATTTTTAAACATTACTGGGGTGAGTGTAAATGAAATTTTAATGCTATAGTTTTTCTCCCCCTCCCCCTACAATTTTTTTTTTTTTTTCATAAATGTTAATTTCCGGAAAAATCACGTTTAAATTAATGGTATTTACTCTGTGCACACTCTTTATTTTCAGGAAAAACAGCAGCGTTTAATTCATTTTAAATCAAGAGCTAAGGAGGAGGTTTGGAATGTGCGACTCAGTGTGACAGGCGAGGAAAGTGGGTTAATATGGAGCACGTATTAACACCGTCAATTTAGACAGTTCATTTAAAAGATATTTTCTTGCACATGAGTAAATATGAAAGAAGAAACAAAAAGTTATATTAAATATTCACATTGATAAAGAATATAATTTGTTATTTTATAATTACAATTGTTATTACCATTATTTTTTTTTTTACAACAATGTTAATTGCCTTTATTATTTTTTTATTACAATAATGTTAATTGCCAAATATCTATATAATTCAGAATATCGTGGTTTTCTTTTCTTTTTTCTTTAAAACGTCTGAAATAATATTTTAATTTATCAAACGACGCAATCATTAAGAATTGTAATAAAAAAATATATATATAATTTAAATCTGAAATTTTAGAGGAAAGTTGGTCATTGATTTCTATATGTTTAAGTTTAGAAACTAACGTTGTAAGTGCGCCAACAAACGGCTGCTCTCTTAGGCAATTTCTTAATCGTGTTTTACCTTGATTGTGCGTTTTCTTCCTTTATAAACTGAAGTTAGCTGTAAAGTGCAGATTATCATGTATTATAAATAAAACAAAATCTGCAGGTTGCAATTTACATATTAAGTATCGCGTAAATTAATTTTTTTTTAATATAGCTTTAAACATTATCATTATTATATCGTATCTTTAACATTAATAAAGCTGTTAAACACGCCCTAACATAAAATGTAGGCGGAATAACTGCGCTTTAGTAAAAGACAGTTTTGCCTGCAAAATATCCTCAGAAAATGTTTTCTTTAATACAATATAATAGTATAATTATCCATTAGCGAGATTAAGAAGAAATAATATAATACTCTTTAAAATTATCAATGAATAGTAGATGAATTTAATAATATTTATGAATAATAGAAAAGCATTTGAAATAAAATTTTTATTTAAATAACATAACATATTGCTCCAAAGAGATCGTTAAAAGATATTGAGCTTTTAAAAAGAAAATGTAAATGTATATATTGTCCGGTATTTAGACCTTTTATCTTTTTTTTTATTGCACAATAAACAACCGGAAATATCAAAATCGTAAGTCAATGGTAATATTTGAAGTTGGGATTGTCTTTTGAAAATATTTCACGTTAACTTTTATAGGCTACTTCAGTAACGTTCCGAGATAGAGCGGCTAATGTTATTTCAATGGCAGAAATTTATAACTTTTTTTTTTTTTTTTTTTTTTTTTTTTTTTGGCATTTTGCTCGAATTTGGTATTTTTTTGTAGCTTTCAAAAGCTGTACTCTTAAATTATGCACGCCATTTGCGTTATTTTAGTTTCTTAAAAGGTTCGTCTTTAGTGTTTTATCGCGAAAAATCTGTTTGACATTTTAAAATTTGGTAAAAGGACATGCATAGTTTGATTATTTCACTTTCAAAAAATGCTATTTATTTTACTTTAATTTTTTTTTTTTAATCTATGCTGCATTTATTAAAAGTTGAAACACTTTTCTTTAAAACAGTCAGAAAGACTGAAAATCCCGCCTTAGTCAAGAACAGCCCGCTTAGAAAAAAGGGGACAAACGATATCGATTTACTCAACGGGGAGTCTAAAACGGGAAAGGTGTGAAATTTCGCCTTTGGATATTTGCTGTAGGCAACTTCTGGGATAGATAACTACAGTGTTGATTTCAGGGGGTAGCCCGGGGGGGACATTCCCCCCCGGAGCAATGAGATGTCCCCCCCGGAAGATTTGAGATTTTGTGTTTTCAATGGTCAAAAAGTGCAATTTCCCCCCCGGAACTCCATAATGTCCCCCCCGGAGCCACAGAAATCCCTCCCGGAGAAAAGTGTCTGAATTCAACACTGGATAACTACAATTTTCCTTTCGGGAGCGCAGACACAGAAGAAAGTTTACATGCGCACTCTTGAAATGGTGTAAATAGATCCTGATTTCAGACAATTTGTTTTACTAGGCAACTAATCTAATCATAAGATAAAGATTTTTAAAATCATTATTGATTTGGAATTAAAACAGATTTATAATAATTTTTTTTTTCTTAAAGTCAAAAGGAAAAAGTCCCATATTATCAAAAGAAAGATGTCATCCGTACTCGTCGAGGGGAGGGGGGGAAGAGAAAAATAATAATAGTTGGCTAGTGTCATTAAAGATGTATCGGTTGCATTTCAGTATTTTTTTTTATCCATTGGGTAGCTGAGATCGATCTGTACAAAGGTCGCTTTTTACTTTTTCGATTTTGACTGGAGATTTTTTCTTTAGTTTTTATGAGGATGCTTTCACTTTCGAATTCGGTTCCGAAAATAAAAATGTCCTCATTTAAAATATCACTTAAAACAAAATCGAAAAAGTAAAAAACGATCTTCGTAGAGATCGATCGCAGCTATCTAATAATAATAAAAAAAATCATTTAAAAACATTGAAATGCAACCGAGATATCTTTATAAATTTTTTCCAAAGGAATAGCATTAGCAAACAGGTCTTTTCGTTTAACTGAAGTAGCCGCATGATTTTTTTCTTTCTTGTTTATATATTTAAATATATATATATATTTGGAATTATAATATTGCTACACGATGATAATTTTTTCCTGATTCCTGTGTCTAAAACCAACTAAAAATATCAACTTCGACATCGTTTTCAGAATAATTTTATGGACTCTGTTATGGAATTTCGGTTTTTCAATTGACTGAAGTCTTAATATAGTCGAATGCCTATTCCAATAACTGCGAATTGTTGACATACAGAAAATTCATTAATTTATTTATTTATTACTAAAAAAGAAGGAAGTCAATCCACTTCAATTATACCCTTTTTTTTTTTTTTTTTTTTTTTTTTTTTGTCACCGGCCGCAAGTATATACTCCTTGCGTTAAACGGGTTGCAATTCGCTACTCTTATAAAATAACCTTTAAAGAAAAGTAATATAATAACAAAGGTAATTAAAAAAGTAAGATAACACAAGTAGTATTTATAAATAAAAAAGCAATGTGCCCAGCTAAACTGATGGCATTGAGCTCACAGGCTATTCACACTAATTGTATGTTATACTCTTATTTTAAAGAATAATGCCCCTGAAAAAAATAAGTGAAGGGGAATTAGCCCCCGTTTCCCCCTTTATACTTAACTAGTGAACCTCCAAATCTAATCAGGGAAGCTCCTTAACATAATAAACCGGTATACCAAATTTGGAGCAAATCGAATAATCCTGCGAAAAACCCATTTATCTAAATTAAGGGGGGTGGACTAGCCCCCTTTTATCTTTAACCAATGAACCCCCAAAACTAATCAGGGAGGTTCCTTAACATAATAAACCGGTAAAATTCGGAGCAAATCGAATAATTCTGCATGAAAAACCCATTTATCTGAATTAAGGGGGGTGGACTAGCCCCCTTTTCCCCCTTTATTCTTAACCAATGAACCCCCAAAACTAATCAGGAAAGTTCCTTAACATAATAAGCCGGTATACCATATTCGGAGCAAATCGAATAATTCTGCATGAAAAACCCATTTATCTAAATTAAGAGGGGTGGGCTAACCCCTTTATCCTTAACCAATGATCCCCCAAAACTAATCAAGGAAGTTCCTTAACATAATAAACCGGTATGCCATATTCGGAGCAAATCGAATAATTCTGCATGAAAAACCCATTTATCTGAATTAAGGGGGGATGGACTAACCCCCATTTTCCCCTTTATCTTTAACCAATGAACCCCCAAAATTAATCAGGAAAGTTCCTTAACATAATAAACCGGTATACGAAATTCTGAACAAATCGAATCTGCATGAAAAACCCATTTATCTGAATTAAGGGGGGGGGGGGTGGACTAACCACCTTTATCCTTAGCCAATGAACCCCCAAAATTAATCAGGAAAGCTCCTTAATATAATAAACCGGTATACGAAATTCGGAACAAATTGAATAATTCTGCATGAAAAACCCATTTACCTGAATTAAGAGGGGTCAGGGGTGGACTAACCCCCCTTTATCCTTAACCAATTAACCCACAAAACTAATCAGGGAAGTTCCTTAACATAATAAACCGGTATACCAAATTCGGAGCAAATCGAATCATTCTGCATGAAAAACCCATTTATCTGAATTAAGGGGGGTGGACTAACCCCCCTTTATCCTTAACCAATGAACTCCCAAAACTAATCAGGGAAGCGCCTTATCACAATGAACCTAGAAAAACATTTTGAAGCAAATCGGGTGTTTCTATCAAGAGTTATCGCGTTACCTACGTACGTACATACAGAACGGGCGGGCACATTAGCTCTCAGGCTTTGATAGCCTGTGATCTAAAAAGCAATTTTAGAAACTTATGTAAACAATATTATCTCTACTATATAATATGTGTAAAATATAATATACTAATGCAAAATTTCCAAATTCTACAAAAAAAAAAAAAAAATAATAATAATCAGGAGATTTCCTTTAAGATATAAAACTTTTTCTCAATGCAAGAACTGTGTATCTTTTTAAATGTAAAAATATATAGCAACATTTTAATTAATTTTAAATAATATTTGATTACTGTCGAAATTAAATATATATACGTACCCTTGTAACGTAAAATAAGAACAACTTTTAAAACAAAGCAATTGACATTTAGAATGTTTTCACATAATATTTAATTATCGATAGCATGATCAAGAAGATTTTGTTTCCCTATCAAAATAGACAAAACAACAAACAAAAGTGAAAGCTTTAAATAATTATATGCACTGTATTATTTTATATATATATATAAATATGGAGTGTGTCTCAAGCCGCCTAGTTACTTCCCTGATACTTTTGTATATATATATATATTTTTTTTTTCAGACGCTTCAACAAGGCTTACAGAATTACGTTAATCAGAATATCGCACATATATTTACAAAAATTATGTAATGTATTTTTTCATTTCTCAGGAATTGGTAGTATCTTAAACTTACATATATTAAGAGATATAGTAGAATAAATAAATAAAACTTGTGGTTATAACCAATGTGAAAAATCGGCTTTTACTAATACTATATTTATTTCACTTGATTTCGCATGGAAATTCCAGCGCTTCGTGTTAAATAATGTAACACAGAACTATATAAAGAATAAAGTGTAATACAGGGGAGAAGGGGGCAGATGTTAACGTCACAATTTTTCCATAGTTATTATATGTTTTTTTTATTTGAAAAAATTACCAAAGATGGCAGTACCAGTAGACATACGGTAAAATTTTTTTGACGCTCTTTGACATTTTGCTTGTCCTCAGTAGCCAAAACACTGTTTATAGATCTCAAAAGTAAAATCTCAGTTCCATTTTGATAAGCGAATAACTTTATTTATTTATTCATTTATGGCAATTTTAATGTTTTAACATATACTATGAATACTAATAAATATTTTTTATAAAGTATTTTTCTTCTAAAATTGAGAAATGTTAATGATTTATCAATTTAACTGTAGCAGCCATGTGGGGCACTTGTGAACAGACCAGGGGTGTAGTGGAGGGTATACCAGGGTATACGCCGTATACCTTCTGGATTTTTTTAAGGAACACCGTATACCCTCTGTTTCTCAAGATAGCTATAGTATATTCACTCTAGGGTATACGCTCTGCCTTGAGCGTATACCCTCTGCTTAGAGCGCATACCCTCTGTGTTTTTTACGACTACACCACTGGAACAGACTAGTTGAGGTAGATATGAACAGTTCATAAGTGCCCCAATAATCATTCCGTGATTCTGTTCCTTTCAGTTAACTTCATGAGAAATAATGTCAGCTCCAATATCTATAATTTTCCTGAAATAGAAAACATTTCCGTCGTACAAAGTTGATTTTGTATTGAAATTACCACAAACATATCTGACATAAAGAGCAACAAGCTCGTTTACCTTCAATTGTAATTTAAATAATTTTAATGTTTTCTAAAATGCAATAAGTGTTATGTATAATTTTACTAAACAGTTTACAACAATATTTTTTATGCATTGTTAATACAAAAAAGATTACGTTAAACAACTTTACAAATTTTTCTATTTTATTTTTTCCAATCTTGCAATGATGGCTTACTTCCATCTCTAAAACAGCTATATATATGATGATTTGAATGGAGATAGATAGATATCAGTAATATGTTAAGAAAGTAAAAATTTTAAACTGATAACTAAAGTAAAATTCTGAATATACGCCCCCCCCCCCCACCTCTTTCAAAAGCAAAAGAAGTTAAATTTGGAAGGAGAGGCTTATAATCGAGATCTTGTTTTTTAATATCATTAAAAGACCCTTCTTTATCATTAATTTCTAAGTAAATAAGGCAAATACAGGAGTGATAATCTTTCGTATTTCAGCAGATTTCCGATAAGTATGATCTAAATGTCCACCAAACAAAAACCCCTAAATAAAATTTAAAAGCTTTATTTTTTTTTTTTTTTCAAATTTAATTTTTTATTTTTAACACTTTCCAACAAAGTTGAAAAGTGTTTATGACTTCGGTTTGTCAGGCCGTCTGTCCGTCTGTCCGCGCTCTAACTTTCGTAAATATACTCGGATTGCCCTGAAATTTTTGGATGTTATTGACGTTTACCATAGCACGTTCCCTATTTCAAATTAAGAGCATGTTTAGTTCATTTACAGGGACAGTCAAAAGTATTCCGTTACATTAACTCGGGAGAACTCGCTAGTGAAAATGCCCAGTTGCTTTTCTTTTACTTTACATTCATATAATATCAACTTTTTTTGGTTGGCTTAGTACTTTTATTCACAAAATAGGTAGAATAATTGTAAAACATTTTGAAATTTTAATTAAAATGAAAAATGATTTAAATAAGAGTCTTTAAAAGTACGACTGTGGGAGAAAATCTCATGCAGCGAGTTCTCCCGGGTTAAGGCCTATGGGGAAAAAATCTATTCAAATGATTTTTAATGATGTTACACGCTTTTAGACACAATAAAACTCATATGCATTTATAAAGTGCACTAAAATATGCATTCTGTAGAATATGCGGTGCAAGGAATAGTTATTATTCATTTACAGGGCCACACAAAAGAATTCCGTTTCATAATGATATAAGGGTGGAGGGAATTGTTTACGGCGTATTTTAATTATGTTAAACTATTTCATATATAATGAAATTGATATACGTCGCTGAGATTTACTATAACTTATTTCACGTATAATACAAAGTGCATAGCATTTACAGGGACACCCAAAAGATTTCATATACTATATTGTATCCGAAGTACTGTACATTAGCGATGATTGCTGGAAATGGATTTTTAATTATGATATGCGCTTTTATGTTTCACTATATTTATGCATACTATATGGTGTGTTACATGCTATAATTCATATACAAGGCTACACAAAAGAATTCGTAAGGGTTATTGGGTATGAGCGCAAATTGCTTAAAGGTGGTTTTTAAATGAGTTATACATTCTTAAGCTAAACTGCATTTATTTTACTAAGAAATGGTTTTAGAATATAGATAAAATGATATACAGAGCCACGCAAAGAATTGGATACATGGCCGTCTATGGATAATAATTTCTGAAAATGTGATTTTACTAGTTTTAAGAGTGTTTTAGTTTCTATCAAATTTTAGCTAAATAGTAACGTGTAATAAAGGTACTAGGTAAATTGCAGGATTGAACAAAAATATGCAAGTATGTTTCCATCTATTAGTATAAACTGCTGAAAGATAAATTTTAATCTGTTATTCCTTTTCTTGCTAAACTAAAGTTTCTCATTACATATATAGTATATATATCAACTTACAGATCAAATATAGGGCTGTTCAAAAGAATTGGAATATATGTTTGTCTACGGACAGTAACTGCTGAAATCAGTTTTTCAAATGTTTTATTTGTTTTCTAAAATGTTTGCTTACTTATGTTATTTAACTTATTTCTCCAAATAACGAAGTTTTGTTAAAGATTTCAAGAAGTGTTGGAAAGTGTTTCATAATCAATGCTTGACGCATGATTTTTCTATCTTGTTATTTTATTGCAACAAAATTTAATCAATCATCTAAGCCTCCCTCCTTCCCCCGCCCCCAATCTTTTTATTTTCATTGTATAATCTTTCGGTTAAACATATATATCACCCAGAAACTAGAGAAGCATATATGTAATATTTCTTTATGGTGAATTTAACAGATAATATAACTAATGATTATGATGACAAATAAATAACAGAATACAAAGTATGCCAAAGGATATTTTTTCCTTGTGTTCACAAGTACACCACGTGTGCTCACAACTACCCAACCGGTGGGGCACATGTGAACATTTTTTTTAATTTAAAAAAGTAAGAACTATAAAGGTGATTAAAAAAAAATTCCATGTGTAAAAAAAAAGTTCTGTTTACTATATTGTGTAGTTTTTGTTTACAGAAATTAACCCATTTATGAGAAAAAGCTATTTTTATGTGAACTGTTCACATGTGCCCCCATACAAAGGGTGTGTCCAGGGCCGACGCAACCATCGGGCAAATGAAGCGGCCGCCCAAGGCCCTTTAAATAAGCCCCAAGGCGAGAGTTGAAGACTTATTACGAGGACTCTTCAATCACATTTACCCTGAGTAAAATAATAATGTTATTGCTCTAAATTTATCTTTAAATGTTTTTTCGCGAAAAAAAGATAGCATTAACTTTATTTCTTACAGCCAGAGTTCATGTTATTGTCGAAGAATGTATAGATTTGAGGATCCTGAAAGTAACCATGAATGCAAAAAATAAATGTTTAAAATATTCTAAAGAATAGAAGACTTTTAGAAATTAAACATAATTATGCGCATTACTTGAGAAAGAATTTGCATGTTATTTTTCATAGAATTTATACTCTGTATTATAAATTATTCTATGACATATACAATTTTTAAAAAGGATTTTTATGAGTCGAATACTTCAATCAGAAACGTTAGGCCCTTCTAACTGATTTGGCAGTACCCTGCGCGACGTTGCGCCGGCGGTGTGTGTATCCCACATTTTGGTGAGGATTTTCAAAAAAGAAATATATAAAGGTAAGAATTTTATTTTCTAATATGTTCAGTCGTCTTCCCAAAATTCTTAGCAGAAATGAGAACGAAACTGGTTTCTCATGCTGCTCCTCCGTACGTAGGAGCAGTGGCGTAGCTATGGGGGTGGGGGCGGTACGCCCCGGGTGTCACCCTTTACCCGATTTTTATTTGCGCAAAATATAATAATCTTATAAGATTTTGGGAAATAATTTTGACGTAAAATGAAAATGCAATTTCTACCGCACCACGCAACAGAGTTAATTTTATTTTCTTGGAGAATCTGAAATTTTACACATAAAATGTATCTAAATTAGATGTGCAACAGTGAACACAAAAAACTACCAGTCCAACGAGTGGTAGTAAAAACAAACTTTAAAAGAAAGAATTTTCTTCTACATATACACTGTAAAAAAAAATAATGCCAGTTTTCCGGTAGGAATCGGAAAAATAGTTGCCCCTATCGTACCGGAATAATTTCCAACCCAGCTTGGAATAAAATCCGTAAAATCGGTATAAAATCCGTAAAATACCGTTTTACTGACTATTTCCTTATTTTTACGGATTTTATTCGGAGCTGGGTCGGAAATTATTCCGGTACGATAAGGGCAACTATTTTTCCGATTCCTACCGGAAAACTGGCAGTATTTTTTTTTACAGTGTAGGCATCGCATTGACATTTGCGGAATATGGGACGGATAATGAGTCGCCCATGTGGTTTCTTATGTTGAAGGACAAAAGGAAAATAAGGAATGGTATGGTCATTTCCTGTGCAACTGTTAACTTGGGTTCTTTTGACCTTTTTTCAAAAGAGACAACACCACAGACAATAGAATCTGTACACTGCAAAAAAAATCCGATCAGTTTTCTTGTAGTAATCGGAAAAATAGTTGCCCTTATCGTACCGGAAAAATTTCCAACCCAGCTCGGAATAAAATCCGTAAAAGAAAGGTAATGGTCAATAAAACGGTATTTTATGGATTTTATTCCGAGCTGGGTCGGAAATTTTTCCAGTACGATAAGGGCAACTATTTTTCCGATTCCTACAGGAAAACTGGTCGTATTTTTTTTACAGTGTAGTAGTCTGTGATTGCACCATTGAATTTCAGGAAAGCGTATACTTTTTTAGATCGTAAACTAGTAGATTTAGTGTTCTTAAACATTGTAATATTCAACCATCAGGAGAAGGCGACTGTGAAATGTGAGTCACGTGTGGCCAGAAAAGTTTATTTCAGCAATTTAGCGAACGGAGAAATGGGAAGAGAACTTTTTGACAAAGCTCTTTGATTTAGGATTACTTTATTTGGCTAGTTATCGCCTTTTGATGTAGGATCAGGGCTTAATTTCTAACAAAAAAAGTACCGAAGCCCTAATATTCGGCAGTACTAACAACCGTAGCATGTCCCCTCCCCCTCGTCACTCAAACCTGCATATTTATACTTCATACATTTTTCAAAATTTAAAGCATTTTTTTCTCTTTAGCAAAGTAAAAATCTTAAATTTATCCTTCAGCATATATTTAGCTGTGAACTATTCCATTTTTTAGTTATCACTCATTCCGAATAGAAATCTTTTTTTTTTTTTCCTAATCCTAATTTTAATGTTAGTTGCAGAATTCTGCGATTAAATATGGAAATAATGTTAAGGCTGTTCTTAACTGCTCTGCTCAATAAGCGCAAAACGTTTTGACACATTTACAAATTTATTTTTTAACGGAATGATATAAATATGGAAAGCCTGACCATGGAAATGATTTGGGATTGAACGGTTTTTTTCCATTTTCTGATCAATAAATTACCTATTAAGTTATAAGCGATTTTGATCACGGGACAAACCCGTTTTTCAACCTTTCTTGAGTGCGTATTCTTCCTTCGCGCGGAAATTCGGTTCAAAATGCTCACTTTGACACTATTTTTTGAAAGATCTACTGCATTTGCAAAAATAAATAAAGAAAGAAAGAAAGAAAGAAACGGAAAAACAGCTCGATGACATAGTTTCTGAAGAACAACACTTGCTAGTTTCGTGCATTTCCGAACAAAAATAAATTAAAACTTATGTCAAAAAGTTGCCCTTTTGGATTTGAGAACAGCCTTAACACAAAAAAGGAATAATTCGCAGCTATGCATTCTTATGAAAAAATGGATGAAATCTACAGAAATTAATATTTATATACTGAAGAATGAAAAAAGGTTTTCAATTGCCTATAAAAGATGCATATCTTAAACTATAATCGATTTCTTCCGCAATACAATCTTTTGTGGCGAGTCCCTGGAAATCAGATTAAATTAAAAAATTTGACAGCCTTATCGGAAAGATTCGATGCTTTTATAGAAAAGAGGAAAACACTGCCCGATTGCTTTAATTACAATGCATGGCAATTATATGCACTTACAAATGAAAGTGATTTCGTAAATGTGCAGAGCAGAGGCTTAGCATGGCAGCGTTTGTGATAGTACACGATAGAGGACTAAAAACCTCAAACAAACAAAACCTCAAGCTGATGCTAGTTGGCTAAAGACATAAAATATTCTTTTCAGGTTAGATATCTAAATGAAAAAAAAAATAAACCAGCCAGTTAAGAATTATAATCTAATATATAAAAATGAAAATTTGTCTGTCTGTCTGTAATGCTATACAAATCCACAGTTTGGATGCGAGAATAAGGAAAGGGCATGTTTACAAACACTTCCGTCAACCAACCTACCAACTATATTTTTGCCATAAAGATCATTGCAGGAATAGTCTTGGCGACGTAGGCCAATCATATCAGAGACGTGTTAAACGTAGACCAATCAAATTTCCCTAGCTCATGCGTACAGGTAGGAGTCATAAAGAACGGACAGGTTTTATTGCTGAACCAACAGTAATTCAACCAACAGTGACGTCACTGCCCTTTTCTTATTGTGAAACATTACGTACATGTGTATTAAAACACGGCCGAGGCAACTAAAGTAATCCGGAATCGAAATAACTTATAGATAATTTTTAATTAATAAAAAAACACCAATTTGACAGCAATTTCCTATCAAATTTAAACATTTTTCGTTATAGCAGTTGCCAAAAAATTAAAAATCCACAATAAAATTCTTACTACAACAATTACTTTTCTATTGCAAGATTACTCCGTGAAAAATTAAAATTAAATAAATAGTAATTTTAAAAAATCCCTGCCGGCCCGGCCTACAGGCAGAGGTAGATTTCGAAGTCAAATATACTAATTTCACAAACAAAAACTAAATCATGATTAGAGATAAATCCACTTTAACAATTTTATCTGGCCGCTTTTGACGAGTTTTTATTTCATTTTTATATAATAGCTGGTTTTATAAGAATCATGTTAGGGCGGTATTCAAAAAAATACTTTTCCATGCTCAACAACTCGAAATTTTCTGGCATAATTCCAGATTCATTTTTAATATAAAAAAATATGAAACTTGCTGACGTGATTTTTGAAGAGATTTATAAGCGACCTGTTTTTTTACTTTTTGTTCAATTAATTAAAACTTGATATATAAACAATTATTTTCTCAGAAGAACAATATTTTTCGTTTCTAACACAATCGCTTCGGGAAATTCCGTTCAAAATGCCCACTTTGACATCATTTTTTGAAATATATTCTGCCTCTATCCAAAAATCGATCATTACAGTACATATATAGTTTCTGAATAAGCGAATCTACCTATTAAATGCGTTTGAAAGCAAAAATGAATTTAAAAAGGAGTCAGAAAATAAGCAGTTTGGATTTGAGTGACAATGATTTTTCCAACACAATCCGCTTCGGTAGATTCGGTTCAAAGTGCCCTTTTTAACAGCATTTTAAAAAATATATTCTGCCTCTATCAAACAATCGACCATTACGGTAGTTTATATAGTTTCTGAGTAAGAAAAGGTACCAATTGGAAGCCTTTGAGAGCAAAAATGAATTGTAAAATGAGTCAGAAAATAAGCAGTTTGGATTTGAATACACCCTTACTAAGATGATTTTTTTTTCGTCAACCGCTATGTATTTTTAATTTGTTTTGCTGTAAGAATTGGTCCTATCCAAAACTTGTCTATATAGATGTTGTAGACAATATTAAGAAGATATATGATAAATTCATGGGAATTTTATATCTTTTGAATTGACGGAGTTATGGTTTTTTTTCTCCTTCAAAGCCCCTTTTTGTTTTCGTTTTTAATTTTTTTTTGCGGTACGAATTGGTCCTATCAAAAACTTGTGAATATAAAAGTTGTAGATAATGTTAAGGAGATTTATAATAAAATTAATTGGATTTGATATCTTGAGAATTGACGAAGTTATGATTTTTTTTCTCCCAAAAACCCTATTTTTTGCGCCCCTTGAGCCCATTTTTAACTTTATCAAAAATCTGTGATACATAAATTTTTGACCCTATTTTTAGAAATAATAAAAACTTTAAACTGATTTGATATGTACAAAAATTAAGAAGTTATGGGGGGTTTTCTGTTTTCACAAAACCCCTCCCTATTTCCATCCCCTTGGTCCGATTTTGCCCATTAACGAACTTGACCGAGATTTTATGGCCATTGATTTTATGTATCAGTTTGGAAGAGATTGGTGCAGAATTACGAAAGTTATAGTGTCCAGAAGAAAGTGATATATATAGATAGATAGATAGATATAAAGTTTTTTACTGAGGGTGGTTTTGGGTTCTAGGGGTCATGATCGGTGTAGATCTGCAAAAATTTTTCAGAAATTCCAACATAGGAACGATCCCAATAGGTAGTATTTCATACGAAATCTACCTAAAAAGAGACAATTACGTCATAGCTTTTTCATTTTAAGATTTCCACGTGAAAAATGAAATAAATAGTTTGACGAATTTAAGTAAAAGTTAATATTAAGTCATAACTTTTCTATTTCAAGATTTCCACGTGAAAAATGAAATAAATAGTTTGACGAAATGAAAAAAAAAGGGAAATATTATGGCATATCGGAAATATAAAGGACGTGGTGAATATAGTATAACGTCATATGAGTGTGAAAAAACGTATTGAAGCATGATAAAAACCCAATTATGGAAATATTGGCGTATTTTAACATTATTGCTCCAATGATGAATTGAAATAAGTTCATTTATAGCTGTATTCTTTTGCGTCTGTTATATAAATTTATACATTTTTATATTGGGTTTTCATTTGGTTCATGTGTACAACACTTCGACTGCTCTTTTTTAATTGTTTGTTTTATGTTGTATGCTAAATTTTGAAATTGATTTTTCAGAACAAACATTCTTCAAATGTCGGGCAACACCAGGCGCTTTAGCTAGTACTCTTATAAAAGAAAATTGAAATGAAAGCAAATTCATTTTTCAGTTTCTACAGTGCCGCCGCGTCGTATCAACACGTCGCCGTCATCAATGCCAGACATAAATTTGCAAATATCATTAGAATAGAAAAATACAATTTCTATTTTCCCTTCATTCTGATCAAAGTAGCATTAAAATGATTTGAAATAAAAGTATATAATACGTAGTTGTTAAGAAGGAAAAGTTTTTTTTTCTATACATGAATAAATAAAATTTTGAATATAGGACAGATTGAGCTTGAGCCCGTCCAAGCCCAAAAACTGATATAAAAATTGAGTCCGTTTCATCTCCAGCGACACGTTACGTCATATATAAATGTTTTGATAAAAAAGAATGAAAAGCTTGGAGATGGAAAGGAAAGGAAGGGGTAATTTAGGCTTCGGTGTTTTGTAAGCGCTGGGCTCCAGAGCCCTACATTTATGAGCTCCTGTGACTTACGACCAATATTTAAATATTTACCTAAAAACAGAGAAGTGCTGGAGCTGAGCTCCATTGGGCTCCGGCGCAAATTAAACCATGTAGGATGGAAATAAAATTATATGTATATGTGATATGCTTACACGATTTCGATTAAGGAAAAATTTAAACATGCATTTTAAAGATGTTAGCAGTAACATTTACCTTAAAAATATTTTTATTTTTAGAAAAGAAATTGCTTTTAGAAAGAAAAAACTCAGTATAAACGAATGTGATCTAAAATTTCTGGGAAATCTAATTTCTAATGGTTTTATAATAGACCGGGAACCGGCAGCACAGATACATATGGTTCGTACGGATACCGTTATTTCTTCAGGAAAACTTCTAGTATCTTTTTATAGAAAAAGAAATCTAGGTTAAACGCGCAAAATTTCGCCTTCTTTCAAGAAGATATTTTCTATAAGATAATACTGGTACCGAAAAATTTTCTGGTCTGCAAAATCCAAGGAGGCATAGGAACCGTGAAACAACCACCTGATCGAGTTGGAGGCTGAAATTCCAGAATTAGCTAAAACTCGATTCCCATATTAAAACGCAATCGGTCTGTCAAGTCATATCTTGGTGGAAAACACCTAAAAACCCGATTTTACCGGTTGACTCGTAGGTGTACCATTGTCTTTTCCTGCTCCCAGTCCGCCATGTTTTCATACCTTTAGGTGCAGGAAATCGCAATCGTAAACCTACGAGTCGACCGTTAAAATCGAATTTTTAGGTGTTTTCCACCAAGATATGACTTGGCAGACCGATTGCGTTTTAATATGAGAATCGAGTTTTAGCTAATTCTGGAATTTCAGCCTCCAACTCGATGAGGTGGTTGTCTGTGTTGCCGGCTCCCGGTCTATAGACACATTAACTAACAAGAAAGAAAAAACCGTGCGTTAAGCATAGAATATGAAATACGTTCCAACACTTCTAGAATCCTTTAACAAAACTTTGCCTTTTAGTATGGTAAAGAAGATTCTTTAAACAGCGTATCAACAATTGCCGCCCATAGTCATAAAAGTACTCCAATTCTTCTGTGCTGCTCTGTATATGATCTATAGATTTATACAAATTCTACATAGTATGCTAAAATCTAGTTTAGTAAAAAAACGCATAACACAGTTGAAAATTCCCATCAGCAACCTCTACCAATAAACGGAAACGTACAGTCGTGGAAAAAAAAAAAGTAAACACCCCTACTAACTCCTCAACAAATTATCGTAGACGAAAGTTACTGGTACCGAACGATTGGAAATAAAGTCTACTTTTAAATGACGTATATAAAATTTGCTTAGGGGGCAATCTACATATTAAAACAAACCACAACTTTGTTTTTTTCAATAGCAGTACACAATTCTGACAGCCTAAATGAACTCTACACCCTTCAATTAGTCTAAAAACAAATTTTTATGCAATTCGTACCATAAGTTTCCGAGAAATTAATTATTTTAAAACGAGCGTATTTTAAGGGCTGTATCCAAATTAAAGTTCGGTATTCGATTGTTAACCGAGAGAGTTCCCTTCTTGATCAAGGCACCTTAAGCAGTCAATTAAACCTCTTAGATTACAGGATAGCAAAAGAAATTTCAAAATATTTAGTCACTTCTATCATAGACGGTCCCTTAAACCATCAGTTTACCGTTTTTTAAGCATAATTTGAAAACTACTTGAAAGAGAAATGTGAAATTTTGAATTTCCATAAAGCAGGACTTAATAAATCTGAATCCATAAAAAAATTGTATGTTGCAATTCATAATTTTTTTAAATATTAATTTCATAATTCATAATTCCTATCAGAAAATTATAAAAATTGCAAGTTCAACGTATTTATGTTTGGGTATATTATAGTATTATTGTTACACAAAAAATTAGAACATTAGGATCATAATTTCAGAAGATATAAATAAAAATATGAGAATGTAATTTAACATTAGAAGCACTAAATTTTGAATGTTTATAATTCCAAAACTTATCATTGAAATGACTTGAAATAGGGTGTCTAGGCATAATTTGAACCAAAGATTTGAAATATCTCGTTAAAATTGGGTCTTGCCATTGAAAAAAATGAAGTTTGGATTCGTTTTAATATGTAGATGCCCCCCTAAGCAAATTTTATATACGTCATTTAAAAGTAGGCTTTATTTACAATCGTTCGGTACCAGTAACTTTCGTCAACGGTAATTTGTTGAGGAGTTAGTAGGGGGTGTTTACTTTTTTTCCCACGACTGTACTTGAAGCCCTTTGTACAGCACTGTAGATTACATACAGATTTTATACACACCAAGTATTATGCTGACATTTAATTCAGGCAAAAACATGCTTAAAACTACTGAAATCATATTTCCAAGAATTATTATCCACAGGCGGCCACGTATCCAGTTCTTTGCATAGCCCTGTATATGATTTTATTTATATGCTTACAAACATCTCTTAGTATTAAACGAAATGTAGTTGAGCTTGAAAACCAATTTGAAGTTGCATAACTCAAAATAAAAACATTTTTAAGCCATTCACGCTAATATTCTGCAATGCGAATTCTTTTGTGTAGCCCTGGATATGTTTTATAGAATTTATGCACACCATGTTTATTCAAAGATTTAGTTAAACTTAAAAACTCAAACCATAACTTAAAACGCACTTTTAGCAATCATCCCCAATAGGCAACACAGTCCACACAGTATTGTCTCCGAAATATTTTATGTGTCCCTGTAAATGAAGGATAAATGCAACACACATCAAATTCTACTGCAAGCATCTTGTAGTAAATATGAGTATCAATTTCATCATGTGTAAAAAAATGCAGCATAATTGAAATACTCAGTGAACAGTTTTTCAACGTAGACAATTATATAAGCAAACTGTTGTAATGTGTACAATGTAAATGAATGATAAATGCTTTGCACCCCATACTGTAGAGAAAGCATGTATTAGTGCACCCCAGAAATTCATATCAATTTCATTATGTTTGTAACAAGGTAACATCATTAAAATACGTCGCAAACGGTTTTTCTTTTCTTCATAGACCATAATATAACGGAATACATTTCAGAGCCCCTGTAAATGAACTATGAATAGTACACACTTTATTTTCAATACGAAACATGCCATAGTAAACATCAATAACGTATACCAATTACATGACAATCCGAGTACATCTACGTGAGCACGGACAGACAGACAAACAAATCCAATTCATAAACACTGCTCAACTAGTTGGAAAATAAAACACACACTACAATATATAATAAAACACACATAAATAACGCCTGCATTCAACTGTTAACGGTATATATAAATATTAAACAGACATACATAGAATAAACCCAATTGGAGTGAAAAATTAGCCAGAGCCAGGAATCGAACCCGGGACCACAGCGCTCCAGGCTGTCACTCTAACCACTGAGCCACACGGTGTCACGTGACTTTTTGCAGCCTCGAACCCAGATTTGGAATAATTCCATTGGTCAAGAGGTAAGTCGCTCACGAACATCATCAATATGTCACGAAATCTGAATATTTTGTGATTCATAGGGATGACAATTTTCATTAATGATTTTCCGCCAATAAAAGTTTTCTGCTTTCCTTTTCAGACTATCCTTGGTCTCAGGTAGTCCTGCGTTGGGTTGGGCAACCCGATATCACTCGAATTCGATACGACCCGGATCCGCGACCGCGATACGAGTTGAACCTGATTGACGCCATTTTTTTTTTCGTTGCGGGTCAGATTGGCTTTGACCACTTGACTGCAGTCGGGACACATAAGTCCCAGTGGACTATGATTTATATTTATTCTATTAGTATCATTTTTTGAAAACTTATCTTTGCCATACATTTAAATTAGGGCAATTTCAAGAGAAATCTACCACAAAGATTTTTTTTTTTTGTAAATTGTGGTATGACTGAATATAAAGATGATCTCCAATTCTGGTTTGTAATCAAAGGGTTACCGGATTTGGGCTGAGCTTTCACTATTTTGAGTCGGGTTTGAATTGAACCGATTTTTCAAAAAATCTTAAACATTTTTCATATGGAAAAAACTATATATTCGAGCATTATTGAGTGTATACTAGCTGGTTTCATCCGCCCATCCTAGCTGCAGACCTGCCAACCTTTGAAAATGAGAAATAGTAGTACACAAAATTAAAATTATTCTGGAGGTTCGTTGTTATTTCGTTGTCATTTTTTGACATTCGTAATAGTCCAAGAGCCGACAGCATAAAAACCTATGTTATCACGCATAAGAAAAAACCTTTATTTTATGTGAGAGTAGAAGTAGGGGAACCTAATGATCCATGTCTGCCGGAAGCGAAGTGGTGCATAAGCTAAAAATTAATTATACCACGTGGTTGACTCGTAGGTTTATCATTGTGTTTTCCTGCTCCCAGTGCTCTAAGTTTCCATACCTTTGTTTGTAGGACAAACACAATGATAAACCTATGAGTCAACCATCACTGGTGGTATTAATTTTTGGCTTATGCACCACTTCACTTCCGGCAGACATGGATCATTAGATTCCCCTACTTCTACTCTTTCATAAAATAAAGGTGCTTCTTGTGCTTGATCACATATGTTTTTGTGCTGTCGGCTCTTGGACAGAGGCGGATTACCCATTAGGCTGAAGCCTAGGGGCCCAAAAGGAAAAGGGCACCTGTGCTAAGATTTTTTTTCACAATGAGCTAACATTTAATGCAAAAAAGAATGCACTATTCTTTGTTTCAAACATTTATTGAATCTGGAAAATTAGTAATTTATATAATTTTATATAATATTAGTAATTTATTTGAGGTCCAACGCTACTCTACTTTTATTTTCTTCTCTAATTCATAAAAAGAAAGTATTGAATTCTTGAAATTTTTCGGCTTTCAGTGGGGGAAAGATTTACACAGAGAAGACTAGTAGTCAAAGCGGCCTAGGCAAGATTTTAACAGCACCTCTAGGAATGATATCTTTTAAAGGAGCTTTTAAATTTTAATCAAGTATTTGTCTAAATCGTAACTCCTTACATTTTAGAACCATGGCCAGTCACCCGACCTCATCCCAACCCCTCCCACCTTTAAAGATAGACCGAAATTTACATGTTTTGGGATATCCTAAGTATGATTTGATTGTATTTGAAAAAATTTCTGTGTTATTGCGTGAATTGCGTGATTGCTGCTATAATTAATGCATAAAATACCAAGAAGTTAGACCGCTGATGCTAGAAACATACTTTAGATATGGCATTTGTTTTAAAAGAGCCAGTATACATATTAAAATACGAAATTTTATATTTTATATGTTCCCTGTTGGGGTAGTACTGGTCCTAGGTGATGTATCAGGACATACTTTTTTCGATATTTCAGGACACATTTATCCAGCATATTACTTTTTTCCCGCGACCGTTTACAGAAATTCGCGATTTTTTTTGCGATCGTTTGCGAAATTCGCGATATTTTTCAGCGATCGTTTGCCAAAATTCGCGATTTTTCTCGCCGATTGTTTACCAAAATTCGCGATTTTTCCGCGATCGTTTGCTGAAATTCGCGTTTTTTTCCGCGATCGTTTGACGAAATTCGCGTTTATTTCTTCGGCCGTTTACCGAAATTCGCGATTTTTCTTCGATTGTTTGTCAAAATTTGCGAATTTTTTCCGCAATCGATTGCCAAAATTCGCGATTTTTCCCGCGATCTTTTGCCGAAATTCGCAATATTTCTCCGTGATCGCTTACTGAAATTCCAGATTTTTTTTCAGCAATCATTTGGCGAAATTCGCGATTTTTTCCGATTGTTTGCCTTAGCTTTTTTTCCGCGATCGTTTACCGAAATTCGCATTTTTATTCTTCGATCGTTTGCCGAAATTCGCATTTATATTCTTTGATCGAATGCTGAAATTCGCAATTTTTCTCCGCAATCATTTGCTTAAATTCGCGATTTTTTCAAGATCGTTTGCCGAAATTCGCGTTTTTTACGCGATCGTTTGCCGAAATTCACGATTTTTCTCCGCGTTTATTTGCCGTAACTGCGTTTTTTACTTCGATCGTTTGCCGAAATTCGCGATTTTTTTCCCGCAATTGTTGAAATTCTCAATTTGTCTGAGCGATCGTTTGCTGAAATTCGCGCTTTTTTTCCCGCGATCGTTTGAGGAAATTCGTGATTTTCTTTCACAATCGATTCACAAAATTCGTGATTAATTTCAGAACTTGTTCGGAGAAATTTGCGATTTTATACGCGAACTTTTGACGAAATCGCGATTTTTTTCCGCAATAGCGTTCGACGAAATTCGCGATTTTATTCTGCTATTAATTTTGCAATTGCTTGACGAAATTCGCAATTTTTTCCCGTGACCGATTGATAAAATTCCCGCCTTTTTTACGCGACCTCTTGACGAAATTCGCGAGTCTTTTCGCAGTTTGACGAAAGTCACGATTTTTTGCTCGAATGATTGGCCGGAATTGGCGATTTTATTCATGGATGGTTTGACGAAATTCTCGGTCGTTTACGTGGCGCACATCAACGCGATTTTTTTTAGACCACGGAAATCGCTGAACAATCGATTAACGAAATTCCCGATGATTTTCCTTCCTGTCCGACTGACTAATTCCCGATTTTTTTCTTGTGACCAGTTGACAAAATTTATCAGTTTTTTTTATCATATGACAAAATGTTTCACTATTTTCTGGCTCATATTTTTTTTTCTCTCCTATATACTTATCAATTCCAAAATACTCATTTTGTGTAATTTTGCAAAAATAGTAAATGAGCGGGAATATATATATATATATATTCACGGAAAAATCATGACTGTTATTGCTATAGTACAAACTCACGAAATTTCAGGACAGGTTACCATATTTTAGGACATTTTAGGACGTTTTTTCATTTTTCAAGAATTTTAGAAATTCCAAGACAAGCATAGTCTCTAGGTCCTAAAATAATGTTGTCTTCTATACAGGGTGTCCGGTCTCAACGGTGTCCAATGGCTAATTCCTAAACTGTTAGTCACAGACATATAGTTCCAATTACAAAAATGTTTTAAATCAGGTAAAGAAATATTTTAAAAGCGGTTTGGGTCAATAAAAATATTTCTTAAAAAATTACGAAATTTAAATTTTTATACGGTCCCTCGGTCCTATAAGTTATATTTAGTAAAATTTTCCCATTACACTGACAAGTAAGACAAAAAAAAAGTCCCATTCATATAACACTAAAATTGAGCGAGATATGAAACTTTAAAAATGCATGTCTTATGCCATTTTTCTGCTCTGAAAACAAAGAAGTTTGGCTTGGCTTTGAGGGGTCACGTACCAAGTGCTTAAAGTATTTGAAGATCTTATTTCATGTGTATCTGCGCTTTGAAAAAAATCGTACAAGTATTACGATTAAGTTAACATTTATTAAGCTTCAGATTGGTTAAAATAACATATGTTTTATTTTGTCAGGATTTGAGAGTGTTTCTTTTATGATTTCTTTTAACAAAAATTATGTTATTTTTATAAGTTTTTATGTTACTTCAACGATCGTATGTATATTTTTCTAGTCTAAAATTTGTACTTGAACTTTAACTCACTTTTAAATATCCAATCGAGATTACATTTTACATACTGGCGCAAATCCAATAATGATCTAATGCTATTATGATTTTCGGTTATTACCATTTATACTTATTTTATAGGATAACACAAAACATTTCGGATAGATTACCGCTAAGAAGTTTTAGAAAAAATTTTAGATTAGATAATACAAGACTGCGATTGTTAGTTTTTTTTTTTAACTTTTATGTATTTTTTAGCACGGAATCCGAAAATTACGTTAATTTTTAACCATCATGTCAGGATATTTCGCAAATCATCAACTGTCAAGTTTAAAGAATAACAAAAATCGGATACTATAAAGTAGAGGAGATGGTTGTGTTTTTTAACTTTTGATAATTGATTTTTACGCAATTTTTAGCGCTGAATCTGAAAATGACCTTCATTTTTAACCATCACGTTAGAATTTTTTTGCAAATCGTAAATGTGTAAGCTAAAATATAGCGAAAATCTCATACTATAAAACATATGTAAAACTTTTTTTGTTTTATTTTATTTTATTCAAAAATTTATTCGATATTTTTGCTTATCCTGGGATTTTTACAGCTAAATAGCTGAGTGGTCCGATGAGATGAGGGAGGAGATTCAATTTTAACTTTGAAATTTGCGAAAAATCCTGATGTGAAGGTTAAAAATGAAAGTCAATTTCAGATTCAACGGTACAGAATACATAAGAAACAATTATCAAAAGCTAAAAGACATGACATAACACAACTTTTTCAGGCTAGTGTAACCTAATAATATTTTAAAATAGGCATCATTTGGTATAGAATTGAGGCTGTTAATGTTAATTTAACATAACTTTATTTAACAAAAATTATGCCTTTTCTTTCTTCCTAAATGTTTATTACAAATTGTATATTTTGCTTAAATATGTCAGAATGATTAAATATTCCAAATTTATATTGCAATATTAATTTTACTCTCAACCATTTTTTAATATATCTGACGAAATTATATTTCAACTAAATTTGTGAATAACCCCCAATTTGCAGCAAAAAATATGCTCCAACTTTAAACAGCTACTACCCAGTCAATTTTAATCGTAGAATAACGGGACTTTTTGTGTATTACTTGTCAGTGTAAAAGGAAAATTTTACTAAATATAACTTATAGAACCGGGGGACCGTATAAAAATTTAAATTTCGTAATTTTTTAAGAAATGTTTTTATTGACCCAAATCGCTTTTAAAATATTTCTTTACCTGATTTTAAACATTTTTGTAATTGGAACTATATGTCTATTACTAACGGTTTAGGAACTAGCCATTGGACACCGTTGAGACCGGACACCCTGTATAAGAAGAACATTTTTTAAAAATCGCATTCTTTTACGACGAAAACTTACCAAATTATAATATTTTGAATTTTATCAAATTTCAGTGTTTGGCGTTTACATATACTAAATAATACTCCTTTCCGTTTCTAGTGCTAGAAAACGCTGAAATTACATAAAATTCATAATTTGGTAAGTTTTGGTTGTAAAAGAATAGTTTATTTATTTTTAACTATTTGAAAAAATGGTTATTATCCTCAATCAAGGTAGGAAATCAAAAACATATCTGAAACTTTTTATTAGTTGAATCCGCATTTTATTCGTTTTCTGATTGGTCTATACAGTAATTTGTATTTTCCCTTTACTTTCAACAGAGATGGATACTTCTGTTGCCACTTTGACAAAAAAGTAATAAAAACTACAAAATAATTAATAATTCAGAAACAAGTTGAGATACAGCTTTCAAACAAATTGCATTTAAAAGTACATTTTTTTCTCCATACGACGGTGTAAAAAGTAATATTGTGGGATGTTTAGAAGTTTAAGAATGAAATTTCATTTAAAATGGGTCCAGGAATATTAATGTTTAATCCATGGCGTACGTAATGAATGACCAGCTCCGTAGAAGTTTTAAAATTTACAGTACCGAAAAATGTAATCCATGGCGTACGTAATGATGATACGTATGATCAACGCCGTGAGATTTTTTATGTCTTACATTTTAGTCTTTGAAAATTCATTTTCCAAATGGTCGTTGTAATTTGTTAAATTGCATTTTTTTTTTTTTTCAATTCCTACTATTAGCTCACACTCTTCCTATATTTATTTATATATTTATTTATCTTGTTCAAATTTTCAATCGTTAATAAAATACTCATTATTCATCCTATCAAGTTGAAATAAATTTTTTTAAACTTGTACTGGATGACAATTGATGCTAATACAGTTTTTCAAATATTAATTAATTAATTTTAGTTTTGCATGGGAAACAAAATGGAGGCCATTGGTTGTTGAAGATCAATTAAAGTACTTCAATAAGGGGTTACCATAGGGGGGACCCTGTTCTGCCGCCAAATATCGCCAAGTTTGTCGCCAACTTGGAGATATATCGCCAAATTTGGCGGCCAAAATGAGTCGCCAACTTGGCGATATCTGTAATATTTCGCCAAATTCCCATAGAGTTCCGTTGTAAACCTACTTTCTTATAGAAAATCAACAAATTGAGATATTTTAATGCAACAAAAACTAATATTAGCTTAAGGGATTATATTAAATTTTTCTTTGATGGCCTAAGTAGGAATTGATTTTAAAAACAAATTTTTTATATTATTTGTTTTTGGTTTTGTTCCTCTTAGACATTTTTTTTTCTAAATATAATCTATAAGGCCTAGGGGCTGTATCAAAATTAAATTTAGAATTTTATTAGGTAAAACAAATACCATATCTAAAAACTTTATTTAATTTCTATACTTTTTGTAATTGAAAGTGCGTTTCCTTCATCATTGGTTTATGAGATAATTGAGCAGACATGCATTTTGAATCATCTGGTCTATATCTCTTTGAAAGAGAGGAGAGGGCCCGCAAAAGAATCAAGCCTAGGGGTATAAGTAGTGGTTAATCCACCTCTGCTCTTGGAGTATAAGATATTTCAATATATCAACTCAATATAGTAAACTTTTTCCTGTGAAAATTTTATACGATTTTTAGAGTTTTTTCTCGTTTCGCGTTGTTCCTTTGATATTTGTACAAAAAAAAAAAAAAAAAAAAAAAAATTCAATCCTCTAGTCCTTTTTCGCGAACATTTGACGATAGTCACATTTTTCCGCAATCGTTTGTCGAAATTCACGTTTTATTATTGCGATTCTTTGTCGAAATTAACACGTTTTTCCGCGTACCTTTGTCAAAATTCAAGTTTTTTACCGCAAACTTTTGACGAAATTCGTGTTTTTTACTGCGATCGTTTGACAAAATTCGCATCTTCTTTCAGCGATCTTTCAATAAAATTCGCGTTTTCTTTCTGCGATATTTCAATAAAATTCGCGTTTTCTTTCTGCGATATTTCGACGAAATTCGCGTTTTCTTTCCGCTATCTTTTGACAAAATTCGCGTTTTCTTTCCGCTATCTTCTAACGAAATTCGCGTTTTCTTTCCGCGATCTTTTGACGAAATTCGCGTTTTCTTTTGACAAAATTCGCTTTCTCTTTCTGCGATCCTTTGGCGAAATTCGCATTTTTGCTGCGATCTTTTGACAAAATTGATTTTTTATGCGGCCATTTGAAGAAATTCGCACGTCCTATTGGCAAAATTCGCGATACCTTTCCGTAATCAATTAACAAAATTCGCTACTCGTTTCCGTGACCTTTTGAGGAAATTTGTAATACTTTTTCCTCGGTTGCGCAAAAAAAATCACGAATTTCTATAAACAATCTTTTGACTAAATTTTCGATTTCTTTCTGCACCCTTTTAACGAAATTTGATTTTTTTTTTTTTTTTTTTTTTTTTTTTTTTTTTTCAGCGACTGATTGAAGATAAGAGGATCTCTACGTCTCTACGTCCAAGAATCTCTATTTGTTTCTGAGATCTTTGACGAAATTAACAATATTTTACCATGATCGTTTGAAGAAATTCACAATTTCTTCCACGACCAATTCACGAATTGATTTTGAGAAATTCCATAAAAGAAAACAAATCGCAAGCTTCCGGGAAATTTTAAAAACACTCGCGAAAGAATCGCAGGCCTGTGAAAGATTTTTTTTTTGGGAGGGTGGGGGGTGGGGGGGGGGGGAGATACTGCACAGCATTTTTTATTATGTGGGACTTTCCTTTTCTGTGCGCAAATCGCGCGATTCCACACGTTATTTCAAACCCTGTCCTTCAAGAAACTCTTGAAATGGTTTCTTGCTTCTGAGGAAGCGAATTCGTGATATAATATTTACAGAAACATAATTCACGCGTGGTTAATATCCATTAAGAGGATTTTATGTTAAGAAGTTTGTTTTGAAACCCAGATATTTTTTTAATTCCTTGCGCCTTTTTTTTTTTATACGTTAAGCGCCACGTCAGCCACCGGTGGCTGACAGCGAACTTTCCGTTTAAAACGCGTCATTCACCGATGGCTGACGTCTAAAATATGATACAAAACTGAAAAAATATACATTGTTTTAAATAATTACTGAACAAATATTTAAAATTTACCTACCTTTTATTTATTACAGGATTATACTTTCTTAAAAATTACTTTAAACATTGTAAATTTTCAGCGCTTCAGTGTCAGTCATCGTGGCACCCAACGTGTTAATGTCCGAATTTTCGGACTAATGACCGATTTTTTTTTTAAATTTCGGAACTGGGTGCTTTAAATTTTCGAACAGAATAACTCCTAAAATATATGCTGGGTGAACTAATACCGCAAATGAGGAAAAAAGTGCATTTGTGTTTTTTGCAGAAAATCGTAGATTTAGACCGATTTTTGTAGCATAGTAGTTTTTAGCTCCAAATCGTAGCAACTTCGATTTTTTCGTAGCAGTTGACAGCTCTGTAGTTGCATCAGGGTCCTCGAATGAAATGAAATGAATTGTTTCAAATCAAACTTTGATCCAAAAGAACCTATCGCTCGCGTCCTCACTGCCTACGGCACCGTATACCGGGTGTGCTGCGCACGCGCCGGAAAATCTCGTATATGCACCATTTTTTCAAAATACTAACCTGAAACTGATCGAAACTTCGATCACGGGTCCTAAAATATGAAAAACTATCGAAAACCAAGATGAATGAGCCAAACCCCATCGTAAACGTGCCCATATAACCCGAAATAGGCATGCGCCCCTGGCGCTAAAAGGTGTAACTAAAATATATATGGCTAATGTGCATAATATGAAAAAGTGGTCAAAGGGCTTTCCGACGATATATCACATGAGAGGTTCGCAAAAAGTTTGAAAATTGCCTCCAGGGGAACCTACTATCGCGTTCCTAGAATACACCCTCACCCCTATTTGAAATTTTTGTATTTTATAAATATTTATAAGAGGGCTCCGTAATAAAATCAGATCTAAAATTATATTTATTGTAGAAAACGCTACGCTTAAAGGTTAGAAAAATGAGAATAGGAGAGTAAGATGCATAATATGAAAGAGTGGTCAGATGGCTTTCCAAAGATATATCACTTGAGGGGTTCGGAAAAAGTTTGAAAATTGCCCGCGCCTGGGCGGCCTACTTTCGTGCCCTCGGAATGCACCCTCCTCCCTCTTTGAAATTTTTATATTTTATAAATAATATTTATCGGAGGGCTCCGTAAAAATATCAAACCTAAACCGATATTTATTATAGAAAATGCTACGATTTTAAAAGTTAGTTTGCGAGCTCCTCCCTCTACTTCTCCTTCTTTAAAGTATTTAAGTGTTATGTATTATTCGAAATTTTCGGATCGATGACTTGATTACTTTTCTTAATTTTAATTTTTTTAAATCAAATTCGCCCAATCGCAATCGGACCTCGAAAAACGAAACCAAATTTGCGCTCTTCTGTGCGTGTCAGTTTGCTGTTTTTGTTTCTGGATTCTGTTTCTCAATGCTTTCTTAATGAGATGGTTTTTAATTAATTTCTCCTTTAATTAAGACATAATTCTTCCAAAACTTCTGTTACCTGAAAAAAAACTACCGTATATACTCGCGTATAGGTTGATTTGCATATAAGTCGACCCCCTAACTTTCGAATTACCTATTCGAAAAAGTAGTAAGTAAATAAAAAGAAATCACTGAAAATTTTTTTAATGATAAACTATTATTATTTGTATATTTTCTGTAATATTTTATTATTCATACACATAAAAAGTCAGAATTTTGCAGTATTTGAAGTTTTATTTTTTATTTTTTAATTGACTCGCGTATAAGTCGACCCCCCAAATTTGTTTGCCCAAAATTGTCAGAAATTCCTCGACTTATACGCAAGTCTATACGGTAATTTTGAAAATTTTTCTAAATATTTTTTTTTTCCCTCCTAAGTAAATGTGGGGATAAGAGGAAGAAAAAGGAGCTTTGGAGAAATAGGCTAATTTAGATAATGGTTTCTTTTTTTTTTTAAAAAAAAAAAGGAAATTCTGCGAAAAACGGGGTATTATCACTGCGGACTATTTTGAAGATCATTTACATTGCAATCGCAGTAAAATTTTATCACATTTCCTGACTTTTCCAGGATTTCACAATTTTTTTAAAAATTACTCAACTATTCTAGATTGTGTAAGTTTTCCAAGTAGTGTAGAAACCCTCTAAATAAACTCACAAATTAAATAGACTGGGAGGCAGCTGCACAAACCATCACATCATCGAGTTGATGGCTGAAATTCCAGGATTAGTTAAAAATCGATTTGCATATTAAAATGCAACTGGTCTGCCAAGTCATATCTTGGTGGAAAACACCTGAAAACCCGGATTTAGTGGTTGACTGATAGATTTACCATTTTGTTTTTCTGCACACAGTCTTCTATGATTTCATACCTTTGGATGCAGGAAAATACAATGATAAACCTACCGATCAACCACTAAAATCGAGTCTGCAGGTGGTTTCCACCAAGATATGACTTGGCAGACCAGATGCATTTTAATATGCCATCAAGTTGTCTAATCCTGGAATTTTCAGCCGCCATCTCAATGAGGTGATTATCTGTGCAGCAACCTTCCGGTCTTGGTTTCTGTTTTTTGGTAGTAATAGTCTGGGAGCCGGTGACATTGAAAGCTCTGTCATCGCAGAATTGAAAATTTTTTATGTAAATCGATAGTGTAAAAAGTCATACGAACAAAATCAGCTAGGTATGACTAAGTTTGCAAGCCGAAAATAAGTTAGATTAAATTAATTATTATTAAAAAGCTGTAATGATCTATCGTTTTTGCGAAAAGCCGACACTCGGCCAGTGTTCAGGTGCAAAATAAAGTAGCCGTCGGTAAAAATACAAAGCAAAATAAATTTGAAATTTTATCACTGGTTGCTTTCATAAAATAAGTATGGCAGAGTTTTCTGGCAGAATAAAGTTTGTCATACCAAATTTTTTTGCAAGAGCTCAAAATGTTCTTTAAAATGCTCTAAGAGCGATCAATATCAGCGATGAGTAAAACATTATAGCTTTTAAATAATAATTAATTTAATTAAACATATTTTCGGCTTGTCAAACCTAGTCATACCTAGCTCATTTTGTCCACATGACTTTCTCTCTCGAAGCTGGTAGCTGGGAGGTGCTGGGTTCAAACCCAATTGTCCCCGTCGGCCTAATCGTTCAGAGTTTTCCGTGGTTTTCTTCAAACCTTGAATTTCCTTGCATAAATACAGGTTAGGTTCCCTTTTGGAAAGAACCCCCACAGAGGGCACTCCCCGCTCTTAGAGCCTCATGTTGATAATAGGCCGTCATAAACACAACCAACTGCATGACTTTCTACTATCGATTTACATTAAAAAAAATTCAATTCCGCAATAACGAGGATTTCAAAGTCACCGGCTCCTGGACCATAAGAACAGAAGGATTACACAATATTTGTGATTAAGATCAATAAATCAGGCAGGTAGATTAATGAGAAAATACTTTATTGCATAATGTAAAAATGAAAGGCCTCTTTTTAGTATGCATTAAAGTTATGTACAAGAGAATCACGATAACACGACTACCTCCGTCCGTAATTCGACATTTATTATTCAGAAATTTTGAATAATGTTAACATTAATGCGGAAGAACTTTGCTAATTCGAAGCATTTTAGCAGAAACTCACACAAGTCAACAACACTTCGAACTATTTAATCACAATGCCTCTTACGTTCAAGAAAGATCTTCTGAAGTACCTCCCTGATCATCTAGAAATAAATGATAATCAGTTTGATAATAGAGCCATTCAACTGTTTAATAAATATAATGTTCAATTTACATTTAATAGTACATCTTCACACATTTACTATTAGATTGGGAGACGGCAGCACAGACAATCACCTCATCGAGTTCACAGCTGAAATTCCAGAATTAGTTAAAACGATTCTCATATTAAAACGCAATCAGTCTGCCAAATCCTATCTTGGTGGAAAACACCTGAAAACCTGATTTTAGCGATTGACTCCTAGGTTTACTATTATGTCTTGCTGTTCCCAGTCCTCCCTGTTTTCATACTTTTGGATGTAGGAAAACACAATGGTAAACCTACGAGTCAATCGCTAAAATCGGGTTTTCAAGTGTTTTCCACCAAGATATGACTTGGCAGACTGATTGCGTTTTAATATGAGAATCGAGTTTTAACTATTTCTGGAATTTCAGCCGTGAACTCGATGAGGTGATTGTCTGTGCTGCCGTTTCCTGGTCTATATATTGTATATTCACATTTTACTATTAAGCAGTGCTGTAGCTGGGTGGGAACGCTGTTCTCAGAAATATTTCATTTGTTACCGTAAATATATATATATCGCGAACAAGCACTTTTTTTTTTTTAAGCGAAATGGTAATTTAGGCTAGTTTTAAGAAGATCTGTTTCACTTATACCCATAAACCGCTTTAACTGAATTATTTTCTTCTGATGGACTAATGGCTTCTATTATTATGAAACAGCCATTATAAATGAAGTGGGAAAAAAAATGGGCATAATATTTTTTTTGAAAAAAAAATTTATGGCCATTTTTTTTCCCCCATTCTGACCAGAAAATCAGTTCTAACTTTTTACGGTTGCTCTTTCATCTTCACCTAACACTTCATTTATAATGGCTGTTTCATAATAATAGAAGCCATCTGCCCATCAGAAGAAAATGATCCATTCCAAAGGTATAAGTTCAACTGAAAAAAAAAACTATTTAATACTTTGAGCAGAAAGAAGAGGAAAATTGACGTTCAACAAACAAAAAACTATCAAGGGTTTTTCAAATAAACAATTTCATTCCCAGTTTTTTTTAAAAAGTAACGGAAACGTACATCAAAGAAATGTTACTAGTACAGTAAAAATGAATGAATGAAGTGAAAATTTATATTTCATCTCCTTAGTTGGTGTCGATTTGTGTAAATCCGGTTTATCCAAATATTTTGCTTATTCGACGTGAGCTTGGTCCATATTAACTCGGATAATCGAGGCTCTACTGTAATAATTATAACTGTTAATTGAAAAAAGTTAGCTTAAAATCCAGTAGCATCAATATCTACTCTATGAAAAGGTGAGTTCCAACAAATATTTTTTTCCAACTACAACACTGCTATTAAGTATTTTATAATTAAAAAACCATAATATATAACCGATCTTTAAAATAAAATTTCAAATAACAGATTATGTAGATGACTTATGGTAATCAACTTTTCAATCTCCTTGGGGCGTCACCCAGTTGTCGAGTTACCGAGATTCTACTGTATTTTAAAGACAATTCGACAATTAAAGGAATAATCTTCACAACTTCAAAAGGGAAAGAATTTTCTTCAATTCTCAGAGGCATGCGTATGTAGATGTGTTTTTAAATACCTCTTAAGTGCAAATCCTTTATTGCACACATGACAAACGAAAGCCTTCTCTTTGGTATGAAGGGTATAATGCTCATTTAAATTGCACTTCCGTGAAAATCTTTGATTGCATGTATCACAAACGAAAGGCTTCTCATGCGCAAGAAGGTGTCTTTGTAAAACGTGTTTTAAGGGAACCCTTTATTGCATATATCACAAATGAAAGCCTTCTCTTTGATATGATTAAAGACATAATGGCTATTTAAATTGCACCTCAATGAAAATGTTTTATTGCAGATGTCACAAACGAAAGGCTTCTCACCAGTATGCATGCGATAATGCTTACGCAAAACCTGTTTCGAAGAAAATCCTTTCTTGCATATGGCACAAGTGAAAGGTTTCTCCTTAGTATGTGCAAGAATGTGAGTATTTAATTCAAATCGTCGAGAAAAACCTTTATTGCATATTTCACAAATAAACGGTTTCTCATCGGTGTGAGTTCGATGATGGGCCCTTAAGTGGGAATTCTGAGTAAATCTTTTGTTGCATAATACACATACAAATGGCTTCTCATTGTTGTGAATATGAAGATGCATTTTTAAAGTGAAGTTCGTTGAAAACCTTTTTGTGCATACCTTACATATAAAAAGTTTTTCATGGTTATAAGTTCGACGATGGTTCATTAAAAAAGATTTTTGAGAAAATCTTTCACTACATACATCACAAACGTAAGACTTCAGCATAGTATTTAGGTCATGTTGACCGTTTAAGTCAGACATGCTTAATAATTATTGCATGCAAAGTTGACTAAAATAAGGATTTTTTTTAAACCCATTTACTGCTGGAGTAACTTTTTTATTAAAATTACAGCTTCATGATAATATTTTGTGATAAAGAGGTCGGGCTACTGACAAAACTGAAAAAAAAAATTACCTTGCAAAAAATCAAGCACGAATAAAATAATAATATCATCATCAAGAATAAAATAATAATAATAATAAAGAATAGATGCAATCAGATATTGGTAACACAGCCAAACAAAAGTATGACTTGCAAGAGTTCTTTCTAAGATAAATAAAAATTCATGGTAATTTAAATTTTAATTATTTGCGAAATGTTTCAAAGAACTTGCAGACACTCAGAATTCTTGGCAAAGAGTAAAAAAACTATAATTACACAATAATTTTAAAGACAAAAAATCGCCATAGATAACAAAAATAATTTAATTAGTTAACACAAACATTGTAGTTTTTAACAAAAATATTTTTTATCGAAACATTTATTTTTATTATGGGAAAAAAAAAAGTTACACCATCAGTGAGAAAAGGGTTGATGTAAATGTGGTAAATTAAATCAGATCAATTAGAAATAATCTTATAAATAACAAGGAAGTCTTTTTACGGCACTCATGCAAACAAAATTCTTTGTATGAATTCTAAGTTGTTTAAATCAAACACATTAACTGAGCCATATTCAACTTAACACTTGAAACTGAGTATTTTATTGTATTATAGCTCAGGCAGAAACATAAATATTTAAAGCACGTCAAAAGTCTATTAAAATACATAACTGTACATAAAAATTTTGAAATTTTATCTTCTTTCTTTTCTATAAACAAATAACTTAAAAATCAATGTTTTACATTCTTGATCATTTTTTCGATTTGCAAACTGTTGAGATGTGATCAGTAATTTCTTTCGGAATAGTAACAGGATTTTTTTTTTTTTTTTTTTTTTTTTTTTTTTTTACGTATGGGAAAGCTAAAGTTCACAAAGACATCGGCACAATTATATATAAATAATTAAAACATTCGAACAATAAGATTTTCTTTTTCCTTGCCAATCTTTTCCCTTTCTTCTATAAAAGTGCATTTGCAAATTTATGACTTGATCATTTTCCAAATATATTTAAGTTTTTGAAAAATTGGAAAAGAGTTACTTAATATATACTGTATAAAATAACCTTTCTCAGTAACTCAAATCAGATTTTTCTTTTCTGTTGAATTATCTTCAGGGCCTGAAACAAAAAAATAAAATTTCATTAATTTTTTCCACAGATAAATGAAGAGGTCATAGAGGTGGTAAGTGACACAACCATCATTTTGAGAAAACAAGTAATATAAAAATTTTGTTTTTAAAGTCAATTCCTACTTAGGTCATCAAAGAAAAATTTAATATAATCCCTTAAGCTAATATTAGTTTTTGTTGCATTAAAATATCTCAATTTGTTGATTTTCTATAAGCAAGTAGGTTTACAATGGAGGTCTATGGGAATTTGGCGAAATATTAGAGATATCGCCAAGCTGGCGTCACTTTTGGCGACTCATTTTGGTCGCCAAATTTGGCAATATATCGCCAAGTTGGTGAGAAACTTGGCAGTATTTGGTGACAGAACAGGGTCCCCCCTATGGAAACCCCCCTTATAAATATAAAGATGCATTAAATGCTGTTCAATAACCAATGGCCGCCATTTTGTCTCCCATATAAAACTAAAATTAATAAATTAAATTTAATTAATGAATTAATATTTGAAAAATCTGTACTAACATCAATTGTCATCCAGTACAAGTTTAAAAAAATTTATTTCAACTTGATAGCAGGGATCACTCTTGAACATAAAAAAGGGCAGGGCGCATATTACAAAAAAGGGCATTTTTTTTTTGTAAAGGGCACATTATTTAAAAAAAGGGCATTTTTGCAACGCCATTCAATTGCATAGTTTCTGAATAAGGGCACCTGTTATTTTTTTTGCGTTTCTGAAAAAAATGAATTCAGATATGTGTCAGAAAGTGGATCTTTTAGATTTCAGCGTTAATAAATTATGGAGAAATATTTTCAGAAATGTTTTTATTATACAGCTTAAAAAGTTATGATGTTTTTAAAGCTACTTTTTTCTTTTATTCTAAATTATTATATTGTGTATTTTTTGTCATAATAACACGTAATCTAAAACGTACTGTAAAATTTTCCCATAAATATGTGTGCAGCATTCCTTAAAATAATCTTAATTGCATATCTAAAAGAAAATTGGAATTTTTTTTGCAGAAATTGAGTCGGGCTGGAAAGGGCCCGATTTAATTGACTTTGCACGGGCCGGGTCGGTCCTATTTTCACTGATTTCTTTATAGGCTGGGACGGACCGAATCGAAGTTTTTTCTTTCACACTGTGCCGAAGCATAAAAATATGGTCCGCACAGACCTCTACTTCCAATGCATAGTTAATTTTGTTTTTTCTTTCTTCTGATAGTAAATTCTAACTCAACTATCGTTTATTTTTATCTGACTTTGCAGATTCCGATTACGTGATATACCACGGTCAAGAAAAATGTTTGTTTATTGATGCGTATTATGAATAATCTTCGAGTACTTGAGAATGAGAATGTAGTTTAGGTATTTCATTCTGTCATGATTTAATTTATAAGCAACTAAAAGTAGTTTAACTGTTGAGCAGTATATTTTAGGAGTTTTGTTTTTGGTTGTATTATATGTGAAAGATAGGACGATAGGAGGGTAAAAATGGATATAAATAAATGGCTGGAAAACATTTATTTTGTAAAAATCCCGTACTTGGATAAAATATATATACAGAATGCCGATTTTCTTTTCTTTTGAAAGTAGGCTATTTTTGCGCTCTGCCGAGAGATTTGGGAACCAAACTGCCTTCTGATGCAGCTTTTTTGTCTCATGTAAATTTCCTAGTTAACATTTTTGCCGTGAATTCCGCCATCCCGTCTCCCCTGCGCCTAAAGGAATTTTATTAGGGATGTGGAATCAATACTCCGCATCCCTAATACATAAATTCCTTTTATCAATGATTTTAATTTGTAGATTTCACCTAATTCATGATTAAAAATCGTTTTTACAGTTTGCAAGATATCGAGTAGAGAAGGTAGGGCGGCCGTAAGACTTTTAAGACGCTACTTCCCTCACGCAAAAGCACCCGCTCGCTAATGTTAATCCTATGGGTGAAATTTTTGAAATACCTAGTTTGCATTTCAATACATTTTAAATGATTTTTTTGCGTTAAATAGCTAATATCGATCTCCACAAAGGCCGCTTTTTATTTTGCGATTTTGTTTGCTTTTTTCTTTTTTAAATGAAGATATTTGAGACTTAAGAGAAATATTTTATCTATTGAAAAAGATGACCGAGTGGAAGTTTAATTTGTGATGGGATAATAAATTAATCATGAAAAGACTTCCTTTCAGACGGAATTTAGATCTCTTGTAATTAGTGAGGGGGGTGGCTGCTCGGGGCACTAAAAACTATAAGAAGGAAAATACACAAAATTCTTGATTAAAATTTAAGTTTCTTTACAATATATCGACCGTAGGGCGCGGAAAAAAAAAGAAACGTAGATATTAAAGCCGCCCTTCCTTATAAGAACATTTATAATTTACGTAATTTTACCGTATGAAAAGCATTAAAAATAATGGAGTACCTTCTCGATCTTTTCCGTGAAATAATCCGTTACTTTAGCACATCTGTTTGTGTATTTAGGCTAATATCAGACGAACGTCTTCTTGCACGCTTTTTTGCTTACATATTACTTAAGCAAAAAAGCGTGCAAAAAGACATTCGTCTGACATTAGCCTTTAATATATTCACGTTCATTGTCCCTTTTCCTATGATTTTTGAATGACATTTTTAAAACTTAAGGTAACTTCTTCCTTTTTTTAGAAAAACGGTTTGATTTGACTACAGAATAAAAGTAAAAATTCTTTTTCTCAATTTTTTTATAGACTTCCTGTAAGCTATCATGTGGTCAAAGATCAGAACAAATGGTCATAATACTATTTCACCAGAGCTGGTGAGATGAATCAATGACAAAGAATTTTTTGCTTCAGTTACCCCTTTAAGTTTTGTTCAATGGAGGTCTAGTGACATACCACAGAGAAGAGAACAAAGAGAGTGGGAGGAAAAGGGGAGAATTACTCCAGACTTATCAATCTAAAAAGGAACGATAGTGGGGAATTTTTGAAAGTACAATACAAAGAAGGCAAGATTCTACCCTAGAAAAAAAGAAGGGCAGATTTCTACCTGGAAAAGGGGCAAGAAGGGCGGGATTTTTTTTGAAAAGGGCATGAGGGCGGGCCGCCCCGCCAAACCTCTCTACAGTGATCTCTGTGATAGGATGAATAAGTATTTTATTAACGATTGAAAATTTGAACAAGATATATAAATAAATAAATAAATAAATATAGGAAGAATGTGAACTAATAGTAGGAATTGAATGAGTTGTAAAGTTCCAAATATCTATTTGCGTTTATTGTCAAATACATCCTTTATCAATTAAGATGTCTGTGAGTATAAGTTTTTTTTTTTTTTTTTTTTGTAAATAGTAATGTAACAGATGGTAGAGAACCAGTTATTATCTTCAATCACATGATTAACTCAATTTTTTACTTTCTTCTACCTTTACAAGAGAAGAATGTATTGGATTTGTGAAACTTTCCGACGGATTTACATGTTTTGGGACTCAGAGATCCCAAAAAATATGTTTTTACAAAATGCATGTCTGTGACACAAACTTTGTGGGTGCTCTATCTCAAGAACAAATGCATGGAATTTAATAAAAGTTTATATTCAGGTAGTCCCTGATATAAATTGGTGCTGATTAGTTTTGGTGTAAATCAGCCAACAGGTGGCGCTGCTATGCTGAATTTTTTATGATTTCTGCAATAGCTCTATCTCAAGAACTAATGTATGGATTTTCATCAAACTTCACATTCATTTAGTCTCTGATATGAGTTGATACTGATTACGTTTTAGTGTAACTCGCATAACAGGTGCTGCTGTTATGCTGCAATTTTCACGATTTCTGCAATAGCTCTATCTCAGGAACACAAATTTAATACGAATTTTAATGCACGATTTTTCATCAAACTTTTGATTCAGGTATACCTTGATAAATATTAATGCTGATTATATTTTGATGTAAACTGCCCAAGAGGTGGCGCTGCTATGCTGCATTTTTCACGATTTCTGCAATAACTCTATCTCAAGAAATAATGCACGAATTTTCACCAAACTTCAGATTCAGTTAGCCCTTGATACGAGTTGTTGCTGATAAGGCTTTGGTGTTAATTACCCGATAGGCGGCACTGCTATGCTGGATTTTCCATGAGTTTCACAATATAGCTCTCTCTATCTTAAAAGCTAATGCACGGATTTTCATCAAACTTCAGATTCAGTTAGACGTTCACATAAGTTGTTGCTGAGTAGGTTTTAATGTATATCACCCAACAGGTGGCACTGCTGTGCTGCATTTTGCAGGATTTACATGACTTTAGCAAGAGTCCTATCTCAAGAACTAATGCACGGAAATCTCATATCTTTAGAATCCTCATGTTGGGCCATGCATTGCCATTTATTTTTGGCACTGTGATATCGAATTTTGAAGTATTAACATATATGAGATAGAAGAAAGTTTTGGGATTGGCACATCCGACTAGTTTTTTTTATTATTTTTTGTCACATACCACCTTTATCGTCTGAGCTCTTCAAATAAGCAAAGTTGATACATTTTCGAACTGTGACTATTTTTTTTTTTACTTTTTTTTTTTTTTTTTTTTTTTTTTAGAGAAAAATTAAAACTTTTAATACATAAATAAAAAAATAAAAATTGCTATGCTAGAATTATTCTTGGGTAATTTATATAATTTTTAACAGACAATTTTGGGGCAAAATTTTCTTTCAATAAAGGAAAGTTATGCCAATGAACTTTAACCTTTTCATGGTCAAAGTTCTCTTCGTAAAATGCTCAAATGATTGAATGACAGCAGAAATTTACAAACAAATTTATTTGAATGGAAATAAAAGCTTTTCTTAATAAAAGGAACATTTTCATTCCAAAAATCTGGTGCCGCCGTGGCATTTAAGGATTAAAATTAAGTGGTTCAAAAAAGAACCACCGCCTTTTAAAGAGGTTAATATTCTTTGTAAGAATTTAAAAAAAAAAAAAACTACTATAACTAGAAAACAAGAATTCTGCTTTTTCAGAATTTAGTGTCGTTCCCGATGAAAAAAAAAATATATATGTATACAAATAGTACACAAAATATTTCAGTTTTAAAACTTAAAATACACACTTTTATTTTAGATAAAATGATGTCATTTGCATCCGCTGAAAAATTCCACACTTACAATCAAGTCTTAAACAACATCTGCAGAAAAGTATGTATAGAACGTCACTATCACAGAATAATACACAATTCCAGCAAAAGCGATGTCATCATTCAAGAAACTCGACCAAAAAAATTGGCTATCTACTGATTCATATGCCTTTATTTGCTTGTAACATTATTATAGATACTTAAAATTAAGTATAGTTTATATTAGTAATAGTTCCATGTTTTATCAGAAATCATTCATATATTTTTAAAATAACACGTATTTTAATTACTTTTTTTTCAGTTATTATGGGACAACAGCAACAAAAAGATATAATAGTCTACTATTTTTCATTTACTTTCTACAGAAATGGAGTTCTTCAGTTGCCAACATTTAAAAAAATTCATTAAAAACTACAAAAAATTAAATATATAAAAAATAAATTGAGATGCAGTTTTCAAACAAATTGCATTTAAAAGTACTTTTTTCCCCCAATACGACGGTACAAAAATTGAAAATGCACAATGCTTAGCAGAAGTTGCAGTAGTAGAGATTATCCCGTACAATGATACATCTGTTTTGTTTTACGGCTGGCTTACATAAAGGAACGTTATTTTTTAGAGACGATACTTTAATTGCTGGCCGAAAAAAATAGCATACTGGGGGCTAGAAAAGAAAGAAAAGACCCATCACAGAAATAAAATGAAGATATTTTAATTCTATGTTAAGAAGCAAAGTAAAATTCGAGAGACAAAGGACTACATTTTTATTTAATGGAGCTGCTTAGAGTCCTGCTATTGGTTAACGCGGTTTTATCGCGTTAACATGACATAAATCTATCTCCCTTTCAATAGATTTTAAAGCCTATCCCGACCTTCGTTTTAGGCCCGGTTGACTATAAATGTTTCGGGTTCGGGTTGATCCAATTTTTCAAAAGAAAGTCTTGAATATTTTTCAAGTGAAAAACTATATACAGTCAACTCTGTGAAATCCGCTGATGTATAATCCGCAATCATCTATTATGCGCACTACACATTGGAATGTAAACAATGAAAATTGTCATTAACAGCTAAACACAAAGTTAAATTTGGTATTTTTTTTCAATTATCAATTTTCCAGTGAATAAATATTTAAATATAATTTGAATTTAAATATTTAAATTTTCTTGAGTAACAAATAACAAAATTTTATCCCGGAGCAAGATGTAATGAGTGTTCAAAGATTACAGAAAAAAAAAATATTGGCAACAAACCAAAACAAACTACCATTGGTTGTGTCAATGTTTAAAATAATGAATAGTCAGTAAAATGTGTATTGTATGAAATTTAAATTTTCTTTATTCTTAGTTATTAAATATATCATACCAATACTGCATTATGTTTTTCTTTTCCATTGTAATTTTTGTACAGTTGTACCTAATTTATAGTCAGACTTTAAAAAGTAATATGTAAACAAAGGGATGTTCTATAATCCACAAAAATGTATTATCCACAAAACGCTTGGTCCCTAAGTGTGTGGATTTCACAGAGTTCATTGTACTTGAGTACTATTCAGTGCATATTTGATTATTTTTCTACAAAAAAGAGATAAAATTGATATTAGAAGATATAGTTTTAGACTATTTTTCCATAATTTTATTAAAATATGGATTAATTTCCTTTCATTCGGGTTTAGGCCAGATTTGAATATTTCGGTTTCGGGTTGACAAAATTTTTTTGTCTGGTTCAGGTAGGGTTTCGGGTAGGGATGGGACGAATAGTGATTTGGCCGAATACCGAATAATCGGCCAAATTTTAGGCTGAATACCGAATATTTGGCGGCCGAATACCAACTTTTTTTAAAATAAAGAAAATAGCTTTTGATTATATATAATTTAAAAAATAGGAACTCATTTATCATTTCTACTCTTAAATGCACTTTTAAATTCATTTTTTAATTTGATAAATCAAATTAAATTAATTAATTCTTATTTTACTACAAAACAAATTAATTCTTATTTTACTACAGAAAATTACGAAATTGCATTACATCCTTTTATTCTAAGGTATATCAAATGGATTTTCAGTAAGTAAGGATGGTAAGTTATTTCCATTAAAATAAAAAGAATTTACTTCACTTTTACAATCAAATGATACTTTTATCCTTTCCTGCATTCAAAATCAATAATACTCTTACAATCTTCTCTCTCATCACTCATGAGGAGATACTTTCTGAAATAACCTTTAAATCAAAGTCTGTTCTGAAATCAGTTTCCAAGACTTAAATTAGAAATTACATTAAATCAAAAGGTATGGTTAAAGTAGAATACACAGTGGCGCACCCAGGGAGGGGGCCAGGGGGCCCTGACCCCCTAAAAGAAAAGGGAGAAAACACTAGAAAAAATATCTAAAATATTTACGAGACCAAAGTTAATTTTTTTTGTGGGTGTGTGTTTGTGTAAAAAGTTAATTGGCGCCCGATAAATACACAGGTCTCCCCAGCCAATTTCAAAGGTGCACAACCAGAGAAACGCGTTTGCTTGAGACCACATTTCTGTACATCATTGGTGACTCACATAACACAGCTAGCTACTCTTATACGTATTATGAAAAAAACTGCAATGTTTCCATGCAGTTAAAAAAACAGACTTCAACAGTCCCCCCCCCCCCCCATTATTGCATGCAGTTTTAGAAAACTTTTTTTTTAATTGCGAGAATGAAAACAGAAAGTTACCAAGAAAGCTATCACCACCAAAAAATGACATACTTTTCCTTTTGGTGATTAAAGCTGAATAATGTTTGTTTCAAGTTTCTTCCGGTCGAACAATTGAGATCCATTGTCTAGATTCAGAATGGTGCAGATGTAATACAGTCAACTTCGGTTTGGATCATTATAGTGCAAAACCCTCACTTGTTTCGTTTGCATCCTTATCCATTCCCTTTTCTTTTGCTTGGACTTGGAATACTATACAGATTTATATGCGAGTACACAAAAGTTACACAAAATTTTATTTTGTATTTTACATGGCTATTTTGCAGTGACTTTATTGACAATCATACATTAGACTTCAAAGTAATTTTTTAGCTGTTATAAGTAATATGCATGAAAACTCTTCAGTGACATTTGCAAATTAAATTTGTAAAATATTTATTTTATTTTTATTTATTTATTTTGTAGATTTTTTTCTTCACATCATGACTGAAAAACGCAAACAGAGTAGTTTATTGAAATTGAATTATTTCGAAATATAGAAAAAGGATGATTTAAATGCTAGTAGTAATGACGTTATTAACACTATACCGATTTGGATTAGGTTTCCCTAGTCGCAAATCAGTCAAAGCCTTTGAATAACCTAGAAGAATAGTATTTCCTTAGCTGATAGCAATTATCAAGACATCGTATTGTTTGAAAGAACAAACATTCAATACTGGCGATAGTTTAAATATTATGAAAAAGTTGTGGGAACCAGAAACAAATTTTAATTTTCCCGCAACCTGTGCTACAGCTGCAAATCACAAACAAAGTTTTCAATACACATGGTTTAAAAAATATACTTGGCTTGTGTATTCTCAAGTTGAAAATAGTGCACGTTGTAAATGTTGCGTATTTTTTGCACCTCCTATCATTGGAAAATCTAAATCAGAAGTAGCTGGGTAGCAAGGTTATAATAATTGGAAGAAAGCCATTGAGAAATTTAATAATCAACAAAAAACAAAAACAAAAAGAAATATATCATTTCAGGGCCATTGCAACTTACGAAAAGCTACAGAATATTCGAAATGGAAAATATATTTCAGTCGGTCAACAAATTGATGTGGGTCAGGCATCACAAGCTACAGTAAATCGGACACGATTAGAACCGATTATAAAAATTGCAATTTTTATGCGATTGAGCAGGAGGGAATCGCCAATGAAGACAACTTTCAAACTTTACTAAGAACAAGAGTCGATGCGGGGGATGAAAACCTCACTGACCATTTTAAGCATTCTGCCAAAAATGCTACCTTTATTAGCTGGAACATTCAAAACCAAAGTATAAACGCGTGTAATAATATCATCTTGAATCGTTTGGTAGAAAAAAATTAATTCGGCAAAATGTTTCTCATTTCTTGATGATGAAACTTGTGACATTTCTACTACTGAACACCTTTCCTTGTGTGTCTGGTATATAGCTGAAGAGAAGGACAACAAAATTTGTGAAGAATTCTTACAATTTATTCCTGTAGCAAGCACAGCAGGAAAAACTTGCCCGGCAAAATATTAGAAGGATTAAAGACATATGATATCGATTTGTCCTATTTACGTATGGGCAAGTTTATGATGGTTTCCCATCAATGAGCGGAAAGTTTAACGGATTTAAGTCTCACGTATAAATATATATCCGCAAGCTTTATATGTTCATTATATTTCACATAGTTTAAATTTAGCACTTGCAGTGTTGTATCTCAGACAGAAATAAAAAACTGCATTGGCATAATTGAAATGGCACACAATTTTTCAATATTCCTAATAGAAAAGACGTCCTCCTCAACAATATTGACAAACATACACCGGAAATTAACCCTCTCGCTGGGGAACCCGAGATTTTCTCGGGGATGCATTTTTCCGTCTAATTAAACCTCCTTGATCATTTTCACCAGTTATTTTTTAATTGTAAATTTTACCTTATTTAATTGGAGCATTTTCCCGATTAAATTAGACAAAAATTTTTGTTTTGAAAAACAGGTGACAAAAGAATAAAAATTCTTAAATACACAATTTTTGAAGCTATTTTGATAAAACAATTACACAGCGAGAGGGTTAATAACCAAAAACTACAAAAAGTTTGTCCAACTAAGTGGGTGGGACGCCATAAAGCCATTATGACCATGATAGAAAGCTTTGAAACAATTGCAAGTTGGGAAGACAGAAACTCGTCTTCTAAGGCAAAACTTTTGAAAAATTCGTTATGTGAATTTGGTTTCCTAATTTCTTTATTTAGCTTACAGAATATATTTGCATACACTTTACCATTGTCTAAATTATTTTTAAAATCTGCCAGTGACCTTTTAATTGCCTGAAATTTCGTTGACGGCTTTGTGGCTTACTCAAATACTATTTGTAAAGCCCCAGATATTTCTTTCAAGGATATTTATGATGAAGCTTGTATGAAAGCCAATAACTTTCATATTGAAATTAAAATGCCAAAAACTGCATCAAAACAAACACAAAGGTCCAATGTTCCAGCCGATTCAATTGAAGAGCATTTCAGGAAAAATATTTTTATTCCATTCGTTGATCAAACGTTCACTCAACTTAATGAACGTTTCACTCGGCACCGCAACATTTTGAATTTTTTTTCTACATAATGGAAAAATCCTCCAACAGCAAGTGAAATGAAAGATTTTCGTCAATTGTGTGAATTTTATTTGCATGATTTGCTTTCTACAAAGTCAGAAATTTTGAATGCCGAATTTGAGTTCAGCTACAGAAAATATGAAAAATAGCTTTCAATAACTCAATGCAAGAATGCCATTGAAGCAGTTTCGAAATGCAACAAAATGTTGTACCCCTACATCTACAAATAACTAAAGATATTTGCAATGCTTCCCGTTACAACTTGCCTCAGCGAAAGGTAATGTTTGACATTACACATTTTAAAAACTTACTTTAGATCCACAATAACAGAATCAAGATTAAATGGACTGGCTTTGTTACATATACACAGAGAGATTAATGTAATTGCGACTGAAGTAATTCAAAGCTTCGTAAAAAAAAAAAAAAAATGTGTAGCAATATTTTTAATTGAATTTTATTGAATTTTTTAAGTAATTTTTCATTAACTCGGACCCATAGTCAGCTAAGCCACTGGGGCAATAGGGGCATCTATCCTTTCCACGACTATAGACAATGCCTCGACAAGAATTTACTGTCATGCTCCACAAAAGATTAAATTCTCTATTAGCTTATTAATTCCCATACAATTCTGAGTGACGAGTTAAATTTTGAACTACCCCCAAAAATTTGCATATAGTAATTCATCTCGTCAATGCTATTTTGGATATTTTTCTGAAACTACAATATGTCTGACAATTAGATAGATGTAAATAGTAAATTCTATAAATGTTTATTTATGAGCTCTTTAAATGTTTAACTTCTGCACATTCAACAATTAGTAATTCTTTAAATTATTAATTATATTAAATTTTAAGAATAATAATTTTTATATTCATTAAAATAAATAACCAATTAATTGATACTGAATTAATTACGGTAATTTTATGATTAATTAGTGTCTCTTTGTAATTTCTTACTGTAATTAAAACTAGAGAAATTTTGCCCCCACTAAATTTATTTTGTTTCACCGCCAATGTTCGGCCCCCTCCAAGTTAAAATCCTCGGTGCGCCACTGAGAATACATATATTAACAAAATCTTTAACATTTGAACCAGCACATGCAATATTCAAAACACTAAAAGCATAAGCAGAAACTGATAACAACATGAATGAAGGAAGATGTAAATAAAAAAATATATACATAATAATGTTACATATTAAAGCCAGTAATCATGCAAATAATTACTTAAAAGTGAAAAATATAGAATTAAAAAATTATTTTATTCAATATTTAGAATTTATATTTAAATATTTATAAAACAATCTTCATAAAGCAAGTTGCGCTATCTGGTGAGTATCTAGTTTGACACCACTTCTGTTTTCAGATGTACTGTTGTAAATACTTGGAATAGTGATATTTGATATTCCATCTTGAAAATGACACCTAGTGAATGAATTTTTACATTTCTTATTTTATAGAAAATAGAAAGTATGTTAGCATGAATTTCATAAGAGCCTTTTTATTTCTGCATGGAATTTGCAGACATTAATGAATATTCAAGTGTTTTAGAATAAGGCAATGATTTTCTTTTTTTCTATAAAAGTTTTTAAATCTTGAGTTGTAATCTATCATTCTCTGATGAAGGCATTTCCCAGACAATTGAATCTCCAATTTGGACAGCATTTTCTAAAAGATCCCAAACTTTGAAATACAGAAAGTCTGTATATTTTTTAGTATCTGAATAATTGTGCATTTTGTGCAAGTAAGAATGAGAATGACTTCATGAATGCGCCAGAAAGTAGACAATTTGAATTAGAGAAAAAAAATTGCAAGAAACAAACAAATAAAAAAAATTATCCTGAATTAATTTGGCAAGATATTTTCCCCAATTTGGCGAGATTTTAGCAATATTCGTCGAGATATCTCTAAATATTCGGCCGAAGCATTCGGTCAATTTTCTTTATTTGACTCGATGGGACGAGCCAGGCCTGGTATGGTCCTGACTTAGACTTGGGCAGAGCTGTAAGCAATCAGAGAAGCCAAAGGCAGTTCTGTAAATTTTTTGTAGGGCTAATTCTGAATGCTTTTAACATTTTTCATAATGAAATACTGTACCTAATATGTATCTTAGTTTTTACGATGTTTGGTTTATTTCAGTCACTTTCTTAGTAATTTTCGTTACATTTACTACACTAAATATTACCAATAGGGTACATTTTTTAGAAACAACAAATTAAATGCATGTAACTTAATATATATATATATTTAAAAAATAGTAATTTTGTAAGTAACTGTAAAATATTACAGAATTAAAACTGTTTTTTAAACTTTTTGGCGATCTTGAGGGACCTCAAAATACTTTGTTTTTGAGCTGAAATTTTACAAGAGACCTTAAGTATCTCAAAAGAAACTTTTTAGAGGGTGAGAGTCCAAATATTTAAAAATTTATTTTTTTGGGACATCCTACTGTATACAAATACAGACTTCAGTTACTACCATTTTTGAACAGTAACATCACATTCTTTTCTCGGGTTCTATGAACCCTATTTTAACGGGAATTGGTTCATTGTATCTAATTTCCGTTTGGAAAGAGGTTTGTTTAAAACTGAATGTGCCACCTGGCAGTGGAACTAAAAGATTTTTCGGCATGTATGCAACACACTTTGTTATGCAGTTAGGGATTACAATCCTGGGATCCCATATCCTGCTTAATTTTTAATTCTGAAAATCACGGGATTTGTAAGAACAAATCCTGCGATTTTCGAGATTATTTGGGGTTTCTTTAATGGAACAATATCCAACTGAAATTAAAAAATATATTTATAAACTTTCGTATTTGCGGAAAAAAAATCAATTTTTATGAAATTTACATATATGATTGAAAAAGAATATATACCTCAAGTATTTTTACATACAGTCGGCTCTCGTTAATTCGAACTCGTCGGGACCACAAGAAATGTTCGAATTATGGAAAGTATGAGAGAAAACATGTTTAAAGGAATTAATGTTATAGTATTTTTTTTAAATTTCGGATGTTATCGTTAGAATGACTTAATATTAAATTAAAAGATATAAATACATAAAATAATATAAATAAAACATAAAAATTAATAATACACTATAGAACAACAGCATTTAAAATTACATTTTAATTGTACTATAATTTTCTTACCTGAAATTAGATGAACATTTAAGAAATTATTTACACTTATTTATCATCTCTATGAAAAAAATTATCAATTGTTGTTTGCTTAGTCCTATTCATTTTTGACCTTTTAGCCAGTTTTTCTATTTGTAACAAACAGTTAAGTTCTTTGTCTGATGACGGCTGCATCAGGATAAATGAACGCAAACACTCAATTGATTGTGCAATTGACTTTTCTGTGGGTAAGGAAAGCACTTGGGACATAGTAGCAGAATCACCAGAATCAGATTCCATCTCCTCATTGCATTTTTCGTGAATTGTTTCAACAATTTCTTCCACAGTTAAGGGTCCAGATACTTCTAAATTATTGTCAGCTGCTACATACTCTGCAAACGTAATATCGCATTGGAACTTTTCAGAAAAGTTTGGAAATTCTATTTCTTCAAAAGGTCCATCGTTTTCGTCATTTGCATTATAACCACTCTTTTTAGATGGATGGATAAATCCGGCATGTCGAAAGCATTTTTCTATTGTTTCAGGTTGTACGGCGTCCCACGCCGCATATAAATCGTTGATGGCCGTGAGTAATGTTATGTCGTAGCTTTCTTTAAGGTCAATCGAAAATTAAATTTGTTCTAGAACCCTTTTACGGTAATGAGTTTTTGAATTTTGAATTATTCCTTGGTCAATCGGTTGCAGTTGTGCTGTAGTATTAGGGGGTAAATATTCAATCTTTATAGAGCTCAGTGTTGGTAGTATACAATGACTCTGCACATTATCTAGCAGCAATAGAATTTTTCTGTTTTCACGAGAAAATTTTTTATCCAGTTCTTTTAACCAACTAATGCAGATCTCACGTGTCATCCAGGCTTTGGCATTTGCCACATAATCAACAGGCAGTGTTTTAACTCCTTTGAAGCAACGTGGATTACTTGATTTACCAATAACTAACAATTTTAACTTCTCACTTCCATCCATATTGGCACCTACCATCACAGTTATCCTGTCTTTTCTAAGTTTATCACTTGTGCACGTTTCACCTTTAAATGTTAAAGTCTTATTAGGAAGAAGTTTATAAAACAACCCTGTTTCATCGGCATTAAACACGTCTTTCATTGCATAAGTAGAAATAAGTTCGGGTAGCTTTTCGCAGAATTCATTGCAAGCAGCGAGGTCTACAGCACCACTTTCACCACACACAGTTTTGTGTACGATGTTATTTCGCTGCTTAAAACGTGTCAGCCATCCTTCGCTGCAATTGAAATTTTTAATACCCATGAGTAGTGCAAGTTATTTCGCTTTAGTTGCCAATATAGGTCCACTCAAAGGTACATTTCTTGCCAATGCATCTTTTGTCCATAACAGTAAAGCTTCCTCTAAATCCTCATGGGCTGCTGTTCTTACGTTTTCGTCCTTTAGCAAATCTTTCCTTTTCCCATGATTTCAGGATGAATTCTTTATTTTTCAAGTAAGTAGACAGTGTATTCTTTTTTATTCCATATTCTGCAGCAATTTCTGTCTTAGATTGGCCACATCCTACCTTTTTAATAATTTCCACTTTGGCTTCTAGAGTTAATGATTTATAACTTCCACGTGGAGCCGTATTTTAAAGAAACAAGATCTTTTACTTTCTCAAAAAACAATTTAGCAGTAAATAAAATCATTGACTGAAAAATTCGATCCCCAGAGTGAAAGTAGAATGTAGTGATAAAACAGGTTTCCCCTATCTTTAACAGATGTCCACTCAGTGAATTTCTTGGAATGTCACTGGGTCAAATGCTACAGAAGGGATTAGGAAAAGCACAATGGAAGAAAGGGCGAATGTGTCATTGATGGACAGACAGGGCGCACTAAGAAAGCGGATTTCAAATGCATGGAATTATTATACCAGTTCAGAACAATTCTGACAAAAATGAAAGAAAGAAAGTTATTTCAAGGATCTGAAGTCCGTGAGAAAGTAAGGAAAAATGAAAAAATGGAATTCTCGTTAGTTCGAATTAAACGAAGTCAAGAGAAAATGAGTTCGAATAAATAAAAAGTTTTAATGTTATTCTGCCATTGAAAATTTCGGGACTTCATGTTTAGTTCGAATTAAGCGAAGATTCGATTTATCCGATTTCGAATTAACGAAAGCCGACTGTATATTTCTAATTGATTAAATCTTTTTAAGTGGAAATCTTTTGAGTTGCAAACAGATGTAACCCGCAGAGCTATTAGTCAGAAAAAATAAATCGTTTGTTTATTTCGAATTCGCTGCATGTATAGAAAATATCTTTCACTTTGTAAGTCATTTTTAATTAGGCTTTACTGATAAGTGTTGCATTTGAGTATCATAGTCATTATGTACTAACTTCTTTGCTTTTCATGTGTTTATATTCACTTTGCTTTAAAGATGTCTAATGAAAAGGATTTTGTAGCTCATAGGAAAGATAAGGATAGATCTTCAGTATGGTACTACTATTTAACGTCTAAAGATGGAAAAAGTGCTAAATGTAAAAAATGTAGCGCAGTGCTTAAAACATTAGGTGGATCGACTAATGGCTTGCATACACATTTACCTACGAAACATGGTACTAAAGTTCTGAAAGAATTTAGTATAACCTCTCTTCCTTCCACAAGCCAAGATTGCACAGAAGATAAATTGCTTTCTAAAAAGCGGAAAATAGAGGATTATTTTAATAGTGATAAGGAATCAGTGGATTTAATTTTATCGCGAATGACAGCTAAAGATGGTTTTTCATTTAACGTTTTCATTACTTCGATCGATTTAAGAAATTTACTGATAGCTAAAGACTATAATGATTTGCCAAAATCTACAGTATCAGTTCAAAATCGTGTAGTGAACTATAGTTCCATAATAAAGGAGTTAATTACAAGAGAAATACAAACTTTTAAAAATTCAGGAAAAAAAATAGTTTGACTTTTGACGAATGGACATCTACTGCAAACAAGCGATTTATGAATATTAATGTCCATTCAAGAAATTTAAATTTGAACAAATTCTGGAATTTAGGTCTTATGTGCATACATGGATCTTTTACAGCAGAAAAGTGTATTGAAATGCTAACACAACATCTAAACTAATATGACATTTCACTAAAAAAAGATGTTGTTGCTATAGTAACTGATGGACCAAATGTAATGCTTAAAGTCGGGAAAGAAATTGAAGCCGATCATCAGCTTTGTTTGGCTCATGGCATTCACATAGCAATTTGTAATACTTTATATTATAATAAACGAAATACAGAGCCAGAAACTTCCTCCAGTAAAACAGTAGCTGAACCAAGCTGCAGAAGTGAAAATTTAGACTTAAAAGAAGATGATAATGACGAAGATATTGAATCTTTCGAAAGTTTAGAATCGGGGTTTGTGTTAATTTCTGAAGACGAACAGGACTTTGCATACTCTGATAAATGTGTCAATGAACTTGTTAAAAAAGTTCGGAAATAAGTAGTTTATTTTAAACGATCTCTAATAAGGAATAAAGTTCTTCAAAAGTATGTTAAATCTGAAAAAGAGAAAGAACTTTCCCTTCTATTAGATTGCAAGACTAGGTGGAACAGCCTAGTAACTATGCTTGAATGATTTTATTGTTTGAAAAACAGCATACAGAAAGCTTTAATCGATTTAAAGCCTCAGATCTGTATAGAAGATTCTGATTTTCTACTTATGAACGAAATTGTTGAAGTCCTCAAACTGATACATCTCACAGTAGAAGCACTCTGTCACAGGGATTCTAATTTGTTAACAGCAGATGCAGCCTTAAAAATTCTTTTAAATGAATTGTCAGAGAAAAAATCTAAATTTGCTTATAAAATGATAGACGTGCTAAAACCACGCATTAGAAAGCGACGACATATGGAATTATTGGGTGTCTTAAATTATTTGCATAATCCTAAACAAGATGACCTGAGTGCAGAAACTAGCAGTATATTTTCTATTCCGAACAAAACTGTTATTAAGAAGCAGGTAAAAACAATAATTGAAAGGCTAAACAGTCTTGACAATAAAAATTCTGAAGATACAGAAATAACGCACAGTGAGCCTACTGTGAAACGGCAATCAAATAACCGAACATATCAGGAAAAATTGCAAGAAGAAATAGAAAAAAGTAGAGCCTGAAACACCAAAGCAAATGGATTTATCAATAAAAATTAGAAATGAGATATCTCTTTTTGAAAGTGGAGGAGTCCACGGCCATCATTTAGAATTAGCTTATCAATATTTGCTGAGAATTCCTCCCGCAAGCATAGAAGCAGAACGAGCATTTTCGGCAGCAGGATTTATTGCAAACAAAATTAGAAGTCGACTTGGAGATGATATTTTAGATGCCTTCATATTTCTTAGATCATATTTTCAAGGAAAACCGATTAGTTAAGAAACAGTGAACTATTCAAACTAATCTTTTTTTTTCTTCTCTTGGTATGTAAAATTTTTTTTATATTATGCGACTTTTTCAAATTTTAATCATCACTAATTAGAAATTTAACATCTATGTAAATTTTTATTGTATGTGTGTATGTGTTAAGTTCTTTTATTTCAAGAAAAAAAAAAAGCTTCATGTTGGAGAAAATCTTGCGTTTGCGATATTCTAAAATTGTAATCTTTAATTACGTGATTATGAGAATAATTCAAAATTTAATTAGTGATATTAATTATTTTTTAATATTGTAAATATTAAGCCAATCAAAAAAATTTTAATAGGAAATAAAAGAAATTATTTAGAAGATTAAGCATAGACATTTCCTTTTCTTTTGTTACATTGTCAAGCATCAACAGCATATTTGTTTTAATTTTCAATTGTTGTAATTTATCCTATACTTTTTGATAATTAAAGTCATAAATTTTGAACTTTGTATATTTTCATATATAAGTTAGGCTGTATTTTTTCTTTAATTACCTTTTTTATAATATTATAATATTTAGCTATTGTAAAAATTGGTGATATTAGAAAAATTCTAGTTTTCGTAATCCTTATATGCAATGCAGTAGGCAGCCTGTGCCGGAGATTCATTTGAAGAGAGCTTTGTTTGGAACACACTATATGATGCCGAAGGTAGTGCAGTCCTGAAAACTATGTTTGTTTGGAAAGACTCTACGGCACATGCACAGCACACCCAGTATACGGTGCCGTAAACATAGGGGACCCCCTCAGCTAAAAGTTTGCTCAGAAAGAAGTTCATTCAGTGCACACAAACCAGCACATGTTGAACATGCTCGATATATGCTGCCATAGGCAACAGGGACCTAAACAAGAGATTCGTTCTTTTCAAGGTTTGTATGAATTCGAGGGGAACTGAACCAGAGGTCCATTTGATTCAAGGCCCCAGTGTAATTAGGGGTCAGCTAGTTATAAGATAAACAATTCAAATTGAACCATAGAAAAAATCAATATATCATTTAACTTAGCAAAATTATGGTTTGAGTTACAGGGTTATGAGTATATAAATAAACATCAAAATAATAATAAATAAAATAACATGAGTAATCTAAGAGAGAACATAAGAAACATGAATGATGGCATTTCAAATCCTTGCATTATAATTCTTCTTTGTGTTGAAAAGAATTCAATACAGTCAAAACATGTAAACAGTTTATATATAAAATATTTTGTACTTTTTTATTTAACACCTTAGCACTTAATAAAGTAAAAACTTTATCCTAATTTTCTTCCAAACGACATTTTTTATCTATCTGTTTGGATTGCTTGACTTTTTCCTTTCACTTTTAATATAAACATTCAGAATGAAATTCTTTTTACAAGCATTTTAAAGTTAATTTATGGAACCATTTTTTTCTTTTTTTAATAGCACTATTTTTACAAATATTCAAATCTTGAACAAATTCTATGCTATGCCATAACTCGTACACTAAAGATAAATTGTATTAAGATTTTTTTTTTTTTTTTTTGACATTTCGAGAATGTTTGGTGAAAGCAGCACGCAGACACTGCATTTTCAGGACACCCTCTTTTACATGGATGCCAAGGACAAAGTATGATTTTTTTTTTTTTTTTCTTTTATGAAAAAATTATGGAACACTTTCCAAACAAAACCTAATATATTCATACCTACCAACTTTCGGAAATGGCAAAATCTAAAATGAAACATAAAAAGTATCTCTCACATAAGAAACAAATTATATAGTCACATGACCCATGTAACCAATTTTTTTTTTAAGTAACACATAAATAACATTTTTATGCTGTTATTAAGTACATAACACTGGGGAACAATGATTTTGGTATTTAGGAAATAAACACCATTCCTATACGAAATTGACCCCCTGAATCCAAATCTGCCCTTGATTTTGACATATCAGGTCTAGATTTTAAGATATGTCGCATTTTTCTGTTATATATCAAGGTGTTAGTCAAAGTGCATGATGTTTATAAGCGTGTGTTGAAAAACTTAAAGCAGGGATTTTTGATTGGCCAATGATCTGTAAACTCATAAAGGACACAAAATTTGTGAAAATGATGCACGAGAACGAAGCATTAGCTTGGCGAAAATTTGCAGGAGTAGTTTTGGGAAACATAAAAGTGAAAACTACAAAGACCTTAGAAGTCTAAAAAATAACAACATTATAATCACCAAATTTTTTTTATTTTAAAAGCATACCAGTTTCATTGAAGTCAAAACTGACTTCAATTTATCATACGAATTGAATATTTCCAACTGAGCGAAAAAATGCCCAGGCTGGGAATCGAACCCAGATCCTTGGCTTACAAGGCCAATGCTTTTCCATTTAAGCTAACTGGGCCGACAACCAGCCAGCATATTTCGCTCAGATAACCTTATTGGTAGGAACATCTGGTCTGTCATGTAGACAGCTCAACAGAATAAACCGCAGGTAAAGGACCTCCATATAAACGATGGATACGTAGATGAACTATTATTTTAACACAGTCAAACTGACTGGTAAAGTTATCATACGAATTGAATATTTCCAACTGAGCGAAAAAATGCCCAGGCTGGGAATCGAACCCAGATCCTTGGCTTACAAGGCCAATGCTTTTCCATTTAAGATAACTGGGCCGACAACCAGCCAGCATATTTCGCTCAGATAACCTTATTGGTAGGAACATCTGGTCTGTCATGTAGACAGCTCAACAGAATAAACCGCAGGTAAAGGACCTCCATATAAACGATGGATACGTAGATGAACTATTATTTTAACACAGTCAAACTGACTGGTAAAGTTATCATACGAATTGAATATTTCCAACTGAGCGAAAAAATGCCCAGGCTGGGAATCGAACCCAGATCCTTGGCTTACAAGGCCAATGCTTTTCCATTTAAGCTAACTGGGCCGACAACCAGCCAGCATATTTCGCTCAGATAACCTTATTGGTAGGAACATCTGGTCTGTCATGTAGACAGCTCAACAGAATAAACCGCAGGTAAAGGACCTCCATATAAACGATGGATACGTAGATGAACTATTATTTTAACACAGTCAAACTGACTGGTAAAGTTATCATACGAATTGAATATTTCCAACTGAGCGAAAAAATGCCCAGGCTGGGAATCGAACCCAGATCCTTGGCTTACAAGGCCAATGCTTTTCCATTTAAGATAACTGGGCCGACAACCAGCCAGCATATTTCGCTCAGATAACCTTATTGGTAGGAACATCTGGTCTGTCATGTAGACAGCTCAACAGAATAAACCGCAGGTAAAGGACCTCCATATAAATGATGGATACGTAGATGAACTATTATTTTAACACAGTCAAACTGACTGGTAAAGTTATCATACGAATTGAATATTTCCAACTGAGCGAAAAAATGCCCAGGCTGGGAATCGAACCCAGATCCTTGGCTTACAAGGCCAATGCTTTTCCATTTAAGCTAACTGGGCCGACAACCAGCCAGCATATTTCGCTCAGTTGGAAATATTCAATTCCCAGCCTGGGCATTTTTTCGCTCAGTTGGAAATATTCAGTTCATATGATAACTTTACCAGTCAGTTTGACTGTGTTAAAATAATAGTTGACTTCAATTCGGTTAGAATAATCTCTAAATCTACATCTATACATGAACTTAACTTCCTTGAAGCATTTCATCTTCATAAAAATTTTAAAAATACTGTTAATTGTAAATTCACTTTTCCCCCATTATCAGACTGTTGGAAATATTACATAAAAACTTCTTTCTTTTCTTTTTTTTTTTTTTTTTTAAGCAATTTCTCACTATTTCGGTTCTATTTCCCATCTACTTTCCTATTGGCTGTTAACTGCAATCCTCTGTTTTCCTATTGGCCAATAAACCTTTAACTTAAATCCCCATCTCTCTTACATATGTGAGCAAATTTCCGCCATCCTTAGCACTGAGGAAAGTATGCTATATGCTACCGAAACCGGTATGCTTAAAATTTAAAATTTTTAGTGCTTTTAACATTGTTATTTTTTACACTTCTATTATATTGCACCAAGCTCCTTCTTGATAATTACAAAAACCTTGTTAATAACATGTTGCCAATATTTGAAAAAGAAACAGGCTTGTTTAATTTCCCTAAAACATACTAATATCAGCCCATGTACACTGTTGGAAATATGTTTTTACAATGTAATGGAGACAAATAGACATGAGTCAGGGGTCTGTGCAGACTTTTCTCACAGGTCCTGTTTTTGTGAAATTGTGAAGTTTTTCTTACTTTTGTGAAAATTCTAGTCACAATTTTGTGAATTTTAAATTATCGATGTCTTCATGTCCAATCCTTCATGTATAAAAAACTAAATAATATGCTCTTTGGTGAGTTCAACTGCTTACTTACAGGCCAGATTTTATTTTTAAATGACTAAATTTTTGATAAGTTCAATTTGAAAGTGAAAAAATTCTGTGAAAGGTCTATTTAAGAGACAAATAATTTTGTGAAGGGTCCTGTTTTGGGATAAAATGTTTTGTGAAGGGTCCTGTTTTGGGATAAATAATTTTGTGAAGGGTCCTGTTTTAAGATAAATTATTTTGTGAAGGGCCCTTTAAAGGACCTAAAATTTTCCTAAACATATCCCTGTGAGTATAGTAAAAAAACTAGACCTCATTGAGACAACAGAAGTTATTTTCAAATTTCTCAGACAAAATTATGTAAGAATTCATTAAAATATTCCAGACACCACACAAAAATAATTTTTTTTTTTTTGCCCTGTGTAACAGATTAATATAAAATAAAATCATAAGATGAAATGCAATATTCCACCTTAATTCAATCACAAATTACACATTATGAACTTTAAAACATTTTCTGTTTCCTTAAAAGATGACAGATAATAATACTACAGATGTTAATAAGTTTAAAATATACATTTTATTTAAATTTCTTAGTACTTTTTTCAGTCTGCAAAACCCGCAGCCATCGTCAGGGAATATTTTCATTTCCCTTCGCGACAAGAGTCTTTTACAGAATTTTAAATCTTTTACCACCAGTTTTTCAAAACAGAAATTTTTGCGTAACTGAATCAAGAAAATGCCCTGATTAAATAAGGCAAAATTTACAATAATACGTCATTTTGAATGAATACATATTAAAATGAATGAATCAGCAATTAAATATTTTTCCTCTACAAATGTTAAATTCAGAGTACTACTACTTCTACTTCCAGCTACCTAAGAATTATAGACTCTCCCATTTCAAACGAAGTGATGTATTTGAAATGAATAAAACGGCAATTAATGAAAATTTTCCCTGATGATAACTGTGAGTTTTGGAGACCGAAAGCACTTGGAAATTTAAATAAAATGTATATTTTAAACTTGTAACATTTATAGTCACCTTTTAAGTAAACAGAAAACATTTTAAAGTTCATATTGTCTAGTTTGAGGTTAATACAGTTCACATAATAGATTAATATTGCTAAATAATATATTGATGACCATTAAATAAATATGAAAAACATAATACTCATTAAAAAGCTGATTTTAAAGATATACAAACGGCCTTCTTTAATTTTAATTTTGCTTTTTAAAGAATGTCTCATTAAAATAGTAACTTCATTTTACTTACAATTAAAATCAAAAGATTTCCCAGGATGATTTTTGACAATGAAACCTGAACTCATTCCTTTAGTACTACTAAGGCTAATGTCAAGCGAATGTCTTTTTGCATGCTTTTTTCCCTGCATATCATCCCTACACAATGCCGCTAGCATTGTGTAGGACTGATATGTAGGGAAAAAAGCATGAAAAAAACATTCGTCTGACATTAGCCTAAATATCCCCTTACCTTCAGCATTTGTTGTTATTAAAAGCAAAAAACAGTAATTCATACTTAAGTTAAAAAAAAAAAAAAAAAAAAAAAAAAGAGGCACTTAAAAAACTTTGCAAAGAAGGGTAAATATAAGTACCCTAGGTTTAAAGTGTAAAAAAATGGTTAAAGAGTAAATTTCTTGCCAATAACATAAAAGGTAGAAAGTATGATTTTTTTTTTAATCAACTATTAATGATTGTTCAATATAACATGAAAAAATAAATCATACTTTGATATGGGACTGGGCATTGTCATAGATACTGCATCTGAAGTATATCTAATATTGTTGTAGCTTCTTCACAAAATTGTACTTTACTTTTACTTCCTGCACTTCAATTTTTCAGACTATTTCAGTTCATTCACTTCAGCATCAACTTCTTTTTCACAGCAATGTTCAGACTGTTTATGATATCCAAAACCATGCATTAATTGCAGATGGAACCTAAAATGCATATCAAAATTTAGACAAAGTTTTAAATGTAACAATCTGAAAAAGCCCACAGAATAAATTATCAGTTGAATCTCATAAATAGCAACAATGAGAAATAAGAATAAGATAGAATTTTCTATTATTTGTTGAACTAATTTAATTTCTTTATATGAATATTGCAAAGCCCCCCCCCCCCTTCCACAACAGTTTGCATAGCTATTAGGGATGCAACGAATAATCGCTATTTGGCTTAAAAGCCGAATAATACAGTATTATTCGGCCGAATACTAAAACAAAATCATTGATATTTACAATAAATAATATCAATTGATATATTTTAAAAAACATACCTATAGGTTTATATTTATGTGTTACAAATTAAAGAAATTTAAATGTTTATTAAATTTATAATACAATTTCACTTCAAATATTAAACATAAATTTAATTATTCGAATTTTATATAATTTTTATTATAAAAATAATTTAATTATACTTAATTACTGTTATTTATTATTAATAAATTACTCAACTTACACATTCAATAGAATTTGCTTTCCACCAGTTTAGTGGATATTCATTTCTATCTAAGAGTGATTAATCAAGAAAACTGCTGCTCATCATTTGTAAGGACTGAAATTTGTTAGTACAGTACAGGACCCATTATCTGGGATTCCAAAATCCGGAAGGACCCGAAATCCGGAAAAAAAAAAAATTAGAAAATTTTCTAAATTTGTAAATTTTTACTAAAATTTTGCAATTTTTGAAATTTTTCAAAAATTTTGCAGATTCCTAATTTTTTTTTTTTTTTTTTTGTGTCTATTGTGTTGCAATGTGTAACCACTAAAATATGTTACATCAGTGATGGGGGAACACGGTTGCCCCCCCCCCCCCGAAATTAGAAAAAAATCTTTTGTCAAATTTTAGTTTAAAATTTATATTACGATTCGTTTTTAAAAAAATCGCCAGATATTTCACATCCTCCCTCTCTCACTTCGACAAAATATTATGGCTAGACAATTGTGTTACTTGAATCAGGGGTGATTCTGAGTAAAAAAAAAAAAATCTGAAATTCACAGCAAAATTTTTTAAAGTTCACAGAAGAGGGGGGGGGGAGGGTACTCCTCGGTACTAATTATGAGTTTTTTCTGAATCTTTTAACAAAATTCTTGTTTGTACATGATCTTTTGACGAAATTAAGGGGGTTTTTTCCGATCCTTTGAAGAAATTTTTTTCGCGAGATTTTGACGAATTTGCGTTTTTTTCCCGTGATCCATTGACTAATTCGAGTGTTTTTCGCGATTCTTTGAAGAAATTTTTTTTGCTATCTTTAGACGAAATTTGCTTTTTTCGCAAGATTTTGACGAAATTTTGATTTTTTTTTTTTTTTTTTTTTTTTTTGCGATCTTTTGAGAACATTTCCGGTTTTATTTGCGATCTTGTGACGAAATTTCCGGTTTTTTTCACGATCTTATGACGAAATTTACACATTTTTTTGCGATCTTTTGTCGAAATTGCGGGAGGTTTTCGATCCTTTGAAGAAATTTGTGTTTTTTCGACGAAATTTGCGTTTATCCCGCGATTTTTTGACGGAATTCGGGAGGACTTGAAATCCAGAAAATTCCAAAATCCGGAAAGCCTTCGGTCCCGAGGATTCTGGATAATAGGTCCTGTACTGTATATACAAAAAAAAAAAAAAAAAAAAATCAAATAAAGAACAATAAAATGTTATTTGGATTTTATTTAATAAGTAAACGTGTTATTAACATACTACACACATTACATACAGTTGAAATCTAAGCTGATGAGTGTATTCCGCAGGATTAAACGGTATCTCTTGAAGAAAAATAAATTTAACTGGTGAGCATGTGGCAGGAGTTGAAATATTGAAAATACAGTACAGGACCTGTTATCCGGAATCCTCGGGACCGAAGGCTTTCCGGATTTCGGGTCCTCCCGAATTCCAACAAAAAAATCGCAGGGGAAACACATATTGCGTCAAAATATAGTGGAAGAAAAAAACAAATTTCTTCAAAGGATCGAAAGCCCTCTGCAATTTCGTCAAAAGATTGCGAAAAAACACGCAAATTTCATCAAACAATCACGAAAAAACATGCAAATTTCGTCAAAATATCACAAAAAACGAAATTTTGTAAAAAGATCGCGAAAAACACACACATTTAGTCAAAGGGTCGAGGAAGAAAAACACAAATTTCATCAAAAAATAGCAAAAAAATTTTTTTTTCAAAGGATCGCAAAAACCTCTCTTAATTTCATCAAAAGATCGCGGAAAAACGCGAATTTCGTTAAAGGATCGCAGAAAAAATGCATAATTAGTGCCGAGAGGGTCCCCGCCCCCTCTTTTGTAAACTTTCAAAAAATTTGCTGTGAATTTCAGAATTTTTTTTACTCAGAATCACCCCTGATTCAAGTAACATAATTGTGTAGTCATAATATTTTGTCAAAGTGAGAGGGAGGGTGTGAAATATCTTATAAAAAAACAAATCATAATATAAATTAATTTTAAACTAGAATTTGACAGAAAAAAGATTTTTTTCTAATTTTGGGGGAGGGGGGGGGGGGCACGGTGTTCCCTCATCACTGATATAACGTATCTTAGTGGTTGCACATTGCAACACAATAGACAAAAAAAAAAAAAAAAAAAATTAGGATTCTGTAAAATTTTTGAAAATTTTCAGAAATTGCAAAATTTTTGTAAAAATTTACAAATTTAGAAAATTTTCAACTTTTATTTTTCCGGATAATGGGTCCTGTACTGTATCTAACTGTTGGAATTTTGATTTAGTTATTTTTTATATCAAGAAAGTAATAGTAATTTAAATTGATAATAGTGTTTATGAACATATACAAATAATCTAAAAATATTTTCTAAAAAATTAATGTAACAGATTCTGTGGTTTTAAAGTAATTTTCTTGAATTTTGACTGCTTCCCTATTCTTATCATGGATAGTTGGCTGGTATAAAACTCTGACTTATAGAAAAATATGAATATATACAACGATTATAGTTTATGTAGATGTCAAGAAAGTTTGAAACATTATAGTGGCCACTAACTTTAAAAAGTGGCCACTAATGAAACTGAACATTATAGTGGCCACTAATGAAACTGAGTCTACCGGCCACTGGCTACTAACTCAATTCCCCAGTTTTCACCTATAGCATCAAATGTTCATAGACTTAACATTACCAAGGGGAATTCGGAAACTGACTGACTAGCAGCCTTAAGCCCCAGTTATATCTAAATGGTTAAAAAATAGTAGAAACTTCATGCAAACTTTTCAAAATATCAAATTTTAGCATGAGCATTTCCAACACTCAATTTTACATCTTGTAAGCTTGTACATAGTGAAAATTTAATCCATGTGCATATATAACCATATAATTTTTCCAATAGTAATTCTATTTATTTCACCTTTTTTTTTTTTTTCATTTCATATTAATACACAAAATTTCAATTTCAAATACAGTAGACTCGCTCAAATCAGCACAGACTGGCACCAGAGGTTATGCGGATTTTAGAATTTTGCAGATTTCTGGTCATTACTTTGTTTACATTTTTTAAACAGTAATTTGAATGTAATAATGCAATCAAAATTATAATGAATGCTTGCAATATAGTAAAATATTAAAATAATTAAGTAAAATAATAAATTAAAATAATTTAAAAAATGATTAATTTATTAAAAGTAAAGGTCAAGTAAGTAATAATAATGTATAATTAAATATGCATAATAAAGATAAGATACATTTTCCTTGAATTATTCAATGAAACTTTCCCCATAAAGGTACCCTATTAATTCACATCAAAATCATAAAGTAAGGAAATTGTATTTCAGGTTTAGCCAGTCTTAATAACTAAAAACGCTTAATTAATACATGAATATATTTGATAAAAAGCTTACAATTACCAGTGATATCCTTAATATCTTGATTTTTTTCAGAAAAAAATTTATACTCCCTTCAGGAAAAATTACAAGTTCAGTCATATTATTGAGAATTACATTATTAAAATACATACAGAATGATATAAAACTAAAAATTTCTGTAATTTTGCTCCTACATCTGAACTGAAAGTTTCATTATTTACATCTGAGATGATGTGTGGATTTTAGGGTTGCGGATTTGAGGGAGTCTACTGTATTCTCCTTTGTTAATACTTTCCCATTTTGACTAGGTACTTCTTTCATCTTGTAACACATTAATTAAAATTAACCGTCAGTGTCCACACAATTTATTGAAACTGATAATCATTTGATTGCAGTCCCAGAAGCAGAATTTTCTGCATCAGTCTGCAGCAAACTAAAATTTATCTGCGGCTTAACAATACTAGACTAAACTTATACTATCATAAAAAGTAACAGAAACCCATAAAATAAGCAAAATTTGCATTTATAAAGGAAAATATAGCAAGGTTACAACAAGTACCATCAATCTAAAAGACTTGAAGTAAATTTCAGTTATTTTTTAAGCCCAGCATTTCTTTTTAAGCTGATGGTTTAATCTGCAAGCTTTAAAATAATCTGCAGCGCCCGCTTCCGTGCTGCACTGTTTCTGCTACAGGGATTGCAGTTTTGACAGTTTGGAACAGGATTGCCTTTTTTTAATTTCTGAAATTCCACTAATTTGTTCTTTTTTAATACAGCATTTATTAATTATTGCTTCATTATCTTCATTTTAATTCTTCAATTTTGTTTCCTTCAACCTATAAACATAGAAATGTTATTAAAAACTTAATGTTTTTATACTTCATGAAGTAATTAGAATTTTTTAAATTGATCTATATATCACTTTTGTCTCCAGTTACTTTTCTTTTGTTACCAAGATAAGAAATTTTATAATTGTTTTAATTGACACTAAAAAGCATTCTTTTTTTTTACAACCAATTAAAATTAGTTAGCTAAGTGTTTAAAAACTGTTGAAGTAAGTGAAATTTCACTGGCATGAATAAACTAACTGAATTATTCAACAGAATTTAACATTAACAAAATGTTCATCATAAAATGCCTTTCTGTTACCCTCCTGAAAAAAAAAAAAATCACTTAAATTTAATAATAGTAAATGGATTATGCATACTTACAGTAGAGAAATTCACTATCAATGCCAAGCAGCGATTTGTCAAAATACACATATTTTAGAATAATCAGGACTTTAGTGGAGGGTATAGAGCATATACCTTCTGGGATTTTTAAGAAACACTGCCCAGTAGCAGAAAATTTTCCAAGTGTCTGCGACAGATATTTCAGGGACAAGAAATAATCTGCAGGCAAAATATTTTTACAATTGAAGCATTAATTAATCAAACAATCACTTACCTGTAGCGTTTTTATGCATTTTATAAATTTTTATTAATAATAATCTAAAGTTTTTGTATTAAGTAATAAAAAACTAAACATAATATAAAGGTTTGAAGAAAAAGAATCTGCAAAAGAGAAAAGAAAGTCTGTGACTCCCGTCTCGAACTTTCTGCTACCGAGAAACACTGTATACCCTCTGCTTTTCAAATAAAGCTATGGGTATGTTTATGTATTGGGCATCCTAAAATGGACTGACTGATTTTAAAATTCAATAACTTGGAAATGGTGACAGTTATTAAAAAAGTGTCTTGCAGGAGGGTCATGTAAGATGTCAGGAGTTTTTTTATTGCGATTCTCAATTTTAGTTTAAAATAGCAGCGATAGATGGCACTGCAAGCAATAGTTGCTAAATTGAGGCCCATGCCAATTTCTGGCCTTTCTCTTCTCGGTATGATCCATGTCAATTCAGGCAGCCAAAGAAAAAATCTTACCTTCATAGTCTCAGAAGTTTTTGAATTGAACATATGTTAAAATTCAATAAAAAATAAGATACTTGTATATTTTGGTTTTGCCCTAAAAAATTTCTGGCCCGAGATACAGGCCGCCAAAGATGGCATCCCGGGCACCATTTCCAATTCGCCATTTTCGATAAAAATTTTAAAGTGCTCTATCTCTAGAACGGTGCAAGATATTTTGTTGCGGTTTTTTTTATTTTAAAGATAATATTCTTCTGTTTAAAATGATATACCCAATTTTGAAAAATGTATTCAACTTTTCTTGTGGCAACCTTTTGAAAAAAAAAATTTTTTTTCAAAAAAAATTTTTTTTTCGAAAATGCCAATCCTAAAAATTTTGAATTTTTTGCTGTTGATCAATACCATTGAGAACTATCTTCACTGTAAAGGAGAACTTCCACTTTTGAGTTTAACAAATTTTAGAAACATTTAAAAAATTCAGAGAATTTTACAGGAACTGTATATATACAGATCCTGTAAAAGTCACTGAATTTTTGCTTATTTGTATCATATTTCTAAGGATAAGCCTACTATATATCCTAAACAAGTTAGAAATTGCAATATCAAATGTGGCAAATGAGGTGCGTGCATAGTATTAACTAGTTTTATAAATATTCAGATCTTGGAGCAATAAGTGTTATATTCTTGGGCAAAAAGGCATGAATACAAAATTTACTATAATTCCATATATTAAATTCAGTAATACGGAAGTAATATGAATCCATCTTAAAAGGACTTAATCGCCATGGCAACGTAGAATCATTGCCTATCATGGTATATCATTGAATCAATTATGTATTATAGGATTTTTAAATAGAATGAAGAAAACTTTTATTAATGTCTTTTATGTTTTAATTTGATTTTCATAGCATTTGAAGTGATACATACTTTATTGCAGCAGGTTTACAAAACATTACTTCCTGTGTCATAGAAAGTGCATAGTAGTTACAGGGACACACAAAGGATTTCGAATACTTTACCTTATTGGAAATACTGTACATTAGCGATGATTGCTAGAGGTGCATTTTTAGGTGCGATATGAGTTAAGTTTAATTAAATATTTCCATATTACGTTGTGTGTATAAAGGCTGTAGATCATATACAGGGCTACACAAAAGAAATCGTAAGGGTATTGCTGGAAGTGCATTTTTAGTTGTGTTTGAGTTTTTAAGTTTAATTAAATTTTTCCATATTACGTTGTGTGCATAATTGCTGTAGATCATATACAGGGCTACACAAAAGAAATTTTAAGGGTGTACTGAGTATGAATGAAAGTAGCTTAAAGGTGATTTTTAAATGAGTTATGCATTTTTACACTGAAGTACATTTAGTATACTAAGATATGTTTGAAGAATATAGATAAAATGATATACAGGTCCACGCAAAGAATTAGATACATGGCCATCTATGGATGATAATCTCTGGAAGCGTGATTTCACTGGTTTTAAGGATGTTTTAATCTTAATTAAATATTAGCTAAATAGTGGCATGTATATAAAGATAGTAGGTAAAATACAGGGTTGTATGAAAGTATTCAAGTATGCTTCCGTTTATTGACATAAATTTCTAAAAGTCAAATTCCGACCTATTTATGTGTTTTTAACAATTTCCAACATAGTTGAAAGTCTTTATGGATTCGATTTGTCTGCCCATCTGTCTGAACTCTAACTTGTATTAATATAATTTGTATTGCTGTGTAATTGATATATGTTATTAAGATTGTTTTACTATGTTCGGTATTGAAAATAAAGTATGTATCACTTCAAATGCTATGAAAATCAAATTAAAACATAAAAGACATTAATAAAAGTTTTCTTCATTCTATTTAAAAATCCTTTAATACATAATTGATTCAATGATATACCATGATAGGTAATGATTCTAGGTTGTCATGGCGATTAAGTCCTTTTAAGATGAATTCATATTACTTCCGTATTACTGAATTTAATATGTAGAATCATAATAAATTTTGTATTCATGCCCTTTTTGCCCAAGAGTGTAACACTTATTGCACCAAGATCTCAATATTTATAAAACTAGTTAATACTATCCACGCACCTCATTTGCCACATTTGATATTGCAATTTCTAACTTGTTTAGGATATATAGTAGGCTTATCCTTACAAATATGATACAAATAAGCAAAAATTCAGTGACTTTTACTGGAACTGTTTATATACAGTTCCTGTAAAATTCTCTGAATTTTTTAAATGTTTCTAAAATTTGTTAAACTCAAAAGTGGAAGTTCTCCTTTACAGTGAAGATAGTTTCCAATGGTATTGATCAACAGCAAAAAAATCAAAATTTTTAGAATTGGCATTTTCGAAAAAAAAAATTTTTTTTTCAAAAGGTTGCCACAAGAAAAGTTGAATACATTTTTCAAAATTGGGTATATCATTTTAAACAGAAGAATATTATCTTTAAAATAAAATAAACCGCAACAAAATATCTTGCACCGTTCTAGAGATAGAGCACTTTAAAATTTTTATCGAAAATCGCGAATGAGAAAGGATGCCGGGGATGTCATCTTTGGCGGCCTGTATCGCGGGCCAGGAATTTTTTTGGGCAAAATGAAAATATACAAGTATCTTACTTTTTCTTAAATTTTAACATATGTTCAATTCAAAAACTTCTGAGACTATGAAGGTAACCCCCCTGCCTGAGTTGATATGGATTCAGCCTCTCTCAGTATTGATGTGAAATAAGAAAGTTAAATATATGGAGTGGTTCTCAGTTAAAAGTGTAATTTTGTTCTTAGGGGTCCATTCCATATATTTAACCTCCTTCTTCCACATCATTACTGAGAGAAGAAAGTGGACAAAAGTCAGGCCCTGATTTAGCGCCTATTGTTTGCAGCACATTTTATTGCCGCTATTTCGAAAAAAAAACTAGGAATCAGAATCACAGTAAAAAATCTCCTGACATCTTACCTAACCTTCCTGCAAGAATTTTTTAAATAGCTGCCACCATTTCTTCATTTTAATAGCTGCCGCCATTTCTTCATTTTAATAGCTACTGTATTTTAATATCAGTCTATATTTTTGACACCTGGTGTATATTCTCTGACTTTTTCACAATTACAAAACACAAAGAATAACAGAACATAGTATTTAAAAAAAAAAAAAAAAAAGAAAGAAAGAAAGAAAAAAAAAATGCTGGAATTCAGGTAAGAATTAAAGGCTAAAGATGAATACTCATAGTGATTATCATAAGTGAAAAATGTTTACTTTTTGGTTTTTTCTTTTCTCTCAATATATTTTCTGGTACTAATTTTATGTTATACGGATGCAAATCTCACCAATAAAAATTTTTTGGCCACAAATAGCAACTTTCATATTTCAAGTATGTAAATTAGAAAGAATTCTTTGATGTTGAAATAAAATAATTTGGCTTATATAATAATTTCTCTTAACTATTATTTTTCTTTTTGGTATTTTAAATGGAATTAGGGAAAGGCATGTATTTTTAATGAAATGATTGAAATCATGTATTTTTAATGAAACACTTTTAAATTAATTCATGTATTTTTAACGAAATGCTTTTAAATTAATTCATGTATTTTTAACGAAATGCTTTTAAATTAATTCATGTATTTGTAACGAAATGCTTTTAAATATGTACTTTAAACGAAATGCTTTTAAATTAATTCATGTATTTTAAATTAAATGAATGAAAGTTTTAGCTGAACTCCAGAACAACCGGCACTTGGCATCGTTCAATTTGGCGAGACGATAAATGGATTTTTGTTGTTACCAGTTCGTTTCGTAAATTCTTTTCATGCCTACAGTGGTCTAATCTTGAATGTGGATCGGTTTAATGGGATCGATTGATTTGTTGTGCATTGGATGGTTACGCCTACCTGAAAACTTTTATTGACAATTAGCTCAGCGGTGTTTTGACAGCTCAACTCTGCATGTTTTGTAATTTGCGTAGAAGGAAGACATTTTGTAATTGTAAAATTAAAATGACGGCAAGGCAAAAGTTTGTTATAGTTAACATTTGTTAATTTTTTTTGCTGTTTTTAGTTGTAAAATTTGAAAGTTAAAGTACCTGTGTAATTTAGTTTGAAATTGTGAGCATTTGTTCATTTTTTTTGCTGGAAAGTTAAATGAAGGTTACCGACGACAGGAAATTTACGAAATTTTGGCAATTCAACATTTTTTAGAGTTGGGTTTCAAGAAAGGAGATGTCTGTTAAGTTATGTTAAATTTTATGCATTTTTTGTTGTCATGTTTTATATTAGCCGTTTATTGTATATTTCTCATGTATGCTGGCGTTACGAGTTTTGTACATTTTGAGATTGCTACACAGAGAGAACTGCTGAATCCAGTGATTTTTTTTTTGGTTAATGAACGTGTAGCGTTCATACGACATTTAGTGATTGCCGCTTTAACGAGTTTCCTGCGTTTTTCAGATTGCTGCAGAACTAGGTTGCTGTATTCAGTGATATATATTATATTTTTATGAACGCGAAGCGTTCATACTTCTGTAAATTAGAAATGAATCGTTCAATGTTTACTCTGATATAGGTACGTACTTTAAAAGATTAAATGGCAGCATGATTTTTTCTGAAAGTTGTTGAGAAATGAAAATTTTAATCATTAAATCGTTACTCTGATTTGAAAAGGTAGTTTAAAAATTTCACATTTTTCAATAAACTTTTGTTGAGATCGTTTGTTTTATTTTGAATCTCATAAAAATCAGCTTTCCTGTGTTTTCTAATACGTCACAGCCTGGAAGCATTCAGGAAAGTGGACCAATCACGTTAGTTTTCAGTTTGCCGCATTTTAGGTTGGCGATGTGGGGGTGTTTGGTGCTTATCAGAAAAGTCGCCAAATGGGGTATGGGGTGTCTCGCCTGTTCTGGGATTGTGCCAAAGTTTTACATTTTAAATTAAATGTAATATGAACACAGTATTGGGAACAATATTTGGCTATTTATCACCTGTGCCGGCTAACATAAAAGTGTCTTCTTTCTTTTCTGTATGTATCAATATCAAATCTGTATCTTGATAATTTTTAAATAATGCATTTACTAATTGGATGAATTGTACAATTTTATTAAAATGTAGTTATGCAGCTAAAATATAATTAAAATAAATCACATGCAATGCATGAAACATAATATAAATGCGATTAAATCGATGCAAACGAAGATAATCACAATACGAATTTTAATAAGATCTTTAGCTTTGGAGTCTTACTTTTTAAAACAGATTATGGAAAATTAATTTAAAATCCAAAAATCAACATAAAAATAAGGTTATAAGCGATATTTACTTTTTACATGTGTACAATACCATAAATAAAGACGCGTCTTGGATTTGGTTAGTTGACTGGTTGCATTTATTGGAATTTCAGTTATCACAAATCGATTTTGATTAATAATCGACATTTTAGTTTCAATAATCGAATTTAGGTTTGATTTTATTAGCTATTTAAATATTAGTATGAGATGAGTTTACTTATTTATTTTTACAAAATTCAACTTGAAATTTTTATTCTTTGTTGAATTTTGTGCTTCTTCAAATGTAACAGCAAAAGTCATAACTTCATGCGTCACGCCACGGAGCAAGAGTTTTTCCTCCATGATGACGCTGATGACAATTCGATTGACAAAATTATTCGATTCCTCTGAGGTGATTGATCATAGACAGATTCGATAGTGAAAGAAATGTATTTTAATAACATATTTTATTATTATTACTTTAATAAGAAAATACTGTAACAAATTTTTCCGTAAATAGCATTACTCGTGTCAGCTCTGACATCCGCTTGAGCTTGGTCTTGTTGAGCGCCAGCAATGATTGTCTGCTCTTTATTTTCTGTGAATGCAAAATTTGAGTCCTTTAAATTATTCATTTTTAGTTTATTTCTTAAACTTAAGTTTATTATTTTAAAAAGTAATCACTGGAGCTTAGTGTGTTGAAACCCTTTTCTTTGTTTTAAGCGGTACTTTAATACCATAAATTTACTTACCTTGTAGGGTACCTTTGTCTTTATTTTAATTGCAATATATAGGGTAGATGTGCCAGTAATGGACACCCTTCCAGTAATGGACATCCCTTGATGTTTTTAGTTCATAAAAAAATAACTAATAAATATTTAGCTTTAATTATTTTTTTTATAATTCCCCCTTGTATGTTTTATAAAACTGGGTTATTGTTGACACTTTTAATCAAACCAATCAGGAAGCAGAAAATAATGTTTCAAAGTTTCGCTGTTTTACTGTGAAAATCTTAATGAAGAGGCTAAGAGTTTTAAGAGCTTAGAGTTTTGTTTAATCAATTTATATATTATTCATTTTTTTTTTTTTTTTTTTTTTTGCAAAATTTGAATGTTTTTGTTTGAGTAGCAATAGAAAACTTTGAATTTTATATACCAATGGCCATTTACAAAATTTCCTTTATTTTTAAGATTTTAAGAGGGGTGTCCATTACTGGGATGGTTAATTAGTCATTTTCCAGTAATGGACACCCCATGTAGACATTGCTAAAAATGCAATTTTAGTAATGTTTATAGTGCATAAAATACTTTGGCTTAACTGCAAACCTAAATAATCAAATTTAATTTTTAAATTATACTTACCAAAATGTAATAGCACCAAAACTTTATAAATAGCTGCTTTTAAGTTATTTTATGAAATTTCAATATTTTATTTATTATTATTATTATTTTTATGTAGTACATATACCTTGCATATTTTATAATCCGGCAATCAAACCAGCCAGGAAGCAAAAAATATTGTTTAAGAGCACAGTCAAAGAGGGGCTCATAGAGCTTAATCCCTCTCCGTTTAAATAAAAACAATTAAGTTACAGAAGCTATATTAAAAATCTATTTTCTGTCTTAAATGTTTTCTTATTTTTTTTTTTTTTTTAATGTAATACTATTAATTAAAGTTACAGGTAATATTCATGAAACTAGTAAATCTGCAGATCAGTGGCCTCAAACATCAGTACTACCAGTTTTATTTTGAAATTATTTTATTTAGTATTTAAAATATTCAACTCACAATATCATTTCTTTCATATTTGTAATATTAATTATTATAAATGATGTATCAAGTAGAGTCTGGAAGATTGTTAAAAATAGTGACACAAAACTAAACATTTAATTTAAAAATAGTGGCACAAAACTAAACATTAATATTCCAAAACTTTTTTTTAGTTACCTTTTAAATCCACCACTGTTACAATAATTTGATAGCTGTAATTGCCTGATATTTAGTATTTTAATCTATCCATCTAAAATAATTAAAACATCTATCTTCTTATAATTTCAATAATTGATGCAAACAATAAATGATTATCACAAATACTTTATTAATTACTGGTATCCTAGATGTTAAATTTATTTGAAAATAACTATTTTGTTTCATTAGTATGTACTCATTAAATTCTGGTTCTAAATAGTCATAAAAACAATTATATTTATTACTTTTTATGGGGTGTCCATTACTGGAACAGAGGGTGTCCATTACTGGGCTTTTGGGTGTTTTGATATATTTCTGTTATTTAAAATTAAATTTCTATTCATATTGGGAAATGAGGCTATAAGAATGGTTAAATATTGTTGATAGATTAATATAATATTGAAAAAACTGGAATATAATAATTTTAACTATTAATAAAAAAATAATTTTTAAAGAAATTCCTTAAGGGTGTCCATTACTGGCACATCTACCCTATATATATTGTTATAGTCACATTTATTTTTAAATCTTGTAATCGTAATGTATGGTGGTTCTTATTATGCATTTATTAGCTAGTAATAATCGATATAAACTTTTGGTTCTTAAGATATAAGCACCTGAGTAAGAGAAAATTTTGTTATTTGTTTCTACATAAAAATATCATTTCTAGTTTCTAAAAGTTCTAATAATAGCTGCTTGCATTTTTTTTTCTGTATTCTATTATATTTAATTTCGGTTGAATCCTTCTTGTTCTAGGATTGTGTCTTAATTTCTTCATTTTGAGGAAATAAATGTGTTATGATTTTTTGTTACATATTTCCACACACATTAAGTGCCAAATTGATTGATTTTTAGGATATTCAACATTACTTACCATATTGTTAGAAAGCTTTTATTGAGGTAAGAAGTACTCTTAAACTGTTTCGTCTCTTAACAAAACTCGAAAAAACAGTTTGATATAAAAAGAAACATAAATGGCAGTTCACATCAAACATCAGAGGTGAATTTAAACGGAGATGTATACATTTTTTATTTTTCTAAGTTCTGAAAATGCTGTTATTGAAAGACTCGAACATCCTCTCCATCTTGAAACTATCTGGAATTTAATAAAATTAGTACTAGTGTATATTATTTAGTCACAAAGTAAATTTGCACTATAATTTATAATGATGTTGAAGAAAACTGAAACTGCATGCAAATGCTGAAGGAATAAAACTATGATAAACTACTCTTTACAAGGCAAGAAAGTGCTGACTACAAAAGACTCTATGTCCCTATGACCAACAAATTATGCTCCATCCTTACACTCAATACTAATCAAAGCTTTCTAGATACAGTAGGCGCTCGATTTTACGAACCTCTTTTTACAAATTCTTCATTTTTACGAACTGATGTACTAGTTCCAACCAGCATCCCATAGAACTAATGTTACTCCCGTTTATGAACTTTCGATTTTACGAACACATTATATGAGTCCCCTCGAGTTCATAAAATCGAGCATCTACTGTATAATGAATGGTGGTGCATTAGAGTGACCAAAAAGAAGAAAAAAACAAGTGGCTAATTGTGATCGCACTGAGGGTTTTGTTTAATATCTCTTTTAAAACATTTTATCCTTAAATTAATAAATCAAAATTGTTAATTTATAATTATTAAATCCTTACATAAATGGCAGCATCATTACATTTAATTTTAAAATAATTAGAAAAAAATATTTTTAAATCAAATTAAAAATATTCAAGAAAAATTATTTTAATAAAATTTAAAAAATCCGAATATTTTTAAATTCAGCAATTTCAAAAATTTAGCACAGGTATAAATAAAATATATAATTTTTCAAAGGAAAAATTGTTTAAAACATATTTAAAATGCTCAAATAATTCAGAAAAATCCATATTAATACTTTCACTTTCCAAACACTCACTAGGTAGTGCCAAATAAAGATGTTAATACTTATTAAAATTCGAAATAAGAAAAGAAAAAAACCTTTCAATTTCTGAATAATGTTTAACTGTATGGCTTATAATGACAACTTAAAAAAAAATTTGTCCATAGAATTCTATTATTTCAAAAAATTGCCAGTAGATGACAGCAGCAAACAATTTTTTTTGTTGTTGTTTCAGATGACAATATCTTATTAAGCATTAAAAACGAGGAATTTTTTTATATTAAATATGGATTTGATTATAGCATCTGAAATTTTAAACATTAATTGTTAATAAATGTGCATTTTTTTAAATATAAGTGAATAATTCTCTGGAAAAAAGATATTTTAAAAATTACAAAAAAAAAAATAAAATAATCCTTTAAAATGACCAAAAAAAGGGAGTTTTCCTTTAATTAAGTCCATCTAAAAATGAAGCGTAATAACAATAAAAATCGAAATTTTAAAGTTCTGCCTGACTTGTCCGAAGCCACAACCTTCCGCTTGGAAGACTACAATGTTCTCGCCATTGTGCCAAATTGCGACGAAGTGCTTCATTTGGCGAGTAAGTGAAGAATCAGACTCGCCAAATTGCGAGTGTGTAATTTCTGCTCTCTTTTTTTGTGTGTTTGTGTCAATACAATCAAGATTCTTATCTGCATTACTGAACGATTGATGTCGCTTTTCATGCTTCGTCACACCATGCCATTTACATTACTCTATTTTTATAAATATACAGACTCAACATCTATTCAGTTTAGTAACAGCCAAAGACACAGAAAGGATTATGCGATAGGTATTTCTCTATTGTCAGTTAATCTCTATCTGTGCGCTGGAGTCGCACCAGTAAAAACACAAACAAAATTACTCGCATCAAAAGCCAAACAGAGTAAAGTTTTGCTGGAATGCGGCGTTGAAATTAGCCATTTACCATACTATTTATTAGTTGTATGCTAAGTATCATTTACCGGTCAATTTTTTCCATTGGTTAGAGTCCAAATCTCATAGCAATTTTTAGTGTATATTTTCACAGGTAAATCAAAGATAGCTGTTTTGAATTTTTATTTAGACTGCTAAAAGAATGTCGGAAAGCATTTACACATTTAGGAAACATTAAGAATGCACTTATTTTTAATAGTTTCTGTATCGGATATTCGAATTTCTATTTTATAAGCAATTACAAAAAATTGGGGTTTCAAATACAGGGAGTACAGGGTGATTCAAATTAATGTATCCCTGTTTGGGACGCTCTAGTGAGAGAATCAGTGGATGTAACGTCTTCATATTTGGAGGATATACATATCAGACCATGGGAAACTGATTAGTGCAAAAAAAATTTTTAGTTCAAACACAGGCCGCTAGGGTAAAATGAGGCACTGCGATCGGCTTAAGGTTAGGAAAATGTAGCGAAACAAACAAGCAAAGAATACAAGGTGTCGGTAATTAATATTTTTTAAAAAATTCCCACCACTAAATTTTTAGTATTCTTCGCCGAATAAGAATACTAACAAAATTAATCAGAGCATATGCTAATAAAATTTAAACGAATAATACTAATAAAATTTATTGGTGGGAATCGGCTTATTGGCACCTAGATGTTTACACTTTTGGTCATATTAGATTTTCCAAACCGATTGCAGCGCCTCATTTTCCCCTAGTGTTCTTTGTTTGAACTAAAAATTTTTTTTGCACCAATCAGTTTCCCATGGTCTGATGTGTATATCTTCTAAATATGAAGACGTTACATCCACTGCTTCTCTCGCTAAAGTGTCCCAAACAGGGATACTTTAATTTGAACCACCCTGTATATTAAAAAAAAAAAAAAAGGGATACAAATCTGGCTACTGTTTTTTATTTCTTATTCGCCAAATCGCTAATGTTGGTCAAAAGCCAGCGAAAACCCTGGAAGACTAACACTTTACCACTGTGCTATGGACACTCTCCAATATATGCTGCCATTAAAATTATGTTTTACAATCGAAAAAGAATGAATTCATTTAATTAAAATAATATAAGACTTTTTCAAAATTTTATGATTTGGGGTATGACAGGGAGTATTCAGCTCGATGTAAAAAAAAAAATAAAGTCTGTATGTAACTTAAATAGTTTCCGATTACGAATGCTGTGACAGACAGACAATGAAGCGAGCTTATAACTGTTTCATGGGATGAACGAAACCCTAACAATCATCAATTTCCTTAATATAGCAAGGGCGGGTCTGGAGAGTCCTCAAGGGGGGGGGGGGGGGGCGATTTTAGAAATTTGGAAACTCCAATCTGATGCGCGGGTCGGGACTAATTTTTTCACTGTGGGTTGTGTTACCTCTACTTTTTGCTGTGGGTCGGGTTTGGGTCCGGTTGACTTCTATTTTTTGCTGCTGGTTGGATTATACTTTTTTGCTGTGGGTCGCGTTTGGGTCTGGTTGATTTCTATTTTTTGCTGTGGGTCGGGTTAATTTCTACTTTTTTGCTATGGGCCGGGTTAATTTCTACTTTTTCGATGCAAGTCGGGTTTGGGCCCAGTTGACTTCTACTTTTCTGCTACAAGTCGGGTTGACTTTTACTTTTTAGCTGCGCCTAGCGCGTTGGGTTTGGGGCAGATTGATATACATTATATCCGGTTTGGGTCAGTTTCGGATTGGGTTTTCACTACTGTGACTTGCGAGAAGGGTTCGGGTTGACCCTTTTTTTTAAAAGAAAGTCTAAGTATTTTTGAAGATAAAAAATATATGCAGTAAAATCTCCATAACAGACACGTCTAAATAATTATTTAGGAATACTTTTTAATCTCCAGAATTATGTAAAAAAATACTAATTTGGTATAAGAGTGCTTGTCTCTTTATATCTAAGGTGAGTTGTAATTCAGTAAAGAATGCTTTGAAACTTATTAAAAAACACACCGGGTGTCCTTAAATGGATTTTAAAATTTAGTACTTTTCGAATGGTGGCAGCTATTTTTTAAAAAAATCTTCCACGAGGTTTATGTAAGATGTCATGAGATTTTTTATTGTGATTCTTGATTTTACTGTACAATAGCAGCAATAGATGGCGCTGTAAACAATGGTCGTTAAGCCTACCTCCTCCGGGAATGGATTTAGCGCCTCTTGCTTCCAGCATCATCTTCGTTGCTATTTTAAACTAAAATCAAGAATCTCAGTTAAAAAAATTATCAGAGGTAGAGTAAAAAAGAAAAAAAAATTCTGAAATTCAAAGAAAATTTTCTGAAAGGTTACAGCAGATGGGGGGGGATTCCCTTCTGGCACTAATTATTTTTGTTGCAGGTCGGATTAGCTGTTTTGGATTCAGATCAATTTCAGGCTGAGTGTAGATCCCTACAAGCTGGGTTTGGGTTAACTTTTTTTTTTTTTTTTTTCAAAAATTAGTTCAGTATATTATTTCAAGTTAAAAATTATACCTATAATAATAAACGTATGTAAGTGTGCTGTTTTCTAAAGAGACCACTGCATTTTTCCAACGACTCTTTGATGAAATTCGCTCGTCTTCGATCCTTTGATGAAATTTGCGTTTCTTCTGCAACCCTTTGTCGAAATTAGTGTAATTTTGCAGACCTTTGGTAAAATTCGCGTTTTTTTCGTGACACTTCTACAAAATTCGAGTTTTTTCAGCGATCCTTTGGCTAAATTCGCGTTTTTAAGGCGATTCTTTGATAAAATTCGTTTTTTTCCACGATTCTATGAAGGAATTTGTGTTTTCTCCACGATCCTTTGATGAAATTCGCGGAGTTTTTATTCGCGGCTATTTCACAAAATACGCGTTTTCTCCGCGATCCTTTAACGAAATTCGAGTTCTTTTCCGCTGCCTTTTGAAGAAATTCGCGTTTTCTGTGATCATTTGTAGAATTTTGCATGTTTTCCATGGCTCCCTGATCAAATTCGCGTTTTTTTCTGTGATCATTCGGCGAAATTGAAGTTATTTTCTGCGAAAGATTGACGAAATAGATTTTTTATGGAGGCCATTTATCAAAATTTGCGATTATTTGTATGTCCGAATTTTCGGATAGGAGAATTTTTTTAATTTTTGGAACCGAATGCCTTAAACCTGGAACTGCATATTATTATTATTATTATTTATTTTATTTTAATCAAAATAAGTTAAAAAATATTTTTTATTGCACATTTCAAATCTGCACACATTTTAGAGTAAAATATGTCCCAAAATCTTTGTGAAACAGGGTTTTTTTTAATAGAATTAGATCATAAAAAAAAAGATTTGCTGCGGAAATTGCAGGTTGCAAAAATTTTGCCACTTTTATGTTGGCCGTGGAAATCGAGGGTTGCGCAGCGAGAGGGTTAAATTTTCGGAAAATTTGGAACATAATCACCCCTGTTCCTGACATCTATAACCCTCCTGCAAGTATTTTTTTAATATCTGTCACCTTTTGCAATTTATTGAATTTTAAAATCAGTCAGTTCATTTTAGGACACCCGGTATATTCAGTAGTTATGGGATGATGGCTGAAATTAAGCATTTAAAAAAAAGTTAAGCTGGCTTCGATATGCCAGTTAGAGGTTTACCTGGGCTGAAGTTATCAGGCCCAAGCCCAGGTCCAACCCACATAAAAAAATAAAACTATTGCCCCCGCCCGGTATAAAAGCTAAAAAATCAACTCCAGTCCTGCCTGCATTTTGCAATTAAAATTATTCATAAAGTACACTTGCCTATGCTTATATTTTATTTTCAGATTATGTTCGAAATTCATGAATACAGAAAAACAACAATATTAATGACTATTTAGGCAATTATGTACGTAAACACTACGAATTGAAAAAATATGACTTAGACAATTACATTCAAATAAAAATCCAGTAAGATAATCAGTTTAGAATGAAAGAAACGATTGATAAAAGAAAATCATAATTTAAAAGCTCTACAAAGTAAAAAAGTAAATTTAAAAAAATGCATCTCTGTAACATATCAAATCAAATTAAATTTCTAAAGATTTCGCTAAACAAATGTACAAAACAAATATAATTTTTACGAATGACAAATAAGTAAGATTGCAGACCAACTTGGACTCAGGAGGAAGAATTTAGAGGAGTGCACGAGTCGTGTTCGGGCCAATAATGCTAATCATAAGGGCTGAAACGGACCAAATGTTTAGGTTTTATTCTGGGCAGAGTCCCGACCTGGAAATTTTGGCCAGTGCAGGCTTCTAAGAAAAATGGAGTCCAGGCCAGGTTCGATCTGGAGGAAAAAGAAGTCTGGCCCGACCCGAATCTGCAGAAAAAATTAAGATCCGGGCACGACCCGACTCTAAAAGAGAAAAGACCTGACCCAGGCCGAGTCTCATGGATTTAAACTGGCGCGAACCGGTTGGGTCGGACCAACTTGGGCTCGGGAGGAAGAATTTAGAGGAGTGCACGGGTCGTGGTCAGGCCAATAATGCTTATCATACGGGCTGACACGGACCGAATGTTTAGCTTTTATTCCGGGCCGAGCCCTGACCTGGAAATTTTGGCCAGTGCAGACCTCTAGGAAAAATGAAATCCAGGCCAGGCTCGATCTGGAGGAAAATTAAGATCAGGGCACGACCCGGTTCTAAAAGAGAAAAGACCTGACCCAGCCCGACCCTCATGGATTTAAACTGGCGCGACCCAGTCGGGTCGGACCAACTTGGGCTTGGGAGGAAGAATTTAGAGGAGTGCATGGGTCGTGGTCGGGCCAATAATGCTTATCATACTGGCTAACACGGACCGAATGTTTAGCTTTTATTCTGGACCTGTAATTTTTGACCATTGCAGACCTTTAGGAAAAATGAAGTCCAGGCCTGGCTCAATCTGGAGGGAAAAGAAGTCTGGTCCGACCCGAATCTGCGGAAAAAATTAAGACCAGGGCACGACCTGACTCTAAAAGAGAAAAGACCTAACCCAGTCTGAGTCTCGTGGATTTAAAGTGGCGCGACCCGGGTAGGGGTCGCGCCGGGCTCGAGCTCCACCCCAAGTCATTTTCCGTGAAGATGCATAATGTCGTTTTACAAACCCTTTATTAGCCCAAGGGGGGGGGGGGGGCGAAGGGGCGATCGCCCCCCCCCCCCCTTAGATCCGCCATTGTAATATAGTAGACTCCTTAAATCCGCACAGCTTGGGACCAGAGATTGTGTAAATTTTAGAATTTTGTGGATTTTGGTGCTTTGTTTACACTTTTTAAACAATAATTTGAATATAATAATGCAATCAAAATTATAAAGAATCCTTGCAACATAGTAAAATATTAAAATAATTAAGTAAAGTAATAAACTAAAAGGATAAGAAGTAAGATAATTTTAAAAATGATTAAATTATTAAAAGTAAAGGTCGAGTGATGAATTAGTAATGTATAATTAAATCTGCATAATAAACATGAGATACATTTTCCTTGAATTATTGGATGAAACTTGCCTCCTAATAGTACCCTATTAATTCACATCAAAATCATAAAATAAGGAAGTTTTATTTCTGGTTTAGCCATTCTTGATAACGAAAAAATCTTGATTAATACAAGAAAGATTGTGATTACCAAAGATACAGTAGACTCCCTCAAATCCGCATTGCTTGGGACCAGAGGCTGTGCAGATTTTAGAATTTTGCGGATTTCTGGTCATTGCTTTATTTACATTTTTTAAACAGTAATTTGAATGTAATAATGCAATCATAATTATAACGAATGCTTGAAATATAATAGAATGTTAAAATAATCAAGCAATAAACTAAAGTAATAAAAATTATGATGATTTTAAAAATTATTAAAAGTAAAAGTCAAATAAATAATAATTAATAATGTGTAATTAAATATGCATCTTAAAAATACATTTTTCTTGAATTTTTCAATGAAGCTTGCCTCTTAAAGGTACCCTACTAATTCAAATCAAAATCATAAAATAAGGAAGTTTTATTTTAGGTTTAGCCAGTCTTAATAACCAAAAAAGCTTGATTAATACAAGAGGATTGTGATTACCAGTCATATCAGCAATATCTTAATTTTTTTACAGAAATAATTTTTTACTTCATGAAAAAGTATGAGTTCAGTCATATTATTGAGAATTAAGGTTAAAATATATACAGAATGATACAAAACTGAAAAAGTCTGTAATTTGGCCCCTACACCTGAACTGAAAGTTTACTTGTTTACCTCTGTGATGATGTGCGGATTTCAGGCGTTTGTGGATTTTAGGGTTGCGGATTTGAGGGAGTCTCCTGTATCAGCAATATATATATTTTTTTTCTTTCCAGAAATAATTTTTATCTTTTTCATGAAAAACCATGAGTTCAGTCATATTATAGAGAATTAATTAGATATTAAAATACAAATGGAATGATATATAACTAAAAAATTTTGTAATTTTGCCCCTAAATCTGAACTGAAAGTTTCATTGTTAACATCTGCGATGATGCATGGATTTCAGGCGTTCGCGGATTTGAGGGTAAATGCCTGAACTGGTAAATGTGTAAAATCTTTCACATACCCATTGTTTTACACAAAAGGAATATTTGTTTATTTTTCAGAATTACTAAATGTGAACACCTTACATCAGTTGCCAGCATCATACCCGAATTTAATTTGTACAATATTGAATTGCTTTTCTGCACTAACTCACTAACTTCCTTTAACATTTTGCTGCAGATATGAGTCTTGATTTTGCATTAGATTCAGTTCAATTTTGCGTAATACCTGCTCATTACTTAAAATATTTGTTTTTCCCTATATGCAGACAAAAATGAAAGTTCCAGAAGATCAATAAGTTATGGAGTTATATTTATATCAAGGGTTTGTGTAGTCTTAGCACAGATTGAAGTGTGAAGTTAGTGAAAATGATGTCTTGTTAATGCAATAATAACACGTTTCAGTATAACAAATGAAAATCCTCATTTCTTTTCAATTTTATGTCATTTTTACCAGAAGATGTAGATCTTCGATTTGGAATTTAAAAGCATTCTGTACATAAAAAAAAATTAAAAGCTAATTAAAACTTTGTAGGTTGTATAAAATTGGATTGCCATTAATATATTTTTTTTATTTGAATGCAATGTTATCTGACGAATCTTCTGTGAATCTTCTATCCCTTATTCTTCTTATGCAGTTGGTGTTCATATGAATGGTGACAATCACAAGTGATTTTGCATTTCGACATTATAGAAAATTTTTCTTGGTTAGAAAACTTCTTGTAATTTTACACCAAACTCCCCATGTTGTTTTAAACATCATGACTAATTATGAAAAAATAGCAATCAGAACAGCGGTAGAATTGATAAAAAAATGTCACTGGCCCAAAGGACCAGTAAACATCAGAGTTTACTGGTCTGCAGACATTGTCACTGGCCTGCTACATAAAATTCTATTATGTACCTTTAACCCTTCAAGAGACCCCCCCCCCCCCCTCCTCTTCCTATTAGAATATAAACCAAACTTCCTTTCACTTACCCAAAATTTTCAGCATAATAAAATGTAAAATTATAATTTGCTAACAATTAAATAAACAGTACATGAACAAAATCTATAAAATTATTAATTATAATTACGTATTTTATTTCCGATTATTTATTTCAACTGACTAAGTTTTAATGCAATTTTTTATTATTTTTTTAAAATAAAATAAAACTCTGTAGTTTGTGTTTGGTTGCGGTTTTCTCAGGGATGGGAAAATTTATGTTTACCTGTCAGAGAGGGGAAAAAGCTACTGGTCCTGCGGACCACTAAATTTTTTAAATTAGTAGTCCGATTGAATTATTAGTGGTCTCGGACCAGCGGACCACCAAGGATTTCGAACGCTGCAGAATATAAAAAATAGGTTTCATTTAAGCATTTAACAGAATTTTTATTATTGGACCACATTTGCAATGTCTCAGGGGAATTATCAGAAGCATACTTTGTGATAAGTTTTTGTGTTTAACAGAATATTATCCTATCATGCTTCCTTTCCATTTCCATATACAAACACTTAATTATTAAAATTTAAGCTCAATAGTTTTTAAATCCATTATGAATGACAATATAATAGCAATATATTGGTGTTAAGTTTCTTTTAACCTATTAAAATTAAATTTCCTGAAGTCGAAAGAAGAATTGTTTAAAGAAGAATTTCAATTTTACCGACTTCCATAAGTAACGGAAAGTACCAGAAGTATCATACATATTTACATCTAAAAGTTTGGTAAGGTTTTATCGTTCATAAACCCATACATTTTTTTAATGTGGCTAAAAAGAAGGGGAATGCCTCAGGAATTATAAATAGGAATGCTAATAATGAATTCCTGCAAGACATAGAAGTATTTTCATGACAAATTGAAATCTATTGCAAGGTTTCAGTAAATTTTAAATTAAAAAAAATGATGGAAAAATTTCTACAAATTGTCACATTTTATAGCAAAATCATACTTGCATATTATGCAAAATGATAAAATTACAATTGTTAACTAAATACAATATGTAAAAATTATCGTACTTCAAAATTATACAAAATAACATTTAGCACATACACAGTAAAAATACTATTAAAAATATATCTACATTCAAAATAAATATAATTAGTTAAAAAATTAACTTTGTTGTATTAATATTGCAGCTCAAAGTGTGTTTTGATACCTGTTAAAAAATTTTTAATGGGCGATTTAAAATTTTAAAATTTAGTTCAAAATAAAAAAAATTATATACTTTATTTCACTTTGGTTTATTTTTTAAATGTAAATAACATTAAAGCTGTAATTATTGTTGAATTATAAATCAAAAATTGCTGTCCAAAATATGAAATTTCTAATTAATTAATTGCTAAAATTATCTGATTGGGTTAATTTATTATCAGAACTTTCCAGAAGACAGAATTTTAACCAATAATATCACTTTGGTTTGCAAGTGTATCGTACTTCAATTAGTACTACAATTACTAGTACTAGTATCAGTACTACAGTATCACTACTATCAGTAAATACTAGTATCAGTACTACAATTATCGTACTTCAAAATTATACAAAATAACATTTAGCACATACACAGTAAAAATACTATTAAAAATATATCTACATTCAAAATAAATATAATTAGTTAAAAAATTAACTTTGTTGTATTAATATTGCAGCTCAAAGTGTGTTTTGATACCTGTTAAAAAATTTTTAATGGGCGATTTAAAATTTTAAAATTTAGTTCAAAATAAAAAAAATTATATACTTTATTTCACTTTGGTTTATTTTTTAAATGTAAATAACATTAAAGCTGTAATTATTGTTGAATTATAAATCAAAAATTGCTGTCCAAAATATGAAATTTCTAATTAATTAATTGCTAAAATTATCTGATTGGGTTAATTTATTATCAGAACTTTCCAGAAGACAGAATTTTAACCAATAATATCACTTTGGTTTGCCAGAAGGGGTTTTTTCAACCAACCAGATAGATGTACTTACCAGAAAGCAGGGTTGCAAAAAAGCCGGCTAAAATTAAAAAAAGCCACGCCGGTGGCTTTTATTGGTTTTAACCGGCTTTTTTTGGCCAAAATTGGCCTTTTTTGGCCAAAATTGGCTTGTATACAGTGAAGCATTTTAACTATAGACTATACATTTTAAAGTGTTTTTAATTAGTTTTAATGACATTTTTAACTGATTTAGAATATAATAAGTAACCCAATTTCTCAATAATGAAGCCATAATACTGGGGAGGGGAGGGGGGGGGGAATTAGATGGAGCTGCTAGAATTTTTAAGTGAGAATTGGAAATATGTCAGCTAAATTTTAAAAGAGTCATACCAACTGCTTTATCTGGTTTACACTGTCCTTTTACCCCGACTCCCCTTTTTTATGCCATTTTTACTGCTTTATAAAATTAAAGAGGACAATGATTACTAAGTTACATGATTTATTACTTAAGGAATATTAAGAGCTATTAATACACATACAAGTCTTTATTTCTCATTAACATTTAAAATCATACATAATCACAATAAAAACAACATTTCTTACTATTAAAAACAATATAAGGAACAGCATATGCATGAATGTGCACACTTTTAAATAGCAACAAATTTTTCAAAATTTTATTTAGAGAACGTATTTTTGTTTCTATTGTTTAATTGCTCGATTTATTTTTATACACTCATGTACCAAACTCTCCTTAAACATTATACCCTTACTAATTAATTTCTTTTTTAATATTTATAAGATAATCCTTCGTTCTCTCCATACGGACTCTTAAGAATGTTTCCGTCTCGATGGGCCTCATTTTGTTATTGTTTAATGAAATGTAATCTTTAAAATGTGTAGCATATGTGAGACTACTATGTAATAGGAATTTTAAAACACCAGTTTAAAGTCTAATTTATATTCTTTTCAATAGTATATATATATATATATTTATTAGATATAATGCCTTTACTGTTGCCTTGTAGCAGTTATAAAGATTTATTTGACAAAATTTAATAGAAATTTGTAATTCTTTTAGTAGAAAATATTTATAAGTGTATAAAAAAATAATGAATCCATATTTAACACAAATTAACTGTAAACCAACCTTTAATAATTAAAGCCAGCTTTTTTTGGCCTGGCTAAAAGCCGGCAACCCTGCCAGAAAGAGATTTTCAACGAATCGGACTAAAATTACTTTTCAGAAGATTTTTTCAACCAACCAGATTAAGCAGAATTTTACAACTTGTTATGTTAAAAAAGTTGTCTGTTATAAAAGATTAAAGTTTCTCTTTTGATCTTATAACTATAAATGATGCTGCTTTGTTGTATTAAGTTAGATGTTTTCTTATGGGTAAACAAAAAATGTACAATATTAGTTTAAATATTAATAATCCAAATTGTGATTTAAATAATCCTCAAGCTATCCACCATCGCAATGAGTTATCCATAAAAAATAAAGAACTTCTTGCATTAAGATGCAATTTAGAGGATAGCGAAAACTCAACAATATGCTTTGCTCACAGAGAACACTTTCTGCATATGTAAGTTCAGCAAAAAAAAAATGTTTTCATTTATTTAATCTTCATCCTAACAAGACCAAGAAAAGTATCCTTACATGTGATGTGTGGATCAAGCTAAGAATTACAGGCATAAGCTACATAATGATGCCATATTATGGATCTACAGAAAACTTATTAATAAGTGGAAAAAGAATAAATACTGATGAAAATTTTTCTGTTTGTTCATCTTTTGATAGGAATATTAAAGAGACTTTGCATGTTCCATCTCTTAAAAATTATGTAGCATGTATGCATAAATGGAATTGGTATATAGGCTTAGTGTCAAAAGTCCACAAAAAAGAAGGCGATGCAACTGTTAAATTCATGCATCCACAATGGCCCATCACCTTCGTATTATTGGACAGAAAATGACAGTTGTATTGTGCCTTTCAGTCATATCTTTTGTGCATGTGACAATTGGTACATACTACAAATGGTAGAATATATAAAATTTGTGATGCATTTAGTGCTTTAATAAGCACCAAGTGGGCAAAACATAAAATTAGAAGGAAGTAAAATCGAAATATAAAGAGAACAAATTTTATTAATTATCTTTATTTTTAATTGTTATTGATGTAGATATGTTTTCAATAGCATTTTTACTGTGTATGTGCTAAATGTTATTTTGCATAATTTTAAAGTACGATAATATTTACTTAATATGTATATATTTTTTAATTATATTTTGTATTATATACAAGTATGATTTTGCTATAAAATGTGACTATTTGTAGAATTTTTCCCATTATTTCTTTTTTACTTATAATTTACTGAAACTTTGCAATAGATTTCAATTTGTTAGGAAAATACTTCTATGTCTTGCAGGAATTCATTATTAGCATTCCTATTTATTCCTGTGGGATTCTCCTTCTTTATAGCCATATTAAAAAATATGTATATGTTTATGTAAGATAAAGCCTTATCAAACTTTTAGATGTAAATATGTATGGTATTTTTGGTAAAAGAAATATAAACATTATCTTGTACTTCCCATTACTTATGGAAGGTCAGTAAAATTGAAATCCTTCTTTAAACAAAACACCTGCGAACTGCCCATTAAAATTTTCTTATCAGGCATCAAAACACGCTTTGAGCTGCCTATTTATGCAATTAGATGAAAATTGAAGGGGGAACAATGGGGGAAATCAGCCATTAAAGTTATGCCTTTTTTTTATTTAAAAAATGACAAAAAGTCATTTTCTGACAGCATTTTAATGGAATAAATTGCACAAAAATCTGTTTAGACGAAAGTTTACTTTATTCTGAATAGAACAAAAAAAATTTGAAAGTTCTAGCTTAAACCTGAAAGAAGTTATAGACCTTCATGTTGTCACATGTGCCATTCAAAATGGCAGCAAATCGGCCATCTTGGAAGACATTTAATGGCTCATATCTGACAAACCGTTTGATCAATTTCAATATGATTGACATTTTTGAAATCAGCATTAAAAATTCTACAAATACACCAAAGTTTATGAAAATTGAAGATGGTGGGTGTCATTTTTAGGAAATTCTGGGTGATTTGACATGGAATGACCCAGGGTCGAAACTAGCATTTTTTACACCCAGGGCAAACATGGATTTTGCCCCCCCCCCCCCCCGGCTCATCCAAAAAGTGTATTTACAAAGAGAATTTTACTAATTATCTAATAGCTGACTTATTTTAAAATTTAAAATATATAATAATAAAATATGTAACATACTGAACTACGTAATCTACAATGGCGGATCCAAGGGGAAGGTCATAGAGGTTATGACTCCCCTCTGAACACCAACAAAAATATTCTAAAGATAATTTTTAAAATGAAATATACAGTAGAGTCCCGATTATCCAAGTCCTGCTTAACCGAGTTATTTTCTTCTGATGGACTGATGGCTTCTATTATTATGAAACAGCCGTACAAATAAAATTATGACCATTTTTTTTTCCCATTCTGACCAGAAAATCAGAGTTCTAACTTTTTACGACTGCTCTTTCATCTTCACCTAATACTTCATTTATAATGGCTGTTTCATAATAATAGAAGCCATCAGTCCATCAGAAGAAAATGATCCATTCCAAAGGTATAATCCTTCATTTGGTGCCCCTTCGTTCTGACACCCGGGTACACATCCCCTCTGCCCTCCCTTAGTTTCGGCTCTGCATCTTTGTAAAATGTACTGTAATTGTGTAGCTCTGTTATTATGTTTGATTGCTGCCTCATAAACATTTTTTTTAATTTTGTGAAAAAAATGTTGTTCACACCTTTTTTTTTCTGTTTCAGGTATAAAGTAGTTTTTTCTAGATTGTATTTAGAAGAAATTAATATGATATTTTGAACAGAGGATACCTAAAGACTGTGAAATGTTTAATTTCATAAACACTAGAGAAAAGATCAGAATACAAGATCCTTTATGGTAAAACTTATTTCACTTACATAAATTATCTGTAAATTAGTGTAGTAAAATACCTTATTATTCTTGGAAAAATTATAAATCTTCGTTTAGTGTTGACTCTAGAAAAAAAGGGCCGCCGGGCAGGAATTTTTCAAAATGGGAACACTATTCTAAAAAAGGGTACATTTTTTCAAAAAGGGAACACTATTCTAAAAAAGGGGCACATTTTTTTTCAAAAAGGCACACTTGTACCTTTTTCACTAAAAATATTTTGAACTGGTTTGTTTAGAATCCCTAGAATTTGCGATATTTTCCCGGGATCAATTTAATTGCCACGGGGCACATAGGAAGTGTTAAAAAGAGCAGCCGGGTACATCGGTAGGGTTTAAAAGAGCCGCCAGGCGCAAAAAAAAAAAAAGAAATAAAAAGGGCCCCCGGGTGCTGCACCCTGCTAAAGCGGCTTAGAGTCAACACTATGAATATATAATTTGTGAAACTGCTTCTATTTTAAATTTGCCAATTTTATGAAATATGACTTTTCTTTGTGGTAAAGATAGTGTTGGCAGGTATCCTGCATAAATCAGAGCTCCAAATGATGTGGACACCACTAATTTCTAACAATTTATTTTGCCATATTTAATCACAGACAATTCTGCTATTAGACAAGGTGAAGAAAATTAAAGTACTGGTGTCCAGAGCATTTGGAGCTTTGATTTACACGAGACAGCTGGCAACACTAGGTACAGATTAAAGCTGAAATCAATGGACTATTTCTAAATATGCCTTTACTTCCTTATACGGCCTACTGCATATAAAAAATATTTTGATTGTAAGCAAATAAATAAATTAATAAAACTATTTATTGGTACATAGATTAATCTTTGTGAAATGCAATGTTTATCCAGCAATAGCACTAACAAAAAAGAAAAATCTGTTAATTTTTTTTTTCTTAAAATAAAGTTTGTGTTCATTCTATGTTTACATAACTTTCTTTAAAACTGATGATTATCTAAAATGTTTAAAACTTATAAGCTTTTAATATAGTTATAATATGGCAGGGAGAAATAAATTCATTTTTAAATGCATCTATATAACAGAATACTTAATACATAAAAATACGAATTGCTTATAATATTCACATATATAGAAGATATATTTCTGAACTATGCAGTGAAGGTATTTGACTTTTAAAATGTTATTGTCTTAAATATGTATTTCCCTAGTTATACTTAAGCATCCATTTTAATGTGTCTTATTTATTTAAATATCTTTAATTATAATATGAAAATAATCCATTTATTTTAGGCTGTTTAATAAAGGATTTATATGAAATCATAATATAAGTAGGCACTATTTTATTTTTTTAAATTCGGAAACCTTTAACTTGTGAAGTCTTTCTTAAATATCTGGAAATAGATTTTTATAATAATCTCATTTAATCTGTGTGTCGATTTCATACCAAATGTAAGCTTTTATTTGTGCAATATTTATTTAAAGATTTCCTGATGTCAACTTCTAACGAAGAGCATCTATCTGATGCAGAAGACAAACCACATATTTCTGAGGCAAAAAACAACGATCTGAACAATAAATCTGACTTAAATCGTCCCATTAATACTGATCAGAAAGAGAAGTCTTTTATTTGCAACGTATGTAATAGAGGATTTGCCAAAAGATATCGTTTAACTCATCACCTTCATCTACATAACGATGTAAGGCCTTTTATTTGTGATATATGCACTAAAGGGTTTTCTCAGAAACATCACTTAAATGCTCATCTACTTACACATAGCAAGGAAAAACCCTTCACTTGTGAAGTATGCAGTAGAGGATTTTCTCGAAAATCTGATTTAAAAGAACATGTTCGTACCCATACCAAAGAAAAGCTATATCTTTGTGATATATGCAATAAAAGATTTTCTCAGAAATCTCATCTAAATGTGCATCTCCTTATACATAGTGAAGAAAAAGCTTTTGCTTGTGAGGTATGTAATAAAGGATTCTTTCGGAAATCTGACTTAAAAGGACACCTACGTAGCCATACCAAGGAGAAGCCATACATATGTGAAATGTGCAATGAAAGATTTTCCCATAAAACTACCTTAAGAAATCACCTGCGTATCCATACTCAGGAAAAACCCTTCACTTGTGAATTTTGCAATAAAAAATATGCTTGGAAATCTACATTAAATGAGCATATTTATAGTCATACCAAAGAGAAACCTTTTATTTGTGAAGTATGCAACAAAGAATTTTCTTATAAGTCATCCTTAAGAAATCACCTTCTAAGTCATAAAATGAAAAAGCCTTTTGTCTGTGATATCTGCAATAAAGGCTTTCAACGGAAATCAACTTTAAATAATCATCATCTACAGAAGCATAGTTAGATAATCCTTTGCATTCTTCATTCAGTTAATATGTTTCGATGTGCATTTAGTTTCTGACTCTTTCTATTTTTAAAACAAGGCTCGAAATGTACCAGAGCAAGCCAGAATGATATTCCGGTTTGTGAAATTATGACAAATATTGTTCCGGATCGTAAATTTTTAAAAATGTTTCATAGTAGACTACCTCAAATCCGCAACCCTAAAATTCACACACTATCGGAGATGTAAACAATGAAACTTTCAGTTCAGATGTAAGGAAAAAAAATTACGGGCTTTTTTATTTTTATAACTTTTTATAGACGTATTTTAATATGTAATTCTTATTAATATGACTGAATTCATGCTTTTTCATGAGGGAAGTATAAATTAATTTCGGAAAAAAATCAAGATATCAATGATAATCACAATCTGTGTACCAAATGTATTAATCAAGGTTTTTTAGTTATTAAGTCTGGCTAAATCTGAAATAAAATTTCCTTATTTTATGAGTTTGATGCGAGTTAACAGGATATCTTTATGAGACAAGTTTCATTGAATAATTCAAGATAAATGTGTCTCATCTTTATTATGCATGTTTAATTATACATTATTAATTATTTATTTGACCTTTACTTTTAATAATTTCATCCTTTTTAAAATTATCTTAATTTTTATTATTTTAGTTTATTACTTTATTTAATTATTTTACTGTATTGTAACCATTCATTATAATGTTGATTGCATTATTACATTAAAATTACTGTTTAAAAATATAAACAAAGCAATGACCAGAAATCCAAAAAATTCTAAAATCTGCACAACCTCTGGTCCCAGGCTGCGCGGATTTGAGGAGTCTACTTATTACATTTTTATATTTTTTTATACAGCTTATTGTGCTCCCTGTAACTTTTTATTCTTATTTAGAATCTTCAATGCATTTTTAAATTTTTTTTTTTTATGGTTAGATATAAATTTATCTGCACTTTCAAAAAAATTTTTTTAGTCTACAATAATTTTGAAATAGCATTATGGTTCATGGATTTTTCCGTTTCGAGCCCTGTTTAAAAATACCTACCATATTTACTCATGTATAATGTATACTTTTTATCCAAAATTTTAGGGCCGGAAATGTAAGGTATGCAGTATACACAGAATAACTATATGAAAATACACAAGATTTCTGTATTACTGAATACAGCACATAGATTGTGATAAAATTCTATGAATATTGAAAGTAATAAGTAAAATAAATGAAATAATTCCACGTTTACATGTCATAGTTTGTATATTATGTTTAAACATACAATATTGATTTCCAGTTACGATAAATATTTTAAAACAAAATATCCAATGAGAGAAAAATATTCATCAAGAATCCTGAATTTTATGGCATTTTTATAAGATTGTGAAATATAAATGAGTGTATGTATTCAAGAAAAAAAATTTAGTCTGGATATTTACAGAATTTTTTTCCTAACTTTCCAATTTTTTCTATTAAAATAGCATGGTACGTGTTATATGTGAGATATAATTATATTTTCTTCATTTTTTTTTTTCAGTAACAGGATGCATATTACAAACGGGTGTGCAGTATACATGTGTAAATACGGTAATTGTATTTCTATTTGATTTACTCTAAATTCAATGTCTCATAATAACTGAAATGTACTACATAACTATAATTCTCTAATTTTCTGTACATAAACTATATTTATATTTTTGCACTTGATATTGTTTATAATCTGTACATTAAAAAAAATAGGTTACATTAAAACTTTTTTTTTTTATTGCATTGAGTGAATGTATTATTTCAATATCGAACAAAATCTGTGTGATTCACAAAATCTGAGTTCTAATTGTAAAGCTTTCTTGTTATACTTTTATAGTTTTTGCATATAGTCCTTCTATGCCTTATCAAGGTTTACACTCATCAGGTGATTATGAAATTCAGGGGATAAATTTTGGTCATTAAAATCAGGAGAATCTCTGGGGATAATGCAAAAAATTCCCCAAACCTGGAAAACCTGTTAAAACGATTGGCTACTCTGGAAAATTGAGGGCAATCGCCGTTAATCGCGTGCTTTGTGGTGTCATAATGAAGTCAAACTAAGACACTCCTAATATCACAAGATGTAGAATTAGAAACTAGTCACTCTTTCTTATAGATTAAATATAACATATGCTATATTTAATCTGTGCTCCTTCTAACATCTGACGACTCTGTCAAGTCGCTAGACACACCTTCTAACCGGGGCTGTGGAGTCGGAGTCAGGCCTGTTTTTGAGCAAAAGAGTCAGAGTCGGATCTGTTAAAATTCCCGGAGTCGGAGTCATCCATTTTACAAGCAGGACTACGTTGTCAGAGACAGACCCATTTTTGAGCGAAATGGTCAGAGTGAGGTCTGTTAAAATTCCCGGAGCTGCCCATTTCCACCCTTCCCCCCCCCTCCCCCCCATACCTCCCCACCCCCGACTCCGCAGCCCTGCTTCTAACATTGTGAGGTTTGACAACAATTCAAGAGGAACTTAAGAAAAATAAAGGACCTTTTTTAATTGATATTGGCGCTTGTAGCCTTCATATTATTCATAATGCTTTTCAAAGAGGTAAGAAAATAACAAAGTAGAAATTAAATTCTTGCAGCAATCTATCAAGTTTTCGAGGACAGCCCTACAAGGCATGCAGACTTCATATCTGTTATACACAAATTAATGTTTTCCCTTTAAAGTTCTGTTCATATTGTTTATATAAGTGATGTATAAACTTTATTTTTGAGATTACATTGCTTTACTTTTGATTTGGGATGTCATGATACTGGTTTAAAAATTTTTATTAATTGTTGACATAGAAAAATTATGCATCCCAGAAAATACATCAGGGGATTTTTTTCTTGGAAAATGAATATGAACCCTGCTTATTAACACAGCCCTGAAAACTGAGTTCAGTTTTCAAGTAAGGAAATTTTTTCACAGTATTTTATCTATTATTAGCCCAAGAATATTGTTAAATCTGTTTACTAACATGGAATTGGCAATAATTCAACAATGTGTTTGTCTCAATGGAAACCTTTAATATGCGAGATTTAAAAAAAGAGAATAAATGGACAAGTGCCAATATCTCTTCATTGTTGTTTATTGCATTGTTTTATGCATGGACTTAAAAAATCCTCATTTTGAAAAGATGTGCATCTCTGCTGAAATTATATCCAACCACGGTATAAATACCCTACGATCTAAGGCACGTGCTGGGAAATGGCTACTTGCTAGAATATTACCGGAAGTAACATGAACAACAAACTTATGAATAATTAACGTCTGACAGCGAATCAGCTGTTTAGTGAAATGTCACCATCTGGTGCCGATACGGCAAACTGAATAATTCGATTACGACGTAATTGATATGTGTTCAACTGCTACATCCGTGAACTTTAAGAATTGAAACGTAAATAAACTTTTAAATTAATTTAATACTTTAAAGAAACCCATTGTAAAGTAAAACTTGGATAATAGGAATAAAGAAACATTTAAAGGTAAGTTAACTATTGTATTTAATAAAGAAATATTTTTAATAAAAGTAAAAGTTACATTTACTATTGTATGTAATGTATAAATAAAGCAAAACGATCTTTAACGAAAGATATTATAAAACGTAATTATGGAAATGAATGAGTATGAATAAAAAGTGAGTGTATTGAGTGTATGAGTGGGGTTTTTGAGCAATGAGACTTAATAAATGTGATAACTTGATGATAATTTGGACCATATTTTTAATATAATTATGAAAAGTAGTCTACAATTATATCTCCAAAACCAATTTTATCTTTTATATAGAAAAATGAACATATCGCCCTCCTGCAAGAAAAGTGACACATCTCGGCAAAATTAAATTTCAGAGGAGAGGCAAAAAAAAATTTGCATGCTTTTACTGTAACATGAAATTGTAACACTCGGTTCTGCATGCAGGAATAAAAAAGTACATAAAAGTGTAAAACCCCCAAGAATGGAGACGTAGGATGAGGTTTGGAAAGTTGGGTAATTTTACCTCCACACACAATCCATCCCTCTTCTGTAGTCACAAATGGACATATAGTGTAATAAAGTGATTTTCTGTATAACTACACTTATGAAACTTTTGGTATAGCAAGATGCACCTATGAATGACAGACCTTTTAGTGGAATAAAACGCAAAATGAATTTTTGCGAGATGCATCACTTTTCTTGCAGGTGAACGATATATTATAGTAAAACCTCTAAATACCGGGCATTTCAGGACCATGGAATGTGTTTGCAATTTAGAAGTAAAAGCAAACAAATATATAGTAACAACCCCAAACAAATATATAGTTTAGGGATGGCAAAAGTATTTACTAAATAAATGGTACGTATTTAGTACATACTGCTATCGCAAGTGTTTGTTATGCAGCTTTTACTATTTATAGTTTTTCATCTGAAAAAATATTTTAGACTCTTTTGAAAAGTTGGGTCAACCTTAATGTGACCTACAAGAGTTAAAATTCAACTCGAAACTGAAGCAATGAAAATCACCGGGAAAAAAGTAGAAGTCAACCCACCATGATCCACAACAGAAAAAATGACCCCTGACCTGACCCAATGCAGGTCTAACGTGAAATAACATTATACTGGAAATTGTCTTCTAACATTCTGTATGAATAAAGATAACCTTCTCTCTATTGAAACAAGGACAAACGTTAAATTTATTAAAATTATCTTTATTTTGACATTATATTTGGATTTTTTAGTAAATTTTAATTTTGTATACCAAACAGAAAGTCATTCAGTCAAGAAGTTTTGCAATTATACAGATGTATTGAACCCCTAATATTAAGTTAATTTTTAATAGTTGCAAAACAAATTAAAACCCAGGTAACTTTTTCAACATAGCTCAAAAACTAGGCAGAATGAGCTGAAATTTTTGGGATTTTACATATTTGAAACTTCTAGAAATCTATTTATGCATTAATTTTTTATGGCTTACATTATATATGTTTTTTTAAATATTAATTACAAATTTATATTTTATTTAATACTCAAAATATATATATAAATTTTAACAAATTGATTTCTAGAAGTTTCAAAATATGCCAATCAGAAATTTCAGATCATTCTACTTTTGTGATATGCTTAAATAACTCCCACATTTCAGTTTCTTTTGCAACTATTAAAGTTGAATTTAATGTTAGCAATTCAAAACTTATATCTGCATAATCGCCAAACTTCTAGACCGAATTGTCACAAATAAAAATAAAAATAGCTATTCGATTAGGAATTGTACTTTCTTTATTTTTTTAAATAACAAGGTGTTTAGCCACCTGGATAACATGGAAAAGTCAGGGAAATCTGAAATTTCTGAGAAAAAATCCAAGAAATTTTAAATTTCTCAAAAAAGTTCAGTTTCTCTTTTCTTATTATAAAACTAAAGATTTGAAATTACAGTGCCAGGTAAAACTTATTCATTTCAAAACTGTCGAGAAGCATCATTCGAAGTAATAAAATGCTTTCGAGAAAAAACTTATTTCGTTGTAATCATTGGTGATTCCTTTAAAATAATTACTCTTGATGGTCTTTTCATTTTTTATTGACAGCACAGCACGACAACATTTAGAACAATTAACATTTAGAATAAGATTATAAATACCAAGAATACGATAAATACGTATCTCGGCCAAGCTTAAATATATTCTGGATCTTCTAGAAAATATATTCTGACATTACTTCACTACATTACATCTCACGTATTAATATATAATTATAATACATTTATTCGGAGGAAATATTTTTTTCCCCCGATCGAGCATTTCAAAGTTGTTACTTATCAAAAGGAATTCTAGCATCAATCTGATAGTTTATTCTGCGCTCTTACGCAAACACACCTAGAGAGTCATGTGACAGCTGGGCTATTTTTAGATTTTTCCCCAAACAGGCAAATGCGTTTCGTAACACCAGGAATATTTGACTTTGCTCTTTATAAGTACTGTAAAGAGTATTTAAACTCCTCGTGCAATTCTTCTAGTCTACACCTTTTCAGTCCTTCCTTGTAACTCAGAAATTTTCAGTTCCAGCTTCACTCTCACTGAATCTTTGTACAGTTTTGTAAAATTACATAATGATTCAGTTTGCTTATTTATCTTTGCTTGGGAACATTTTTTAGTTAAATTAAACATTTATAATCCTTAAATTTGATTACTTGCAGAGCAGCTATATTACTTACAAGGAAAAAGGGTGTTTTATTTAATTATTATTAAAGTATGTCAAAGCATTTTGTGACTGATATCGATATTATAAAGAATTTCATCCTGAATGGACAAAATGGATGTACCTGGTGCTAAAAGTTTTGAAAAATGTTTAGCATATTAAAAAAGATTCTCATTAAGAAATATGGGAGCGTCAAGCAATTATTATACAACATTTAAAATTTTTTCTGTATGTAACGTCTCAAAATCTCGAATCAACAATATTGACTCCCTTCATTAGTGATAGTGATGTACACACATCTCATACTAGTGCACATATATCTCACAATGATAGCCGAGAGGTTCCTATGATTCAGTAACATCATGTAAAAATTATTTGCAGAAAACACATAAATCATAGTAAATTTAGAATTGCATTTTTCAAGAATTTCAGAAGAAAATTTCAATTTTTATTTTTCTTTAAATATTGTATGAAGATAAAATAAGATTTCATCGCTATAAGAGAATAATAATTTTACTTTCAAAGTAGGTAAAAATTTGTAAAACTTACAAAAGTATATATGTATAATGTTTCAGAGAGACTTGCATGGATCAGATTGTACATGACCCAAACCCAAAAATTTCATTTTAAGTCAATCTGAACTAAAGGAAAAAAAAAAAAATTCATTGCCCCACAATCCAACAACAAAAAATTTCTTAAACCCACATCAACCTGAACCTGACCCAAACTTGAAATACTTCAATCTGAAATGAAAGGAAGTTAATCCATATAATACCTACAATATAATATCTACAATACCAATTGTCATGCAACCAACCTTCTTTTTTATCCTCTAACGTAAGCGAAGTGAAGAGACCGTCTCCCAACGGTAAGTGAATCGAAGTGAAGAACGGAGATCGGCAGTTATGTTGGTGTTCGTCGTATGTGTAGGATGCGGGAAATCATCCGAGATAATATTGGTTTGGTTTTGAGGAGTGATATAAATAGTTTTGGTGGAGTATTGTTATTTATTAATGGTAGTCTATGTGTATATATTTTTAGGCCAGTGTAAATACTTGTAAATATAATTTTGTGTTTAATAAACTTTTAATAACCAAATTCTGATGCCATACTCGGTTGTCCTGACACCACAGCACGCTCATCTTCCGACAACCTGAGAACAAGTTAAATAAAAATGTGCATTTGATCTCAATGTGGGATTACTAAATAGAGGTGAGATGTTTATTGTTTATTTTGCTGTTAATTGTGTGATAATTCTGTCTTAAAAAATGTTTAAGAACGTAACCAAAGCAGATTTGCTTATTGTTCTACAAGAAATCGGCGAAGAAGCCGATCCAGGTTTCAAAGTTGCGGAATTGAAAGATTTACTATTAAACTCTAAAGAGTATGCAAACGATAAAGAATTTGTAACGGATTTTTTGGCGACCACAGTTACGGAGAGGAAAAATGTAGAAGAAACGAATAAATGGCGTTTGCAACATTAAGTGGTAAACGAGAATGTGTCCCGTAATGAAGGAGAAAGAGAAGGCACATCCATATCTTTAGATAAACTGATAAAAGCAGTTAAAGTTTTGGCTATTTCAGTGCCTAAGAAAAACGAAACATGGAATCTATTCTTTGATTCTTTAGAAAGAGCGTTTAAACATTAAAATGTTCCTAAGGAATATAAATCTGAAATCTTATTGAAATTAATAGGCGAGAGGGCAGGAAATGTTCTTGTATATATTAATGATGAAGATTTGAAAGATTATGTTAAAATTAAATCATTAGTTTTGAAAGAATATGAACCGTCCCCATTTTCTTGTTTACAAAATTTTAGAAACGCTAAAAGATTACCTGGTGAAACACATCAACAGTTTGCTTCGCGATTAAGATCCTGTTTTCTACATTATTGTAAAATTCGTAATTTTAAAGCTTTTGATTCACTTATTAACTTAATAATATCTGATAAAATTTTTGAAACATTGGATAGCGAGCTTTCAACTCATATTACAGTTAAACAGGGAAAAAGTTGGCTTTTGCCTGATCAGTTATCAAGAGATTGTGATGTTTATTTTACTGCAAAAGGCAGATCTTTTGATGAAATAAAATTTGAGAAACGACCTACTTATCGTGAAATAAATCACGAAAACGCTAAATATGTTCCGCCACAACTAAGGAAAAATCAAATTGCATCTGAGAACAAATATTTCTCAAAATCACGTGATTGTTATATTTGTAATTCATCTTTTCACCTAGCTAGATTTTGCCCAAACCGGAGAAATAAATATGATAAATCAAATAAACAAAATGATGAGCAGGGTCAGAAAAAGTCTAAATCGCAGGGAGATACAAATAAATCGTACTCGAAAGATAATGCAGTAGTCACTAATGTTAATTCCATGCATTTACAAATTAACGATCAATTAAATGAAATTAGTTTTTATCCTCTTAAAAAAAATCATTCTTTATATTGAAGGAAAGCAAATTGAAGCGATTGAAGATTCAGGTACACAGTTCAATATTTTAAATACCTCATTAATTCCCGATTTGAAAATGGAAACTAAAGGAAGTATTGTTTTAGAATCGGCTTTTAAGGAAAGAATACGTGCAGATTTGGCAACAATCCCTATAAATTATAAGTCGCCAAACAGCGGGATTTATGTATGCTTAAATACACTTTTTGCTTTGACTGACGATTTGAATGTTCCTTGTTTAATCCCCCCTGATGTACATAATTCTTTAATGGAACTGATACAAAACGAAAACTTGCGTAACAGTTCACCGCAGATCGAAGGTCAATCTACAAATAGCTCAGTCGTGGAGGGGAATCTGAATTCAGATGTTTGTTTTATTTCGATGGATAAATTACAAAATAATCAAAATGAACTGTCAGAGTATAATAAATTTTGTATCGCACAAAAAGAATGTTCAACTTTAAATAATTCTTTCAAGGACGCTCATTTAGGAAAGAATAATTTTTTGATGCGAGATGATTTATTGTTTCATAAAGAGACTATTTGTGGAGATAAAATTTATCAGCTTGTGTTGCCAGAGAGTTATAGAAATAAAGTATTGCGATTAGCTCATGATTCAATTTTTGGAAATCACTTAGGAATGTGGAAAACTAGGGAGAGAATTAAATTATCTTTTTATTGGCCAAATATTTCAAGAGATGTAGAAAATTATTGTAAGAACTGTCGATTAAAGAGTCCCGAGAAACAAACTGATAAAATTCCCATAACACCTGTTGTTCGTCCACCATATCCTTTTCATACTGTAAACATTGATATTATAGGTGAAATTGTGCCGCCGTCAGATAGGAAACATAAGTATAGTCTGACATTAATTGATCAAAATACTAAATGGCCGGAAGTTGTTCCACTCAAGAGTCTATCTGCGAAAGCACCATGTGATGCTTTGCTAGATATTTTTATACATACAGGAATTCCTGAAGTTATATGTTCAGACCAGGCCACTAATTTTAGATCTGAATTGACTAAAGAATTTGAGAACCGGTTAGGGACATCACCCCGCTTCTCAACTCCATCATATCCAGCCTCAAATGGTGCGATTGAAAAATTTAATAGGGTATTTAAGCAAATGTTACATCATGTAATTCGTACAGATCCTGTTAATTGGGATAAACATATTCTCTTTTTACTTTTTGCCTATCGTGAGGTACCAAATTGTACAACTGGCGTGTCACCGTTTAAGCTCATGTATGGCCGGGAAGTTAGAGGTCCCTTGGCAGTATTAAAGTCTTCATGGTCAGGTGAAATACCCTTACCACTGAATCTTAGCAGCTCAGCAATAGATTATTTGCAAGAATTAAAAATAAATTTGGAAAGAGCCGCCGATCTTGCATCGCTAACTGCATCAGAAAAGCAAGAAAATTATGCCCACTATTTCAATCGTCGAAGTAGAATGAAAGAATTTCAGAAAGGTGATTTAGTATATTTGCTCATACCAGATTCCACTAATAAATTGTATGCTAGATGGACAGGGCCCGGTGAAATAGTTGAAAGAATAAATCCCCATTCGTATAAAGTGAAATTACCCGATGGTAGTCTAAGACACGTTCATGCAAATAAAATAAGAAAATTTAATGTAAGAGCACAAACTGTTGGAGTTATTTTTTAGGATGATATTGAATTTGGTGAAATTCATCCCACACCAAATAAACCTAATACTTTGAATGAAACTAACATTGAAGTAGACCTTAGTCATCTGGAGGATAACAAACGATTAGAATTAAGTAAACTTCTAGAAAAACATGCACCATTATTTTCTGGTAAAATTCAAGTTGCAAATGTCAGAGCACATAAAATTCGTTTATTACCCGGTGCGGAAAGGAAGAAACCATATATTTATAAAATTCCGGAATCACTATAAAATGAAGTTGATAAACAAATAGAAGAGTTAGAGCATTTAGGACTTATAGAAAAAAGTGAGGCTGAAATAGCTTATCCTGTTGTATGTGTTGCTAAAAAGGATGGTAGCATGCATTTATGTATAGATTTTCGTCTATTGGATGCAGTGACAAAACATTTTGATTATCCTATGGAGAACGCAACTGAATTAATCAATGAAATTGGAAGTGTTAACATACCTGCTTAGATGTATTAAAAGGGTATTGGGAAATTCCTCTTAAAGAACAGAGTCGATCTCACTTTTTTAAAAACTCATCATGCTTCGTACCGATGGAAAGTTATGCCGTTCGAATTGTGCAACGCAGCTGCTACGTTTCAGAAATCAATCAACGATGCTCTTGGTGAACACCGTAAATATTGCAAAGCATATCTAGATGATATTGCTATTTTTTCATGTGACTGGGATACGCATCTTAAACATCTGGACGCTGTTCTGTCTAAATTAACTGAACTGAAGTTCACCGTAAATGTCAAAAAATGTTCTTTCGCAAAAACTCAAATTAAATACCTAGGTCATCTCATAGGAGGAGGTAGACATCAACCAGACCCAGAAAAGTTACGTGCCATTGAAACGATAGAATCACCTAAAACCAAAACATCTCTTAAAAGTGCACTGGGTTTATTTAATTATTATCGTGATTACATAAAAAATTACGCTGAAATCGCTAAGTCTTTAACCAACTTAACGAAAAAGAAAATTTCTGAGATCATTCCATGGTCTGATGTTGAAGAAAAAGCTTTTCAAACTTTGAAACGCTTGTTATGTGAAGCCCCTAAGCTTTATACACCAGATCCTAAAAAGCCTTATACTATTCAGTGTGATGCCAGTTCTTATGGAGTAGGTGCTTGTCTGTCGCAGAGAGATGATAAAAAAAATTTTCACCCTATTAGTTTTGCTAGCCAAAAGTTCACTAAGGCGCAACAAAATTGGTCAACCATCAAGCGTGAAGCGTATGCTGTGGTATGGTCAATAAAGAAATTTGAAGTCTATGTGTTTGGTGCTGAAATTGAGTTAATCACGGACCATAATCCCTTGGTATATTTACAGAAATCTGCACCTCAGTCTGCAAAATTACAAAGATGGGCATTATCTTTACAAAGATGTAACATAAAAATTTCACATTGCCCAGGTGCGCAGTTAAAAAATGCAGATGGTCTATCGAGACTAGTTAGTTAACTGTATAAAGGTTATTTAAGTGACACTTTCTTTTTATTTATTTATTTTTTTTTTTTTTTGTATCCAGTATTATATCAAGCATCTTTCCGTCTGTTGTGAAATATTTCTGTGTTTAATTTAGTATTATTTATTGTTATATATATCTGCATTAAATATTACTATAACTATTATAACAAGGATTCTGTACATCTGTTGTGAATTGTTTTATTATATATATGTTTATCACTTTAACTATTATAACAAGGCATCTGTACATCTGTTTTGAATCGTTTATTATATATTCCTTATGCTGTATTGTAGTATGGTTGCCATATGTCAGATTTTTGCTTCGCTCTGCATAGCAACAATCTTATCGGGGGGGGGTCATTCAACCAACCTTCTTTTTTATCCTCTAACGTAAGCGAAGTGAAGAGACCGTCTCCCAATGGTAAGTGAATCAAAGTGAAGAGGGGAGATCGGCAGTTATGTTGGTGTTCATCGTATGTGTAGGATGCGGGAAAGCATCTGAGATAATATTGGTTTGGTTTTGAGGAGTGATATAGGTAGTTTTGGTGGAGTATTGTTATTTATTAATGGTAGTCTATGTGTATATATTTTTAGGCCAGTGTAAATACTTGTAAATATAATTTTGTGTTTAATAAACTTTTAATAACCAAATTCTGATGCCATACTCGGTTGTCCCGACATCACACCAATTTTATCTTTTACACTGAAATAGATTTTGTTTCTTTTCAAAAATGTTTTTAAATTGTAGTTGGCTAACTTCTAATGCAACTGCAAAATCATTTTCATCCTCATACTGCATAAAATTTTCATGTTTTCCTATTCAGATTCGAAGTAGAGTCTCACCACCAGCCCGCCTTCCTTCTCCATGTTCTTGTAAAACATTTCTCTAAAAGTCTGTCAAGATTTATATTTTAAACAAATTTTAGGACTTGAAAATAAGGTCATTATTTAGAGTTTACTATGATGAAAGATGTAAAAGACCCCCCCCCCCCCCTTCCTCCAAAAACAAAAAGCACCCCATACATTTTATTCTCGATTGTCACAGAAAAAAATGAAAATAACCATTTGACTAAAAATTATGTCTCTTTTCAATTCATGTTTAAAAAGAGTCTCGGGGGTAGTCTTTATTCTGAAATTGTACCAAACTCTAAAACTTTCAATATGAACACGTAATTTTGACACCATACTTGGATTTTTTGGTATATTTTACCACATGATACCAAACAAGAAGACATCTGGTCCAGTAGTTCAGGAATTATGAACATTTAAATTTTAAAACTCCCAATGTTTAAATTCATTTGTAGTCATTCCAAAACAATTGGCAATGCAGGACGTTTTTAAGCATAGCCTAAAACTACTTAACAGAATGAGCTGTAATTTTGGATTCTCATATTTGAAGCTTATAGAAATGGTTTTTTCTTTTAAAAATATGCATACGTATATATGCATACATATATATATATGTATAAAAATATATATATGTTACGATTTATATCTTTTTTTTAAATTAATTTCTAAAATATATATATTTTTTAAAATAAATTTTGAAAATATTATGAATTGTAACATATGAATTTTTTAACTAAAACATTTAGATTTACAAAAAACTTTTTGTCTCATTCTTTTAGGCTAAATCTACATCATGTCATCTGCTTTTCTGTAAAATTGATAATGGATGAAACCATTACCATATTAAATGTGTTTTATGAACTTGCAGTGTGTAGTCCAACTTTTAGAGCCACATTTCGAAAAAAGTATTTTGAATTCCATAAAAGCATATTTTAAAATATTTTACTTCAAATTGATTATATGTGAATAAATACCCTAGAACAGGGACGGCGAACCTATGGCACGCATACCATAAGTGGCACACTGCAGATTATTTTTGGCACAGCATAGATTCATTCAGGTTCTACATCAAAATATAGTAGAATTTCACAAAGTGCATTAATTAATCTAGATGCCTCTGCTCATCTGAATTCGATTGGTGAAACTGAATTATAGCTTAATGTATCTCAATCTAGCTCAATATTGGCTCACAAAATTTTAAGAATGAGAGATAATTAGAAAATTATCGCAAAAAAGAAGATTAAAAGGCATTTTAAGCAAAATTGCCAGCGGTAAAATTATAACAACTTGGAATTCAATTCCAGATACTAAAAGCTGTAGATTCTGGCACTTGATAATTTGAAAGTGAGGCATTCTTTTCAGAAATAAATATGAAAAATTCAAGTAAAAACATTTTGTCAAATGAGTCCAATTCAATTTGTAGTCTCTTAAAAATAACTAGGTGCGAAACTGATATAAATTATTTGGCATCTAAAATGAGACAACAGAAATATTTAAAAAATAAATTTACAAACTATAACATCAAACGAATGTTACCTGTATTTTTTTAATGCTAAAAACATTTTTTTATTGTTGGCACATCATGATCACATAAAATATATTTTTGCAGAAATTTGGCATGTGGATGTTAAAATGTCTCCCATCCCTACTTTAGAAGAATAGAGAATTAATAGTTTCCCCGAAGCCTTCTGAAATGTGATATTACTTCTTCCTAAACTTTCCTTGGAGAGAGAACTTGCATTATATGCTTAGAAAATTGCATATTTTTAAGATAATTGGAAACATGTTATTTCAAAGGCTGATTACCCATTAGGCTGAAGCCTAGGAACCCTGAAAGGAAAGAGGTCCTAATGCTAAGATTTTCTTTCATGTTTTTTTTTTTTTTTTCCATACAAGGATAATATTTTGTGTAAAAGAGAAATGATGTGCAATATTCTTAGTTTCACTCATATAGTTAATCTTACTTTGGGCCACTTTTTCCTGGTTCCACTTATATTTCCCTTATTAAAAAATATGTGATTTTTCAACATCGAAATGGAGTTGTAAACAATTAACATGAAACAATGAAGCAAACTATATGGTTTTAAAGAGGAATTTTTTTATTTTTTTAACTATTTTTAAAGTTTTGGAACAAAGTAGCCCCTGCTAGGGGTTTCTTTGGTCCATTCACTTAGTTTCATATAAAATGAATACATTTCATATGTAAATGAATACATTTTTATGGAAAACCCTTGCAATAGCATTTGCTAATAAATTAACACAGCAAACCTGATAAAAAAATGTTTTTTTTTTTAACATTTAAACACGATTAATCAATTGTTAATATTAAAGAAATGAGAAACAGTTTTCGTCATGTTATCTTCAGCCACTGGAACAAAAACAATTAATGTAACGAGAACAAAAACTTCTTAAAACACCATCAAAAACTTTTAATTGCGCTAGGCCTTTCAAAAGATCTAAGTCTTTCTTCGTCAGGCACAAAGAAGACGTGCTTCTACTATGAAAGCAGCAGCAAGACTCAAATGCTTTCAAAGTAGAAGCACATCTTTTTTGCGCCTGACGAAGAAAAACTCAGATCTTTCGTAAGGCCTAGCGCAATTAAAAGCTTTTGATGGTTTTTTAAGAAGTTCTTTTGTTCTTATTCATTCACATCAGTTTCAACTTAATTTCTTTCAATTAATGTAACATTTCGCAACAGTAACATTTGAATAAAAGTTACTTAAAACATGTTTTAAGAGATTTGGTTGTATAAAAGGCATTTCTAAGTAATTGGGGCTATTTTCGGACCAAAACAGGCCTGGCACAAAGTAGAACCGAAATACTAGTTTTCACTCTAGCTTTATGAAAACATAAACCTTTTCTGCCAAAATAAAAAGTTAAAGGAAAAATTATGATCACACATGGGTGGTTACTAAAGGTAATATTTTGACACTTACTTTATTTGTAGCTCTTATCAAGATTGTTTCACAATAGAAAGTTTGGGGAGTTAAAATCTACACACAAAAACAGTTGTTTACAAACACATTCAGGGTTGCCATTAAAAAAAATTAAATTACACCCAAACTATTCTAATACCCTATAATAGGGTATAAATTATTTTTCAAGGGCAAAAACTCCAAATTATCTTGTATTGTTTGTTCAATACAAAGAATAAAATCCGTTATTATGGGCTGGACCAAAGTAAACCCGCAAGGACCAAAGTAGCCCGATCGGCGGTAATTAATATATAGATTGTATTCCAAATGCTATACTCTCCCTTTAATTTTTTCGATATTCACAAGGAAAAAATATTACTTTCTTGCCATTTTTCGGCTTCCAGTTTGTGATGGATTTACACAGAGGCGGCTTTTGTAACCACAGCATTCTGGGCAAGTTTTTATCATACCCTCTACAAATTATACCCTTTAAAGAAGCTATTAAGTTTTAATCAAGCATTTTGCCTATTATTTTTCCCCTTAATTTTTAGCATCATGTTCAATCACCTGACATTGCTCACTTATTCTAGTAAAATTCATTGTAAACTCAGAAAATTCTTTTGAGATTAGAGACTTCATATAAATGTTTATGTGAAAATAAGTTATTTTTAAATTACTGTGAATCCATTCTGAAAAAAAAAAAAAAAAAAATATGTAAAAGATTCAGAAATGTTCTCAGAGTTGCATCATACTGGGTGATTCAAAATAGAGGCTATGACGATTATCGTTTAAACTAATGATGATAAAAACATTCTTCCAATTAAAAATAAACGGTCAAGTGCGAGTATTACTCGCGCACAGAGGGTCCCATACAATAATATATATGAATAAGTAAGTGTTATTATTAAAAGAAACCGTTGCTAAAAGAATACTAAGACTTTGTAAAAACTATACAACGAAGGGTTGGGTATAGCTGTATATACTAGAAAAGTATAAACGGATATACAAGGAAAGTTCGAGGAGATATGAAACCTAAATAATGTCAAATATAGCTATTCTGTATAACTCTTTTTTTAATCTTATCCTAATCTGTTTAAAATAAACTTCATTCGGTGCTGACAATAAAAGTATTTACACTTCATTTGGCCTTTCATAAACCTAAATTCAGCGTGGTAGTAATCTTTTTTTACAGTGTACCTAAAGCAAAACCCTTGTTCAAAATTTAAATTTAGCCTTGTGCTAAGCACGCTTCGAAAGGATGTCACAAATTTGCAACGCCACTTTGTTCCGTGCCGCATTTTACCATATAGTTTTTTAGTTAACCTTTAAAGACATGGTAGGTGTATTGAGAGAGCCACTTAATGCAAACTTGTCGAAAATCCCATAGTATTTATGTGATTAATTCTCATTAAATTAGTCTGTTTTTAACAATTTGGCGTTTATTGCTTCTATACTGCTACTGGGAATTGCATCACACAAATATATCCTTAAAATTTGTTATCTTGGCTTTAAAAGTCGATGGAGCATAGAGTACATCGTCCCTGTCATTACGTCCAAATCGTCCGTGTCTTTAAGGGTTCATATCTCGGCTAATTACAGATGATTTTTTTTAAAATTCATTATCACCAATGCTATTATATTTCTGCTACGATAGGTACCTCCAGCACTGCTCAGCCCATTTGCAGAATGCCCGTAAATCGAAATTTGTGTGTAACGGAAATATTATGTGACTTATGGTAATCGCTATAATTTTCCTGCAAAAGGTTTAAATCGCCTACTACCTCTAATTCTTTGATAATTTTAGTTTCAGTAGATTCGGAATTAGATGGGGGGAACATATTTTTGCACTACATTTTCGACCATAACTTTGAAAATATAATTCCTAAAATTAAAAGTGTATGTTCAGCGTTACGAAAGCTTTCACACGATGTACAATGGAAAGATTTTTTTTTTCGAGTAACTTAATTAGCACCTCTACATTTTTCCTAAATATATTTATGAATGTTTATTAACCCCCTGACCGCCAAGCAAAAGGGCAGAACTGTAATGTTGTTTTCCCTGTAATTTTTTAAAAAGTCTCAAATAAGATTATTTTTCAAACATGACATAAAAAAAATATTTACATAACGGAGTATAAGCTGTGAGAGTATTAATCATAACAAAATATTTTAAAACTGTGTTATATTTGCAGAATTATATTAATTTAAAAAATGCTTCTGCTACAGTGAAACCTACAGCTTACTGAACGGATATATCAGTTCGCGGTGGTAAGCAGGTTAATCTATAAATATGTTGGTCAATAGTATATATTACTTACCCCAATTTGAACTTTCTACGTTCCATAGTTTACAAGTAAAAAGGCTGTGACAGACAGACACAGGAGTGATCTTATAATGGTTCTGTTTTTACTTTTTAAATACGGAACCTTAAAAAGTGTAAAAATCAAGTATAGCTCTTGTTTTATAAGAGGCTGGATACATCTTAAAATATGGAATTTTATTTTTTATATGGCCCCTGGGTTCAAATAACTTATAAATAGAAAAATATTGATCTACGTCCAGGAAAGGAATTTCAAAAATCGCTTTTTTTACGACCAAAACTTACCGAATTTTACGGAGTATTTTATACATTTTTAATTTTATGAAATTTCAATTATTGCCTGCACTAAAAGTACTTCTTGTCGTTTTTAGTGCCAGAAAATACTGAAATAATTGTTTTGAAAGGGAGGGATCCAGAAAAACGTCTAGCCTAGGGTCCCGGCAGGTAGTTTATCCACTTCTGGGTTATTTACCAACCTATAAATGCTGAAGTAAAAAATAAATAAATAAAAAATAAACACAATCCTAAATTAGCAATTTGAGTATTAAAGTGGTATTTGGGAGTACTAATACAAAAAACTTCATGGAGCTCACACAGAGCTAATTATGACATCAGTGTTTCTCGCTAAATGTTTAAAAGCGATAAGCATTATCCTTTCACATAAAAATAAAAGAAATAAGTAACTTTTCACTTAATTATAACTCTAGTAGGGGAAAGTTCCATAAGTAGGTAAGTTGCCAATTGGCATATTTTATTTGAGTATGGCTTGACATACATTTAATTTCATTGTTGTAACATAGTTTGTTTTTCAGACAATTATATAATAGAATTGCAAAATAAAATATCTATTTTAAGTTTGCAATGTATTTCAGTAGTTATTTCTAAAATATTTATTTCTGTTACAATGTTATTTGACAATTTACTGTGAAATATTTAAAAAAAAAAATAATAAAAATTACACAAATTTTAAAATGGAAAAAATGATTGTTTATTTCATACATTTTATGTATAGTTTATTTTCATTAATTAAATTGATTTGGTAAATTTAAATATTGTCCTAAACATTTGGTAAATATACAACTATTTCTTAATAGATAATTGTTCTTATATTCTTGCTACCTAGGAAGATATAATCATATTTTATCCCCATTGCTTACTACTTTTGAAACAACAATCAACCTGTGTCGACATCACTATTTTTTTTAATGTCAAACTTGGCAGCATACTTGCTTATGGAACTTTAGCCTTGCGACTCAAATAATATGTACACACAAAAAAGATGGTATAACTTTTTATTGTTTAAAACTGACATCCAACATTTCAATATACATCATGTTTTTTTTCACATGCACAAAACAAAAGCTGCATATCTAACAGGAATTTTCTATACATGTATGCAGGGCCTGATTAACTTCTGAGCAAATATTATTTCTGATAATGCGTAATAGAATTATCATTTTATTAAACAGATTTTTTTACTATGTTCCCTGTAATATGAAAATACTATAAAGTAGTGGTTCCAAAACTATGAGTTGCAGAATGATCAATCAGCTTTTCAAAAATATATGACTAGTTTTAAGAAATTGTAAAGAAATATAGGTAAACAACTTTGTAAAATGACAACATTTTACTGAATTTTTTGATAAGAAATACTTGGTTAGAATTAAAAAGTTTCAATCCCGATCCTGTTTGTGCAAAAAAAGAATTACAAGTCACATTGACTTTTAAACTGTATTTTTATATAATACAATTATTAATAAAGATATTTTGCATGTTTAGTAAAACAAACGACTGTCATGTTATTATTGAGATTATTCACACTAGAAACATATATCAGGTGAGTCGTAAAGAACTTTTAAAACCTTAAAGTGAGTCACATAACTATAAAGTTTGGAAACCACTGCTATAGAATATCATTATAGTATAAATAGTTATGTTCAGATTCCCTGACAGTTTCTAACTATGCCACAGGATTAGTTTAATGAATAGATTCAGATTTCCCAATCAGGTAACAGAAGTTTCCTGACCAAACCTTCCTGATGTAAGAAAAAGAAGGAAAAAAGCTTTTAAGACTAAAATTAACCACCAATTTAAAAAACTAAAAACTTGGAGCTCTTCCCCCCTTTTTTAAAGCAATTTTGTATTTTTACATCTTAGAGGAGACGTTCAAGCTTCTCGTACCTTTTCAGTAATCAGGCCCTGTATGTGCGGTAATTTGATTGGCTGAAATGGCTGCTTTCAACAGCATCTACTCAACTGTAAGATACAGCAAGAATATTGGAAAAACATGTATTTAAAAGAGTTCATAAAAAAAATCTGATACTTATGTATTATCCATGCCAAATCAACAATTGCTTCAATAATACTAACTGTGGTTACCCCTTTTCTTTACCAGTTAGTAGTAAAAATATAAATTTAAATAGCGAAGTCTGAAACACAAAGAAATACCACGTTCAGTGATGTTTATTTTTGTCGAGATTTATGTAATGCAATAATCTTTCATACAAATTTAGTTGCATCTTTTAGAGCTTATCACATTTTAAAAAACAATAATTGAAATGTTTTTAATCTTACATTGCAGTTGTAATTTAAACATGGAATTTTCTGTTAAGCTTAAAAATATTTGAATGGAATTTTAAATCAGAAACAGGAGTCCACATGTAAACACAATTGGCAATTAACAAACATATCTGATTATCTGGACTGGATAATACATATGCACCAAAGATCTTTCACATTTTTCTCCATAACCCTGTGATTAGGGTAGTTATAGATCCTGGTAATGGTGTAGTATGCAATCTATCACTTAGTGTATTTTGATAAAGCCTGACAAAGTTTGTTTTTGGTCAAAGCTCAAGAAAGTACAGAAATTTGATTTTGGCCAGAATATATGCTATAACTATTTGAGAAATAGAGGGTATAGCAAGTTTCTTAAAAAAATCCAGAAGATATACCATCATATACCCTCCACTATATCCCTGACAATGAGATTGCTTCTTTTATTTTGCATGGATGCGAAGCACATGAGTGCTTCGCATGCCTTAGCAGCATTATGGAATTTCATTCATTTTTGAGGTTTCTATACAGCAAGTTACTACAACCACTGTTCTTTTTGTTGTTGTTGTTTTCACTGACATGTAGCACTCTTAACATGTAATGATCGTGGTGTTATTGAATTTCATGTACATTTTTACATTTCAACTTTTCAACTCTAGAATAATGATTACAATTTCAAAATATTGATGAAATGTACACACAAAAGATTCTTTATTACTGCTTACATTAGTTTATAAATTATTAAATTTTGCAAACAAGTTATTTATAATGATTAACATTGATAGGTTGCATGCCACATCAATACAAAAAATCCTTTCCAAGATTATACCGCAGATAGGGCACTGATTGGGTGATTATATTTAAGGTTAACCAAGATTTAACAGACTTCTATGGAATGTCACCGTACCACAATCACCAAGAGTCATAGGAAAATGGTCTCTCAAGTTGCTCATATGTACAACAATTTTGTATACCAACATGCTATTAACTAAGAATTCATAAGCTTAGTCAGTTGTTTTGAATGTTAAAAGACAACAATCTTAAAATATACATAGTCACTGAAGTCATATGTTGTGCCTCAGATGAATGTGTTTAATCCAAAATGTGCATTACATAAAACGCTCTACAATTCCAAAAAGCTTTTTTGGAAAGAATTTTTTCTGTGTACAATGGGTTAGTGTTTGATGATTTCAGTCCAACAAATATCTTAAACAGTAGTTCAGCTTGGAGATCGAAAAGTTTATTTTAAAGACAAAATAAATTATTGGATGCAAACTTTTGTGAAGGGCCCCTTTTTAAACCTTTATATCCCGAATTTTGAATTAAAAAATTGCTTCACCTGAATACTTACATTAAGGTCTAAAATATCCAGAACAACACATACAATAATAATGATTTCATTTTTTAGATTATTTTTTAATTAATACTGATTTAATAAACGAGTAGTTAGACCTATTTTTTCAAAATATTTACAAAAATAATTAGATTAATTAACAAAAAATACTGTTATGGAAATCTCACAATTCTTAAAAGAATAGTGTAAATAAATGTATTGTGCTACTATCTGTAACAGAAAAATGTTTTGTAGCTGCAAATTTTTCGTATAACATTTTTTAATGGGATAAAAGCTACACCTAGGTAAATGGTTAAGAAAATAACCACATTAAAAAATATTTAGCTTTGACTGTTTCACTGTATGATTGAGCAAATTATTTTGTATGAAAAGTGCAATCTACTTTTATTACCTGACGAATTAAATAAATTTTACATTGAATTTTCTTTAATGGTACTTAAAAGTACCATCGGGATATAAAGTGTTAAAGACAAAAAAAAAAAAAAAATGTGAGGAGTCTTGTTTTAGGGTGCAAACTTTTGCAAAGGGTACTTTAAAGAAACTTTGAAAACAGACCCCTGTTACGGTATAGAAATGGATGGCAAATAATAAATAAAGAAAAATTTCTCAAAAATATCACAGAAAAAATTGTTCTGAAAAATAAAAATTGGCTGTTCTTTCTTTTCACATTCCTTTCTTTAATACTTTCTAAATAAGAAAACTCTGAAGTTGGAACCTCTCATGCTGTCAAAACATCTTAACATTCTCTTTAAATGGCAATAAAACTTTAAATTCACACATTGCACAAATCCAAGCTGTACAGGGGCTGTACGCTGTCAACTTTTTAGCAATTTTGGACCCCCTCACCCCTTACAATATCATATGTTAGCATTCCTTGACCCCTTATCCTCCCTTAATGATATCGTTATCAGTGTCTAAAAATTCTTTTTGTTTTTACAATTTTTTTCTTTTTATACATTTGCAATAACATACAGGTATTGTTATACATTTATTATTCACATACTTTACTGATGATCTAACTTTTTATGTACTGAATTATGAATTCGTGAAAATTTTATCTTCTAAAGCACTTTTCGTGAATTGTTTAAACTACATTAGGAGATTTACATAATCATTTAATAAATTTTAGAAGGATTAATTAAATCTGAATTTACAGAGATTTTGTGCAATATTTATAACCCCACTCAAATCTTTTATTTTAAATATTTTTCTTAGTATTTCGTAGAATTAGGAAATGTACAAATATAATGTTCTTACAATCGAAATAATGTTCTTACAATCGAAATATTTCCGAATTGAAAAATTCCCCCTCCCTCCCCAATCACTAGCCAAGAAAGCTAAAAAGATGCAAGAAATCATCCTTTTAAAAATATTTGTTTCGTATAACAAATAATGCTTTTGGAACAAGATAAAGTAATGTATCTATAACTCATTCTAAGCTGTATTACAACTAATCGATGTATTAAATGAATTTTATAACAAGTTATTTTAATGGTATTTAGAAGTACCATCAGTATATAAAAGGTTAAATGAAGAAAATAAGTTAATACAATTTCACTATAATGTATGATATAACTTTATATCAAATAAATACTTAAAGAAATACTTACTATTTAAAAGTATTTAATAATAGCTGTTTGTTACATAATGCAATCAACAGTAATATTGTTATCTTGTACTTGCCGCCTGAACAGAGGTAAGCACAATTTCTTATAAACAAAAGAGGTGAACAACGTTCTTCCCCATTTTTTACTAGTTAACATGGCAAATATCATTTCTAAATAAATCAACAAATTATATGCACATATGGCAGGAGAATAGGAATGGGGAACGTTGTGATATTAAATATTTTAGAATCTTTTAGTGGTTTTAATAATAACGTTGAATTTTCATAAAAATGGATAACAGATTATATTGATGTAAGAAAAGTGTTACCAAAAAAAGAAAATTTTTGTTGGATCAGAAATGATAACATCAAAAGTCAACCCCTCCCCCCTCTCCTCTCAAGAGATATCACACCAAGGGCCAGACCCACACCTCTCCCTAAAGTGATAACGTTATATATGTACAGCCCCACAGATAAAGTATACTTGATTTGAAATGTTGCGTGTGCTAAAAACAATAATACATTGTCTCTAACCTCTTTAAACAACCTTTATGGAATGTCACTGTAATACAATCATCAAGAGGCATAGGAAAATGAACTCTTTTGTGCAACCAGCAAGTTTCATTACAAGTCGCTTACATGTTCATCGAATGTCTAATAATTTTGTATCCAAACATGCTATTAGCTAACAATTCACAGAACTTAAATTTAGTTGTTTGGAATGTTAAAAGACAACAATAGATAGTCACTGTGGTCATACATTGTGCAGCAGATAAATGTGTTTCAATCCAACATGTACATCACATAAAATGTTTTACAGTTCCAAAACGCTTTTTTAGAAAAAAATTTTTTTTTCTATAAACAATAAGCCAGTCTTTGATGATTTCACTCCAACAGACAGAATCATTATCACAAGAGAAATGGATGGCAAATAATAAAAAAGAAATTTTTGCCACATTATCACAGCAGAAAACTGAATGCCGAAATAGGAACCTGAAAATAATGCTGATTTTAGATTTACAAAATAAAGACTTCTATATTTAACTGTGTATAAAAAAATTTTGGATTCATGTTTTGATAATTAGTTGTCACAGTTTTTCATTTTCAGATAAAGGACATTAAAGCAAATTTATTTTTGATAGCAGAATCTCATAATACATAAGCTAAAACCTTTAGCACATTGAATGCCAAGTCAATTTTGTCTGTCTTTCTGCTTAGGCAACGAAATAAGACTCCCATTACAGAATCTATAAGTGTCAGTCACCGATGACTGAAGCAGCCTAAACAAAAATATCAATGTCAGTCACTGGTGACTGACGTGGCATTCACAGTGTTAACAACATTTTACTGCACAAATACGTACAAGCATGACATAAAAAATCACATATGGCCATTTCAAAGATTCTTGGATCACCTTCCTCAGTGCGAAAAAAAGATTAAAATAGGTTCAAAGAACCCCTCGGTTATAGCCCTAAGTACTATAGTTTTAGTCAGTGCTCGAAGCTATAATCGAGAATCGAGGGGTACTTTGAACTCCCTTTAATCTTTTTTTTTTTTCACTGAGGAAGGGAATCCAAGAATCCTCGAAATGGCCGTATGTGATTTTTTGTGTCAAGTTTGTACATATTTGTGCATTAAAACTTTGTCAAAGCTTTTAGCTTATGTATTAAAATTCACACAAAGTGTTTTATTTATGCTTAGAATCTCATAATTTTGAAAATATTCAACTGCACAGCATTCATTAGAAGTATCCAAATTTTTATCACATTTTTACCGAGAAATTGTCAACTTCATTACAGAAACTAAACTGACTCAACCACAAAATAAATAACAAGAAAGAAAAATTATGCATCAAGCTTAGGTTATGAAACATCTTCCAACTCTTCCAGCATTCTTTATCAAAATGTTTCTGTAATAAGGTAAATAAGGTACCTAAGTAAACATCTTAAAAAATGCACAACACATCTGAAAAACAAATTTTAGCATACTATCCATAGCCGGAGAAGTACTCCAATTCTTTTGTGCAACCTGCAGGCCTAATATGATCTATAGATCTGTACATAATAAGCTAAAATTTAGTAAGTAAACACATGCCACAGTTGAAAATTCACCTTCAGAAATTTCTACCAATAGATGGAAACATATGCTTGAGTTATTTCACACAACATATATAAAAACCTGTATGTTACCTACATATTTTTATACACGCCACACATTCAGCTAAAATTTAATTCAGGCAAAAACATGCTTAAAACTACTGAAATCCCACTTTCACAAATTATCATCCATAGGCAGCTATATATGCAGCTGTTTGCATGACCCTATATATGATTTTATTCATATTGTACAAACATCTCTTGGTGTACTAAATAATTCAGCTTAATATTGCATAACTCAAAAACTACCTTTAAACAATTAAAGTTCAACTAAGCTCATACTCAGTAACGCTAACCAATTCTTTTGTGTGGCACTGTATATGATCTATAGCATGTATGCACACTATGCAGTATGCAAAAATTTAGTTAAACTTTAAAATGCAGTTCCAGTAATTATTGCTAATAGACAGTATTTCAGAATATAGTACTGTATCTGAAATCATTTGTGTCCCTCTAAATGAACGATAAATTCTATGCACATTAAATTTTACAGCAAGTATCTTGTAGTAAACCTCAGTAATGTATATCAGTTTTATTATATTTGAAATAGTGAAACATAATAAAAATGTGCTGCCAACTGTTTTTCGCCTACCGTGTAACCAAATTTTTTTGTGTCGCTCTGTAAATGAATGATAAATGCTTTACATTCAATATTCCACAGGAAGTATGTTTTAGTGCACCTAAGAATTCATATCAATTTCATTATGTTTATAATAATATAACATGAATAAATACTGCTAACAATTTTTCCCCATTGACCATAATATAATAAAATTTTTTTGCATACTCCTGTAAATGAAATACAGTCGGACCTCTATTTAACGAACCTCTATTTTGCGAACTTTTCTTTGGAACCAAGAACATTTTGCGAATTTCTTCGTAAAATAACCTCCAAATAGCGAAGTATATTCTCTATTTAACGAACTTTTTCTTGTGATAATTTTTTTTTCCCTCCCCATTTCTCAAAATATTTCTGGACATTTCGAACTTATGCTTACTTTAAACACATTTTATGGCGTTCAATGGCGTTGAACTGGTTTTACCAGGCGTCTTCTCTGTCAGCAGTGTAAGTACAGAGGACGAAGACAATAATCCCTTAGAGTAACTTATAAAAAATGCAGATACAGTGAGAAAAAAAGAAGAAATTAACCATGATGTGCTGATTGATGATTGGATTTCACTTAATTCTGAAATTGAGACGTCGGAAACATTATCCGAATTGGATATTTTTGACAGTGTGAAAAATAAAAACAACACAGCAATGAATTGCGATGAAGACGAATATGATGATGATGGAAATGATCATTATGCAGGAATTAAGAAAACTTTGTATGATTAAACGCTAAAATCACTTGAAACAATACGATGCGGATTATAGTTAGAAGAAAATATGCATGAAGGAGTATTTGGTGCATTGCAAAGATGCAAGACGTATTATGAGAGAAAGCACTATTTTAAATAAAAAACTGAGGCAAAATTAACAGAGTTTTTCAGAAATTAAATTTAAGGACGCATATGTTAATGTATGGTTAAAATTAATTGTTATAATAATAATAAATACGATAATGTCATTAAAATTTGTTAATTTTAATGTAAAACTATTTATTTTAAACAGAAAATACAGTGTATTCCCGGACAATGTTTTGTTTTCCTTGCAGATTTCAAAGATTTAAACACATAGAAAAAATGAATTGATGATGGATATTGGTGAGTAAAATAAATAAAACATATCGATATAATTTATTAAAAAAATGTGATTAATTACTTTTAGTAAAAATAGTATTTAGTATTCATGAATTTAAAATCTGTTTTATGTAGTTTAAAGTATTTTAAAAGATGAATCTCTATTTAATGAATTTTCCATATAACGAACTTTTTTCCGTGATTTAGCGACTTTGTTAAATAGAGGTTCGACTGTATAAGTGCTACACATGCCATATTCTATAGTAAGCAGTGACGTATATCACTATATCAGGGATGCACAACCTATGGCCTGCGGGCCAAAAGTGGCCTGTGATGCCTGTTTCGTTGGCCCACCAATCCCAAAATGATAATCCCAAAATAGAGATTTGTTTGGCTGATAGCATGTAATGAACGAACTGTCTAGTGGCTGAAGGAATGTATCTTCTCAACTCAACATTTATCTTTGGAATGCTTGGCGGTCAGCAGTTGGTTGATGTTTATTACTTGTAGACGGAAAAATGAGCGGTGAAAAAAGAAAAGGTGATTTTCCAAATCGAAAATTTGTTGATTCGTGGACGGATAAGTACTGTTTTGTTAATCATAATGACATGATTATTTGTCTTTTGTGAAATTCTACTGTAGCTGTAGCCAAGGAATATAATGTGAAACGACATTATGAAACGAAACACATTGCGTTCTCATCTATTCAAGGATATGAACGATCAGTAAAAATTAAACACCTGAAGAAATCTTTGATAAACCAGACCAGTTATTTTCAAAAACAGACATCTGAATTGGATTCCTGCATTGAGGTAACCCTGAATGTTGCCCAGCTGATCGCTAAACGTGGAAAACCGTTTACTGATGGTGATTTTGTGAAAGATTGCTTGTTAATTGCTTCAGAGAAACTTTATCCCGAAACAACAAATAAATTTAAAAATTTAAGTTTGAATAGAATGACTGTTCAGAGAAGAATTCAACAATTAAGTGAAGACATTGTAGATCAAGTAAAGCTTGCTGCTTCACATTTTGAATATTTTTCACTTGCTGCTGACGAATCTACCGACATTACCTCAACTCCTTGTTTCATTCGAGGTATAAACAAGGATTTCTGCATTACAGAAGAACTTTTTGGAATGTACCCTATGAAAGGCCAAACAACTGGCAAAGAACTTTTTCACAGTTTATTAGAATTATGTAATGGAGCTGCTTTGAATATGGACAAAATTGCTAGTATTACAACAGATGGAGCACGATCAATGACTGGTGGAATTATTGGAATGATAACTCTGCTAAAAGAACATCTGGGAGAACGTGAAATGGAGTTACTTCAATATCACTGCATCATACACCAACAAAATTTGTGTGCCAAAGAATTAGGTTATGAACAGCTAATGAAGCATGTTTGTGAAGCAATAAACTTTATTTGTAGTAGTGCATTACGGCACAGAGAATTTAAAGAATTTTTGGCTGAATTTGAGGATATTCCTAGTGATGTTGTGTACTACACAGAAGTAAGGTAGCTCAGTCGTGGAAAAACACATAAGCATTTTATTGAAGTATTTGATAAAATTATTACGTTTCTCAAGGAGCATGGAAGGGAAACCAGGCGCTTGGAAGCCAGTTTTCAGTGTGATTTAGCATTTTTAATTGATATTACAAGTCATTTAAATGAATTGAACATCAAATTGCAAGGAAAGAACCAATTCATCTTTCAGTTGGTAAACAATGTAAATGCTTTTAAAAGAAAGTTAGTGTTATTTCAACAACAGTTACGGGAAAAAAATTTTGCTCATTTCCCATATTGCAAAAAAATTAAAGAAAAATTTCCAAAAATGAAATTGGATTACGAAGATCAGGTAAAAATTTTAATCAATTCATTCCATGATAGATTTTTAGATTTTGAAAAATGCCATTGTCAAATTGAGTTATTTTCAAATCCATTTACAGTGGATGTCAATTTGGCACCTGAAAATGCTCAATTAGAGCTCATTGACTTACAGAGCTCAGGCTTTCATAAAAATGAATTCAAAGAAAAGTCATTGCCTGAATTTTATAGGAATATGCCTAATGAATTTTTCTATTTAAAATGCAATGCATCTATGTATGCAACTATGATTGGAAGCACCTACATATGTGAACAATCTTTTTCTATGATGACTGTCAACAAATCAAAGACTAGAAACAGACTAACTGATGAAAACCTTTCAGCCGTTTTACATATTTCTCAACTTTAGAACCAAACATAACAAAAATAGCTTCAAAATTACAACCCCAACCATCAAATTAATTGTCTCGTCTGTGAAATAATTATGTATGTATATTTGGCTTATTAAAATTAATTTATAAATGTATACATATTCAGAATTGAGTATGTTTTCATCAAAGTGGTATATTTACTTTTTATATTAGATTCCCAGTGGCAGAAAATTATGGTTGTGTCGGCGACAGCAATTTAGTGAAATGAAAATTGTCTGCGGGAGTAGCATGTTTCAATTTTCTTATTATGAACAAGAACATTATAAGCGTTAAAATAAATAGGATTCTTACTGATTAACATTATAAAAATATACCTACACTTTAATTATAATATAACCTAATTTATTTATTTTTCCCACGATCCTTTGAAGAAATTTGCCTTTTTACCACGATCCTTTACGAATTTTGCGTTTTTTCTACTGTCCTTTAAATTTCCCGTTTTTCCACAGCGATCCTTTGACGAAATGCACGTTTGTTTGCTATCGCTTGACGAAATTTGCGTTTCTCCCCTGATCCTTTTATGAAAATCGCGTTTTTGTTGCTGTCCCTCTATGAAAATCGCGTTTTTTTTTGTGATCCTTTGACAAAATTCGCATTTTTTCCCGATATTTCACAAAACTTGCGTGTTTTCGCGATCCTTTGGAGAAATTCGCTTTTTCCCGCGATCCTTTAAAGAAATACGCGTTTTTTCCGGAATTCTTTGAATAAATTCAACTTCTATCTGCAATTCTTTAACGAAATTTGCGATTCTTCGCAAAATTTGCATTTTGTGCGATCCTTTGACAAAATTCGTGTTTTTTTAGCGATGTTTTGGCGAAATTAGAGTTTTTTTGCGATCCTTTAACAAAGTTTGCATTTTTTCCCCCGATTCTTTGACAATATTTGCATTTTTTCCGCGATCCTTTCGCGAAATTGACGTTTTTTTCTGCAAACGATTAATGAAGATTTTTTTTTCGGTGATCATTTGTCGAAATTCGAGATACTTTTTTTAGTCTGCAGGTGCCCGTCGCAGCGCCGCGCACATTCTGCCACGGGGATTAGATTAGAAAAAAAATGTGTTTATAAATGCAACACTACATTGGCCCCAGGTAAGGTACTTTTTCTTTTTTTGGCCCATGGGTTGAAAAAGGTTGTGCACCCCTGCACTATATACTTCAGTGACATATATCACTTTAAAAAATGTTTGAAATACTGTAACATCATTAAAATCCTGTGTGACATAGAGTATTGCAATTGACAACAGTGAACATCATGTAATTATTGCCATTAAAATACATTGTTGACAGATTTTGTTTACCATAAATATTAAACGTCCGACAGAAAGGTAAACAAGAACCCAATTCATAAATTTAGTTTAGTTATTTGAAATCTTAAGAGACAAAAATCTTTAAATATAGACAAAAAAATTTTCAATGCCTAATTTTTATTTATTTATTTTTTTATTTTATTTATTTATTTATTTATTTTTTTTTTTTTTTTTTGAAGATAGGAATCTACACAGACTTTTCACAGCATCCTGTTTTTGTGATTTCTTTTTTCTTTTTAAATACTTGGCAAAATATATACAATTTTGTAAATCTTAAATTAGCCTTATTTTCAGGTTCTCTTTTAGACATTCTGTTCATTCCTGTTTTAACAAATTATATAAATGTATCAAATTTAGGAACATAAATTTATATATATGTATATATATATATAATAGGTTCTTTGGCAATTTCAGCAGTTTAATAACAGGTCTGGTTTTCTTTTCAGATGATTAAATTTGTGGAGGGTTCTTTTTACAGATATAAAAAGTTACTAAAAGATTCATTTTTAAGTAAAAAAAGTTTGTGAAGGACTGTCTTAAAATTTAAAAAATTGTGAATGCTATTGTTTTTAAATGAAAAAAAATGTTGAGGGTATATATTTTACACATAAAAAAAAAAAAAATTGTAAATGCTTCATTTTTAAGAAAAAGAAGTTTGTGAAGGTTCGTTCCTGTTGTAAGATGAAAAAAAAAAATGTGAAGGGTCTTTTAAAAGATCCCAATTCTTCCTAAACAAATCCCTGAAAGATTTTTTTTGTGTGTGTGTGAATTTGGTCAGTTTTGATTATTTCACTCCACCAAACAGAATCATTATCACAATGGAAATGGATGGCAAATAATAAAAAAGAAATTTGCTCCAAAATATCACAGCAAAAATAGAAAGAGAAAAATCTGCTTCTTTTCACATCTGTTTCATTAAAATCTTTAAGTAAAAAATGTTTGTGAGGGACCCTGTTTTAAAATTTAAAAAATTGTGAATGGTATTGTTTTTAAATAAATAAAAAAAAATTGTGGAGGGTGTATTTTACGTATTAAAAAAAACTTTGTAAATGTTTCATTTTTAAATAAAAGAAGTTTGTGAAGGTTCTTGTTTAAAGATGAGAAAAAAAAATTGTGAAGAGTCTTTTAAAGGACCCAAATTCTTCCTAAACAAATCACTGAAAGATTATTTTTGTGAATTAGGTCAATTTTGTTGATTTCACTCCAACAAACAGAATCATTATCACAATAGGAATGGATGGCAAATAATAAAAAAGAAATTTGCTCCAAAATATCACAGCAAAAATGATTTAGAAAGAGAAAAATTTGCTTTTTTTCATATTCCTTTCATTAAAGCTTCCTTATACCCTGTTCAGATCGGATACTTAAGATATCTTAGGCAGCCAATTTTGAGGTGATACCCTCCCAGAATTGAATACCTGTTCACATCGTAAAACTCATCTAAGATAACTCAATGAATGTCACTGTGTCTGAGGTCTGAACAAATGTGAACTGTGTACATACGGATAAAATAAAACTGGCTGTAACAGCCAATCAGTTAAAGCGAAGCTTTATAGCCAATCAAAGTGAGTAGTAGTGGCTCTATCTAGACAAAGAAAATCGAAACTCGCTGAAGAAGTTTGTGGAGTTTCTCTCAGAGAATTTGGCGGTCTAAGATATCTTAAGTGTCCAATCTGAACAGGGTATTACTGAGATAACTCTGAAGCTACAACTCTCTCAAGTGTTCCAAAACATCTTGAAGTTATTTTGTACTTTCTGAACACAGAGTACGAAAAGTATTGTAATCATCATGTATGTATGCGAGTGAACACAATAGCTTTCAAATGCTGCTCTTGACTGAGCCCCTATTTGATGAATATGTTATACACCATTGTCACAAGAACAGTATGGATTTCCATACAAATAGGCTGACGAATTAGGTATTTAAACCATTTTGTGACCGATTCTACAGGGAAAATCACCAAGGAAATACGTCAGAGTATAGATGATAAATATTGCAACAATCTTATCAAGCATTAGTAGCTCAGGGGTAATGGCAACAATTTTAAAACCGAAGGTCCAGTGTTCGAATCCAGCTGATTCTAGAATCCATAGAGTATTCTTTAAAATGTTCGGAAAGTCTATTGGAGTCATTTCAGATTTTTTTTTTATATTGCAATCAAACTTTGAAATCAGATGTTGTAAAAAAAAAAAAAAAAAAATCCAAAAACTGTAGCGATAAATTAAAACACTTGCTTCAAAATGTTGAGTGAGCTTTTAAACAATGGTACATCGTCCTTTTTTTAACAGGAAGCTTCTCTTTTTCTTATTGACTGATGGTGGTTGATTCCTGCAGAAGTAATAATAAATTAATTATAAATTAATTAATTGGCATGCACAAGCTTCATAACAAACAGTATATATATATATAATACAACCTGTTAAGACTGGTATTTAGAAATGGCAACAAAGTATAGGTAGGGGAGGTTTGATAAATAGGGAGGGTTGATACATTGACAATTTTTCTCAACAAATGGCATTAACAGCCATTCTATCACATGTAAAGGCTTCCTTTATTTGCAGAAGCCATCATTAGCTGGACTAATCAGTGAAGAACTGACAACTTTTCTTTTCTTTTAATTTTGAAGGTTTTTGGAATGCCAATGTAAACTTTTTCAATTACTGATTCTTTCATAACTCTTATTATTGTGAAGATAATATCTTGCAATTTTTTTAAATTTACAAAGCACATTGTTAGGATTAGTTCTACCAGAAAGTAAATTGCCCTTTTACAACTGCATTTATACAAAGTGATTGAAAGTCCAATAAGGCTAATAAGGAGAAATGATACATTAGTACTGGGGAGAAACGATACACTTGTATTTTTGAAATTTAATAGCTTTTTTAAGTTGCAAACTAATATATAACTGTAATATTCATTTATACATTCTTGTTTTACAACAAGAGCTACTGAAATTGGTAAGAAGGATTAATTGGTAAAGCTTTTCCGAAATCATTTACTCTAACAAATATTTTATCTGGATTCAAAAAGACTGAAATTTATCTTTTTGATCTTAATTGTTTTGACAATAACTATTTTTTTTACCCTCAACATCATCTTGTGATCCATTCCACAAAACCAGTGAGTTAAATATGAATCAGTTATCTACTGATACAACATCTAAAAAATCTTTAGATGAAAATACAGGACCGTCACATACCAAATTTACAAGTCTCTCAATGTCCCAAGGATATTAGACCTTATACCAAGAAAACAGCTTCAACCACAAAGAGTGGAAAACGTAAAGTAAAATCTTTAAAATTGATTGATATGACTGTCAAAAAAAAAAAAAAAAGCTTGATGAATAATTTAAAGATTAGATTTATTTTCAAAAAAGTGTGTTTAATAGGATAGTTTAATTATTATTATTATTATTATTTTTTCCTTTTTTGAATAAACATTTCTGAAACAAAAATATGTCAGTGTCACTTCTTTTTAAATTTTACTAAAATATTTCAAGATTTATCATAAAAAAGTGTTTGACACAAAAATTGAATCGTCTGCATTTCTTTTTTTCAATTTACATAACAATGTATCAAATCTCCCTTGCAAGGGTATCAATTCTCCCCAGTAATGGGGAGATTTGATACAATAGTAACCATTCATAATAATTGGGATATATTTTTGAATGATTATTTTTAAAATTTACTATATTTTTAATAAATAAATAAAAGATCACTTTATAAGATAACCTGAAAAATTTGCTTCAAAATAGCTTTCTAAGGGTTATAAAACATTTGTAAAAAAAAAAAAAAAAAAAAAAAAGTATATCTCCTTCTACCTTGCCTACTATATTTATTCATGTATAATGCACACTTTTTTTTTCAAAATTTTAGGCCTCAAAAATGAGATGTGCATTATACACGAATATTTCCAACAGCAACAAATAAGACCGAAGCTGCCTCAGTTATGCAATGTATTAAACACATATTTGCCAACTTCCCGCTTTCTTTAAATTAAAAGAAAACCTATTTTGAACCATAAATTTTATTTAATTGATGGAATCAAGAGGATTTCTAATAACTTTTACTTAGAAGCAAAACACATTTAATAAAATAAATCCCCTGGTTCAAAATGTGTTTGTGTGATTTTAAAAAAGTGGGAGGTTGGCAAGTATGTGCACCCCAGTCTGTTTAAACTTGCTGGTGCGTCTTTAACTTAATAAAAATCACTTTAAAATTACTCTGATGGGATCTTCTGTGATCATATATTGAAGAGGGTTGTAGTTCCACTTATTCAGCTAGTACCCCCACTTAAATCCCGATTACCTATATTCGCACAGAACAGGCAAAACCATGGCCCTCTTCAAGACCTGGTCACCAAGGGGCCATAGTCAATTAGGGGGTGAAGGGGGATCACCAGGATTTGATCCCCCTTTGAAATTTCTGTCAAGATAACTATTGGATTAATATGGATCGAGCTCACCTCAGATAAGCAAAAAACTCAGATAAACCGGATTTACAGAAATCGTCACCAACTAAGGAGATGAAATATAAATTTTCACTTAATTCAGTGGTTCCCAACCTTTTTTTGGCTGCACCCCACCTAAGCATCTCTAAAATTCTGATGCCCCCCTCCTCTTCTATATTATATAAATATTGTGACATAAAAAATGAACTTCCATTTTTCCAGATGGATCCGAAAATAGCATTAACTCTGATAAGTGATTTCACATTCTTTAATTTATCAAAATCATATTTTTTTTAATTACAAGTATGCTTTTAACCATGAATGTGGTGATGTCATGTATCTTCGCATTTACATCTACAAAAGTTTTATTGTTTTTTGGCAACTTACCTCAAATTTAAAAGTGATAAATAATCTACATTTTTATTTTCGTAAAATTTCTTGAAATCTCTCTCATATTTTGTATTACTTTTGATATAATTGATACATTTTATAATGGATTTTAGTACTTCGTTCAGAATAAATGATATTTGTTTATCGCCGAGACTGTATGAATAACATAATTCACAAGTAACATTTCCGGATTCGCGCTTTTATCCATTTTAAGTTACTATTTTTCTTTCCTCTCATAATATACTTCTTTGATAGCGGGCTTTTCCCCACATTATTATAATTTGGCCACCATGTTTTCCCCAATTTTAAACTTTAAAATGCATATGTCATGAATGTCATATTCTATATGTGGTCTGCAGAACAGCCATAAGAAGTTTACTTTCAAACGTTTCCTTCCTTGATGCACACAGGGTTTTATTAATTTCATAAATGTTGCACCACATTTTGAATTTCCCTCATGGGGCATATTACACTGTGAATAGGTGTACAAGTTTTTTTTAATAAATAGTAAAAAAAAGGTGCTACTGCATAGTTATCAATTTCTATACCTTACCAGTAAAACTTAACATTAAATTTTGTCTAATTCAATCGCCGAAATCTAACAATTGTCAACAATTAAATATGGCAAATATTTGTATTAAATTTTAGAGGTAACAAAACTGTACAAATTGGCAGCTATGTGATTCTATTAGTGTCATGAAAATTGCAGGTGTAGCCTCTTTTTTCTGTGCAAAGTATTAAATAATTTTTTCAATCAAACTTATACCTTTGGAATGGATCATTTTCTTCTGACGAACTGATGGCTTCCATTATCATGAAACAGCCATTATAAATGAAGTGTTAGATGAAGATGAAAGAGCAGCCTAAAAAGTTAGAACTTTGATTTTCTGGTCAGAATGGGAAAAAAAATGGCCATTTTTTTTTTTTTTTTTTTTTTTTTTTTTTGAAAAAAAAAAAAAAATTATGGCTATTTTTCTTTCCCATTCTGACCAGAAAATCAGAGTTCTAACTTTTTAGGCTGCTCTTTCATCTTCATCCAACACTTCATTTATAATGGCTGTTTCATGATAATGGAAGCCATTAGTCCATCAGAAGAAAATAACTCTGTTAAAAAAAAAAAAAAAAAAAAAAAAAATCCAAAATGAGATAATGATCAAATCATGATCAAATCTCCCTACAAAATAATTTTCTGGCTATGGTGTTGCTGGTCACAGAAGATCACACTGTAAAAATTTAAAGGTATTACCATTAAGTTAAAGACATCAGCCTGCAAGCTCAGGGAAGGCTGGAACAATTAATACATTGCATTCAAGAGCTTTCATTTCTTATTAAAGTTTCAGAACAATGCACAGTAAAACCTGTTAAGGGTGTTCTTAAATCCAAATTGGATACTTTCATTTTCATTTGTAAATGCGTGAGACTGATAGGTGCTTTCATTCAGGAACTAGGAAATCGAGTAGTTTTTTCATTTATCAATAAAGGCAAAGAATCTTTCAGAAAAAAGTCAAAATTGGCATTTTGAATTGAATTTCCTTAAGAACTAAAAGATCTTCTTAAAACACCATCAAAAACTTAAATGCGCTAAGCCTTTCGAAAGATCTGAGTCTTTCTTCGTCAGGCGCAAAGAAGACGTGCTTCTACTATGAAAGCGGCAGCAAGACCTACCGCATTTAAAAGTTTTTGGTGGTGTTTTAAGAAGATCTTTTAGTTCTTATAAATTCACACCAGTTTCAACTAATTTTCTTTGAATTTCCTTACTCAACAACAGGGTAAAAATCTTTTAGACACCAACTGCTTATAACTCAAGATTAATTCATTTATTGAAAAATGAATATTTGTTTCCAAATCACTTCAATAGTATCACAAAAGTAATCACTTCAATAGCCTGTAAGCTTTCTGCCTTTACATTTAAAAATAAATCTGAAGTGTTAGAAAGTTTCACAGAGAAAAAATATTTTTTTTTTTGAGAACACCCTTAAGATGGAAACTGTATATGATAAAATCATGTCTAAACAAAAAAGTTATTTGTTTTTAAATAGTCACAAAGCTGTCTAAGGCAAGACAGTTTAACATTTATCCGCTTATTTTTTTTTTTTAATTTTGCTTGCATTATAAATAAAATGAGTTTTTCTTTTCCAAGATGTAATTGAAATACAGGATGTTATAATTACATTAGCATGGCTGAAAATTATTTTTTTCCCTTATTAAATTACAATTTTGTTTTCAGTCCAAAGTTATGTTAAAAATCGAAATCTTATCTGTATTGATATAATTAATATGCAGTACATAACATGTTACTGTATATTCCTTCCATTTTAATAAATATTGCTATGAAATAAAAATTTTATTTACAATGCACACCAATTTCAAGTGGATTTAAGTTAAGCTCTTAAAAATTGATAAAATTAAATTAAAATTTTAAGGGGACAGTACAGCTTTAACGGTCATAAAACATACGAAATTTGTCATGAGTTTAGCAATTTTTTATAAAAAATATAACCACTCTAGAAGCACAAAAATTTTACAGTATATTTAGGTGATATTTTTCTACGTTTAAAATTTTTTTATTTGGATATATTATAATTTAAAAAAATTCTAGGGGTCAATTTCAAAGTGCTATTTAAAATTTTTACAGTGGATAACATTTCACTGGGTGCACGATATCTCATGCTAATTTCATTGTATTTGCATAAACTTTATCTTAAATTAAAGATAACACTCTGTTCTATAATCTGAACTAGGATGCGAAGTGAAAGCGCAAAAACAAAATGTAAACAAGCCGCCATGACAGAATTATTATTCTGTCATGGATTACACAGACAAATTAAATACAGTACAGAATTAACTGTCATGGATTACAGTTAATTGCAGAAATTAACGTCGCAGGTCTGTTAATTCAGAAATGAAGGGGTGATGTCTACATTTTCCCTTATATCTCAGTAAATAATTATCACACAGTTAAAATATTGATATCAACTTATTTAGAATACAATAACCTTTCTAACGATGTAAAAATAAAAATAAAATCGATTTTTGAAAATTTTAAAAATGTACTGTCCCCTTTTAAGAAAGAAATAATGATAACTTTTGATTTTATTTATACCAAATGAAATTTTAAAGTTATGTAGCTGAAACTTTAAAAAAAAAAATTCTTAAATTAAATCAATGCGTCCTGCATATCGCCCTCCCCCCCCCCCCCCCCAAAAAAAAAAACTACAACTTTAACAAAACATTCCTTTGTTTATATTAATTGACGATAAATGGCACCAAATCCTTATTTAGAAATGAAACATAAAGCTCCATAGATGGGTAAAACTGCTGCCTTGATCCCACAGAGTTCTAATACAATATCGCTACCTTTTAACTTGCCTTGATCAACCCCTAATGGAAAGCGATTTATTGAGCCATTCCTTACTGAGATTCATTCATTTTTATTATTTAAAAAACTTTAATGCATTGAATATTTAATTTTTATGTTTTGTGAAATCTTCAAAAACTGTGTATCACTTTGCTAAATTACTATTATTGTTGCAATAAATACTGCTGTTTGCTTTGTCCAATTGTTGAGCTATTTCAGACTTTAATATTGAGTAGAAAAATATCCTCATTATCTGTATTTGTAGAAATCCTTTGTCCTTTTTTAATGTACTTTTCGATAATATAAACTCTTCAATAATAAAACCTTCATTCTGTTTGTGTGAAGTCTCATGAAAAGGAAATGCAGATTGACATTCCGTCATTTTTGATGGGGTTATATACTAGTTGTTATATAGTTTGCATACATTTTATATAAAAATTTTAGATTGGATGAATAATTAATTCAAAATTTCTTCATTTACAACAATAATTGAGATTCTGATGGGAAGTGATGCATCAAAATTCCCTGACCACTTCAAATATTAAAAGAATTCCCTGACTTTTTGCATAAATTTTCAAATTCCCTGACTTTTCCCTGACCCATAAGGAACCCTGTATTAACTATAAGCAAGTGTATCTTCTGTTGAGCTGAATTCAGGCTGCACCACTGCCTAATGAGATTTAATCAAAATTAAGAGAGAGAGAGAAGGAGATAAATAGCTGGTAAAGAAGTTTACTTGATGAAGATTGAAATCTTTATTAAATGATCTTTCTTGCTTTAGTGAAATAGTATGGATGACCAGGCAAGTTCTGAGGAGTTTAAAAGTACATGTAGCAACAATGTGCCGATTGATGCAAAAAGAAACTGTTGTGTGTTTGTAATACCTTCCTCTCAATAGATGGCGCCTCTACTGAGCGTTTGTTGCGATCGGAGATCGCCAGTGATCGCAGTTGTGCGCTAGTCGCTATGTAGTGAGGTTGTTCTTATTCCAATAAAGCTATGTTAGTTTATCCTAGAATCACGGCGTCTGTTCCACAACTTTAGTAAGCCCTAAAGTTATATCATTGGCGACGAGGATGCGATTCGATGTTAAAAGAAGAGAAATTTTTTTTTTTCTCTTCCTTGATTGGAATGACGCCGCCGATCTTGCCGCGCCATGTTAACCCTAACACGCGGTCGCCGGTAGCAGCGCACGCCGCCGTACGAAGCCTAACGTATTTTTTGCATAAGATGGGCTCTTTTGGGCAGATTAAAGAGTACGATTCATCAGCAGAATCGTGGACTTTGTACACGGAAAGACTGGAACAGTTTTTTATAGCTAATGGGATCGATCAAGCAGATCGAAAAAGGGCTATTTTTCTAACTGTCGTCGGCCCAACTACCTATGCCTTAATACGTAATCTCCTTTCGCCTGCGGCACCAAATACGAAGACTCTGGAGGAAATAATTCGAGTTCTGAATTCGCACTTTGATCCAGCGCCGTCCGAGATCGTTGAGAGATATAAATTCAATAGCAGAGTGCGACGCGCCGGCGAATCAGTTGCCAATTTCATCGCGGAGTTACGCAGCTTGGCTAAGCATTGTAATTACGGCGCATCTCTCGATGAAATGCTGCGAGATCGGATCGTTTGCGGGATCCAAGATGAAAGTATCCAGAGAAAACTCCTATCTGAAAGCCAGTTAACCCTAACGAGGGCTACAGAAATCGCGGTAACTATGGAGACTGCGGCCAGGGACGCTAGCAACCTACGGATGGCATCCGGATCCGGCTCGGAAGTAAATAAAATTCATTTAGAGAAGAATATTGTACCCAAAAGTCAGAATTCTCGTGTTTCAACGCAAAATACCGAAAAATGCAATCGATGTGGAGGTAATCACGTGTCCAGCGAATGCCGTTTCAAAAATTCAACTTGCCATGCGTGTAAGAAAATTGGCCATATCGCTAAAGTTTGCCGATCTAAGAAAGATTCTGGAGTTCGGGTGCATAATGTGCAAGTGGAGGAGGCTGAAAATAAAGTACCTGTAACTTACACACTATTCAACATCTCAGGGATGGAAGAAACCTTGCCACCTGCTAGAGTTGAGTGTCTAGTCCAAGGTAAGCCGTTCGTTTTTGAAGTGGATTCAGGTGCCCCCTTTTCTCTAATGCCCTTAAATGAATTTAATAAAGTAAAAGAGTATTTTCCTCCTTTGGAGCAAACCTCAATTAAGCTAAATTCTTATACTAAGCATCCTATCGAAGTGATTGGTATGACTCAAGTTGAAGTGTCCTATGAAGCAAAGTCTCACTCATTACCTTTGATGGTTGTTGGACAAGGAAGTATTAATTTAGCAGGCCGTAACTGGATTTATCCATTGCAATTAATGAATGTTTTTAAAAATGCAAACCATCCTTATGCCATAAACAATCTGCCAACTTCTGAATTGTTGTTCCAGAACCTTTTAGAAAGATTTAAAGATCTATTTTCACCAGAATTAGGTCTTGTGAAAGATGTCAAGGTGCATTTAATTAAGAAAGTTTCTGCAACTCCAAAATTTTTTAAGGCACGTCCAATACCGTATGCTCTGGTAGACAAAGTTGACCAAGAGATAGTTCGGCTGGTTCAAGCAGGCATTCTTGAACCAGTGAAGACCGCTGAGTCTGCAGCGCCAATTGTACCTGTGTTGAAGCGTGACGGCCGCATCAGGATATGCGGAGATTTCAAATTAACGACGAACAAGATGACTGAATTAGAGCAGTATCCACTTCCTAACATCGAAGACTTATTTGCCCAGCTGTCAGGCGGAGTCGTTTTCTCTAAATTGGACCTCCGTGATGCCTACTGCCAGTTACAACTAGATGAAGAGTCAAAAGATCTAGTCATCATTAACACACATAAAGGACTGTTCCGGTATACCAGAATACCTTTCGGAGTAGCCTCTGCTCCAGCTGTGTTCCAGAGAGAAATTGATAAAATTCTGTATGGTCTGAAGGCTGCTTGCTATCTTGATGATGTTTTAGTGTTCGGAAAAGATGAAGCTGAACATTTACAGAACTTGACGGCTGTTCTAACGCGGTTACAGGAAGCTGGTATGAAACTCAACCCTGACAAATGAGAATTTTTGAAGACTTCAGTTGAATATCTTGGTCATCGGATTGATAGTAAAGGACTTCATCCGCTAGAGTCTAAAGTCGAAGCAGTTGTCAATACACCAGATCCGAAGAATAAGGATGAACTACGTTCCTTCATCGGATTGATTACTTACTATGCTAAGTTCCTGCCAAATATGGCCACTTCGTTAGCGCCATTATATGAGCTCTTAAAAGATAAAACCAAATGGAAATGGGATAAATTACAGAAAGAAGCTTTCTCTAAAGTGAAAGAAACCTTACGAAATTCATCACTGCTGATACATTTTGACAATAAGAAGGAAGTTGTGTTGGCTTGTGACGCCAGTCCCTATGGTCTTGGAGCTGTATTATCTCATGTAACCGAAGATGGTGATCGCCCAATAGCTTTTGCGTCACGTTCCTTAACTGACGCTGAAAAGAATTACAGCCATATAGAAAAGGAAGCTCTATCTCTGGTCTTTGGCGTAACAAAATTTCGTAAATACCTGTTAGGACGAACATTCACATTACTTACTGATCATCGTCCCTTAGTTAATCTCCTTTCTGCAGACAAGCCTGTTCCAGTTGTGGCTGCTGCGCGAATTCAACGTTGGGCTCTGACCCTTGCAGCATATTCATACACTATCAAATACAGAAAAGGTAGTTTGCATGCTAATGCAGATGCTTGCAGTCGGCTGCCCTTAAATACGAAGCATCCTGATCTGCCAGCTCCGACAGAGTCAGTGTTGTTGTTGACACAGTTAGACGACACTCCAGTGACGAGGCATCTGATTGCAACAGAAATTAACAAATGTCCTGATCTACGCAAGCTAAAATCTTACATCTTAAACGGCTTTCCGAAGAAAATTGAGCAAAATCTGCACCCTTTTCTAAGAGTAAAAGATGAATTATCTTTTGTTAGAGACATCATTTTCAGGGGCTCACGTGTATTTATTCCACCAAAATTTAGGAAATTCATACTAGATGAGTTTCATTCATCTCACCAAGGCATAATGGCTATAAAGGCCCATGCTCGTTCCAGTGTTTGGTGGCCAGGATTAGATAATGATCTTGAAGCAAGAGTGAAGGGTTGTGTTGTTTGCCAGCAAAATGCTTCAGCACCTCCAGCAAAGTACTCTTCTTGGCCTGTGCCAGAACAAGCATGGGAGCGGATCCACATTGACCATGCGGGTCCAGTGGAAGGCCACATGTTGCTAGTAATCGTGGATGCCAAAACAAAGTGGTTAGAAGTGGCACAAGTCTCAAGTACAGCATCTTGTGTAACCATAATGGTGTTACGTAGCCTGTTTTCTCGTTTCGGCATTCCCGAAAGTCTGGTCAGCGACAATGGCCCTGGTTTCAGCAGTGCAGAATTTGGTGAATTTTTAGCTAACAATGGCATTTCCGAGGTTAAAACACCACCATACCATCCACGTTCAAATGGTTTAGCTGAACGAGCGGTACGCACAGTCAAATCAGCCCTGAAGAAAATGACTGGAGGGACTTTCGCAGAGAGGCTGTGTCGATTCCTTTTCAACTACCGCAATACACCATCGGCAGCGACAGGAATATCTCCAGCCATGGCAATGTTCGGTCGGCCTCTTCGAACACGGCTGGACCTAATTCGAGATCCTGTGACCCAGACATGTGAGATGAAAGAGACAGGGTCAAAGAAAATTTCAGAGGGCACTCCAGTTTGGGTGCGTGCATTTGGTCGTGGCCCACCATGGGTTGCTGGCAATATTTTACGTCCATTGGGAAAAGTTATGTGTGAGGTTTCAACCCCCATGGGAAACTGGACTCGGCACATCGACCAGTTAAGGCTCAGGCAGGAAGAGCTGACTAGTGAAATTCCTACTTCACTTAAGTTACCAGCTCCTGCTGCACCACAATCAGAATCTGCTGACTTGCAGACTGAGGTACCCACTTGTGCTCCCAAACCTCCTGTGCTCTCCTCAGAGGTAAGTTCTACAGGCGGAGTGAGCAAGTCGCCTGCAGAACCCCCAGTGCTATCACCACAAGTGCTCACTCGTGATGAAAATAGTACTCCATTGATTAGACGTTCAAAACGTGTAAGAGTAAAACCAGTACGTCTCCAGTTATAAACTGACAAACTGTTCGTTAGTTTTTGAACTGTTCTCTGTGAAATACTGTTACATCTAAAATTATAGACTGACAGACTGTTCGTTGGTTTTTGAACTGTTTTCCTTAAAAGACTTTTGTTTTGAACTGTCTATATGTAATGACATTTACATCTTGTACTTTCTTTAAGGAGGGAGGGAATGTTGTGTGTTTGTAATACCTTCCTCTCAATAGATGGCGCCTCTACTGAGCGTTTGTTGCGATCGGAGATCGCCAGTGATCGCAGTTGTGCGCTAGTCGCTATATAGTGAGGTTGTTCTTATTCCAATAAAGCTATGTTAGTTTATCCTAGAATCACGGCGTCTGTTCCACAACTTTAGTAAGCCCTAAAGTTATATCAGAAACAAATTTTATCTAGATTAATGGTGTTACTCAAACTCAGTGTTTTTCAACCTGATTTACCTAATGACATACTTAAACCCATGGTTAAACTTCATAGAACATTAAGTTATGATGCTGAAAAACCATGACATATCTAGAAGTTTTAAAATTCCTAAATAAGATTTTCTTCTATGTTATATATGTCATTTTTTTTAAATATTTATAAAACATTTTATGTTTTTCCTTCTGGGGATAATTTTCCCTGAAAGTATTAACTTTGTAAAAATGCGAGACCAATGTCATGATTACATAGAAATGTTATAAAGGGTACATAAGCACTGAAAAAAGTTTCTGAAGGAAAGCAGCTTTATGACACTAAACTAAATTACAAAGTATATTATGTAATGTTGGGTTAGCCTAAATGATTCATCAGGTTGCAAAAGACTGTTTATTTACAAGTATATGACGTGTAAAGATACATACACTCACCAAGTTTCTGGTACATATTACAAATGTCCAATGTGTGCGTCCTTAGTCACCTGGCACACATCCCAACGGTAATCTAGTTTTGTCCATATGTTCAATAACATGTGTCTGTTAAAGTCTATCACAGCAGCAGCACCATTTGCACGTGAGCCAAGAGACGAGCTTTTAAACTTGGTGAGTGTATGTATCTTGCCATGTATCACCTGTCTTTGTAGGTTGTATACCTCTTAATACACAGTGTTTTGAAACCCGATGAATCATTTAAGCTAACCTTGCACACTAGAAAGTTACACATATAGTAAATTGGTGATACTTTGCTTAATATATAAAATTGATAGAATTTGAAAATTTTTGCAGCACATCTTAGGTTCTCTCATGGTACATTGCTTTAACTACTTTATATTCATCACCATATCTGCCAACTTTTGAATATGGCAAAGTATCAAATAACATATGAAGAGTATTTTCACACAACTTTTTTTCATAACACTCAATATACACATATAACATATTCATAACACATATAACACTCAAATTCACTTTATAAAGGTTTCAATGCACAATAAATAATTAAGTAAATCTCTGCATCAGCTCTCTTTCTAAGAAGAGAGTAAGAGAATAGTAGCAATATCATAATAATGATACCTTATGATCCTGACTACCTCATGGAAGGCAGCATCCACATTCAAGGGGGGATCTTTGGCACTCGTCTCTATGTATGGGATCTGAAAACCAAGATTAAAGACATGACATTACAGGCAATTTGGATATGGCATACTAAAAATACTGCATTTAAAAATAAATATAAAAGAAAAATAGTTTTAAAAAACCCTGCTTAAAGTGATGTTAGGTTTTTGGAAACTTGGCTCCTTGGAACTAGAGTCCTACAACAGGTCTGGAAACCTGATTTTACCTAAACCCAATCTGATGCTATTTTTACTTTCTTCTATCTTCAGTAGAAGAAAGTATTGTAATCGAAATTTTTTTCGACTTCCAGTTTTCGATGGATTTACACATTTTAGGGGTCAGATTTCAAAAATCATGTTTAACCAAAATGTCTGTCTGCCCATCCGTGTGCGTGCCCGTCTGATGCCATTGTGCCATCAAAAAGTGTATGAAGTTATGCATAGAATTGAACCAAATTTTTTGTGTATGTATTTATCTATGGCAAGCAGGTCCTCCTTCAATTTAGAACTATTCTGCTGGAAGGGGGCACTGTAACAGCAATTTTTGTGTCATTTTCATTATTGTACCATCGAAAAGTGTATGAAGTTATGCATAGAATTGAACTAAATTTTTTGTGCATATTTTTGGCTATGGCCAGTAGGTCCTCCCTGATTTTGAAAAAATTCTGTCAGGAGGCGCTATAATAGCGATGTCAGTGCCATTTTCATTATTGTACCATCGAAAAGTGTATGAATTTATGCATAGAATTGAAGCAAATTTTTTGAGTATTTGGATGTGGCCAGCAGTTTCTCCTTGAATTTTAAAATATTCTGCTGGAAGGGATTGCTGTAATAGCGATTTTTGTCTCATTTGCTTTATTTTACCATCAAAAAGTGTATGAAGTTATGAATAGAATTGAACCAAATTATTTGTGTATGTTTTTGGCTATGGCCAGCAGGTCCTCTTTGAATCTGGAAATATTCTGCCGCTAAGGTTCACTGTCATAGCGATTTTTGTATAATTTTACTGGTTTTTCATAGTTTTGTTTTCCATTGGCGGCTCATGCAGTGACGGGAACTAGCATCCTGCCAAGCTGGCTGTTCACAAACAGCTGATGTACAACAGAATAAAGAAAAACTATTGATTTTAATAAATATCATGATCGAGATTAACTCGTTTTTACTCTGATTAAATGACTGAAGCAGAAATTTAAGATGAAAATCAAAGTTCGTATAGTGTTAAACTAATAATATTGCAGTATTAACATGTGTAACTACTTTTTGAAATATTAAGATGCATGAGATAGAAGAAAGTTTTGGGATTGGCACATCTAACTAGTTTTTTATTATTATTATTGTTGTTGCAAGTTGTGTTGACTTTAAATGTTTTGGCTTTGGATCAGCTTAGAGTTAAGTTTTGACTGTTTGGGGTCAGAGTCAGTTTGACACATTTTTTCAAAAGAAAGTTCTGAATATTTTTTAAATAAAAAACTATATATTTGAATATTAATGAATGTATGTATGTTTATTTTTATACAAAAAAAAAATTTTGATATTAGACATATAATTGCAGACTACTTTTTAATAATTTTATTAAAATATTGATTAATTTTCTTTCGTTTCTAGTTCAAGTCAGGTTTTGGGCTGACGAAATTTCTTTTGTCAGGTTTCAGGTTGCCTTTAAGCAGAAGTTTCCGTTTCTGGTCAAGTACAATCCAATCAATGCAGGACTCTACTAGGAACCCAATCTTTTCCAAGGATTGGGTTCTTTTTTTTTTGCAAAAATGGGTCTTATTTAAAGAAATAATGCAGATTCAATGTTTTAAATACAAAATATAACTCCAATGATGTGAAAAGGCTTTTGAAATCTGGGTTCCTGGGACATAGACATTTACAGAAAAACTGGGTCCTTTTTTTTAGAAAAGTGGGTCTTCATTTTAGGAATAAGACAGATGCAATGTATTTAACACAAAATGTCTTTTCTGTGATCTTTCAAGAGAAAAATTATACATCCTGAAGGACTCATGACAATTTTTTTATGCCTCCCTCTCCAATTTTTTTTTTTTTTTTTTTTTGCTTAAATGATGTGCATCCCTGCACATCTTTTGCAACTATTCACAAGATATTTTATTCCTTGGAAGTAAACTGGTGTTAATAGAAATGACTTTATGTTTTAATATTTAAATCAATTTTGAATTTTCCTCTCAGGTAATCAAAAAACTGAAAAAGCAAAAGGTGTTTTCTTTTTTTAGACCAAAAAAAAGTTTAAAAAAAAATCTTATTGCAAAATCAGAGTACAGTTTACACAGCAAAAAGAGCAAAATGTTTCTTGGTCAAGTAAGAAGATTTGCTAAAATATAATATAACCTTTTCCAAGTTACTAACAATTCTGATTAGCATTCTTTTATCTTAAGAAACTTCCTTTATCTTCAAAGATTTAAAGAAGTGTTTCTGAAACAAAAGTTTCTTTTGGTGCCGTAATTTTTGAAAATATATCCAAGTAGTTTTCACACTATGTTGATCAAATCTTTTTAACCAGTTTTTAACACAACAGAAATATTGATTTTTCAGATGCATTTAATTGTCAGGTAAACATTTTCAACACAGCAGAAATATTGGTTTTTCAGATGCTATCAATTGTGAGGTAGTAAACATTTTCAACAGAACAGAAATATTGGTTTTTCAGATGCTATCAATTGTCAGATAAACATTTTTAGCTACATAACAGAATAAATACATGTATGTAAACAAAATAATAACAAAAATAATAATATAACAAAATAATTTCATTTTACACGGTTAACTTAGTATTTTCATCTGTAGAACATGAAAATGTTTACTTGAGAATCGATAGCATCTGAAAAACCAATATTTCACAGTGATAAAACTGATTAATGGACCATTCCACAAAAAGCACAAAATGTCCTGCATGTGACACTTACATAAATGCCTGTAACTGTTAACTTATAAGTTGTTAGAATATAAACTATACATTAAAAATAATAAAACATCCTAGATTTTTCATATTAGCATAGTTGTTTTAATTTGAGGGTACAATAGCACTGTAAAACAGCAGTAATATGTAGAAAAGCTGCCTGACATGTGATATGGTATGGTCCTTTAATAGGTTTAAAAATCACCACATTTTAAATCCTAGACCTAAGCAATCTGCCCATTTCAGGGCCATTCCATGAAATATGGACAAAATGTCCTGAGTGCCATGTAAGTTAATAGATATTAGGTATCTATGCAAGTTTTTAAAATTATACATTAAAAATAACAAAAAACTCTAGATTTTCATATTAGCCTAGTTATTTTAAGTTGAGGTTATAATAACATTGTTAAAACAGCAGTAACATATAGAAAAGCTGCCTCACACGTGTCATGGAATGGCACAATATGGTTTAAAAAAAAATTCTGGAAATTGTAGGCAGCAAAGGAGCCTTTTATTTCAAAATTGATTTTTTAAATCTTGGAAATTATCAATTTCTGAAGATAAACTTCGTTGGAATTGTGATAAATTCAGATGGTGGATATTTTTGTAAACCTTCTTGCTAGATCAAGAAATGTTTTTATTTTTTTTACAGTGTACCAAATATGTTACTCTGCCATAAGACTGATGGACTTATTGTACATGTGCCCGAAGTGGTATATACAGCAATTTTCCTTATAATGTAATAATTAGCTTATTATTAATTAATGATAGGGGAGAGTGGCTTACCTTGGGACATGGTACACCTCAGGACAGCTTTATTTTTTGCCCTAAATTTTAAATTAACTCTTGCAGATGCAGATAGATAGCAGCACAATCTAATTTTCAGACATGTTTTGATTCCATTGATGAAGCAGACAAGAATTTATTAAGATTTTTATTTTGCAAACATGTCTAGTAACTTTCATGTAAAAGTTTGACAAGTTTCAAAGTAAAATTTGATGGAAAATATTTTGAAATAAAAGGTAATATAATTAAATTTAAAGCTTTCTCTATAAAACTGATGTATAATAATAATTCTAGTGCTAAGCTTAACAGAATGGCATTCTAAAATTTCATAGTGGGTATAGGGTGCACCTTGGGACACAAGATATGCCTATCTAACTTTTATTTGAAATATTTTAATAAAAGATATTGTGTTTAAAACATTTTTTATTGAATCTTTATAATAATATGTATGTATTAATAGTTATTACTTCTTCTTTTAAGAAGTCATTATGCTAATCAACGGCAAAGATTAGAAATTTAGAATACAAAAAAATGCAGCAATTCATGCTGACACTATTCAGAAAGCTGCTGCAAAAATTATCAGCTGAAATATCTTTTCAGTTTAAATAAATTTCTTAACCTGAACAAACAATTCCATGTATAGTGTAATTCAATTATTGAGCTTTTCAGATCTATTTTTAACTGTCCTGAGGTACCCCACCAGGTGGTACACCTTGGCACAAAGCAAAAAATTAATGAATATTTAAAAAAAAAAAAAAATGTATAATGGATATAAGATCATAAACTATTTAATAATGTAGGCAAAGGTTAAAAGAATGAATACCAGGTAAAATTTTTACAATTGATCAATAAAAATGAAAAAGAAAGAAAAAGCATCCCAAAGTGAGCCACTCTCCCCTAAGTTAAAAGTCACTAAAATAAAACTGCATTATTTCATTATTACATTATGTGACACTTAAAAGAGTGAAGTTTCAGAATCAAAGTTTCATTTTTTAATGTAATTTTCTTGTATATTGGAATCAACAAATCCCAATATATAAAAAAAATCACATTTTGATTTTTGTTTTTAGTCAGTAGAATTACTTGCTTTAATGTACTAACCCCTTGGGGACGAGCGACTGGTATTCATGCAGCGTAAGGTGCTCAGAATCAGTGATTATTCTCACCAGTAAATTTTGCCTTATTAAATCTGAGCATTTTCCCGATTCAGTGAGCAAAAATTTCTGTTTTAAAAAACCGGTGATAAAAGATTAAAAATTATATAAAAGACACTCGTCCCGAAGGGGTTAAAGTAAGTGGCCTATGCTGCAATATCTTTTTATATAAACATTTGGTACATTAGAATGTTGATAGACATTGTTTGTGAATTTTTTGGCACTTGTACGTTAAAAGATTGACTATCCCTGTTTTGTCACACACATCCAAATACTGTTTAGAAATTTATCGTTTCACCTTGAGGGTTGCTGCCAAGTCCCTCCCCTGTTCTTCGGTTACTTTGCGCAAGTGCACCAGATCCACCTTGTTGGCAACTAGAAGCATTGGATATGTATCGCTGAGGAAAATAACAATAAAAACAGAAATTTAAATACAACTGACTTACAGATTGTAAACAAGAAAATATGACATAGACATGCGAGTACAAATGACACATACATGCACCAACTGATCATTCACCAATTGTGTTACACTTCAAGAAGGATGAGGAGATCCACAAACCAGGCATGAAAAGTGAAAATTGAGAAAAAAGATGGAAAAGTTTTTCCGTCTATACAACAAGGCCAAACTCGTATAATTTAGACATATTTTAACAGTTATTTATACAATAAAATGAATTATAACTTTACATATGATTGTTATTTTCTTTCTGTAACTTACAAAGTATTAAAAATAATAATAATAACAATACATGTTTAAGTTCATTAAATCAAAAAAGAAAATTGGAAACAATTTGCTAAAAGCATAAATCCATCCAAATGCATCTGATTAACTTATGTGAAGTGCAGAGATTAATTTTTCAAAATAAATGTATTATTTTGAATGATTTGCAAGTTTAAAACTTTACTTTAAAAAAAAAAAAAATCTCTATGCTAAATATATGCAAACCAAATTGATCTTTACTCCAGAAATACATTTTCAAAAATGCACCACAGAAATTACCCAGAAATGTTTTATAAATAGAATAAAATATTCCATTCCAAGCAGAACCATATGAAAACTTCCTTTCCCTGGTTAAAGAACTTAATTTACATGACTTTCAGATGCTTATAATAAAAGCTCGCCTTCAATTTGATAGTGCGGCAATTCAGAAACAAACTCCAAGGATTTGAGTATACAAAATGTCTAATTATTAAGTTTTCTAGACAACCCTCCCCCAAATATGCTTCTAGTATTTTCTTTGCATTTTTGCATCAATCCAGAGAATGTCCAAATTTGCCTTTAAAAAGAACTCTTTCATGACTGACAAAGTGTGATACAATGCAATGGGGGGGGGGGGGGGGGGGAGTGCATGTTATGATGTCACATCTAAACTATCTAAAGTTTAAAAGTTATTTAAAATATGAAAGCATCTTCCAAATACAGTAAAACATTGGGATCATTGAATTTGCCGGCTATTTCGATGTGTCCAATATTCAGAAATAAAAATGAATAAATATATAGGTGTTCGGGATCAGATCCACTATTCAGCGAGTGTTTGTTATGGAAGTCTTAATGCAATAATCAAAAAATGAAAAAAAAAATGTTTAATAATAAATAATATCAAAGGCTAGTATGAATGTCCACATATTATTTATGATTAATGCATTGCAATTAATGAAAATGTGACAATTTTTTAAAAGTTGATTATAAATCGATATTCATCCATAAAATTAAAATTAAAATAAATGGTCACGTGCGAGCATTACTCGCACACAGGGGGTTCTTAGAATAAATATATGAATTTGTAATTGTATTATTAAAAAACGCTGCTAAAAGAATATTAAGACTTTGTAAAAAACTATACAACGTAGGGTTGGGTATAACTGTATATATTAGTAAAGTGTAAATGGGTATACCATGAAAGTTCAAAGAGATATGGAACCTAAATAATATCAAATATAGCTATTCGTATAACACTTTTTTAAATATTATCCTAATCTGTTTATGATGAACTTAATTCGGTACTGACAATAAAAGCAGTGCATAGTTAAACTTCATTTGGCATTTCATGAAACTAAATTCAGCGTAGTAATAACCTTTATTTCTACAGTGTAGCTAAAACAAAACCTTTGTTCAAAGTTTAAGTTTGGCACTATGCTAAGCGCGCTTCAAATTGAGGCCTCAAAGTTACAACGCCGCCTTGGTCAGTGCCGCGTTTTTCCAGATAGGTGTTTAATTAACTTTTAAAGTCATTCGAGGCGTATTGAGAGATACAATCAATGCAAACTATCGCAAATCTCACAGTATTTATGCGATTCATTCTAATTAAATATTTCGAGGGCGATGCCCTTAAAAAACGGACACCTAATTTTAATTCCAAAACAGACAAATGGCACCAAGAATATTTAATTAAAATTTTCTTTTTATCATGTACGTGAAAATAAGCAAGTTCGCATTTTCTAATAAATTCGTTTATAAATTCTGGTGTCAGTTCATTATTTCATAAGTTTATAAATAGAATTACTCCGTGCCGGAAAGGATTAAGTGGTCGCAGGACTCTTAAAGCTTCAAAATTTAAGAAATTTTAATTTTTTTAGATGTTAAACTCCCATCTTTTCTGAATATTTTGATATAATTGTTTCCTTGAAATTCCCATTAGAACAGAAGTTTTGGCTTTTAGAATTATATCCGCTCAACAGCTGAAGTGGCATTTCCGAAACTTTAAAGTCATTATTTTCAAAATGACGTTTTTTGGGCATAATGCACAGGAAACCTCAAAAACTTCTGAATATTTTTTCATGAAATTTTCAAAACATATATTTCATGTTAGTCTGTATAAACTGAACCTAAAACTTCCTTTTTATTGTTCAAAAAAATATTTTTTTAGGTGATTTTACTGTTGAAATTTTCAAAATTTTGTATTAGCTAAATGCAACATTGCATTAAAAATATAAAAATGCTTTAAATACAAATTTATTTAAGTTCAGGGAAATTATTACAATCTGAAGCACCAACATTTTCATTCTAGTTGCAACATTTATTTTGTAATCCTGCGCGTAAACTGTTATGCCAATTTTTTTTTCAACAAATGTCTAACAGTTTCGAGCCCCCTATAAATACTAATTCTGTATCTTGCAATTTTTTAAATACATGAAACGAAAGAACATACTTATATCTTTCATCCCAATTAAAATTGTATTTTAAAATCATATACATTTTAAGACATTAAATGTTGAAAATGGTCTTTTTTTCATTTTTTCCACTTTTTAGAGTCCCGAGACCCCTTAAATTAGTATGTTTTTAACAATTTGACGTTTATTGCTTTCATACATTACATTACACATATATATCATTAAAAGTTGTTAACTAGGCATAGAGTACGCCACCCCTGTCCTTGTGTATGTCCAAACTGACCATACCTTTAAGGGTTAATATCTTAGCTAATTACCGATGATTTTTTTCGAAAATCATTATCAACAATGCTTTTATTCTTCTGCAACGATAGGTATATTCAGCGATGCTCAACAATTTTTCTGAATGCCCGTAAATAGAAATTTGTGTATAACAGAAAAATGCTAATTACTCAAAAACTATGTGACTTAGGGTAATCGCTATAATTTTCCAGCAAGGATTATATTAATGTCTACTACCTCTAATTTTTTCATAATTTTAGTTTCAGTAGATTCGGAATTAGATGGGGGGGAACATATTTTTGCGCTACATTTTCAACAATATCTTTGAAAATATAATACCGAAAATTAAAAGGAATGTATTTTTGAGTTCAGCGTTACAAAAGCTTTCACAGGATACCCCCACATGATATACAAAGAAAAGTTTTTTTTTTTTTTCAAGTAGCATAATTAGTCCCTCTACTTTTTTACTAAATATATTTATGAATGCTTATTAATCTGAAAATATGTGGGTCTATGGTCTTTATTACTTCCCCAAATTTGAACTTTCCACGTTCCATAGTTTACGAGTAAAATGGCTATAACTGACAGACAGACAGACAGAGAAGTGATCTTATAATGGTTCCGTTTTTACTTTTTAAGTACGGAACCCTAAAAATAATAGTAGGATAATAAAATCGCAATTTTCTTTTGATCAGAATTAATTCTATATTTACAGCTGCAAAAAAATGTGACATCACATCAAGAGAAGAGCTGGGAGAGTAAAAAATCATGAAATTTGCAGGACATAAAATTAATGGATGATCCTCCCAAGCATAAAATAAGTGTAAAAATAATAGTCACTAACAGGATATTTTGCATAAACATGTTAAAACATCAATCACTGCAACAGGCCCTGTACACTTCCCATACATAAATCTTTAAAATTGCAATCACTGTAATGGGATCTTGTGTGTTTTGTGCCCCATAAATCATTGAAATGAGAAACAGTACAACAGGTGTCCTACATTAAAATGGCAATCAGTATGAATTCATGTTCTATAAATTGTTAAAACTATAGTCTCCACCAAATTTAAAAAGGGTAGAGTGCTACTGGTGGGAAAAGGGTAATTTTTAAATATTTAAAGGCACTCTTAGTTTCTAAAGGCCTTTAATATTTAAAAGTACAATTTTCAAGTCACTACAATGAGTTAGTTTTTACTATGTAATATATACTTAAAAAAAAAAAAAAAATATATATATATATATATATATATATATACTATAAATACTTTTTTTAAACAAAAATGCAGTTAGGGTGTCTTGAAACCGAGGGAAACTGTTAAAATAACAATTACTATAAGGAGGAACTTTTGTTAATATGGTATTCACACACACACACACAAAAAACAATTTATAAAACAGAAAAAAAAATCCAATATAAAATTCCTCCATAAAAAAATTAATTATATATCCTTAAAACAATATGAAAATGAATGCTAAAAAATGTTGTTTCATTTACAAGGAAGGTCTCCATAAGCACATACTCAGAAAAATTTGAAAAAAAATTATAGAATTTGCATCTCATGAGGATAGATATGTTTACAAAAAAATTTAATGGGGAACCTTGTTATAGCATACATAAAAAAAAAAAATAATGGAATTTTCTTTTTTTTTTTTTTTTTTTTTTTTTTATGATTTGTCACTGTTTGGTGGCAAAAGGAAATTTCAAAAAATGCACTTTTATGATAAATGTGCTAATAATAATCGTATCAAATAGTTAAGAACAAAATTTAAATTCATTAAAATTGTTTCAAACTCAAACTTAAGGTCTGATTCAGAGCACAGTCATTTTAATTTTGGTCAGAGATAACAGAACAGTATTGTTGCCATGGAAACAATTACTTATTCAATATTGAAATGTATAATGGCAGAATCCTTAATCCATCAGTTATTTTTAAAATACCCCAAAGACAGTGAAACCATGTAAAATGAAATAAATGTAGAAACAAGTAAGTTGTATATATTATGTAAGCTTATAGAATTAGTAATAAACTATTTCATTGCTTAATTTTAAATTCATTAAGTACTGTGCATTTAACAAGCAATTTTCAAATGTGTTAAAATTGGCAAGGAAAGTGTTGCTCACCAAATCACATGGAACATTCGTCTTTCCACACTAAATACAAAAATATTTTTTTACAGACTTTCTACTCTGATTTGCAGCTAAATTTGACTGACATGAGTACATGAGTTGTATATGAGTAGTTTTATAAACATTTTTTTTTTTCAAAATGTTTTGAGTATGCATTTTAAGGAGACTTTCCTTGTTAAAAACAAGAAGGTCAGAGCAGCTGCCCTGTGTGCCAAACTTCTGTGTTCCAGACTGAGCAATTGACCAAGGCTGCTAAAATTTTACAATGCACATAAGAAAAATTCATATTGCATCAATTTCCAACCTTTAAATAACTCCACTAACATAAAACAGACATTAAAAATATTGTTTTTCTGAAAGTCTGACTGGTATTTCTATTACACAGGCCTACAAAAAAATTTTTTTTTTTGGTGCCTATGATTTTACAGCTGATTTTAGATATTTTTGGGACACTGAATCCAAATATGAAATCTGTTTTTCTCTATCAGCTCCACTTTTTTAGATATGCAAAGAAAACTAAAGATTTTTTAGAACTGAAGTGACCTTCAACGCTTAAACTGGCCTTTGACACATGGGCCTGTCGCAACGCTCAAAGCGATTTGGGAGGCACTGAAATTTTAGAAGACCTTGAAAAAAACAGATGTGCAAGTAAAACTGAGGTTCTGCGCATGCTTATGATTTCGTGCCGCTCATCCATAAAGCCAAATGGAAAAGCCGCAAAGAGATAAGGTTAGTTTGTGAGTTTTCTCCGTGGAGCGTAGACGTTGTTGACCTTTTGCGATATTTGTGTTTAGTATAGAATTCTTATAAAGTTAATTTAAAACGTACTGTATTGTAGATTGTTGTATTTGTGTTGTTGAATGTAATTTAAATGAGTTCAAGTAGAAGAAGTTCTGTAAATCATCCTGATGTGTTTTGCTACATATGCGGAGAATACGTGTTAAAAGAGAACAAAAAAAATGTTACTGACTTTGTAAAGAGAGCTTATCTTGGACACTTTGGTGTTAAACTTGGTGATCAGGATAAAACCTGGGCACCGCATCAGGTCTGTAAAACTTGTACAGAACACTTACGACAGTAGACTAACAGGAAAAGAAAAAGTCTCAAATTTGGTTTACCGATGGTTTGGAGAGAACACCAAAACCACTTCGATGATTGTTATTTCTGCCTATTAAATATTAATGGAATTAATCGAAAGAAACATAGTAAGTGTACTTATCCTGATTTAGTCTCTGCAAGACACCCGGTTCCTCACTCAGAGGAAGTAAGTGTCGATCCCAACGTTTTACCAGCTACCAGAGCTCTGAGAGGATGAAACATGTCCCTCTGATCATTCTTCCGATACTTATGAAGGTGACAGTGATTATGAGGAGATGTCATCAATGCCTCAACGTTTCAACCAGGATGAGTTAAATGATCTCACCAGAGATCTCAACCTGTCAAAAGAAGCTTCTGAATTACTGGCTTCAAGATTGAAGGACAAAACTTTACTGGAACAAGGAACCAAAATTACCTTTTACCGCACAAGAGAAAAGGGTCTATTACCCTTCTTCTTGTAGACAGCTTAAAGCGGAGTTTAAAATGTGTCCTTCTACACATTGGGAACAAATATGGTTCAATACCAATTGCTCACTCAACGAAAATGAAAGAAGAATATAACACAATAGCTTTGGTATTTGACAAGATAAAGTATCATGAACATCAATGGGTGATTTGTGTTCATTTAAAAATGGTAAACTTTCTCCTTGGACAGCAAAGCGGTTACACCAAATATCCTTGCTTCTTGTGTCTTTGGGATAGCAGGGATAAAATACACCACTGGGTTAGAAACGAGTGGCCTAAGAGAGAAAACATGGATGTTGGAGAAAGGAATATCATTAATAACCCCTTAGTTGGGTGAGAAAAAATCATACTTCCTCCACTGCATATCAAGCTCGGCCTTATGAAGCAGTTTGTAAAGGCTCTTGATAAGAACGGGTCATGCTTTTCATATATAGAAGAGAAAATTCCCCAATTGAGTTATGAAAAAATTAAATCAGGAATATTTGACGGGCGACAAATAAAACAACTGATTAGGGATCCTGCCTTCGTAAATTCGATGAATGAGACTGAGGGAAAAACCTGGACTTCTTTTGTTGCAGTTGCGAAAACTTTTTGGGCAAACACAAAGCAGAAAACTATGTAGAACTGGTAAACGAAATGCTTAATAGTTTTAAATCTCTTGGGTGTAATATGAGCATTAAGGTGCACTATTTACACAGCCACTTAGAGTATTTTCCTGAAAATGTAGGAGACATCAGTGAGGAACAGGGCGAAAGATTTCACCAGGATATTAAGACTATGTAGAACCACTACCAAGGAAGATGGGATACGCACATGATGGTAGATTACTGTTGGAGTTTAAAAAGGGTTTGTTCAAAAATAAATTCAAGAATGTCACGGAAAAGAAGCTTCGGAAATGTTCAGTGAGAATTGGTCTCATCGATGACTTTTTCCTCGATCTTTGTGAGTAAATATATTTGTATAATATAATTCTTAAAAATATTATTTGAATATATGTATATTAAAATAATGAAAATTAACATTTGTATAGTATTAAAAAAAATTCTGTGTTTCTTTATTTTATTTTTATTTTTGTTTAATTCATGGATTTAACTTAAAATAGTGTAACATATATTTCACAAAAAGTTCTATATCTTAAATATTTGAGCTCCCAGGCAAAATTGAATGCCATATTTGAATTCAGGACATCGAATTCATATAAAATCAGCTCCAAAAACCTAGGCACCAAAACAGCTGTTGGCTTGTGTTATAGGGTTTAATCTAGGAAAAAGGGATTTCTAGCTTTTGGGCTAATTGCAGCCAATAACTTCTAGCCAAATAAAAATACAGTAAACTCTATCTAAGGCAGAATCTGTCGGGACTGAGAAAATTTTCCGTGGCAGACAATATTCCGGCTTATGCAAAAGAGCCCCCCCCCCACACTCCCCCCAAAAAAATGCTCAAAATCTTAAATTTTTTTACGTTCGGAGCTTTTTGACTTTTTGTACTGTTCTTTAAAATGAAATTTTTAATGAAATTGGATTGTTATTAAATTTACTGTTTTTAATAATTTCGAAGGACATTATTTGAACACAAAAATAAATATTACCAATACAAAATTGCTCAAATTCTGAAATTTAATAAAAATAATTTAATTTAACCAATAAAATTACATACTTCATATTTCGCATAGTAGTTCAAAGAATCAAAAAATAATTTTTTATCGATGCTTCTTTTCTCTTTCGGTTTACCATGCATTCTGCACTAACGTGTAAGTGTATTATTCTCGGTATTTTTTTTCATTTCTCTTAACAAGAAAAATAATTTCGAGGCACCTAATTCTTCTCAAGCCGTCCTGATATGTTTGAATTCCACTCTCTGTCTTCAACGTTTTCAGAAGCGTATGGTCATCGGCATTTGCTTTCCTAAGAGAATGATCAGTTTTTCAGGAGACATTTCTGAATAATGTTTGGCAATCCATTTAACAGCATCGAAAACACTGGTGTTTTTTGTTAGATCGGTGGCTGAAGAACAATCATCAAAAGATGCAATAATGGACTACAACAGATACCTTTTGTAGTTTTTTTCAGCATTTTAATAACTCATTGATCCATTTTTTTGTCACTGCAGTAGTATCCGCCGGAAGAAATTGTAAATTTATATTCGACAGTTTAACATCGGAATGACAATGTTCATTATCGAGGAACACTTTTTTTTCTTCAATCATTCGTCTGTTGAACTCCTTCAACCACCCCTCCATTAAAACAATCGACATCCAGTATTTTTTCTGAGACCTCCAAGTCACAGGCAGTTTAACAATATTTACATTCTTGAAACACAATGTAATTTTCGATTTCCCAATCACAAACTTTTTTTTATAAACTGCTCTCCAAATTCGCAAAAAGCAAAACAGTGACACGCTCGTTGGAGGTTTTACCTCAGCGGCATTAGATTCCTCTTTTTATAAGTGACTTACTTGGCACACACGATAAAATAGTCCAGTCTCATTGCAATTATATATGCCCTTTTCTTGATATCTTTCAATCGGTAGATGAAAATTTCCTTTCCATTCCCGAATTTCATTCTATGGGACATTTTTCAGGTGTCAGCAAGCATGCTTCATGGCAATGTTGTGTAGATTATGGAAACTTATTAACCATTCACTGGAAGCTTTAAACTGCATTTTACCTATTTTTTCGCAATAAAGTCCACGTGTGAGCAAAGTTTTCACTCTAGTAAATCGAAAAACATTCAAAAGTTAATGCACCAATATCTTCATTTTTCACATCACGTTTCCTCTGTCTATTAGATATCTTCAACTCTTTCTTTTTATAGCGTCATAAATTTGAGTTTTACCATAATTAAACTTAATACAATGATCTTCTACAGAATAATTATTTTTCTTTTAATTTGGCAACATTGACTTTATCCTGCAGGGATGGAGTATTTAGTTTAGATTTTGAAACAATTTTTATGATGCACTTACCCTTATCCTTAGCACTTATCCTTAGACAAGATAAAACGACGAAGAACAAATAACCCGTGCAGTGAGTTTTCTAAACACGTGATTCATTGGAATGAAGCATGCATCAATCGAATAGCCTTTTATGTTTTTGATAAAAAGGTTGTATCTTGAATTGTAATAAACTGCTTGCCGATGACGATCTTTCACTAATTGTCCTGACTCGAAAATCGGTTGAAAACTGAAATTTTAAAACTCTTTACAGATAAATGAGAAATGCTGTTCAATTTCTTAGTACTGCGGTAATACCTTCAAATTTGAAGTTTACACTCAAACACGCATACATACACACACACACACACAAAAAAAAAAACTTCGGGAATGACACAGTAAGATATCACTTTGAATTTGACTACAACATTAAAGCATAACTTTAGAAAATACATATTTTCATAAAGGTCCTTCCTTCTAGTAATAATAACTTTTACATGCAAATTTATACAGGAAAAATGATTATTTCATTTTTTAAATGCAAGAATTCCTTAAAATTTAAACAGTTTTTAGTTCCTTAAATTAACTTTTTTAAACTTCTACGGAATTTAATTAAAATTCTCGGCATTGAATATATGACGTATGTATTAAAGTTTCATGAACGAAATGCTTTTCATTTTTAAAAGATATTTTTTTCCACCTTATGCAAAATTTTGGTTTCGGTGGGACCTTAAAGTCATTTCCGTTTCCGCGTTAGACAGATTCCGGCTTGTGCAAGAAGAATTAATGTTATTTTCTATGGGTTCGCCGGGACTTGAAAAAATTTCCACGGTAGACAAATTTCTGGCTTGCACAGAGTCCGCCTTAGACAGAATTTACTGTAGCTTTAGCCAAGGGAAAAAAAAAAGTTTTATTTATACAAAATTTCTATATACATGAGTATTATTTTTAGTTATGCAATATACAAAGAAATGCATCACTCTGTACGATTGACCCTTCGAGATTTGGCTGTATACCACACGGCAAATGCTTTTTTTAATGGAAATTCTTTTCAAAATTCTCCTCCCAAATTAATCATCATTAAGTTACTTAAATTCTTGATTGTCAGTTTGTTTCTCAAGTCAATTTTTGTTATATTCATGAGACTGGATCCCCCTTCACGGTCTGTTGTAGACAACAAAAGCGATTCTACAAATTCATACAAAAAAGTCACATTGGGAAACATGCCAATAATGCCATTTTTATGAAAAAAAATACAATAAGCTAGTTTCACTTCTTTACATGTTGTAGCCAGAAACTGCCTAAATTAAAGTCTGAAAAGTTTATATGACATGCATCTGGCAGATTGATGATTCAAAGCTAGCGCACATCATATCCCATGCTTATAGAATCTGCGACTTTCATTTTTGCCATATACTGGAGTCATGTCTGATGCAAATGACGTCACACTGTTTGAAGATGCTTGCATAGAGAGCGCGAGACAAATTTTGAAGTGTTGCCGCAGCGCGGATGCAATATGAGATTTTTTTTTTTTTCGTTTTTGTGCAATGGCAGCAGGTTTACGAAATGCACAACAAAATGGGAATGATATAGCATATTTCTTTGGTTGTCGCTATTTGACTAATTCACTAAATGCTTTGGGGGCAAAAAGCACTTCCAGTTAGCTTTTTGGCTAGCTCTGGATTAAACCCTAATTATTTTCTTTTATATCTTTTTTGGACCATATTTGTAAATTGGATTATTACTGTCTATTCTTAGTATTGTTTTCTTTTATTAACTCAAGATTTCTGGAATAAGCTCGCTGTCAAAGTTAAGGAATCAACATATTCTGTTCGATAGCTGTTCATCCAAATAGCAAAGTACTTTCCATTCAGTATCCATATAAGCATATACATTTTTACTACTCATGTATCAACAGGAATTGACTGTGCCAAAATTTTGATGTATTTTTCATTTTAATAGATTTATTTTGAATTATTCAAAAGCTTGTTGAAATTGAAACAGAAAAAAAAAAGTATCAGTGTATCAATAGATGCATTTATTTTTTGTATTTTATGTTTATACTATAGTTTTTCTTTTCTTCCTCACCCATTTAAAAAAAATAAAAATAAAAATAAAAATAAATAAGAACACCAATCAAAGTAACAGAACAATTTTTTTTTTTTAATTTAGCAAATCAAAAAGGTTGTCAAAATCAAAACTGAGAAAAAGTATCAATGTATCAATAGAGGCATCTTTTATTGTATTTTATATTTATTTATTTTTGAATTATCACTCATTTTAAACAATATAAAAGAACACCAAACACAATCAAAGTAACACAGAGCATTTTTTCTATATATATACTATATAGTACATAGCAAAGCAAAATGATTGTCAAATCGAAACTGAAAAATAGTATCAGTGTTTGAATAGAAACATCTCTTTATTGTGTTTTATGTTTATACCATGTATTCTCACTCATTTTAAACTAGATAAAGGAACATGAAACACAATCAAAGCAACATAGAGCAAATTATTTTTTATATAGCAAAGCACTGATTGTCTGCTTGACTAACGTTGGTTGTAGCCAAGGCATTGTAAAGATTATTGCCAGTTTATCTAAAAATATTGATATTTTTTTTATATTCAAAATTTTCTTTACATGTTATAAACAACTGAGATTTTGTTAGCTTTTGACAGAGCCAGAACTAATAATAATAAAAAACAAACAATTTTTAACTAAGACTTCTTCTCTATCTTCTACCATTAATAAGTTATAAAGTAAATTTTGAAAAAATATTTAAAAAATAGTTGCATATTACATACATCCCTGAGCTCAACATCAACTTCAACATATTTTGAAAGTTTCATAATATTTTGAATTAACAAATTGAAAACATTCCCTTTTTAGTTACGTATCACCAATTTTTAAGAGGAAAAATTTTACTCGTACCTATGTATTAATTACATCCCATTGGCAGAGTTGTATAATATAGACGCACGTGCGAATGCAGTGTGCGGAAAATTTTCCAAACAACTCGGAACTTTGCGGAAAAAAGTTAAAAGAAAAGGAGAAAAGAAAAACTATTTTTTGTTTTCGTAATTTTTTTTTTAATAGCAAAAATTTAAAATATTCCCCAATTTTATGTACGATTTATATATTGTTTGTCCACAATTCGAAGTTTAAAGACTCAAAAAATTGTTGTGACATCACAGACCCTTTTATTTTTATTTCCCGCACACCCCAATCGGTTTTTCATCGGCAGCTGCAGTGACTTTTAGCCCGGCGACGGCGGTTAAATCGAATAATTTCGTAGTGTTATAAGAGTGACTGGCATTTTGTGTGAAGAGATCACAATATTAAGGATTGGGCTGTTTCTAAATGCATTGACAAAATAGTCGAAAAGAATTCACCCCTTACTGTCATGGATTTTTGATTTATTAATTTTTAATTAAAATAATTATTCATTAATTAATATTAATTTATTTTGAATTTAAATAGCAATTATTTTAAACTATGTTTTTTAATTCATATCGTCAAAATAATATAACACGTTATTAACCATTAAATTAATTTGCAGAAACTTTTTGACCCAATATTTATGTGCGCAGAAAGTTTTTGGTTTTACACAAGTCTGCCTATTGGGAAACTTTGGAGGTATTTACTATCAGCAAATATGTTTTTTTTTTTTTTTTTTTAAGGTGGAAAATAAATCAGGTTAGCATCTTTTCTTGTAGGTTCCCTTTTTTTTTTTTTTTTTCCATTATGGCAGGTAAATCTTAATTTTTAGCATTACTGCAAATCATTCTAAATTTTATTTACGATATACTACCGTCGATCCATTTCACCAAATTACAGAAATCGCCAAACTATTAGCCAAATTACGCAAATGACATAATTTTTATTTTAAATAATGAAAGAAAAAATAAATTAGTAAAACATTAATAAAAATAAAACATCGAATTAAAAATCACTTGATGATGTAACAAACACATGTAAAGTATTTAATGTCAAGTAAATTTGACATTTACGATCACCCATTATTGGCATTTAGTCTTATAGTTTTGGTCGACAGGATAATCAAGTAGTACAGTAGACTCCCTCAAATCCAGACAGGTTGGGACCAGAGGTTGTGCAAATTTTAGAATTTTGCAGATTTCTGGTCATTGCTTTGTTTAAATTTCTTTAAACAGTAATTTGAATGTAATAATGCAATCAAAATTATAATGAATGCTTGCAATATAGTTAAGTACAGTAGACTCCCTTAAATCCGCGAATGCTTAAAATCTGCATATTTTTTCAGATGTAAACAATGAAATTTACAGTTAAGTTGCAGGAACAAAATTCAAGATGGTACTGAAATCAGAGACTACCGAAATGTTTTTTTTTACTAAATTTTTTGTTAATCATTCTCTTTTGGTTATTACAGTCGATTTATTTCTAAATAAATTTACATTACTTTTGATTTTGATATAAATTAGCATATGTATATATAAAATTCCAGGATTTGAAATGGAAAAATCCACGAACCGGAACGCTATTTTAAAATTACTAGGGGGCTCAGCCCCCTGCTCGCTAACGCTGGCCAACCCCCATGAATTGCTATGCAATTCATATTGGGATCGCTATTCGATCCCAGCTCGCTTTGCTTGGTCGCCACTATTTATGTCAACTCTAGCCAGAATGAGTGCTATCACAAATTATTACAACGTATTAAATTTAGAAATATTTAAAAAAGTAAATAAAAATGCATTTATCAAAAGTTTGCCCTGTGACTTGTTGATCATCATTGAGAAAGCTAAGTGAACTGGAAATTGACACTGTTTAAATTTAAATGGCATGCTAGTGTCAGATAGAGTCCTTCTCCTTTCATTTTGCCTATAGTATTGAAAATCACGGCTTAAATTAATTTAAAACTATAATAAGACGCTATAAAAAATACTACGTATCCCTCTATCGAACTGTAAACAAAACTTTTTCGCCTCTGTCTAAATACAACCTTGGATCAAAAAGCTGATTCGCTGATTTCCTCACGTCACCGTAAAACGGGCCAATAGCAATTATCATTCATGTATTGCTCAAATGGTTTGCGTTAAAAGAGAGATTCTGCCTGGATTTTGATTTGCTGAGTGGGTTGGGACATGTGACGATAACTTAACCACTGACAATCGTCGCTTTGGCTGTTGCCAAATAGCAAGCTACAAATATAGCCTTTTTTAGCGCTACATAAGAGAAATATATATATATATAGATTGTTCGCGGAATTTTTATTTTTAAATTATAGACAAATTTATTTCTAAACATACAAAGCAGTATAAGAAAAGCATTTAAGACTAAATAACAATGAAAAAAGTTACAGAGAGTGCAATAAGCTATATATACTGATAATAGCATTAACACTGTTCTCTTTGCTTCTTTCCCTAATTCTTGTGTCATCACTAGTTTGAAATACCGGTCTTTTGTTTACTTTATACATATTATATTTAACTACGGTTACATTAATAGTTTACTTTTATTAATCTTTATTTATTTAAATATGTAAAAACCGTCCACGTAGTGCTAAGAACGAATAATGACGTATTGACCTTATGATTGCTTTACCACTAGATATACCACTAGCATAGAACTTTTGGAATCGAATTGAATCGATTTCATCGGTAATGATTTAATATTTTCATAAATTTTTATTTTACATTATTATTTTAATAATTACTTATGTTTAAACTAATAAATTATTTTAATATTTTCCTTATTTTAATGTTTCACTTTATTGTAAGCATTCATTATAATTTCCCTTACTTAACTACCAATCAAATTAATGTTTCAAAAATGTAAACAAATCAATGACCAGAAATCCGCAAAATTCTAAAATCCGCACAACCTCTGGTCCCAAGTTGTGTGGATTTGAGGGAGTCTACTGTATAATAATTAAGTAAAGTAATAAACTAAAATAATAAAAAGTAAGATAATTTTTTAAATGATTAAATTATTAAAAGTAAAGGCAAGTAAATAATTAATAATGTATAACTAAATATGCATAATAAAGATAAGATACATTTTTCTTGAATTATTCAATGAAACTTTCCTCTTAAAAGGTACCCTATTAATTCACATCTAAATCATGAAGTAAGGAAGTTTTATTTAAGGTTTAGACAGTCTTAATAACCAAAAAAGCATGACTAATACATAAATATATTGGGTAAAAAGATTGTGATTACCAGTGATATCAGCAATATCTTTATTTTCTTTAAAATAAATTTGTACTTCCTTCATAGAAAAGCACGAGTTCAGTCATATTATTAAGAATTACATATTAAAAATACATACAAAATGATATAAGACTAAAATATTCTCCAATTTTGTCCTTACATCTGAACTGAAAGTTTCATTGTTTACATCTGTGATGATGTGCGAATTTTAGGGTTGCGGATTTGAGGGAGTCTACTGTACCTTATTTTTTTCTATCAATAATAGAAGAAAGCATTGTAAGTTTTTTTTTTTTTTTTAATCCCAGTTTTTAATGGATTTATGTGTTTTTTAGGGGTCAGATATCATCGGAGATCCTGAAAATCATGTTTTCACAAAATGTCTATCTTCTTTGTATCATCAAAAAGTGTATGAAGTTATGGATAGAACTGAATCAAACTTCATATAGTATATGTTTTCAGCTATGGCTAGCAGGTCCCAGTTGAAATTCGGTACATTCTGCCAATAGGTGGTGCTGTGATAGCATTTTTTGTACCGTTTTACTTATATCATTGGAAAGTGTATGAAGTTATGCATAAAATTCAACTAAACTCCATACATACTTTTTTGACTATGGCTGTCAACTCCCAGTTGAAATCAGGAATTTCTCCCAGAAGCAGGTTCAGTTGAAACCGGGGATATTCTTCCTGAAAGGGGCACTGTAACAGCAATTTTATCTTTTTTTTTTTCAGTTTAGGTTAAGAATTTATGAATAGCTTTTGATGAAATTTCATATTTTGATGTAATGTCATAAGCTGAGGTTTCTATAAAATTTTAGGGGAAATCAGCCTGCAGGGGGTGCTATAATAGTGAATTTAGATAAATTTTTCTTTTGTATCATCGGAAAGTATGAAATTCTAGATAGAATTAAACATGTTTCTGACTGTGGACACCAGATCCCAATTAAAAATGGGGATATTCTTCCCAGAAGGAAATGCTATGATAGCGATTTTCTCAATTTTTTGCAGTTTATATGAAACATTTATGAATATTTGACAAACTTTTATATGTAGATTTAATGTAATAGGCCAAGGCTTGTATGAAATTTTGGAGAAAAATCAGCCTGAAGATGGCACTGTGATAGTGAGTTTTGGAATGAACACAGTAGTTGAAAAAAAAAAGTCCTTCCGGCCAGTGCCGGGAGGAAGAGGTAGCTTTCATATTCCTTATTTTAAAAAAGCCAACTTATAATATTCAAACACACAAAGCTCAATTTAGTGGAAACCGAATATAGGAGATTCAATACTAATTTTTATCAATCCTAAATCATTATGAATGAGAATTTCGCGAAATTAGTCAGCTTTATCCAAGCTGCTTTTATTTAAAGTAACTTATAATTGGCTGCCAAATTCAGCAATTTCTTAAAGTGCCTGCCACTTTAAGACAACATGGTGGATGAGGCTAACCAGTGAACTTGGTCGAGACCTCAGTAATTGCTGTGCACATGCTCACTCACATCGGAATTGGTTGACATATACGAGTGAAGTCGCAGGCAAAAAATCAGATTTTTCAAAATGTCACCCACATTAGAAATTGAAACTGCTATATCGGAGCCATTTTTTAAGATAAAGACAAACAAAAATGCTCCTGAATCCTTATATCAAGGTCAAATACTTAAGAAAGAAACCTTTTTCAATTTCTAATTTTTTTGCACCTCACTTTAAATATAATTTTTTTTTAATTTGATGGGTGCCATTTTGAAACAAGATGGCTGATGAAGCTGGCCAGCGAACTTGGTCGAGATATTGATGTATACTATCCACATGCCTTCTTACATTGAAATAAGCGAATTCGTGTGTTATCGCGTGACAAATACAAGATCGTTTCAAAGTGTTAGCCATGTTAGAAATTCAAAGTGCTATAATTCAACCATTTTTTAAGATATAAACAAAAGAACAAATTTTCAGAAACAAAAACTGCTCCAGAATCTTTGTATCAAGGCCAAACACATAAAAAAATCTTTTTCATTTTCCAATTTTTTAATACCTTAAATTAATTTTTTTTTAAATGGCAACTCTTTTGAAACAAGATGGCGAATGAAGCTGGCCAACGAACTCGGTCGAGACATTGGTATGTACTATGTACAGAGACAGACCAAGTTACATCCAAATCGGTTCATAAATACGCCTGTTATCGCGTAACAAAAATCAGGTCGTTTTAAAATGTCAGCCACAATAGAAATTCAAAATGCTATAACTCAACCATTTTTTTAGATATAGACGAAACAAAACTTGTTCCGGAATCTTTGTATTAAGGTAAAACACATACGAAAAAAATCTTTTTCATTTTCTAATTTTTTGGTATCTCATTTTAAATTTTAAATAAATTTTTTTTTTTTAAATGGCCGCCATTTTGAAACTAGATGGCGGATGAAGCTGGCCAACGAACTGGGTCGAGATACTTTTATGTACTATGTACACGCCAAGGTACATCCAAATCGGTTCATAAATACGCCTGTTATCACGTGACAAAAATCAGGACGTTTCAAAATGCTAGAAGTTTCCACGCTAGAAATTCAAAATGCTATAACTCAACCATTTTTTAAGATATAGACGAAACAAAACTGCTCCCAAATCTTTTTATCAAGGTCAAACACATAAGAAAAAATATTTTTTCAATTTTCAGTTTTTTGGTACCACATTTCAAATTAAAGTTTTTCTTAAAAATTTAAATGTCCGCCATTTTTAAACAAGATGGCGGATGAAGCTGGCCAACGAACTCGGTCGAGACATTGGTATGTAATATGTATAAACGAAGTTACATCCAAATCGATTCATAAATACGCCTTTTATCGCATGACAAAATTCAGGACGTTTCAAAATGTCAGCCATGCTAGAAATTCAAAATGCTATAACTAAGCCATTTTTTAAGATATAGACGAAACAAAAACTGCTCCGGAGTCTTTGTATGAAGGTTAAATACATAAGAAAAAATTATTTTTCCATTTTCAATATTTTGGTACCACATTTCAAATTTTAAATTTTTTAGAAAATTTTAAATGGCCGCCATTTTGAAACAAAATGGCGGATGAAGCTGGCCAACGAACTCGGTCGAGACATTGGTATGTACTATGTACACACTGAATTACATCTAAATCGGTTCATAAATACGAGAGTTACAGTATGACAAAGGTCAGATATATATATATATATATTGATATATATATATATATATATATATATATATATATATATATATATCTCAATTTTGAACGGGTTGGGTTGGGTTGATTTTTGACGGCCAATTATCTGCACGAGGGATATAGGCCCGGGGGGAGTGCCCTCCGTGGGGGTCTTTCTAAGGGAACCTAATCCGTATTAACGCATGGAAGATCCACGGCTCGAAGAAAACCACGAAAACTCCGAACGATTAGGCCGACAGGCGCGATTGGGATCGAACCCAGCACCTCCCGTCTACCAGCTTCGAGAGCAGAACCTCTCCAATTTTGAACGAAGGGTGGTTTCGGGGTCTGGGGGTCATGATCGATGAAAATATATTAAAATTTTTTGAAATCGCTTTCCTCCGAACGGCTGCAATAGGTAGCTTTTTGTAATGAAAGCTACCTAAAAAAAAAAAAAAAAAATCATTATAGTGAATCACCAAATTGTCCAATCCAGATTTAGTTTGCATATTTGTAAATAAGGAAAATTTTTCACACCAGGGGGCTCTGCCCCCTACAAGCTACGCTCGTCAACCCCCGTTCAGACACCGTAGACTCTAACAGTACGCTAATTTGATCGGCTTTAAAAAGATTCAGAAGATTGAATTATAATTTGAATCTGACAATTATAATCTGACGTAATTTTCACCAAACTTTTCTTTTTCTTTTTAATATTCACGTAAAAATACTTTCGATGGAAATGAAATATTCTGATCATCTTAAAATACCAAATAAATGTCTCGCGCAATTTTTAAATTTAAACTGTTTTGCAAAATTTTTTGTTCATTTTACATAATAAGTGTAATGTGACGTAACTTCTCCTATCCATCTTCGTCCACAGCCCTTTATTCTTCTACCCTAGTCCGACTCTTTTGCGGAAGCAAGATACGTAGGTCCCCAGCCACGTTCCGAGTGAAAGACTCCCTAGCAAAACCCAGGTTGAAAAAAAAAAAAAAAAAAAAAAATCAGAAATTGAAACCGGACAAATTTAAAAGGGAAATTACACAAATTAAAGACACCGAAAAGCGGAAAGGGTTGGGCTCGGGGCGATGAAGCTACCGAACGACTCCTAGCTGCTTTGAGCCCATTATCTTCAAGCCCGACTTCTAACGCATGTTAATGAATTTATTATTTTACAATATTCTTTCTCTTTTAAAATTCGCATGTAAATATAGTTTTTATGACGTAATTTTCAATGAGTTCCTGCTTTTTATATTTTCTGTTTATAATAGTCACGTGTAAAATAAATTTTTAATTTGAAGCAAACATTATTGTTTGCGCTGTTTATACAGTTGGCAACAGTTTAAATTAATACAATTTTCTAAAATATGTAAAAAATATCTCTCAAAATGCTGAAAATTTGAATTTAAAATAGAAATAAAGCCTCAAAAAATGAGTCAAATTAAAAAACTAAATGCAGTCTGCACACCAGGAAATTCTGACACATAAAATGATCTAAAAATGATTAAATTCCAATGTACAGTTTTTACTCCTATAAAACTTTTTTAATGGAACGATTTTGTCCAACTTTGGCATTAAATATCTTTTAAAATAATTCGATTTGAAAACTGTCTGCATCAGCGTGTTTATCAAATATTTCTCTATAATACTACCGATTTTCATATTTTTGTATGCAACAGTTTTTTTAATATTAACGAAGAAAGGCCATGCTTAAGCATTCAAATTGGATGCCGATCTGCCGGGAATATCTACGCAGATTTTCATTGGTCCATTTCCAAATCAAAACTTTTTTTTATATATAGAAGGATTTTTCGATATATTACCTGACAAAAATTTTCCTCTACTCCCTACGGTTTTGAAACATTTGACAAAAAACTTGAAGTGTGATAAAAAAAATTACGATTTTTGAAGTATAAACATGTATGAAATAAAAAATTTTGGGATTGGCACATGCGACTAGTTTGCATTACAGCAGATTTATCTTCTGTACTAGTGTAAATACCCGTCCTAGGACGGTGGGTAAAAATTGTGTTTTTCACTTAAAATTTGAAAAACTGATAAAAAAATAATTGACAATATGGAAGCGTTTAGATAAGCAAAGTTGGGCTAGTTTATGTTCTAATAAACACACAATTAGCTTTTACAATATTTCTGGGTAAACCAGGTTTTCCAGCTAATATACTATAACAAAATTAAGATTTCTTAATAAAAGAAAAATTTAATAAATATGCAATAAAAGTGCGTAATTAAAACAGTCTGCTGCAACTATTGAAATAATGCTATTTTTTTTAATAACACTTTGAAATTGTATTTTTATCGTTTACACCCCCCCCCTTCCTCCCCCCTCCATTTTTTTTTTTATATGTATATTGATTAATAAATAAGTATCGCGGGTTGAATCCCATCCGTCTAATCCCCTAAGCTTCTGTCCTCCTGATGCAAAACTATAAATCAAAAATTATTAATTTTACTTTTCATATAAATATTAATTTTTTACTTTTAAAATATGGAATATGTTTGGTTCTTTTTTTTTAAGTTTGAATTTACATACACCTGTCTATAGAAAAAGAAAATATAAGTAATGTGTAATTTAAAAATAAGTTACAAAATGCCAGGATATTATTTCGGGGAGGGAGGGGGGCGACTAATCCCCTAAGCTTCTGCCCTCCTGATGCAAAGCTATAAATCAAAAATTATTAATTTTACTTTTCGTATAAATATAAATTTTTTATTTTTAAAATATGGAATATGTTTGATATATTTTTTTTTAAGTTTAAATTTATATACACCTGTATATAGAAAAGGAAAATATAAGTAATGTGTAATTTAAAAATAAGTTACAAAATAATAAGTCTAAAATATTTAAATTGATTGCTTTTTTAAAAGAAAGTCAGTTTTATCAATTTTTTGCAGGGAAAAAAAGGATATTTTAAAAAATACCATATCATTGTTTTCCTTGATTAAAATTCCTTACATGTCGCAAAGAAATTTTAATATGATTGCAACTTAATACTTGAAATAATCTCAGTTAGGAAGAAGTGTCTACCACTGCTCAATTATCAGGATTTGTAACCTTGAGAAGTAATCGCGGGATTTTTGTTTCTTGTCAACTAATGGGAGAATGGAACTTTTCACCCTGAGTCTCTTCCTCAGAGACTGGTAAGATTGATGGATTCGCCCCGCCCTGCGTTACACTGCCTTTTATTATATAGAGATTGCATGCCAAGTATTGGCATCAAGCGTAAGTGATGCTATCAACTCAAAATATAGTTTAAAATAAAACAGCCTTGGCATCAAATGCAGCAAGCTGCATTTCCTAAAATATACCAATTACTTGTAACACTATTATGAAACTTTCTGCAATACTAAAGATACATACATAGAAATACATAGATATGTAATACATACTTATATACTACATGATTGCATACAAACATAAACACGTCAGGGCTCGCAGCACATAGGAAAAAATGTAATGTTCCTCCAGTATCCCAAATCAATAATCTTTGGGAAAAATTTAACATATGCAGTAGAAATTAGTGTTGACAGTAAGCTGCTTTAGCAGGGTGCAGCACCCGGAAACTCTTTTTATTTCTTTTTGCACCCGACGGCTCTTTTAAACTCTTCCGATGCACCCGGCTGCCCTTTTTAACACTTCCTATGCACCCCGTGGCAATTCAATTGATCCCGTGGAAATATCGCAAATTCTAAGAACTCTAAACAAACCAGTTCAAAATATTTTTAGTGAACAAGGTACAAGTGTGCCCTTTTTTTAGAATAGTGTTCCCTTTTTGAAAAATTTTCGCCTGGCGTCCCTTTTTTTCTAGAGCCAACACTAGAAATGTATCATGAAGATAATTACCGTATTTTCGGGAATACCCGCCGCACCCACCGTAAGCGCCGCACCAATGAAAATCTGTTTTAAAAAAAAAGTTTATCGACGTAAACGCCGCACCATCGTAAGCGCCGCACCCGAGGAGCTGATATTTGTACAATCTAAATTCCGGAATCGTTTCGACCGCGGCTTTTCTGGATTTTAGAGGTCTTGAAATATCGTATAGAGACACTTAAGAGGTCTGCACGGGCCGAAATTTCCGGGCCCGGCCCGAAAATTCTAGGTCGGGACTGCCCGACCCGTATAAAAAAATTCGTCCCGGGACTGCCCGATTCGCAGAAAAAATTCAGAACGGACCAGCCCGATACAAAAATTAAAAGTTCGGTCCAGCCCGTACAAAAGAAATATTGGCCCGACCCGGTGAAAAATTTAAAAGTTCGGCCCGGCCCGAGACTGGCTCGGAAAAAAGTTAAAATCTCGGCTCAGCCCGAGTGAATTTCTACAAAACATTGATGAAGTGCCTCAGGCTGTGATATTTATTTTTTTAATGAATCTCTATTTCTTGTATGTAAATGTTTCAGTTATCATTACTATTATTAATCCAAATTCTATGTATTGAATTGTTTTAAAAAGGTTATACAGTAAAATCTGCTAAGATAAAAAAGAAAAAAAAAAAGCGTTATAGACAAGATCCTCAACACGTTGTTCAGTTTAAAACAGGATTCCGTCATAGGCAGGTTCTTTTCACTCATTTTACTATATTTTAATTTAGCTATATTTTAATAAGCGTATGAAATCTACTACTCTTTAAAAAGAATAAATTTTTAATGTTTAATTGTAAAATAATGGCGATTTAAAAATGTATGCATTTTTTGCAAACATTTTTGGTCCAGGCCTAATTTTACTGACCTTTGAACGGACCAGGCCACGATGAGACAATGATTTTCATACGGGCTTTTTCAAAACTAGGACTGAAAATTTTGGATCGTGAAGACTAGGAATGAAACCAGTCCCGGCTCTGTACAGAAAAAATAAGTTAGGTCCGGCCCGGCCCGATCTTTCAGGAAAAAGTAAGGCCTTAACCCGGCACGGACAGAACTTTCAGAAAAGAGTATGGCCTGGCCCGTGCAGATCTCACACTGCCGAAACCACTTTAGGGTAACTAGAAACTCTCCTTTTTTCTTTTTTTTTTTTAAACAGTTCACCTATTGATAACTCTTTCATTGATTCTGTTTGTTGCAGATTTTATTTTTTATTTGCTACATACGCATCTTTTCTTGAAAAAATAATTTTGTAAGTTTTAAAAATATTTCTTGCTCAGAATTTAGACTTTCCTTTTCATCATAAGTTATGATATATATCTTCATAATAATTATCATCATATAAGTTTAAGGAAAGAGAAGAAAATTTACGAATCCACTTTGCATTAAAAAAATCTCTTATCTCGTTACCTCGTTTTTTTCTACTGCATTCAAAGCTCTTTTCAAAGAAGCAAAACTAAAACTATTACACGTCAAGGTCATAGGGCAATGTGTCGGAGAACGTTCGGTCCGAGGAGATGGAGTGAATCTTTTTAGTTGAGTCAAGAGATAACAAAATTACATGCTAGTTTTTTAGTTATAGGGCAGTTGCAATTGACGTCATGCTGGAGGTCACACACTACAAATAGGCAGTTCTGATTGGTGGAACTACCCTGACCTCCACTTGAAATACAATGACTATCAGCTGATTGCAACTTCCCTATAAATGCATACTTGAGTGATTTTATTAGGCGCTTCTTTAAAAATAAAGATTATAAACATGAAAAAAAAAAAGGTAAAATAAGCATTTTTGTTGAGAACTCTTCGTAACGAAACAATTTTTAACCATATCAGCGTAAAAACCATTGTTTTGAAGAAATTCAGTCGGGTCGAGCCGAGATTTTAAATGTTTTCCGGGCCAGGTCAAACTTTTAGCTTTTAAGCCCGGCCATTAATTAATTAATTTATTTTTTGTACGGGCCGGGCCGATTTTTTTCGCCCTATGGTTCGGCTACTTCACTCAAGGGTAAATGCCCATTCGCTAATGTTAATCCTATGGGAGAATTTTTTTTTAATACATGATTCGCATTTCAATATGCTGAAATGATTTTTTTTGTTTTGTTTTTGTTTTTTTTTTTGTTTTTTTGCGTCGAATAGCTGAGGTCGATCTCTAAAAAGACCCTTTTCCGATTTTGTTTACAGATGTTTTTCGTAGTATACTTCGATTTTCGGAATCAGTTTCAAAAGTAAAAGTATTCTAGAAAAAAAAAAAAAAAAAAAAAAAAAAAAACCTTTAAATACAATCGAAAAAGTAAAAATGACTCTTTGTAGAGACCGATCTCAGCTATCCAATGCAAAAAAAATCATTTAAAAATAATAGAATGCGAACAACATATTTAAAAAAAAATTTCTTTCTTAGGATTTACATTAACGAGCCGGTGTTTTTGCACGAGCAAAATAGCCCAATATTTATATCGCGGAAGTCGGCCCACTTAATTTGTTATATTGGTCAGGACCGTTTCTTTTGTTGTTCGCCCGATGCGGCTCATTAAAAAAACTGTACCAATTCTGCTGACCCGGCCGGTTTCAAAGTTTGAATTCATTTTGTCTGGTCGAGTCGGATACGGCCTCTATTTTAGGGGCCAAGTTTATAGAGTCTGGTACTGAAAAAAAAAATGTAGAAAAATCTTGCTCTTCAGTGTTTTTACTATGTATTAGGAGACCCATTCCACAAGAGTTCTATGCCGGGATTTGGTATTTCTCTAGTTAGAGACCAGTAATTTCACAGAGTGAGCACTCTGTGAGCAGTTTTGCTTTGCAAGTGGAAGGAAAGGGTTTTTATTAAAAGAAAAGCTCGCGACAGCTGTACATTCCAGTATCCGGAGGGTAAAGTAATTATTGACGGATGGGCGGAAAATGTAATCATTTTAAACTTGAGAACCGGTGAGACAAATGTTATTCAGCCCGCTGATTGTTTAAAAATAAACAAAACAAATAACATTTCTCGGACATCTGCGGTTGAGGGACATTTTCTAAAATTTTGGTACCAATTCGAGAGCATGAAACTAAAATGGCGTCATAAAATATCGGTTTGACCAAAAAAAAAAAAAAGCCATAAGACATTGCTGTAAAAGAAAAAAAAATCATTGTATCCGCCGCCCTGGCGTAAGAGCCGCACTTAGAATATTTTATACTTTCAAACTCGTATGCGCCGCGGCTCATACGCCCGAAAATACGGTATTTCAAAATAGTAGTAGGAAAAATAAAAATTTTTCTATTTCCTGTGAGATCTGATACACAAATGAATGGATACATTATAATCAGTGCTGTAGTTGGGTGGGAATGCCGTTCCCAGAAATATTTGGTTTGTTGCACTGTAAAAAAAAAACCTGTAAAGTTACTAAAAGTTTTCTAGGAAACTGGGCTCCCTAGAACTTTTTATGTAATGGGAACAACAAAAATTCATGTTACAGATACACTTTTGCACCGAAAATCGAAAAATCTGTAAGGTTACGAAGAATTTTTTAGGAAACTGGGATGCCTAGAACTTTTCATGTAACTGCAATCAGGGTTACAGATAAAATTTTAGTATGATTACTGTAATTTTAGCAGATTCATTTTAAAGCTACAGATTTCTGTAGCTTTACAAAAACTAGTTTTGTAGATTTACAGCTTTTTTGTACAGTTACAGATGAAAGTTTAGTTAAGCATGTAAATTTACATCTGTAGAAATACAGATCTTTTTTTTTTTTTTTTTTTTACAGTGTACTGAAAAATATATATATCGTGTATGAGCTCAAAACTTTTTTCTTTTTATTTAAAAGGAAATGAAAATTTATGCTAGTTTGAAGAAGATCTGTATCCAAACTATTAAAAATCTGCAACTTTTGCTACATAGTCATTCTACTGCTTTTATTGAATATCTTTATTCTGACCAAGGAGAATGCTTCATAAGATCAGCAAGTAATCATTTTCTATAAAAACGGTGGAGTGACTACGCAGGAAAAGCTACAGATTTTTAACAGTGCACTCACCAAGAAAGGGGATCTGTTATCTCAATTAAATTTCGATTCATAATGGAAAATGTTAGTATGAGACTGATTAAATATTGCCGTTTTAAGAATGTTATACAAATAAAATACCATAAAAACTAAAATATAATCATTAGAACTGTTAATTAAAAAAAGTCGGCTTTTGGCTTAGAAAAATTCCGTAAGCATCAATATCTATTATATGAAAAGATGAGTTCCCACAAATGTTTTTTTCCAACTACAGCACTGACTATAATGAATACAAACATGGCATGAAATTTTTGACGAATAAATGCTGACATGTGGTTAATATATAAGGGCCATTTTGTTGAATTATAAAGTAAGTATAAAAAGGGTAATGTTATGACATACCGGTCTTTGACACGCAGTATCTGTGTGTGGAAATGGCGTATGTTCTCAAAACTCTGCTTATCGGTGACAGAATAGACGAGCAGGAATCCATCTCCTTTGTGCATGTACTGCTCGCTCATTGCACAATATTCCTCTTGGCCAGCTGTGTCCAATACTGAAACAAGTCAACAACTCTGTCAGCTATATGTAGTCATTTTATTTAGTAACAACAGGGTTTTGAATTTTAGAGGATATAACTTCACTTAGAAGTAATACATTAATTACAACTAGGGATGCACCAAATAGTGATTTTGGCCGAATACTGAATATTTGGCCAACAGGTGAACCAAATATCGAATATTCGGCTAGCCGAATAGTAACTGCTAGGCCGAATACCGAATATTCGGCTTGTCGAATACTTTTATATTTCAAAATTTAAAGTTTAAATGTTAAATTTTAAAACAATTTTACATAATATTTAAAACAGAAACTTTTATTCTAATAAACAAGAGCTTTTTTCAAGCAAACTTTACGCTGGAAAAAATCTGCTTTGAGCTATTTAAGAACAGGATAGTTATAAAAAAAATTTTAATTAATAAAATTTTAAATTTCATGGCTTCTTCTGAGAATTAGAACAAATGAATAAAATTTTCTTAAATTCTAAAACAAACATTTTAAAATCAAAGAGAAATTGTGAAAAAATTGGAAGAAAAATTGTACAGGTACATATATATTTGCTTGTCAGGAAGAGACTAAAGTAAAAGTTAATAAATAATACAATCAATTTAAATTTTATATGGTGACAACTTAGCAAGAATAACTGTTCTACTCCCTTTGATCAAGCAAGTAAGTTTTTAAATGCATCCTAGATCAGTGTCTGGAGTGGGCAATCATTTTCAGAGGTTGTAAACGTTGTTCTTAAAATCTTAGCAAGAAACAGATTATTTACTGGACAATGTTGAGGAACTTGCATTTGTACATAATTAATTCCTATGAAAATCCTCATGATTGGTTAATTTTCTTAAATAATACTTAACAAACAGCAAATAAATAATGTAAAAACATTCGCTTTTATTTAAATATGATTCTGTTTGTAATTATTCTGAATATCTTTATAAGTTGACAGTTAAACGTAGAAATTGTATAAGGTTTTAAAAAATAACTTTTAAAAGTTTTTTTTTAAGTATTCGGTTCGGCTGAATATTTCGATATTCGGCCAAACCGAATATTCGGCAACATGGCCGAATACCGAATATTCGGTGCATCCCTAATTACAACATGCAAATTTCATGTTTTTTACCCACAGCTCCCATCTCAGATGTTGTCAATAGAGTAACATTGCCCTCTTTTGTTGAGATATCATTTTTTTTTCAAAAACATTAGAGCTAATTTTATGCAGAAAAAGGTTATATGTGACCTATTATCTACTGGTACTAGTATAAATATAAATACTATAAAATTGTTAAGATCTTGTGTGCTTTTTCTTTAATTAGTGCAATTAAAAGAAAATAATTAACAAAATAACTTATAAATTTCAAAACCAGTTCCAAAAATAAAAATATCCTAATTTAAAAAAAAAAAAAAAAAAAAAAAAAAAAAATCGAAAAAGTAAAAAATGGCCTTTGTAGAGATTGATTTCAGCTATCCAATGAAAGGAAAAAAAAATAGTAAAAATTGAAATGCAAACGAGATATTTTAAAAGAACCATAGGATTAACATTAGCATGCAAGTGTTTTCACATGAGTGAAATAGCCCCATAACAATGATTTTTAAGAGACCTTTGTAAGGTTTGACTGCATATATATATTTTTTATTCCAACTTTATTTTGATGATACCTTAAAAAAAATAAAACAAAAATATTTCTCTGATAGCTTTGTTAGTACTTTTCGGTTAGCTGGGCACCAGTGTTATATATACACACATATACATACATATATGTACACACACACACACACACACACACACACATATATATATATATATATACACATATATATCATATATGCACATATATGTAAATGTATACATAAAACTGGCACCCGGCTAATTGAAAAGTACTGTTTTGTCAATTCAGACACAAAAATTTTCTTTTGATCAGTCAAATTTCCATCTACTATATTGTACTTATTGTTGTATTATTCTCTTATTAATATAAATGAGACTTAGCAGATAATGCGCAGTGAAATCTGGATTATATGGAAATGCATTTAAGTGGAAGACTTCAATAAATGAACACAGTCGAAGTAAACTTAACTATTTAATGATGAATGAACATATTTACATATATGAATAATGTTGTCAGCATAGCTTCGCTGAACCAAACTTAAAGTAACTTAAGATAAATAACATTTGTTCGTAATAAGAAGAACCGCCAGCAGACTTCATACACAAGTAGCTAAAGCTACGACACCTTAATTACATGGCGAAAAATCAAAACAGATGCTGCTCACAAGCAAGCAAACAAAAGGCAAGACAAGAGAAAGATGAAATGTTACATCCCATTAAATATACCAGCTTGTTGTGGAAATCTGCATAAAGCTGCTGCCATTACATAAAAAGAAATACATACCCAGAACGGCAGTGACTCACGAACGATGATATCAAACTTCGACCAATTGGAATGCAGAAAACATCGCACAAGCCAAGAACAGCGAGTAACGGTGATTCAAAATCACAGCAGTTACGGTGTGACTGAATCACGTATTTACTGACAGAAAGCATGTGAAGCAATGGCATTCGGCCGTATTTTAACACAGACTTGGGGATGGTAAAAATAAAAGGTATATCATGTTAAACAGAATTTAATAAAGTTAATTTTACATTTTAACAAACATGACATAACACTTATGGGATTCACAATTTGCAAATTTCAGCATCAGACAAATTAATATTTCTAACTTCCTTTTATTTTGTAAGCTCTTCTTAAAAGATGTCTCATATCTGTTAGTTTTACAAAATATTTCTAAAATATATGCTTTAACTTATATTTTATGTATTAAAATATACCTTAAAGCTGATGAGTTGTAATTAAAGTTTGGACATTTCAAATAAAAGTAAGTGTATATTTTAGAAACATTTTGTCACACGGAACAGATGTCATATATTCCCGCAGTCGCCATCTTGGATTTTTTCTTGGCATGAAAACCAATTTTCCACCAAGTAGTAAATGTTGCCGGGTACTGATTTATGCGCATGTTAGGTTTAACAAAATAAAAATGTAAATAATAAAATATAAAGCTGGAAAATACAGGAAACTCCTTAAAGGAGCAATTAGTAAATGTAAGTAGGACGCATTCATAAACAGAAAAAAAAAAATCATCACTGGATTCAGCAAAACACTTCTGCAGCAATCTGAAATATATACGAAACTCAAAGCGGCAATTAGTAAATGAACGTGTAGCGTTCATAAACCGGAAAAAAAACATTACTGGATTCAGAAAACTACTTCTGCAGCAATCTGAAAAATGCACAAAACTCGTTAAAGCAGCAGTTAGTAAATGCACATATATTGCTATGCAACAATCTCAAAAAATGCACGAAGTGCATGAAAAATCTATATATATATTTATCTTAAGTAGCGCTAAAAAAGGGCTGTATTTGTAGCTTGCTATTTGGCAACAGCCAAAGCGACGATTCTTAGTGGTTAAGGGTCCCAACCCACTCAGCAAATCAAAATCCAGACAGAATCTCTCGTTTTAACGCAAACCGTTTGAGCAATACATGAATGACAATTGCTATTGATCCATTTTACAGTGACATAAGGAATTCAGCGAATCAGCTTTTTGATCCAAGATTGTATTTAGACACAGGCGAAAACGTTTTGTTTACAATTCAATAGCATGACACGTAGCATCTTTTATAGTGTCTTATTATAGTTTTAAATTAATTTAAGCTGTAATTTTCAATACTCGGCGTCAATTTCCTGTTCGCTTAGCTTTCTCAATGATGATCAACAAGTCACAGCGCCAAACTTTTGATAAATGCATTTTTATTTATATTTTCAACAAAATTTTCAATTACTTTTTTATGAATTATTTTTCATTTCGAAAATTTAATGATTTAACCCCATTGGCAGCACTACTTAAATGCATTTTTATTTAAATTTTCGATAAAGTTTTGCATGACTTTTTATACATTAAAAATATTTGTAAATTTCATATGTTGCTTGCTCGGATCGCATAGCGGCCCAACTAAAATTATTTTTTATTGTGTTTTCACTAAGGTTTTAAATTAATTCTGTTTTCAAGGTACATAGTTATTTACATTTTCAACAAATTTTCCATTACTTTTTTACACATTAAAAATATTTGTAAATTTAATACGTTGTAATGACTTATGATAGCACTCATTCTGACAAGAGTTGACATAAATAGTGGTGAGCGAGCGAAGCGATCCCAATATGAGTTGCGTCGCAACTCATGGGGGTTGACGAGTTTTAGCGAGCAGGGGGCTGAGCCTCCTATATACAATAAACGGCTAATATAAAACATTACAACAAAATATGTATAAAATTATTAACATACCTTAACAGACATCCCCTTTCCTGAAAGCTGAAGCACAAAATATCTGCTACCATCACCTTCATTTCACAAAATAGACAAGACTACACACTCTAAACAAACCTCCTTTTTCCTTTAAAATTTCACGATATTTCTTAATTACATGAACAACAGCGGAGCAGGTAAACGGACTAGAGAAGCCATAGTCAAACATATAAATTCATCAACATTAAATTCAATCCAAAATCACACCAGCTAAATCCACGACTGAAGTTATTTCAAAACACAATCTTGCCGAAAAATGGAGTTGCCAGAACACGTCACTCGTCAGGGTTGCCATATCGATAAAGATCGCCAACAAATCTCAAAACATCCAAGATGTCGGCCGCGGGAATATACAACATCTAAGCCATACTTTTCAACAAGGTTGAAAAGTATCAAAAATTGATATGTTATTTCTTAAAATGTTAATTTATTGGCTTTTTTAAAAATTAATAAGTTTGGAAAGTCTGCATTCTCCTATGTACCTAGCGTCCCCTTGGAAAGTAAAAAGTAAGGGAATGTTCAAGATAAAACATAAAAGTGAGGGGACCAGGGCTGCGGAGTCAGAGTCAGGTCCATTTTTCAAAAAAAGTCCTAGTCAGATCTATTAAAAATTCCTGGAGTCAGAGCCATCCATTTTACAAGCAGGGCTGAGTTGTTGGAATCAGGCTCATTTTTGAGCGAAAGAGTCCAGGGTTGCCAGCTTTTAGCCAGGCCAAAAAAAGCCGGACAGCTTTTTTTGGTTTTAACCCCTAAGCCGGCTTTTATTGAAAAAAAGCCGGTTTTTATTTTTTTAAGTTGGTTTACAGATAATTCATTTTAAATTTGGATCAATTAATTTTTAATATACTTAAAAATATTTTCTACTAAAAAAATTATAGATTTCTATTAAATTTTGTCAAATAAATAAGCCTTTTTTAACTTCTAGAAGGCATTATGTCTGAAAAAAAAAAAAAAAATTATAAACATTGAAAAGAATATAAGTTAGGCTCCAAACTGCTGTTTTGATACTACACATTTTAAAGATTATATTTAATTAATGACAAAATATAACATCAAAATGGAAATATTCTTAAGATTCTTAGAGAAACATTCTTAGAGAGATTAAGTTATAAATGTCAAGAGAGAAATTAGAAAGGATATAATATTTGAGGAGATTTGTACATAAGTGTATAAAAAATAGAGCATTTAAACAAGAAAAAAAAAAAAAAAACATAAAAATTCTTTAAATAAAATTCTGAAAAGCTTGTTGCTTGTTCATGCATATGCTATTCATAAAGTTTTTAATAGTGAGAAAGGGAAATAGTGTTTTTGTTAATATGACTATGTATAATTTTAAATGTGTACTAGAAATAAAATAAGACTATTAATAATAAGAATATTAATAACTCTTAAAATTAATTAAGTAATAAAACATGTAACTAAGTAACCATTGTCCTCTTTAATTTTATACAGCAGTAAAAATGAAAAAAAAATTGACAGTTGGTATGGCCCTTTTAAAATTTAGCTGACATATTTGCAATTCTGACTACAAATCACTAGCAAAAACATCTAAGTTTTATTCCAGTATTAACAGGTTTGGTAAAAAACCCGGTTTTCTTTTGTTTAAACCGGGTTTTTTAAAAATATACTTTCCTATTACATATACATGCATATTTATTGATAAAAATAAACACTGTTAGATGTATAAGTAATATAACTTCATTTAAAAATAATTTAAATTTAAATAATTACACAGTAATTATGTAGAAAATTGAAATAATTTAAATATTTTTAGTAAAAGCTATGTCTTATGTTCCATGAATGAAATGCTCTACATAGTGAAACATTGATACCTTGAAAATCTTAATAAACAATCTTTTGATTACTGTAACTATAAATAAATATATGGTGTAGTTTCATAAATACAATATACTTTCCCATGGCAATTCAAAATAATTTCTTTGAAATATTTGCAATCTGAGATATCTGATTTTTCTGTTAGAACACTACATGAACAATTATTATCTTTTATTGAAAGTAAAGCTTTTTATAAAGAATTCCTGGAATGATTTGAATTTAGCAGTAGAGTCTTTACACGTTTCAAGAAGTATTGTATATTGTCATTTGACACTTCTCAGAAACTGCCAGGTAAAAAAAAAAAAAAAAAAGGCGACAGTAAAATAAACAGAAATACCTATTTACCAACTTTTTAGACTACTGAAAACATTGATCTTAAAATGGAAAGTAGATTTACAGGAACTTGTCAATCTTTAAAAAATTCAGAAGGTATACGTCGTATACCATCCACTACATCCCAGGTTAAAAATAGAAATTATTTATATCCAATAATTTGAAACACTTAAATTACAAAATTGAGAAAATATTATATTAGATTTTTTCTAAAAAGCCAGTTGGTTAACCAATTGATTTAAACCATGCCAACCCTGCTGGTAACAGAATAAATTCATAATGCAAACCTCAATCCCAATGTAGGAATGCAAGAAAAACAAGGGCTTACTAAACCCAATAGCCATGATCAGAGCTTGAAATTCAATTTTTCATAGGAGAGGAGTCTCCCTACCAACATTTATAAATGGAGGGGAGTTGAGTTACTTGGGAGGGAAAAAGAAAATCGAAAACCCACTGTTATTTTACGTGCTTTTTAAAGATTTACATTAATTATTTTGTCATGTCTGTATTAATACAGGTATGACAAAATACCATTGAAGCAATTTAAATCAACAACTCAGAATAATGATGCAAAATGTTTTTTTATTTAAAAAAGTAGGACAGCAGGGGTGATTCTGAGTAAAAAAATAAAAAAATTCTGAAACTGACAGCAAATTTTTTAAAAGTTTGCAACAGAGAGGATGAAGGGGGGGGGGGGCGGGGGGTATTCACTCCCAGCACTAGCTATGTGTTTTTTCGTGCCCCTGTGACAAAATTTGCCGTTATTTCGCGATCTTTTGACGAAATTTGTCGTTTTCCTGTATCTTTTGATGAAATTTCCGCTTTTCCGCGATCCTTTGACGAAATTCGAGTTTTTTGCACGATTCTTTGACGAAATTCGCGTTTTTTTGCGATTCTTTGAGGAAATGCACATTTTTTTCACGGTCGTTTGACAAAATACGCATTTTTTTCGTGATTCTTTGTCGAAATTTGCATTTTTCTGCAATCTTTTGACGAAATGCGCGTTTTTTTCGCGATCCTTTGAAAAAATTCGCAATTTTTTTATGAGATTCGCGATTCTTTGATGAAATTTGCGGTTTTTATTTTCAGCGGCCGTTTGACTAAACACTATATCTGCGTTTATTCTGTGATCCTTTGACGAAATTAGCTTTTTTCCGCAATCCTTTCATGAAATTAGCTTTTTTTCAGCAATCCTTTGACAAAATTCTCTTTTTTCGCAATCCTTTGCCGAAACTTGCATTTTTTCCGCGTTTCTTTGCCAAAATTTATGACTTTTTTGCTATCCTTTGATTTAATTTGTGTTTTTTCGCGATCCTTCGATGAATTTCGAGATTTTTTCCCACGATCTGACGAAATTCATGTTTTTCCGCGATCCTTTGACAAAATTTGTGCTTTATTTGCAGACGAAATTGACGATTTTTTCCTCGAACGATTGGCGAAATTGATTTTTTCGGCGATCATTTGTCGAAATTCGCGATATTTTTCTGTTGAACTGATGACCGATTTTTCATAATTTTCGGAACCTAATGCCTTAAATTTTTGGAAAATTCGTAACAGATTCACCCCCTGAATTCGCCAATCGGTCGCGGACACTTGTCAACCGATCTTGAGAAAAAAATAATGAAATTTGTCTATCGGTCGCATGGAAAATTCGTTAATTTGAACGACCTTTCGCGGTAAAAGAAAAAAAGCAAAATGTGTCAATCAGTCGCGCGAAAATATCTGGAAATTTGCAAGGCGTTGGCGGGAGTTGATCGTAATTTCAAAATGCAAAATTTTCAGGAAGAAAATGGTGAGATTTTTTGGACGGGAGGTTCCCGCCCACGATATTATTTTGGCCGCGAATCCTGCCATCCCGCTCTGATGATACAACAAAGAAAACTCACAGCCAATCATTCATTAGCATACAGAACAGAGAGTAACCAATGAAGAGAATTACTTATGATTATGTCATTATTGAGGCATAATGTATTCCTTAGTAAATCTTAACCAATCAAGCAATCTAAGTAGTAAAAGTGTATTTTTAGCTCAAATCTGCCATTTTGGCTATTTTTAAAAATAAAAGGCTTGAAGGAGAAAGAAAACTAACTACATTTTTTTCCCAGCTAATTTTAGAAAAATTAGTATGCCATGTAGATTTAAAGCTTATAAGAAAAGTTTGATTGGCTAAAAATGTTTGTCACTTTACAAGTTTATTAATTCATCATTTTTCTAAAGTTCTGATTGTAGCTTCTGCATAACTTGGATTTTGCATTTTTCCATAATGTGTAAAATAAATGAAAACATTAGGGAAAAGGAGAAAAAAAACCAGCATGGTTTTTTTAAAAAAAACCATTTGGTTTAAACCAGCGTGGTTTAAACCAAACAAACCTGAGTATTAATGTTCTCATTATTGAGAAATTGGGTTACTTATTAAAATCTAAATCAATTAAATATCATTGAAACTAATTAAATAAACACTTTAAAATGTGTAGTTTATGGTTACAATGCTTCATTGTATAAAAGCCAATTATGGCCAAAAAAAGCCGGTTAAAACCAATAAAAGCCACCGGCGTAGCTTTTTTAAATTTTAGCCGGCTTTTTTGCAACCCTAAAAGAGTCAGAGTCATCCATTATTCCCATCAACTCTGCAACCCTGGGGATGACATCCCCCCTTAACTACACCATTGCCCTGGGTGAAGTTTTCTCTTCACATGATCATGGACAAAACACACACTTCACATAAGTAACTGTTTCAAATTATAGTTTTACTAGCAAAATCTAATTACTTTACACAACATTTAATCAAGGTTAGTTTAGTTCTATTATACAAGGCTAAGTGAATCTAGATTTCAGTACATATGAAACCACGTTCTGACACAGTCCTACTTTTCTATTAAAAAAACATTACACTTCCAAATAGATTTAATATAAAAGTACAATAGCATTTTGTGTCTATTAAAACAAATGTTCTTTTGGAAGAATCTTTGGTATTTTTCCAGCATAGGAGACTTGGCAAGACAGAGATAATAAGCTTGGTGACTGGTGAGAGAAAGAAATTTTCATGCATATTTCTGGCAACCTATTCACTGTCTCATATATACACAAGTATTTTTTTTTTTCAAATTTATACAATTTATTAGAGATGCAACGATTATTCGGCTGAAGTCAAATATTCGGCCTATCTGCCGAGTGTTTGGCTTCGGCCGAATATGAAGTCCATTATTCGGCCTTGGCCGAATAATTTTGTAAGAAATGTTTTTATATTTACACAGTAAAACTTTTTAATTTGACAGTTTATATTCATCATGTATAATGAAAATTTTACTTGAAATTAATTAACACATTTTTTTCTCCTTAACTTTCATACCCTGAATGGGTTTTATCAACCCATTTTTATATAAAAGAATAATTTAGGAATCATGTTAAAACTTTTATACCGTATCAATAAGAACAAAAAGTATCTGTAATAAGCTAGCATAATCTGTTAAATTTCAAATTAATCTATTCAAAAGTGTCCTAAGAGAGACGCACTAATCAAATTCTAACTGTTTTAAGCATAATGGGGAGTTTAATATTTATCCCTTATATAAAAAAAAACATTTATTTCAATATTTTTAACTAGACCTATAAAGAACATAAACACATACAATAGATTAGATAGGGTCAGGTGGGGGAAAGTGGTGGTAAAAACAAGCTTTTTTTAGAAAAGGCCCTAAAATCAAACTATTAAATTTATTTTAATGAAACTTTTGATGCATTTTCTATACATTGGATTCATATAGATTAAACATGAAGCATAACCACTCAATTTTATTCGATTGTTTTCTGACAGTGATACATCTAAAAGAGCATTTTTTGATACCACCACTTTACCCCATGGTGGGGGAAAGTGGGGGTAGTTCCAAAATTAGTGTATATTTAAATCAATGCAAAAACCCTTGGCGGGTTAAAAGTTTCTGACGCAGCACTTTATCTTATGCTCTAAGAATTTTAAATATGGAACTTAAAAATACTGATATCAAATTTTGAGTGACGTTATGCTATTTCTTAAAAAATATATTTGTATTTATTTCATCATTTTATTTTTGTTTTATTTATAATCGCATGTGCAAAAGTTATGTCCAACATGAAAAGCTGCATAAAATTTTATTCGTTGTTGCTTTATCATTTACATCTCTCATAAATTCAAAATATGAGTTTTAAAAGATATGATATAAAATTTAAGTGATGCCTTGATGTGACTTTAAAAGGTTTGTTTTAAAATTCAATTTAAATTATTTTTGACTTGGTTAAAATATTTTTTTACATCTACACAATACTTTTAATTTTCCAATTCACTGTTAAATATATCACTTTCATTGAATCTATACTATGCATTGAAATGTATTTATTTCAATAAATTGATTTATCTTTTGTGTCACGCTATTCAAAATTGTGAGTAAGATTTATGTAAATGGTTTATTTGCGTCATTGTGTCCAAACTACATGAAATGTATGAAAAAGGATAGTTTGACGCAAATAAACCATTTACATAAATCTTACTCACAATTTTGAATAGCGTGACACAAAAGATAAATCAATTTATTGAAATAAATACATTTCAATGCATAGTATAGATTCAATGAAAGTGATATATTTAACAGTGAATTGGAAAATTAAAAGTATTGTGTAGATGTAAAAAAATATTTTAACCAAGTCAAAAATAATTTAAATTGAATTTTAAAACAAACCTTTTAAAGTCACATCAAGGCGTCACTTAAATTTTATATCATATCTTTTAAAACTCATATTTTGAATTTATGAGAGATGTAAATGATAAAGCAACAGCGAATAAAATTTTATGCAGCTTTTCATGTTGAACATAACTTTTGCACATGCGATTATAAATAAAACAAAAATAAAATGGTGAAATAAATACAAATATATTTTTTAAGAAATAGCATAACGTCACTCAAAATTTGATATCAGTATTTTTAAGTTCCATATTTAAAATTCTTAGAGCATAAGATAAAGTGCTGCGTCAGAAACTTTTAACCCGTCAAGGGTTTTTGCATTAATATCATTACTTTTTTGAGGTTAGTGATAAAATGATTTAAAAAAAGATACTTATGGAATTTAATGCAGATTTAATTTTTACTATTTTATTACAATTTTCCTTATAGCAGTTTGTATATAAAAACAAGTGGGTAAGTATAATCGCAGATCGCACAGAGGGTTTCATTTGATATTCCTTTAAAAACACTTTATCCTTAAATTAATAAATCCAAAATGTTAATTTATAATTATTAAATCCTTACATAGATGGTGCACCAATAGTTTCAATTTTCATGGGGCAGGGAACGCATTCTTTTAAACAAACCACCTTCCAATTGAAGTCACTAAAAACCAAGTTGAATAAGCCAGACCCCGTTGTGTTGTTTCGCAAACAGCAGTCTCATGTCCCCTCCTTCCCCCCTTTTTCAAAATTTTTCAGACCAGTACCTAAAAATGGAACCGAAATAATTTTTTCTCTTCAGAAATTACGATAAAAAAATAGTATGCAGTACTCATAAATTTACTTTAATGCTATATAGGGTGATTATTAAGTTAATTATAACGTTTGGAATCTGTTGCATTGATGTCCGAAAGGTGGTTTCTGAGTTATGGAAGCTGGACCCATAAGGCGCCATAGAGGGGCGAAGCCCACTAGTGTCTATCATAATTATATCTGCCATGTGGACTAATTGCGATATTTAATCAAAATAGTCCCCCCCCCCCTCCTCATCCCCGGAAATATAACAAATACAAAATGTGTCTTTATAAACCTATCGTCAAATAGGTTTTTATTTCTTTTTCCCTAAAAAAAAAAAAAAACATGATTTTTATATCCGTAACGTAAATAGCGGACGAAGCCCACTAGTTCCTATCATAATATATATTTTTAATAATTTTATATAGTCTATAATAAAAATCAGACTTAAAATAGTCTAGTTCCATGAGTACTTGTAGTGTCAGTTACATGCTACGATTTTTGGATACCAGTATTTTAGAACGGGAAAATGTGACTTATTTTATCGGAGATATCTCATTAATTGAATAAGGTGAAGCAAACTTTTTGAAAAAAAGGTGGCCAACAAGCATGGCAGTTATCAGCTATGTGACTTTGTGCTAAAGTCCATTAATTTGATCTGCTTTAAAAAGATTACGGAAGATTGAATTATAGTAGAACCTGGATTAACCGAGCTTCGATTAATCAAGGTTTCTGTTAACCGAGCCGATAACAAAGTCTGATTTTTTTTTTCCTTTTGAATGAGCCTTAAAAATAACCACACTTTTTAGCTCACTGTCCGTGCTATACAGGCCCTTCTGCCCCCAAAAGCACTCAACTCCAAAGAAACACTGGACCCTGAGAAGTCAATAGCGAACAATGCTTTGTTTCCAGTGGCTGTGTGAACTTTCGTAAATTTTTCAATTTGCATTTTAAAATTTACTACTGGTAGTTGATTTTCTTTTTAAATTTGTTAAGCTGTGAAACAGAACTTTACATATATTTATTTTTATTATTTAAAAAACGTTCTATATATTTTTTTTAAAAGAGATGTTAAATTCGCAAGCACGGCGAGTTTTTACACACAGTTTCTATTAACCAAGATTTCCGATTCCAATTTACTAACAGTCCCAATTAGCTCGGATAATCGAGGCTGCTCTGTATAATTAAAAAATCAATGGCGATCTTACTGTAAACGGGTTTCCCTTTTACTGAGGGATTTCAAGGCCGAATCAGCTGATGTTAGTTGCTGTTTCCGTGCTTGATTAAATAAGATTAGTTAAACATTTGAAAATTACCAAATATAAAAGGAACTAAGTCAACAGAGTGTTTGCTTTATGGTATTTTTTAACAACGCTATAAGAAAATGATTTTAAATAAGAGATTTTAAATGTAACGTTTTAAATCTGACATAATTTTTACCAAACTTTCCTTTCTCTTTGTAACATTCAACTGAAAATATTTTTATTATTAGAAAGATAATATTATTATTTGCGCTACCTTAAAATTGGCAACTATAGTTAAAAATATCATCTCGAAATTTGAAATAAATCTCTCATATAAATATATTTTTTAATTTAAACTGTTTTGCAATATTATTATTTGGCCACTTTGGCCAATATGACGTAATTTCCTCCATTTACGACTTTTAACACATATCAATGAATTTATTATTTAAAAATTTTCTTTTTCTTTTAATATTCACGTGTAAATATAATTTTTATGACGTAATTTTCAATGTTTTCCTGCTTTTAATGCGTAATCATTTAATTCTAATTTGAAAATAATTGATTATTTTATAATTTTCTTTCATTTTAAGTAAGCATGTGTAAAAACAATTTTTATGACGTAATGTTTAATATTTTCCTGCTTTTAACACGTTATCATTTAATTCTAATTTAAAAGGATTTTTTTCTGTATATAATAGTCACGTGTGAATAAATTTTTAATTTAAAGGATATATTATTCTTTGCGCTGTTTTAACAATTGGCAACAATTTAAAATAACCTTTTCTAAAATATGTAAAAAATATCTCTGGAAATTCTGAAAATTTTAATTTAAAATTGAAATAAATCGTCAAAAAATTAGGCAAGTTAAAAATAATAAATGCACTCTGCAAACTTCGAGTTTCTATTGAATGATTAAATTGAATGAAAATGATTAAATTCCCATGCATATTTTTTTTTCCTATGAGACTTTTTTAATGAGACAATTTTATCCAGATTTAACATTAAATATCTCTTAAAATAATTCTTCGATTTAAAAACTGCCTACTTCAACGTTTTTATCAAACATTTCTCTATAATACTACCCATTTTAATATTTTTGTATGCAGTAATTTTCTTAATATTTGCGAAATAGACCTCTAGTCACAAGAGATTCTTTCAAAGCGGTGAAAAGCGTTAGTTGTTTCTTTTTTTTCCGAATAAGAGACAAAATGTAGTACGCAATTGCGTCAAAAGATGGCGACACCAGAATTCTGATATGCTTATTATGTAAAACTTCATTGTTATTTATAAATAAAACATTTCAACTAAATTATTTATTATAAAATAATTATTACATCACAGTAGTTTTTATGCAAGGAAAATAATAATTATAATAATAATAATATTATGGATGTCAGTGATTATATATTGATTGACCGTCATAATAATAAAAAATGATATTATAAAAAGAAGAGCTGAAATGAATTATTTTTTTACGTTTCTGATCGTGTGATTTATATTCAAATGATAATTATTAATGTATATTTTTTGTAAAGTGATTGAAATTAAATATATTTATAAAATTTATGGTAATATTTTTATTGTTGAAAAATTGCCAAGAAATAATCATCATCAAATTGGCGTCATTATAATTGTAATTTTATTTAACTTAATAGCAATTAAAAAATTACAAAGGAACTTAGAATAATGGTCAACTAACAGACTTTAAAAAAAAAAAAAAAACTTCACACGCACCAGAGAGAATCGAACTGCCTATGTTAAGATCAGTAGACGATGGCCCTCAACCACTCAGCCGTGGGAAGACAAAATTTTTCTCCCCAAAAGTGGTTAGAAAGAAAGCATGTGTATGAATACAGTGTCATGCATTTTCGGTGAAATTTCCATAGAATGGCGAAGAAATATAGTCTGATTTTTCATGCGCATTATAAAACGAACAAGAGTCTTGCTGGAAACAAGTAAATTGTTATTTGGTTCATCTGAAACATATTTATTTGATTTTTAAAAAATCGCCCGTGTCATTTTCGAGAGAAAAAAAAATCGAATTATTTAACGAACGAGAGTTTTCCCAGAAAAAAGAAAAGTGTTATTCACCTCGCCTTAATCACATTTATATTATGTATCAATTTAAAAATAATCATTAGAACCGTTTTCGAGATTTTCAAATTAGGAACTTCCTCGATATTATACCAACGTTTTCACTTTAAAAATGACTATTTAGATCTCAAAATATACTGCACGTAGAAATGTAAAACTTTCAGTATTCGATTAGACTGCAGATATAAGACTGTTCTAGAAAATTCAGAACAATAAGACGTATATCTGCTGAGTTATTAAAAGGCGGCTTTTCGCATTTTCTTTGATGTCGAGTTAGCTGTATATATGAGTTCCGCCATCTACGAATTCTATGATACGATACGATACGATTTTAACGATACGATACGATACGATTTTAGGCTTAAGGCTGCGTCACTCGAAATACTACCGTCTTCCATGATAAAAATGTGTAAATATTGTTTTTTAAATAAAAATACACTGAAATAAATGTATCTTAATTATTTTTAAAGATACAAATGCACAAAAAAAATATTTTTCAGATATTATTTAATTAAAGAAATAATATCCATGGCTATCAAAATTACGTTCACTTAGTATGTAGCATATATTGCTGAACTCTATATAATCTTCACCACCAAACAGCAAGAAAAGTCTAATAGTTCCCCAATGATGACTTATTCAAATGCTTTATGTGATATAATGTATTAATTTTTATCACTTGGGCGATTATTTTAGCTGGTCGAGTTTTTGACGGTATGCAATGAGCATAAACAAGATAGTTTGTAAACATTAAATTTGTTTCCAGTTTCTAAAACTAAAATAAGAATAGTTGCCATAATCTCAATATATGTCTCTAAAAAAGAATTAACAAAATATCTTAATTTAAAAGAGAAAATAGGTTTTTTTTCAATATACCCCCACTTTACCCCATGGGCCCACTTTCCCCCACCTGACCCTATGTAAAAAATAACTTTTAATTTAATTGTATTATCATATTAAGATTAAAATTTATAAATAAAGCCTATTTTTTTTAGATTAATACTTTTATTACAGCCCATTTTTAAAAATTAATCACATCTACAGTCTAAAATTGAATCATCATACAACATTGAGCTAAGCCTAACTATACCACCACTTTCCCCCACCTCAGAAAAAAAATCATAAAAAATTGAAATAATAAAATAATTCTTACCTTGATGCATGAATCTGTTTTTAAGAAGTTCTTCTACTGAAATGTATCAAAATATACTAATTTTTTCAAGTGAGAAAGGATCAAGAACAAAGTTTATCAATGCCATGTGTTAAGAACAAACTGCACATATATGTAAACAAGAAGATAAACAACAGTAAACTTGTTGACAGATTTACAAATCTTAATAGAAATATTTGTCGCAAACTCCAATTATGTATCAATTGAAAAAAAAGTAAAAATATGTACATTTATTGTGAAAAAAGTGCATTTTTTTAGATTACCACCACTTTCCCCCACCTGACCCTATAGATGTATATATAAAATATTTAAGTCATATATGCTGCAATACTTTTTTTTTTGAGTAAAATGTGCTTAAAAATTAAACAAAATTTAAGTGATTTTTTTAAGTGTGTTACTATTTCTTATTAAATAATGAAAGAAATGTAAGTACTAAATTTTTTTAGTTAGTATGTATGTATGTATATATGTGGGTCATTTTCAAAAAGTTTGCCAAAACAGCATTTAAAAAAATTAAAATTCAAAATTGTTTAAAATTAAATTTATTGTTAATACACAGGCTTAAAAATAATTAATCTTTTAGAATATAATAATATTCAATCTTAATTTTTTGTGTCATTAAAGATATTTAACTTTGAAAATGAATCTCTGGGCTCCAATGTCATGAGTGTTACCGGACAAAATGATTGAATTTCTTAGTTAAGTAAAAATGATTATTTCTATAAAATGAAAATTTTCAATTACATATGGGTCCTTTAACAAGGATACATACAAAATAGGCAAATACAATTAATTTTTTTTTTTTTAAATTACTGTGTACATTGTCATGAGCGTTACTTTTTGTTTTTTTTTTCCACTGAACATTGTTGTAATGAAATAAAAAGTAAATTTAGAGGATATTTTTGCTGTTAAAATATGTTATTTGTTACTCTTAATTCCTATAAAAGTTATGATAAAAAATATTTTTAAATGGTAAAAATTTAAAGCATTTCATGAAGTAACACTCATGACAAATGGTAATACTCTTGATAAAAAGCATTGTGTTTTTTAATACACATGTATTGGAAATGGAAAATGATAATAGATTCTATTGTCTTTCATAACAATTTGTGGAGTGGGCAGTGGGTAAAGTTATAACATGATTATATTCCACATATGAGATATCCTCTTTCATTAGCCCAAACATTTGGCCCTTTTTATCAGTTACCCGGAAAAACACAACTTTCAACTCTCCAACATATCGATAAGATGTTTTGTTTCTATTAAACTAACACATAAGTACCTGATTAAAGATTATTTACACTTCCAGGTTCAGACCCACTAAATTCTGAACTATTCTCAATATCAAAATCAAAGAATCATTGTGAGATTCACTGCTATAAATAGGTCTTTTTATCTCTTTAGATCTTGAATATTTTTAACCTCTTTAATAAGTGAGATTTTTCTTATTGTTTCAAAGCATTTACAAAATTTTCCTTCTGCCCATTTATTTTCTTCACAAAAGCAGGAAAAATTACGATAAAAGACTTCCTCGTGTTTCACTGTTATGATTTGATGGATAGAATGAGTGTATGGAACAGTTCAAAGACTAGATGATATTTGTTGTAAATAATGAACAATTTTTTCCTCTGGTACGAAAAATAGTTTCACTTTTAAATTATTGCTTTGTAGTGCATCAAATAAAGTTTCAGCATCAGGTATATTGGTACCATGTGCGACAATCTGATCAGCTAATCTTTTTAAAGTTGCACAAATGACCCCTTTCCAGGTTTTTTTTGCCTATACTGCTGACTCAATGTCCCATCTGGGGGCTTGCTGCACCCTTCCTGCCCTTTGATTTACAAAATAACAACCCCCTTGACCCTCATCCAAAAAATCAGCACCTTTCTTGCCCCTTTCCCAAAAAATTAGCTCTTACTCTTGTATTAAAAAAATTATTTGCATAGTAAAAACTTTCCCATTGTTGACTTGAAACGAATCTCCTGAATTTAAATATTAAAAGTGGCTTTAAATAAAACAGAAAAAATGCCCCCCCCCCCCAAAAAAAAAAAAAACAATTTAGAATCTAAAGTGTCTTTAGGAAAAATAAGTGCCCTTAAGAATAAAAATGTCCTCTTAAGTATTCAAAAAGTGTCTTTTTTTAACAAGCAGAACCCCGCCTCTTTTTAACACGTTCACGCCGGCACGGTAGGTCACACTTGACTGTTTCAGAGCTGTCAAGTCTCCGACTTTTTGCACACCACTGTTATTGTAGAGAAAATGTTGTTCCTTTAAATCGCCCAATTGTCTAATTAAATAAAACATTTTCTATATTAAAATACTGGTATCCAAAAAGCCAGAGACTTGCAGCTCTGAGACAGTCGAGTGTGACACACCGCATCGGCGTGAACGACGTTAAACCTTGGGTAAACTCTGCTAAAATAACAAAGATTATGCAGATCTTAAATGCGCTGTTCATTTTGTGTGCATTCATGCTAAATTCCACTAAAAAATTCATTAAATACTCATTTTGTCATGAGTGTTACCAGTAGGTCATGAGTGTTACCTTTTATAAAGTAACACTCATGACAAGTAACACTCATGACATTATTATACTTCAATCAGGGCTTAATTTGCGCCGGAGCCCACCGGAGCCCGGCTCCGGTACTTCTCTGTTTTTAGTAAATATTCAAATATTGGTCGGAATTCACCAGAGCTCATAAATACAGGGCTCCGGAGCCCAGTGCAATAGCGCTTCCAAAAAACCGAAATCTAAATTACTTTTTCCTTTCCTTCCCATTTCCAAGCTTTTGCAATATTTTTAATCAAAACACTTATATGTGACGTAATGTGTCACATACATAAAAAAGGGAGATAAAACGGACTCAATTTTTATATCAGTTTTTGAGCTTGGACTGACTCGAGCTCAATCTGTATAACAACTAAAATTTTATTTATTCATGTATAGAAAAATAAATAAAAAAACCTTTTCCTCCTTTAGACCAATGTCAGACGGGCGTCTTTTTTGCTTAAGTATTATCCATTCACAATGCTTCTTAAAAGTACTTATTATAATCTATTTCAAATCATTTTAATGCTATTTTGATCAAAATGAAGGGGAAACAGAAATCTTGTTTTTCCATTTCAAATTTATGTTGGAGATGGCGTGTTGATACGGCGCCACTCAAAAAACTGAACAATGAATTTGCTTTCAATTCGATTTTCTTTTGTGGCAGTAGAATATTTTTTTTTTTTTTTTTTTTTTTTTTAGATATTTAACATGAAAAGGATATTTTCTGTTTTAGCCAAAGAGCATCAGCTTGAGGTTTTGTTTGTTTGAGGTTTTTTGTCTTCTATTGCGTACGAGTATAAAAATCACATTAGTCATTTTTCTATTTATTTTGTATCATGAATGGTACACAGGCTAAGGCTCTGCTCTGCACATTTACAAAGTCACTTTCATTTGTAAGTAGATGTAATTGCCATGCTATTGTTATTCTGATAGAAGGCAATCGAGCAGCGTCTCCCTTTTTTCTGTAAAAGCATCGGTTCTTTCCGATAACGGTGTCAAATATCTTTAATTTAATCTGATTTTCAGGGATTCACCACAAAAGATTTTTATGCGGAAGAATCGATTATAGTTTAAGATATGCAAATTGTAAAACATTGTTCCATTCTTCAGCATATAAATATTAATTTCTGTAAATTTCATTTATTTTTTCTTAAAAATGCATAGCTGCGAACTATCCTTTTTTAGTGTTAATACTATTTCCTAATCATAATCCTTACAATATGTAATTGCAGAATTGTGCAGTTAATTAACTTTAAAATTAGGTAAAGATTACTATTCAGAAGGAGTGGTAACTAAAAAGGGGTATAGTTGACAGCTAAGTACATGCTGATAAACATATTTAAAATTTTTATTTTGCTAAAGAAAAAAAAACTGCTTTAAATTCTGTACGAAATATAAATATGCAGATTGGAGTGACAGGGGAGGGGGAGGAACGGTATGGTTGTTGTACCTGTACTACAGAATATTAGGGCTCCGGTACTTTTTTTGTTAGAAATTAAGCCCTGACTTCAATGTCTTTATTCTATAATAATAATTAAAACAAAACAAAATTTTTTAGGACAAAATAAATAACCATTTTATATCATCAATTCAAAATTTAAAAAATAACATTTTAGCCTTAATTACTTTATTAAAGTAAGGTAACACTCATGATGATGAATAAAAATACTCACCTTCCTTAAAGCTTTGTTGTAAAATATCACCCTTATCAATTTTCAAATCTTCACAAAATTACTCTAAGTAACATTCTACAAGTCTGGACAAGTGAAAACACACTACATATGTACTAATGAGTAGCTCCACATACATGTAAATAATCAAAATTAAAATAGGTAACACTCATGATGCAGTTCTGGGGACAGACCTTTATTGTTTCATATTGTCATCAGATAGTAAAAACATTTTTTTTTAAATGTAATTATAGGTTTGTTTATTGCATATACAATAGGTTGCATTCATTTTTTCAAACAAATAATGAAGATTTAATTTTAAAAAATTAAGTTTTTGGCTGAGCAAACAAGCTAGGGACAGTCAAAAAACCACTTTTCCAGACAAGATTTGTTATTTTTTTAGCATTGAAATTCATCGGACATTTAAAATAAATGGCACATTGTACAGCAAACAGTACGTAAGTTAGGATATTAATGTCTTTTTGCCTAAATAATTAAACAAATATAAAAAAATAAGCACCAAAGTCCAGGGACTGGGTTTTGGCAAATTTATTGAAAATGACCCACGCATGTATGTTTTACATCACTATTTAGATTTACTTTCATCTGAAACTTGAAATTTATGTTTTAAGTACTTTTAGAATTTTGTGATTATTTTTAAATGTAGCAGTAACAACATACATAATATCTATTAAATTGTAACAATACAGTATACCTAAGATACTACATAGTGAATATTTGGAAATTTATATCTAATTTGCTTTTCCTTACAGATATTTCCTTTCTCTGAATCTGAAATTCACTATACACTTCTTAATAGTGCTGTCTGTTGACATAGCAAAACAATACATGTTTTTTTATTATTATTATTGTGAGCTTTATAAACTCTACACTGGTTTCTTTCCAAAATTTTAGAGGACATTCCTTTCTATCAGTGGTTTTTCTTTAGATGCAAAGATTTATTATTATTTTTTTTTTTCATCTGAAAGTTGAAATTTATGTCTTCTAGTATTTTTTTAATTTTGTCATTATTTTGAAATGTAACAAGAACATACATAATATCCACTAAAATGCAATTAGACAGTACCTACCTGATGAGGAACTTTTGCTTTTTTTTTAGACCGAATTATATTAAAGAGGCAAATTTTAGGCCGAACATAGCCGAATATTTTTTCAGAATAAAATAATGTTTTAAAAAATAAAAAAATTGCATATCAATAATTTTTTAAAAAGAAAATACATTTTAATTGTGAAAGATACAAGAATTGTGCATATAGTGCATACTATATTTTGTTTTTAGACAAAAATGAGTTGATTATTCGGCAGCCGAATAGGCTGAATATTCGGCCATACCTAGGCCGAATAATTGGTATTTGGTTATTCAGCCAAACCACTATTCGTTGCATCACTACAATTTATTTAATAATAAACAAGCCATTTGTTTGGTTGGCAGATTCCCAAAACAGCCGAGACACCCCATTTGGCGACTTTTCTGACAAGCACCAAATACCCCACATACGCCAATCTAAAATGCAGCAACCTGAAAACTAACGTGATTGGTCTATTTTTCTGAATGCTTCCAGACTGTTTTTTACTACGTCATCACCCTGGAATCATGGGAAATACAACATTTATAAATAACGACGTATTAGAAAACACAGGAAAGCTGATTTTTATGACATTCAAAATAAAACAAACGATTTCAACATAAGTTTATTGAAAATGTGAAATTTTTAAAGTACCTTTCCAAATCAGAGTAACGATATAATGATTAAAATTTTCATTTTTCAACAACTTTCAGAAAAAAATCATGGGGTCATTTAATATTGTAAGTACGTGCCTATATTATAGCAAACATTGAACAATTCATTTCTAATTTAAAGAAGTATGAACGCTTCGCGTTCATAAAAAAAAATAATATATATCACTGAATACAGCAACCTAGTTCTGCAGCAACCTGAAAAATGCAGGAAACTCGTTAAAGCAGCAATCAGGGAACATGTATGAACGCTTCGCGTTCATTAACCGAAAAAAAACATCACTGTCACCAGCAGTTCTCGGTGTGTAGCAATCTCAAAATTCAGCAGTTCTCGCTATCTAGCAATCTCAAAATTCAGCAATTCTCGCTGCATAGCAATATCAAAATTCAGCAGTTCTCAATGCGTAGCAATATCAAAATGTACAAAACTCGTAAGGACAGCATACATGAGAAAAATACAATAAACGGCTAATATAAAACACTATAATAAAAAATACATAAAATTATTAACATACCTTAACAAACATCTTCTTTCTTGAAAACCAACTCTATAAAATGTTGAATTGCCATAATTTCGTAAATTTCTAGTCGTCGATAAACTTCATTTAACTTTCCAGCAAAAAAAGTGAACAAATACTCACAATTTCAAACTAAATTATACAGGTACTTTAACTTTCAAATTTTACAACTAAAAACAGCAGAAAATATTAGCAATAACAAAATCTTACCTTACCGTCATTTAATTTTACAATTACAAAACGTCTTTCTTCGACACCTCGTTCTACAAAAATTACAAAACATGCGGAGTTGAGTTGTCAAAGGTAGGCGTAGCCATCCAATACACAAGAAATCAACCAATCCCATTTAACCAATCTAAATTCAAGATCACACAACTGTAGGCATGGAAAGAATTTACGAAACGAACTGGTAACAACAAAGATCCATTTATCGCCTCGCCAAATTGAACGATGCCAAGTGTCTCGGCTGTATTGGGATTCAGCCGTTTGGTTTTATATGCAAATGGATGCAAATTGTATATAAATAAATAAATAATATATATAAATAAAATGCTTATTATACATATAAGCAAGTTCATTAGGATTGTTTTCATGGACATTTACATCATTTGGCAACAAATCTAATAAAGTACCAAACTTTAATTGAAAAAAAAAAATAATAATGTGGGTCCACTCCATGAGAGATGGACAAAATGTCCTGCACATGACATTTTTGTAAGCAAAAATACCTATATCCATAAACTTAAGTCGTTAGAATCAGGGTTGCCGGCTTTTATTTTTCAAAAAAGTGGTTTATAGATAATTCATATAAAATTTGGATTAATTTATTTTTAATACATTTATAAATATTTTCTACTAAAAAAATATAAGCTTCTATTAAATTTTGTCAAATAAGTCCTTATAACTGCTAGAATGCAACTGTGAAGGCATTATGTCAGAAAACAAAAATACAGTAGAAGATCTTTATAACTATATAACGCAATTCTCCATAAAATGCACAACTTTTCAGATGTAAACAATAATTTTTGTAGTTAAAAAGCACCTGCATTTTCCCACTGTAAAATATTGCTATTCTCTAGAGGACTACATTTGATATATTACTTCAACTTTATCTCCTAATTTAAGATCATTTTACTGAAAAAATGCTATTATTGCAATAAACATTTTTGAAAATGTCTTAGATGGTTGTGTCAGTTATATTTGAATCATGTTTATAAAGTAAATTTAACAATGTCTGATGTATATTATGCAAAAATTTATAATTTGGATAACTCTTGATAATAAGGAAGCAGTATAAAGGTATTCTAATGTATTTTGATATGTTTGAGACATATTTGGCCATGTTTATAAGGTGAATTTAATGATGTGATCCATATAACGCACAACCTTGCGTTTTTAGGTTTGTGTTATAAAGATCTTCGGTTGTATATAAATATTCAGAAGAATACATTAAATTAGACTCTAAAGTATTGGTTTGGAATTCTTTATTATAGCTCTACACATACCACACATTTTAAAGATTATATGAAAGAATAAGAAAATGTCATACATCAAAATAGAAACATTCTTACATACTGATATTTACTTTTAAAATTGTTTAAAACTAAATAGCATATATGTATTTTAATAACTGAAATTATCTTATATAATACTTGAGAACACCCAGAAATAAGCAAATGATATTCTAACTTATAAAAATGATATACGTAAAAAGTTTTTCTGCTACTAAGCTGCTTTGTAACTTATTCCAGATATGTCCATACGGACAGATTAAAATTGTAGAATGAACAATGTTAAAAGAGAAATTAGGAAGGATATAACATTTGAGGAAATTTTAGCACATGTAAGTGCGTAAAATAAAGAGAACAATTAAAAAAAAATTCTCCAAATAAAACTTGTTGAATTAGAATTTTGAAAAGCTAGTTGCTATTTAAAATAGTGCATATTAATGTATAAAGTAATCCATATGTTAATCTTAATACTGTTTTAATAGGGAGAAATGATGTTTTTATTAAATGACTTTATGTGTGATTTTAAATAAATGTTTATCAGAAATAAAATAAGACTTGTATATTAATATCCCTTAAAATTAGTTAATAAAACATATAACTAAGCAACCATTGTCCTTTTTAATTATATAAAGCAGTAAAAATGAAAAAAAAAGTTTGTTAAGGTCAGTGTAAACCAGAGAAAGCAATTGGTATGACCTTTTATTCCAATATTAATGTCTTCATTATTGAAAAATTGGGTTATATTGACGACTACCTCAATTGAATGTCTTTAAAACTAATTCAAAAACACAAAAATGTGTCATTTATAATTAAAATGCTTCACTGTATAAAAGCCAATTTTGGCCAAAAAAAGCCGGTTAAAACCAATAAAAGCCACCGGCGTGGCTTTTTTTAATTTTAGCCGGCTTTTTTGCAACCCTGGTTAGAATATAAACTATGCATTAAAAATAACAAAAAAACCCTAGATTTTCATATCAGCATAGTTGTTTTAATTTGACGATACCATAGCATTGTTAAAACAGCAATATTATGTAGAAAAGCTGTCATACACGTGATATGGGGGGTAAAGGTCAAAATTAGCACTAGCCACCGGCCACAGAACCAGTAAATGAAAAAAAGTGACTAGTGAAAAATTGTTTATCAACGGCCACTTTTCTACAAGGAGATAAAATTTTCTTGCATTTCATCAAGGATTCTACTTTTTTTGTTCCAGTATATTTATATTAGCATATTTATTTGGGCTACTCGGTTTTAGATAAATACTTATAGAAATTTTACTATTTAACATTTTGAAATAAAAAAGTAGCCACTAGTTTAAAGAAAGTGGCCACTTTAAAAATTAGTCCTACTGCTCAGTGGCCGCTATTGAAATTTCTCAATTTTGACCTATAATGGAATGGGCCTTTAATATGTTTAAAAATCTAAACATTTTAAACCCTACGCCTAAGGTAACTGTTTTTAGTATAAATGCTAGACCTAAGTAATCTGCCCATTTCAGGGGCATTCAATGAAAAATGAACAAAATGTCCTGCACCTAACACTTACATAAATACTTATATTTATTAATTTATAAGTTGTTAAAATATAAACTATATATTAAAAATAACAAAAAACCCTATATTTTCATATTAGCATAGTTGTTTTAATTTGAAGATATATTAACATTGTTAAAACAGTAGTAAGTAATATGTAGAAAAGCTGTCCCACACATGACATGGAATGGCCCTTTTTGGTTAAATCGCAGTTTACTCTCCTTCGCCAAGGCATGGGTACTGCGATAACTGCTCCAATGTGGAAACATTGGTATTTTGGACTACTTATGGCAACCCTAAGATTTCTCTTGAGTAAGCATATGATGGTTTAAACTGCTTGTTTTGTAAACTGCTTGTTTTGTAAACTGCTTTCTAATCGAATGCTTATTTTTTGTAAAAGACTTGGACAAAAGAGGAGTCAGAGAACAGTTTGAATTTTTTTGGAAATACATTATTGATATTGCTGGAATGGATTTCACGTTGAAAAGTTCTGTCTGTTGCATTTGTGTGATTTTTATTATTTGTTTTCTCATCTCATATATTTTGAAACAAGTACCTATCTGGACAAATGCTTGACAGGTGAGAATAAATATTTGATTCAATCAGTTATTTTTCTCTTATTTTTACCTGTATTTTTGAGCTTTGATTGAATTATGTATGAAAGAGAGGCTAATTGTTTCAAGATATGAATGACTAAAAATGATAGATTGAGTGACATCCTAGAGTACAAGGTAAAATTATAAATTAAAAAAATAATAGAGGGTTCAGGGAGGCGGGAACCCCCTGATTAAAAAAAAGGGACCCTCTGATTAAAAAAACTACAACATTGTTTTGCTACCCTTCCTGTTAACAAACGTTCTTTTTTAATAATTTGGGTAAGTGAAAATTTTGTTTTTCAGTATATTTGATTAAATGTATTTTAAAATGTATTCAATGTATTTTTAAAAAATGTATTTCAAAACAATTTGAAATTTTATGTATTTTTTATTTTCACTCAAAAATACAGGTTAAAATAAGAGAAATAACTGATTGAATATTTATTCTCACATTTTAAGCATTTGTCTATATAGGTACTTGTTTCAAAATATACGAGAAGAGAAAACAAATAATTTTGCGTACTCTCTCCCAGATGTTGCAGCTCCGGGAGATTGTACGCAAAAATTCACCAATTTGGTGATTTTTGAAAATCCCGCCAAGGAGAGTAAACTGTGATCGCACCAGCTAAAGACCACAAATATTTACTTTAAAAAACCAAATTAAAACATGAAAAAGCAACTATGAACATAAATATGGAAAAAAGAAATGTCATATAAGTTTTCGATAAAGAGCATTCAGAATTTTATTTGACCAATCGCATTTCCTCAGCACTGTTAGATGTGCAGATTTTTTAATAACAACATCGATGCAGTAGTAACCCTAGAGACAGCAAGAATCATGTCATACTACTAACATATCAGAACTTTTACTCTGTATTTGGTAACAAAGAATTGTTTGTTCTTATTCAATACCTAAATAACACTAAATGTGCTTACCATCTAGAACACACCATTGGCCATCTATTTCTGTATGTTGGATATAAGAGTCTTCAATTGTCGGGTCATAATCAGTGACAAACAGTTTCTGAAAAAACTGAATAGTTAGAGCAGATTTTCCCACACCACCATCACCCACCACCACAAGCTTGTAAGTGGTCAAATTTTCATTTGGAGGTTTAGACATGCTCAATTTTGAATAAATGGAGGGGAAAAAAATTATTGTTCTTATGCAACTTCCAATGGTAAGATGCAGCGTTCACTATAGAACGAAGAAGGGCAAGGTGCTAGCCACTAAAAAGTCCCTAGTTCAGTAGAACCAGGAACTATTTCAAGAGAAAATGCATTATAGTGTTTAGTAATGATAAATATATAAAATTTTTAGGTACAGTAAATAAAATTACATCAATTTCAACTGATTCTAAAAAAATGCAATTAAGTTAGAAAAGTATTTAATAATATTTGTGTTTTTCTTAAAGAAATGAGGTAGTTCAAAATTTTCGGAAGAGTTCTTTGACACACAGATTTACATATATTAAGGTATTGGGATGAATTTTATAAGAAATCTCTTGATACAACAAAGGGTTGTTCCTTTAAAGAGTGGCCTAGATTGAACACTGTAAGATACACACTTTAAGAACCTTATTTTCAAAAGCGTCAGAAGAATCGGCTGATATTTAGCAATGAGACAGTACAATAAAACTTTGATATATTTAACTTTTCAAAATTGATATCCTTCAGAAGCGAAAAACTATACAGTAGCAAGAAGTTTACTCTGAATTACAACTAGTTCTGTTTACTAACAATGACCAGATTCGTCACAGGAACAACAGTGTTGCCAACTCCAATCTTCATAAATCGAAAAACCCGAGATGAGAAAGGAGATTTACCAATCAAGGACCTGCATTTTTGCGAACTTTTCGTTGTTTGCAAAAATGCAGGCTTCTGATTGGTCGATCGCGTTTCGATAACAGCGAAAAATCTAGCTGGATCCCCAGGCTACAGTGTCTAGAAGTATATAGTGTAGAAATCAACAAGTGAAACCATATCCAAAAAATTACAATTTCGCCAGAGGGCGCTAAGATCAAGTTCATTGCAACGAATGTATAGAAATCCTATGTGTATTAGATACTTTTGATGCGGAAAACTTATTTTTTGAAATATAATTTTTTTGAAAAACAGAGTAAAAAAAGAAATTAGCTTGTAATACGCAATATATTAAGAATGAACGAAAATTCAGGCATATATTTTATATGCATTTCACATTTGTACGAATTGAAGAACACTTTATTTTCAGATTCTCTGTTATAAACCGATTTAATATTTCATGTGATGACCGTGCATACTATTTTTTTTTTAGCTTATATATAAAAAAATTACTTGTACTATAATAAACCTATATGTTGAAATTATAAAAAATAATTTATGCTTATGTATATAAATGATATGAAGTAATTTTATCGTTTGCATTTTGAATAAGCTCTTTTTTGTATTAAATATATCTTTGTTTATATTCGTAAATTTTTACTTTCTTGTATCTTTACAAGAAGAAAGTATTGGATTCGTGAAAATTTTCGACTTTCGGTTTTTGACGGATTTATACGTTTTAGGGGTTAGAGATTCCAAAAAACATGTTTTTACAAAATGTCTGTCTGTCTGTATGTGACACAAATTTTGTGGGCACTATCTCAAGAACTAATGCACGGAATTTAATAAAAATTTATATTCCGTTAGCCCTGATATAAATTGGTACTGATTAGGTTTTGGTGTAAATCGCTCAACAGGTGGCGCTGCTATGCAGCCTTTTTCGCCATATCCGCAATAGCTCAATCTCCAGAACTAATGCACGGATTTTCATCAAACTTAAGATTCGGTTAGTCCTTGACATGAATTGAAGTTTTGTACATTTTGGTGTAAATCGCTCAATAGGCGGCGCTGCTATACTGCATTTTTTACGATTTCCGCAATAGCTCTATCTCAACAACTAATGCTTAGATTTTCATCAAATTTCAGATTCAAGTATACTTTGATATGAATTAGTGCTGTTTGTGTTTTGGTGCAAATCGCTCAACAGGTGGCGCTGCTATACTGCACTTTTCAGAATTTCCATTATAGCTGTATCTCAAGAACTAATGCAATAATTTTCACCAAACTTCAGAATCAGTTAATCCTTGACATGAATTGACATTTTGGTGTAAATCGCTCAACAGGTGGCGCTGCTATGCTGTATTTTTCAGAATTTCCACTATAAATGTATCTCAAGAACTAGTGCACGAATTTTCATCAAACTTTAGAATCAGTTAGTTCTTGACATGAATTGACATTTTATACAGTTTGGTGTAAATCGCTCAATAGGTGGCGCTGCTATGCTGTTTTTGTGATTTCTGCAATAGCTCTATCTCAAGAACTAATGCTTGGATTTTCAACGAACTTCAGATCCATGTACACCTTTATATCAATTATTATTGTTTATGTATTGGTATAAATCACTCAACAGGTGGCGCTGCTATGCTACATTTTTCAGACTTCCCGCTATAGCTCTATCTCAAGAACTAAGGCACGAATTTTCATCAAACTTCAAATTCAGATATATTTTGATATGAATGGGTGCTAAATTGATGTAATTTCTTGTACTATTTAAATGATTTAATTGACGTGATTTATATAGAAGAAAGTTTTGTGATGGCCACAACATACTAGTTATTAGTTAATTATATTAGTTAATTTTTTTCCATTTTTCAAAAAGATTTTGGTGATTACACCGAAAATAGACAGCTTGTTGTTCTTGTATTGCGTAACACAGTCTGGAACAAAACACTGATAATCTCGTTTTTTCATCATTTTTGATAAATTTTACATATTTTTACATAAATTTGCAATATTTGTAGACGCTATACATAACGCTAAAAGTGTTTATAACAAAAAGAAAACCAAAACAAAACCTACTGATTTTTAGGTACACCGAAAATAAACAAGTTTGCTGTTCTTGTATTATGTAACACAACCGGGAACAAAATTATGAGAATCTCGTTTTTATATCATTTTCGATACATTTACGTGTTTTCACATAAATTTCTAATAATTGTAGACGTTGTATATAGCGCTAAAAATGTTTACAACAGAAAGAAAGCCAAAACAAAACCTATGCATTCACGCAATAAATTTGACGGCAGCGCCACCTAAGAAAATGTAATTTTTTGGATGCGTTCAAAAGCTATACCGGTATTAGCGATCTCCACACTATATACTTCTAGACGCTGTACCCAGGCCTAGATGATTCTTTGGACAAGAGATACGATTAGGGTGCCTCTATATGAGAGTGGCGAGGTTTGATGAGACATATGTGTCTCAATCGTCTACAATGTTAAAGATATCGTGAAAAATTACCTCTATAAGGAAAGGGCATGTTTACAAACAAACACTTCCGTCAACCAATCTACCAACTACATTTTTGCCATAAAGATCATTGCAGGAATAGTCTTGGCGACGTAGGCCAATCACATCGGAGACGTGTTAAACGTAGACCAATCAAATTCCCTTAGCTCATGCGCACAGGTAGGAGTCATACAGAACGGACAGGTTTTCTTGCTGAACCAACAGTAATACAACCAACAGTGACGTCAGCTGCCCTTTCCTTATTTTTAAAGGCTATTTTCTGACCAATGAGAACGCTCCATAGGTGTTTATGTAGCGTTCTCATTGGTCAGAAAATAGATATAGCCTTTAAAAACAGAGGCAATTTTTCACGATATTTTTAACAGTGCAGGGTCTAGGCGATAGATAAACATACAAGATAGGACACTCCCATAGAGCGTAATGGTAATGCGATTGCGATCGCAACAATGGAGAAGAAACTTTGGATACTTTTGTTATTTTGCATTTGATTTTTGTTACTTTGTATCTACCTTATTGTGATCTTTCTTTTTAGGTAGATTTCGTATGAAATACTACCTATTACATTCTCCCCTATGTTGGAATTTCTGAAAAGGTTTTGCAGATCTACACCGATCATGACCCCTAGAATCCAGAACCACCCTCAGTAAAAAACTTATATATATATATACATATATCTACCTATCTATCTACACTGCTCAAAAAAATTAAGGGAGCAAGCAAAAAAGTGAAGAGAACAAACAGGGCAAGACAGCCATGCATGGGCATAAAATGGATAGTACACGTGTATCAACGCGCAATACAGAAAAAATAAGATGCAAAAAAATTTGTAAGGGAGCTTTTATTCTTTGAAAAGATGGAACAAACATGAAAAGATGGTTTAGGGCAACAATTTGGTTACATGTAAATGGTAAAAAAAAAGTGTTGTTTAGAAATGATGCAAGATTTTTAATATGGTGTGTGGTCTCCTCGAACAGCTAAGACTGCTGCACACGTGTTTCCCATGGGTGCCGTGAGGTTATCGATAAGGCTTTGGGGAATACTGTTCCACTGCTCAAGAATTGCAATCTCAAAGTCCCGGAAAGTAAAAGGAGGCCTTGGTCTCGTAGCAATGCGTCGTTTGAGTATGTCCCAAACATACTCGATCGGATTCAGGTCAGGAGAGCATGCTGGCCATTCCATACGTTGTATTGTTTTAGCTTCAAGCATGTTTTCCACAAGACGAACTGTATGAGGTCTGGCATTATCATGCATGGAAAAAAAGAAATCACCAATTGCTGCAACATAAAATACGACATGAGGTCACAGTATCTCGTTTGTATAACATCGGATCGTCAAATTGCCATTCCGAATGATATGCAGGCCCTTACGTCCACCTACGCTGATTCCAGCCCATAGCATCAACCCATCTCGTCTGTAATCAGTGCTGTAGTTGGGTGGGAACGCGTGGAAACGCCGTTCCCAGAAGGTTTGATACCGAAAAAAGAAAAAAAAATATCGCGAACAAGCATATTTTTTTTTAAGTGAAACGGTAATTTATGCTAGTTTTAAGACGATCCGTTTCCCTTATATTCATAAGCGGCTTTAACCGAGTCATTTTCTTCTGATGGACTGATGGCTTCGATTATTATGCAACAGCCATTATAAATTAAATGTTAGATGAAGATGAAAGAGCAGCCCTAAAAAGTTAGAACTCTGTTCAGGATGAGAAAAAAAATGGATATAGTTTTTTTTTTAAAACAAAATTATGGCCATTTTTTCCCATTCTGACCAGAAAATCAGAGTTTTAACTTTTTACGGCTGCTCTTTCATCTTCACCTAACACTTAATTTATAATGGCTGTTGCATAATAATAGAAGCCATCAGCCCATCAGAAGAAAATAATCCATTCCAAAGGTATAAGTTCGATGGGAAAAAACTATTTAATACTTTGAGCAGAAAGAAGAGGCTACATCTGCAATTTTCATGACACTAATAGAATCTAATAGCTGCCAATTTTACGGTTTTGTTACCTTTAAAATTTAATAAAAATTTTTGTTTTATTTAATCGTTGATGATTTTTAGATTTCGGCGATTGAATTAGGCAAAATTTACTAGTAAGTTTTATTGGTAAGAAGAAAATCTTAGAAATTGGTAGCTATGCTGTAGCATAATACTGCAGCAAAATTGACATTGAACAAACAAAAAACTATCAAGGGCTCTTTCAAATAAACAATTTCATTCCCCGTTTTTTTTTTTTTAAAGTAACGGGAATGTACATTAAAGAATTGTTACTAGTACCATAAAAATTAATGAATAAAGTGAAAATTTATATTCCATCTCCTTAATTGTTGATTATTTGTGTAAATCCGGTTTATCAGAGGTGAGCTTGGTCCATATTAACTCGGATAATCGGGAGTCTACTGTAATAATTATAACTGTTAATTGAAAAATGTTGGCTTTTGGCTAAATGTTTTAAATTTGATTTTGGCTTATCAAAAATCCGGGAGCATCAACATCTACTCTATGAAAAGATGAGTTCCCACAAATATTCCAACTACAACACTGTCTGTTATGGGATTTTTCACGAACGAATGCGGGATTATTTTGAGTACCTTTCTCTCCATGCCAAAACACATCAGATGTCACATCCAGACTGAATCTGGACCCGTCTGTAAATAGAATTTGAGTCCAACCACGTTGCCTCCAAATTCGATGTTCAGTTGCCCACCTTCTTTCAGCCCCACAGTTGCTTAAGATCAACGGGATACAGACCATTAGCTTACGTGCATAGAGACCACCCTGATGAAGCCTATTTCGGACTGTTTGGTTGGACACTCTTCGTCCTATGGCCAAGAACAACTGTGTTTGCAGCAGAATAGCATTGGCTGTTCTGTCTCGACGAGCTGTTAACAGGATATATCGGTCATCAGTTTCTGTGGTAGCACATGGCCGACCTTGCCCTTGTCGATGTCTACCATTCCATGTGTCTTGGAATCGATTCCACAGCTTTGCATTGACACTTCTTGCGACCCCGACAGCGTCCGCTACACTACGTTGTGTTCCCCCCAGATACAACTGTCCCGATAACATGCCAAGCTATGGATACTGTTAAATCACATAGTTGTGACATTTTCAAGTCACCTTTTCTCAAAACACAAACTGAGCAATTGGATTTTGCAACTGAGACAGTGAAACAGACGTTTCTGCAAAATCCCGATTACTGCACTTATCTTCTTTTTCGAGTTTTTGACGTCATAAACTTTAATTTGCACGTGAATTTTATTTAATCTGTTTTCTACTACGATTTAAATTATGGATGTTTTATTTTACGTTACTTATCGGTGTAAATATTTGCGTAGTTTTGTTAAAACCATGTGCTCCCCTAATTGTTTTGAGCAGCGTATCTATCAATCTATATACATCACTCTTCTGGACACGATAACTTCCACAATTCTGCACAAATCTTTTCCAAATTGATACATAAAATCAAAGGATATAAAATCTCGGTCAAGTTCGTTAATGGGCAAAATCGGACCAAGGGGATGGAATTAGGGAGGGTTTTTGTGGAAACCGAAAAACCCCCATAACTTCTTAATTTTTGTACATATCAAATCAGTTTAAAGTTTTTATTACTTCTAAAAATAGGGCAAAAAGTTTATGTATCACAGATTTTTGATAAAATTAAAAATGGGCTCAAGGGGCGCAAAAATAGGGTTTTTAGGAGAAAAAAAATTCATAACTTCATCAATTCCTAAGATATCAAATCCAATTAATTTTAATATAAATCTTCTTAATATTATCTACAACTTTTATATTCACAAGTTTTTGATAGGACCAATTCGTACCGCAAAAAAAAATTAAAAACGAAAACAAAAAGGGGGTGTGGAAGAAGAAAAAAATCCATAACTCCGTCAATTCACAAGATATAAAATCCACATGAATTTATCATATATCTTCTTAATATTGTCTACAATATTTATATAGACAAGTTTTTGGTAGGACCTATTCTTACAGCAAAAACAAATAAAAAATACATAGTGGTTGAAGAAAAAAATCATCTTGTTAAGGGTGTATTCAAATCCAAACTGCTTATTTTCTGACTCATTTTTAAATTCATTTTTGTTCTCAAACGCATCCAATTGGTAGATTCTCTTATTCAGAAACTATATAATGTACCGTAATGATCGATTTTTTGATAGAGGCAAACTATCTTTCAAAAAATGATGTCAAAGTGGGCATTTTGAACAGAATTTCCCGAAGCGTTTGTCTTAGAAACGAAAAATATTGTTCTACTGAGAAAATAATTGTTTATAAATCAAAGTTTCAATTAATTGAACGAAATATAAAAACACAGGTCGCTTATAAATCTCTTTAAAAATCATGTCAGCAAGTTTGATATTTTTCTATTAAAAATGAATCTGAAAATGTGCCAGAAAATTTCGAGTTGTTGAGCATGGAAAACTATTTTTTTTAATACCTCCTTAACATGATTCTGATAAAATCAGACATTATATAAAAATGAAATAAAAACTCGTCAAAAGCGGCCAGATAAAATTGTTAAAGTGGGTGTATCTCTAATTATGATTTAGTTTTTGTTGGTGAAATTAGTATATTTAACTACGAAATCTACCTCCACCTGTAGGCCGGGACGGCAGGTATTTTTTTTAATGTCTCATGTTTACGTTTTCAACAGAATCTTACACTGATAGATGAACACAGAACAGATATTGTATTCTATATTAATATCTATTGAGCAGTTCACATCACGTGACTTTTACCGGAGAACAATGAAGAAAGCTGTAGGACACACAAACAGAAAAAGCATTGATAAAGATACCAATAGCTGTCCTACAGCAGTAGCAAAATCCTGTTCGTGATGTCACCTTGCACAGCTCTAAGCTCTATTCTATGTTCATGCAGGGACATATTTTTGTTCGTACATGATGAGTGAACGATTTAAGTGCAACGAAAAACAAGCTGAAAATTTCGTCTTGAATGTTATATATCAAGTAAATATGATATAATTGGATTTAAAGCTATATAAATAAATGATGTAATATAAAAATATACGAAATATCGCACTCTACAAGTCCCAGAAAATTTCATAAATATTCCCATTCAGTAGGAAAATTTTTTATAGTCGATGTTTTATTAATTTATGAAGTTTAATGTATTTGTAGCGACGCCATGTTGCGCGGTCAGTAAAACGAGTTTCTCGCAGGAAGCGATTGAGCTAACCTTTTGCTCGGCACGTCTCGCTTTCTGATCGTGGGTTCTCCGGTACGATCCTTCTCGGCGCACACATCTCCTGCATTGGTGACCTTGGACAAACGAACACGCACCTTCACAAGCATGATCATCTCCTTTCGAGACCAACAGATGGCAGCACTGAAAACACCCCCAGCAAAGCCTGTGAAACGCTCACAGCACGCAAAGCCTATGACAGGATGTGCGAACCTTTTTACGTGCGCGTGCCAAAAATTCACCAACAATATCTATCAATGGTGTAACGTGCCACATTTTGACATAAAATAATTTTGCAAAGTACGATGTTTATACAAAACACTAGTTAAAAAATCAGATACTATTTCTCTGCATATTTGAATAAACCATTAAATTAAAATTTTAATTCGTAAATATGATTCATTTATGTAATAATTTTCACTATGATAAGGAAATAAAAATACGAAATTTTATTTTAGAAATTTTTGACCTTATTATTTATGCATCTAGTTATGATTATCCAAGTTGCATTAAGCATTGTATCAATAAATTATTGATGAGATTTTTACTGTTGTATGTTCGATGGAGAATGTTTTATACCTGATTCATATTTTGATAGTTTTATAAATTGGATCCATTTGCCATCTTACTGAAGGGACTGTCTAAAAAAATTAATTTGAAAAATACAACATTATAAAAATCATACAGAAGGGCAAAATACATGTCGCAAACGCTGCATGACGTCGCAAGAAAAGAAAATTCTTTTCATGCAAAAATAATTGCCTTATTTGTGATAGTCTGTCCGTATGAAACAAAATTTTATTCATTATAATAGAAATTAAATTTCATCTGTATAATAATTATAAAATTTATTTTTTCGCGTGCCAGAGAAATTGTCTTACGTGCCAACTCTAGCACGCGTGCCATAGGTTCGCCAACCCTGGCCTATGACAACTCTCATAGCACAAAGCCTGTCACGCCGCGCATCTCCGGGGGTACACACATGCGCTCGGCAACACGACAGCATCACCTGGCAACCGCCACTGCAACACGAGTGCACATCACTCGTACGACATCAACGAGATGTTCTTCTCACTGGGGGTGAAATACTGTAGCGACGCCATCTTGCGCAGCCAGTAAAACGAGTTTCTCGCAGGAAGCGATTGAGCTAGCCTTTTGCTCGGCACGTAAGATCTCGCTTTCTGACCGTACGTTCTCCAGTTCTATCCCTATCGGCGCCCATCACCTGCATATTAAACAATCATTACAATAACCTTTTACAATTTACGTATTTTCACTTTCTTTCAGATAAAATAAAAATATTTTTAATGCAAATAACGTACAATCAATTCAATAATACTTATAATATTGACATATAAGAAATAACAATTAAATTACAGATGGGGAAAAAATCCTTTTTTATATATTTTTAGAATTACATAAATCTACAAGTTAAAAATAAATAGAGATACTGATATGACACATGATCAAATTCTATTCGATGCGAATAAATTAACACAATACCTGAATTTGATTTTTTACAATTTAATCTCATAAACTTACATATTTACATTCTTAACAGAGTTTTCTGGGTTATTTTCTTTTATATTATTATTATCATTTTGTAAATTAAAGGGAATGATACAAGTACGATAAAAAAAAAAAGCTAAATAAATGAAGCATAAATACAATACCCAGATAGCAATTTTAGTTTGCAGAAAATTTTCAGCAATCTTACTTTGCAGATTTGCAATGTTGCAGCAAGCTCAGCATGACAAGTCTGAAAGTTCATAACAAGACTGCAACAAGATTATGCAAACTCCGAAGTCACCATACTTTGAACTTGCAGCTAAGTTGTCGTGCAAGTTGCAATCTTGTTGCATCAATCTTACTGCAAACCCATAGCAAACTAGTAATATTGCGATGTCAGACTATTTGCAAACGCATTGTAAATTTGCAATATTGTCATGTCAGAACATCTGCAAATGAATTGCAAACTCGGAATCTTGTCATGACAAGTATAGCTGCAAATATGTAGTAATTTCATTGAAATGTTGTCAATTCTCTGAATTTTGCGTGTAGTACACAGGTAAAATAGGATTTTTTGAGACAACAGATGCCCATTCACCCAAATTTGGGAAGAACTTCGTTTTGATACTAAAAATGAAGATCCAATGAGTACTAAAAAAATAAAGTTGTTTTATCATGTTTTGTGCGCAAAAGGGGGCATTGTTAGCTCAGGGAGGAGGGTAACTAAAAATAAATAAATAAGTAGGTGAAATGGGATATTGTTCATTATGTTTTTTATAATTCCGAATCAGGTGAAATCATCAGCAAATCAATACGATCATTTCTTACAAAGTTACGGCAGGTTTTATTAATACAAAGTCTTTTGCAGGTAAAATAGGTTTTTACAGTAACAAGTGATTGCTATTCACGAAAGCTTGAGACAAACCTCGTTTTGGCACTACAAATTAAGATCCGATGAGTCTCCAAAATGTAAAGTTGTTTTACTGTGTTCTTTTTTATGGGGGGGGGGGGGAGGCATTTTTTGATGGGCATTTTAGCTCGAGAAGGGAAAATTCAACTTTTTTTTAATAGGTCAAGTGGGATATCGTTTCGTATGTATTTGAATAACATAATCGGCAAGTCGATACGAACATCTATAAGAAAGTTACAGAAAAGATTTTACCAATTCAAAGTGGAAAATTATATTTTATTTTTTAGCATAGTTTTGTCACATTTATTTTACGTTTAAAAAGAGCTTTTTATATCATATTAAGTCATCTCAAAACTATTAAATGTCTTCAAAATAACAATAGTCAAAATCAGGATAATTTTGAGTTTATTTCAAAGTCATTAAATTTACCAAAATCCACTACTTATAATCTGGCCTAACTTTGTAAACAATGATCGTATCGGCTTGCTTGCGATATCATTTGATTCAGAATAAAAAAATTCACGACAAACGATACCCCATTTGACATTTTAAAACTAAGTTCTGTTCGCCTATGCGTGTTAAAGTCCGCCCCCCCCCCTCCTCAAAAAGAACCCCACGATGATTCAACTCTATTTTGGGGGAACAAATCGTATCTACATTTCTAGTGCCAAAATGAAGTTCTTACCAGATAAATTTTCTTGAATGGCTATCAGTTGCTGTTGTAAAAACCTACGGTACCTGCACCAAATTATAGTTTTCAACTTCGTATTCATAAAACTTGTCGTAACTATGTAACAAATGATCGTATCAATTTGCAAATGGTAATCATTCCATTAAAAAATAATAATAATAATAATAATAATAAACAATACCTGTCTCTTAACATACCTAAAAAAAATTTTAGTTTGCCCCTCCCGCTCCCTGAGTTAAAAATGCCCCCAAAACATGATAAAAAGAACTTTATTTTTTAAGGACTCATCGAATATTCATTTTTAGTATCGAAATGAAATTCTTCCCAAACTTTGGTGAATGGTCACTAGTTGCCGCATTTCTACTCAAGTTTTGATTGTATATTTTTTATCTGTACGCTAATATTGTACTTTTGAAGGTTGTGCGAGTTTTGTGCAGGATTCCATATAATCGGAGGTTTGTCAAATGCTTGACATTTTTATACTACATAGACCGAGTAAACAAGGACTTATAGTTTAAAGTAGATTCCAAATCACCACAAATATACTACCACAACCGCAGGAATTAAACCCGACATAGTTGAATCGGAGGCCACAGGGCTAACCATTCAATTACCTGGTAAGCCCCAATAACTTCCAATAATATACCTTAATTTGTTTAGAAGTTTTATTAGACCCGCCAATTCTCAATTAGTTGCTTATTCCCTTCTAATTCTTAGAAGGTAATTAAAAACATTATCTAAAAATAAGTGGCCCATTTACATAACCAATGCAAAGCAAACCTAGATGAGTATAAACACACACCCACAATTTTAATTTCATATATAATTTTATTAACCCGGGAGAACTCGCTGCATGAGATTTTCTCTCACAGTCGTACTTTTTTAAGACTCTTATTTAAATCATTTTTCGTTTTAATTAAAATTTCAAAATTTTTTCAATTATTTTACCTATTTTGTGAATAAAAGTACGAAGCCAACCAAAAAAAAGTTGATATTATATGAATGTAAAGTAAAAGAAAAGCAATTGGGCATTCTCACTAGCGAGTTCTCCCGGGTTAAAGAAAATATAATTTATTTTCATTTCTTTTTGGCCAGAGTGGAATATATTGCTAAAACTTATTAACTTCCAGAAGAAAAAAAAACCTCATTTTAAAATTAAAATTTCCCTATGGGGCGATCCATAAATGATGTCACACTTTTTTTCAACATTTTTAACCCTCTCCTCCCCTTTGTCACAAAATGTCACTCTTCACCATACCCCCTCCCCTCCCCTTGTCACATGCCACGCTATATCACTTAAATATATACTTGCAGCTCAGAAACAAAGCACTATGTTATAGGTCATATTTCAAATTTCATTTTTGAACTTTAACTATGTGTTTTAATGACATTTGTGAGCATAACACTAAAACTGATTCGTGTATTTATTTTGTATGAAATAAGATTACGGTTTACAACAAAAAACATAATATACAATAATAATAAAATATTAATATGAAAGAGCAATTAAAAACAGTAGTATTTTAGAATTTGAAATGGAATTTAATATATTTGGTTTTTAAATCCTATATTTACTTTATGAACACAAAATACTTTAAAACAGATTGATTTTGAAGAAGAAGCCTCAATATTAGTTTTACTTAAATGGAATTGCGATAACATTTCATTTGTCACATTAATATGAATATTTATAAAATTATATATTAAATCATAAAATAGAAATTACTCCGAATCATTTACTATAACGACTCTTCCTCCCTTGGAGAAAATATATGCTCGTCCATAGAGTATACAGGCATTTTGGCATCGCACTCATCCTCGGGAATAGTAAGTCCTCTAATATCTATGCAATGTTAGTAAGACCTCTAATGTTTAACCAAAATGTGTGATGTCAGACTTCTTCTTACCCCCTCCCACCCCCTTGTCACAAACTGTCACAATTTCATGAACCCCTCCTCCCCCCCTCCAAGCGTGACATCATTTCTGGATGGCCCCTATTCACAAATCTGATTAAATATAATTCCACAAAAACAAAATATTTGAAAAGTTTCAAGAATTTAAAAAGAACAAAGTTATAATAAAACAATACAGTCTATTAAATTACAAAGTTTATTTTCACACAGCTACAAATAAGTTTCTAATACAAAGTATTAACATAATATTTACCAAATTAACATGCAATTATTTAACATTCTTCTATATATTATTTCCGTGTCTTTGCATCCTAAAAGAGAGAAACAATAGAGTGCATTTTAAAAGTTATAAGTTAAATTTTCACTGTTTTCAAGAATCCTGCTTAGATTTAGTTCTAAAGGTGATCACAAATTATAACTCTTCAGGCAAAATGACCGAATCGCTAATGTTAATTCAACGAGATATATTTTTTAAAATATCTCGTCTGTATTTTTATATTTTAAAAAGACTTTTTCTTTTGCATTGGATAGCTGAGGTAAATTTCTGCAATTGCGGTTTTTACTTTATTTTAAGTTCGTTGAAGTTTTTATTTAATTTTCTTTCTTTCTTTTTATTTTTTGTGCGGACACTTTCACTCTTTTCACTGTTTATACCGGCTCGAAAGGTGAAAGTATATTAAAAAATCATTTAAAAATATTGAAAGGCAACCGAGTTACCTTAAAAAAATTCTCTTATTGGATTAACATTGGCGAATTGGTGTTTCCGCTTGACTGAAGTAGCCTCTTAACCCTTTAAGCCCTGACCCACACAATTGTACGGGCGATTACTAAAGTAAAAGAGAATGACTACCTCCTGTTTTTGTGCGATTTAAAACCAAATCTGCACATTTATATGAGTTAATTGGCTTTAGATGTATTGATAAGACACAACGAGGGGGTACCATCTACAATACAGGGTTATATTTTCTGCTTTTAAAAAGACTATATCATCTGACAGCAATAGTCAAAAAGTATGTACTGTCGTAATTTCATTTAAATATGATTTATAATGTTTGCTTGGATTTAATATTTCTTTTCATATACAGTGGAACCCGGTTAAGACGCGTTTCAAGGGAGTGGTCAAAAGTCGCGTATTAAGCGGGATCGCGTAATAAACGTGATTTCTATAATGTTGCATCAAATTGGGCTTATTTACACATTTAATCACCTAAATGAACTTCATTTATATGTTTACGGTCGAAAATTGTATCTTTGACATATATTCTGATTGAAATGTAATTGTATTTCACTTTGTTGAATCCACATTGTTTCTTTTTATACGACAAACTGGAATAACAACGGAAAATAAATATAGATTCCAACATAACTTTATTGTCGATTAATGCGTTGCAACCAAAAATAATTTTCTTACTAGACTCATTTTTTTTAACAGAAAGGAAAATAATATTAAATCTTTGAAGCACAACCCAGTTTTTAAAATCATATTTAGTACTTGTAATAACGTACATTTTAAACATTTCTAACAACACATATAAACAACTCTAATATAATCATTTTTATGACGTTATCTCTACCACAGTAAAAATATACACGAAGCGAAAGACAAAGCATGTTAGGAGTGGGATCAAAGAAGAATTGCAGTTTTGCTAATTTAGCGGGCTTTTTTTTTTTTATTCAAACATCTACCACTATTTCCAATTAGTATTTTTCGCCTTAATTAATCTGTTGTTAAATAAATTAAATACTATTTGGAAACATTGTTTTTTATTTGAATAATAAAAATCCTTTAAATGGGTAGTACTCGAGAAGAGAGAAGGAATTCGCATCTTGATCATTGAATTCGCATCTTAAGCGTGATTTTTTTCCCTCAAAGAACCGAAAATTTATCGCGTATTAAGCGGGATCGCGTCTTAACCGTTCGCGTATTAAACGTGATTTTTTCACATTATTCTTATGGGCGAAGTTCAAGGGATTGGAAAAAATCCGCGTATTAAGCGGAATCGCGTATTAACCGTGAGCGTCTTAACCGGGTTCCACTGTAGTTTATTCATGATTTTAATTGATTTTGTCTTTGATAAATTTAATTAGGCTTCACAAAAGTTGAAAAACAAATGAACAACACAATTGTGCGGGTCCGGCATTTGCCATTTCCAAAATAGATACAATTCCTAATATATATAAAAAAAATTTTAAGTGATTTTTTTTAAACTTATGTTTTTAGCAATTTATTTTTTATTAATTACATTTTTAAAGCTGACCAATTTTAAATTAATAGGTTTGTACTATTCATGATTTCTATTTAAAATGGATAGTATTAGATATATAATATGCACATGTAACGAACTGTATGTTTCTGCTCTGAGTTATAGATGCCATATATGATTTATAAGTTTTATATGAGTTATATGCATACCACGAGATTGATTTTTAAGTTTGATAAATTCATTCCATTTTGTCGACACAGCAAGTAAACCACCAGGAATAAATAATAAATTATGGAAAGTTCAGCAAATGCTCGACAAATACCGTAGTGTCTGCTTGAATTTACCAGGAGATCAGGGAAAATTTTCTATAGATGAACAGACGATTCCTTTTTTCAGGACGTGCCTCGGTAAAGCAGTATATAAAAAACAAACCACACTCTGTTGTAACAGCATCATCTGGGATAGTTTTAAATTTTGTATTATACCAGTGGGAAAGTACAGACCTGGTCCACAAGGATCTAGACTTAGGATCTGCTGTCAGGGCCGAAACTAAGGGGGGCAGAGGGGGCATGTGCCCCGGGCGCCAGAACGAAGGGGCGCCAAATGAAGGATTATACCTTTGGAAAAGATTATTTTCTTCTGATGGACTGATGGCTTCCATTATTATGAAACAGCCATTATAAATGAAGTGTTAGGTGAAGATGAAATAGCAGTCGTAAAAAGTTAGAACTCTGATTTTCTGATCAGAATGGGGAAAAAAAATGGCCATAATTTTTTTTTTTTTTTTGAAAAAAAAAATAGGTATAGGAAAAAAGGGACGAAATGGGAAAAAAAGGGACTGTAAGGATGGAACGGTAAGGAAAATTATCACGTATTTTTAGGAAAATCATGTTAAGACTAAGTGATAGCCACAATGTTCATTGATTTCTAGAAACAGTTGTTAACATTGGATTAAATAATTTTTTTTTCTTAATTTACCTCGAAAAGTGCAGAAATAAACTTTGGGGACGGTAAGACTACCAATAAAGCCACGATCTTGAAATTGATATTTAAATGCTGATTTAAATTTTGCAGTAAATTTCCTGTCAAAGAATTTTACACATTCTTTCTCTAGCATACTTCTGCATGAGAAAAAAACCTGAAAAAAAATTCTGTGGCTGCATCTGAAGTGATTTTCTGTATAAGTTTAGCAAGAGGGGCGATAAGGATGAAAAACACAGGGACAGAGTCCAAAAAATAATATCAACCGTAAAAATGTGTGCAGGTTAATTTTTTGCACAATATTTATATTAAACAATTGTCCCAGTTTCGGAAAAAAATTACATCGAATTACTTTTATTGAAATAATTTTATACAGACAGTTCCAAATTTAAAAATCAGCATCAGGGACGGGACGGTATAGGAGTTTTCCTGGTATTTGGACCCCCAACATCGTCCAAAACTTATTTATCTCGTTAATATTGTTATATGCAATCATGCAATGGAATGTTCTCCAGTATATGAAATAAAAAAAAAACACAAAAAAATGTATTAAAATAAAAATTATTATTGAGGGACATAAAAGTCAAAAGATTGTGAGAATTCCCCATATATTGTTGTGCTTTTGTACTTTTTCGATTTTGGTTACAGTTTTCTTTTATATGAGTACAGTTTCACTTTCAGAACAGGTTTCAAAATTGAAAGTATCTGCATATAAAAAATTGCATAAAAGCTCGAAAAGGTACGATTGCACAACTATATATATCAACCAGGTGTATCCTATGCAAAAAATAATATTAAAAAATATTAAAATGTGAGCCCAAAATATGCAAAGAATGTCCATAGAATTAACATTAGCTTGAATGTTAAATTTTACTTCGGGTGACTAGTGTCGGTTTTTAAGAATTACATTTTATTAAAGATTGTTATCATAGAAGAAAATAATAAATAAAGATGCAGTTGAACACTATTTTACACGTGAAAAAGGATTAAAAACGAAACATCTTTAATAATAATACAAATAAATAGTCTTCGAATCTGACATTAACAATATAACAATGGAATTAAGGTTTTAAGGTCCAAAGTTTTAATTATAAAAAAAATATATATTTTGTAACTATTAAAATAATATTTTGGTGCTATGGTATCCGAGGTTTTAAGTATCACACAAAGCTATTTTATAACTTTTTGGGGGGGGAGGGGGGGGAAGAGTTTACGTAATTAGTCAATGCATTTTAGTTATTTAGCTCTAATTCATTGCAAAAATTCTGGATTTTTTTAAAAAGCTCCTTATACTCCCGGTTTCTCGAATAAATCTATATCGTATATACTCTAGACATGACGTTCATGACTTTAGCGTTTTTTCCCTCTGATTTTTTTACGATTACAACACTGCAAACCAGATCAATATTTGTCATAATTTTACGAACCGGAATATTGTTCCGATTTGCTCTGCACATTTCAAGCCCAGGTTTGCTGTCGCGAAAAATTAACAATTTCAAAATATTCGTATTTAAAATTTAAGAAAAATAGGAAATAAAACGACTTATACACATCCGATTAACAAGCAGTTATGTCAAAAGAAAAGAGAAAATTTTAAAGAATTAAATAAAACTGACGCCGGAAGGAAATACTGTTAATAACTTTAATAAAAATTAGAAAATAGCGATACAATAGAAGTCCATGATAAGAAGCATGGAGAATAGCACACTAAGAAACTTTTTAAAATACTTGATATTTATATATAGAAAGGGGTTTAATGGCCATGAAAAGATAATTTAAATTTAAAAATACATTCGAACGCACTGCTGAATTCAAGAGGAGAGGGATTCTCCCCGGAAGGTTTGATATTTTATGCTTTTTAATAAGCAATTTCCACACCGAATCTCTAAAATGCCCCCCCCCCCCCCCAGAGCCGCAGAAATTAATCCCGGAGAAAAAATATCTGAATTCAACACTGCTCGATCGGCGTGATCAAGAAAAAAGGCAAATATTAATTAAAACGATATCTTAGAAATTCCCCTTAAAGTTGAGAAAAATTCATTTAGAAATTAAAATTTTCAATAATGCCTTAGCATGGACCAAAACCAAACTATTTAAAAAATGTAAGCATTCCTCAGTAAATAAACATAACTTTTTAATTTATTAAAATTTCTGTACGAAATAAGTTGTAGTTTGTACAGAGAAAATACAAAAATATCCGAATCACATTTGAATAATTAAAATAATAAATACCTTTATATCTGGGTTCTTTACTTGAACGCTAATCCAATGGCGCTGCTTCATGGAATTCAATAAAGAAGTGTTGTAATTTTGTCTTTGTAAAATTTCCACGCATGCGCGTTTATATCTGTTCTCCTTCCAACAAATGGAATTTTTCGCTTACGTCGTTATTTTATGACAGTGTTGTATCAGGTTTAGAGCAAAGTTGCGTTGCAAGAAAGCGATTGATTATATTCCGTCTACCTAGTAATCTCCTTGCGGCAATATTATTACTTCAAATTTTTCGTGACAAGAAAATATCAAGAAAAAATTAATCTTGCTGCAATTGTTCATGCTATCTGGGTATCGTCTGCCCCTGACTCGTTTAGGAAGGAATAGATATTCAAAACATAGAGCGGAAACATTTCATCAACATAGGTAAATTTCGGAGGATTTTTAATTCTTCCCCCTTGTCAGTATTGACGTTAGTACTGTTGTCATTACAGATTTTGCCGTAAATGTCCTATCTTGTATATACCGGGTGTCCCAAAAAGGACTGACTGATTTTAAAATTCAATAACTTCCAAACGGTGACAGATATTAAAAAAAAATTTGCAGGAGGGTTATGCATAAAGACAAAAGTTCTTTTACAGTGATTTTCGATTTTAGTTCGAATTACAAACAATAGATGGCGCTGCGATCAATAGAGGCTAAATTCAGGGTCGATTTTTGGTACTTCGTGTCCCGGATAATACATTTCCATCTCCTTTTTCTGCATGGAACAACAGAAAGGACCAAAAATCGAGCCTGTATTTAGCGCCTATTGCTTACAGCGCCATCTATTGTTTGTAAATCGAATTAAAATCAAAAATCACTGTAATAAAACTTTTGACTTTATGTATAACCCTCCTGCAAGAATTTTTTAAATATTTGTCACCGTTTGGAAGTTATTGAATTTTAAAATCAGTCAGTTTTTTTGGGACACCCGGTATGAGTATGAGAATAAGAATTTCTTAATCTATGATTATTCTATTGTATTTAGTTAATTATGTTACATGCATTTAACAATAGCAAAGAAAAATGCGTTTGCAATACCAGAATTTGTAATAAATCAATAAGTTGTTAACTTACAATTTATTGTTCCTCTAGCTGCCCCATTCGAGTCTTTGAGGATGCGAAAAAATCTTGCAAATGATGTTTGAACTGAGAAATTTTTCTTTTTTTCTTTTAGAAGCTCTTTGAAACAGCAGAGTGAGTTTTATAAGTTTATTCTAAATGACTTTTTTATATTTGTTTGCCGCTATCTCTTCCTAGAACCATAAGTTTTCAAAAAAGTTCAAAGTGCGTCTTAATTAACACGTTGAATGCCAAGTCTATTTTGTCTGTCTCCGTTTGGGCCACAAAATAAGATTCCCTTTACTCAATCTGTAAGTGTCAGTCACCGATGACTGACGCGGCCTAAACTAAAAGTTCAGTGTCATTCACTGGTGACTGACACTGAACGTGTTAAGGGAATTTTTTTCAGACCAGGCAACGTAAATGCGGTGTGACATAAGTCAGGGTACTACTGTAATCGTATTTCTTTAAGTAAAATTTTTAAGTTAATTAACCATTACCATTTGGACTCTAGGTCAGAGTAAAAATTTTATTTATTAACAAATTAAAAAAAAATGGTAGGGGAAACTTGCCAGATTGTATTGGGTTGAGCAAAAAGTTCTGTGAAATTTTTAATCTAATAGTTACCAGAATTTGTATCGTATATAGGCGTACTAGTGGTATATTTATAGGAGTTCAGGAACTTTGGCTCCAAAATGCCTATTGAGCAGTATGATTTGTGTGTGTTGGCCCGACATTATTAGAGAACAAGCCTAACGATTCTGTAAGCCGTCGATGAGATTAATGAGGATGAAGTTGCTGGTAACGGCGACAAACTTAGCCAGCAAATCCGGAATCTGGCAGAACGGTGGCAGAAAGTCATGGACTATGATGGTCTCTACTTTAAAGAATAGTCCTTGTTGCTTTTGTTGTTAATTGGCGCATAACAACGCAATTTTCACAAATTTCCCAAAACTTTTTGCTCAACCTAGTATTTGAGAAACAAGTACTTTAAGAAACTTCGACTACTTCTTCGATGCAGTTCAAGTTTCTTAAAATACTTTACAATCCTCTAAAAACCAGTTTGAAAGGGAACTGAATTGTTATTGATGAGATACAAAGATAAATACTCTATTTGAAGCCTTGGCACAGTCAGCATTAGTAACATAAAGAAGCAATGGACTTTACCCACGAATGGCAACTGCCACCCCTCTGCGGGGAAAAACGCTCCAAAAAAGACTGTTTATTGGACGAAAGGGGTGCACTGCCAAAATGTTCTTCACGCCTATTGGTGTTTTTCTTCTGTTTACCCGCGGCTGACGTCACATGGGTAAAGTCCATTTGATATAATTCTTGTCTATCCATTCTTTCTATTTGAAGTCTTTTCTCAGAAGTAACTGAACTCATTTTTCCTGCCATAGTTATACTGCGATACTTTGAAAGAATAAGAATTGTGACTTTTGTAGATTTCTGCCAGTGGTTGTGTATAAATAACAAATTAGCTATTTTAAAAAGGTACATGAAAATCACGAAACGTGGTTATGGCTATGGGAGAGTATTTAGAATTAATAGTTATTTCTATGCAGGGCTTAATTTGCGTCGTATCCCAGCTCCGGTATTTCTTTGTTTTTAGTAAATTACTTAAATATTGACCGTAATTCACCGAAGCTCATAAATACAGGGCTCCGGAGCACAGTGCAATAGCGCTTCCGAAAAACCGAAGCCTAAATTACCCTTTCCTTTCCTTCCCATCTCCAAGCTTTTGCGTTCTTTTTTACCAAAACACTTATATGTGACGTAATGTGTCGCACACGTAGGAGATGGAGATGAAACGGTCTCAAATTTTACATCAGTTTTGGGCTTAGACTGGCTCAAGCTCAATCTGTCTTACATTCAAAATTTTATTTATTCAAGTATAGAAAAAAAACATTTCCTCCTTCAAAATTACGTATTATATTCTATTTCAAACCATTTTAATGTTATTTTGATCAGAGTGAAGTGGAAACAGAAATCGCGTTTTTCTATTCTAGTAATATTTGCAAATTTATGGCGGTGACGCGACGTGTTGAAAAAAGTGCCACTCAAGAGACTGAACAATGAATTTGCTTTTAGTTCGATTTTCTTTTGTGACAGTAGGATAACTTTTAATTGACTGGTTTATTTTATTTTTTATTTAGATGCCTATCCTGAAAAGAATATTTTCTGTTTTTAGCCAATGATCATCAGATTGAAGTTTTGTTTGTTTGAGGTTTTTTGTCTTCTACTATTATAAGTACGAGTATAAAAATCACGTTAGTGGTTTCTCTATTTATTTTGTATCATGAACGCTGCCCATGCTAAGGCTCTGCTCTGCACATTTACGAAGTCACTTTCATTTGTAAGTAGATATAACTGCCAAGCACAAGAAAAAAAACTTTATTTTATGTGAGAGTAGAAGTGGGGGAATCTAATGATCCATGTCTGCCGGAAGTGAAGTGGTGCATAAGCCAAAAATTAATGCCACCGGTGGTTGACTCGTAGGTTTATGATTGTGTTTGTCCTACAACTATTCTCCATGTTTTCATACCTTTGTTTGTAGGACAAACACAATGATAAACCTACGAGTCAACCACTGGTGATATGAATTTTTCGCTTATGCACCACTTCACTTCCGGCAGACATGGATCATTAGATTCCCCTACTTCTACTCTTCCATAAAATAAAGATTTTTTTTCTTGTGCGTGATAACATAGGTTATTGTGCTGTCGGCTCTTGGACTATAACGGTGTCAAAATTTTAATTTAATCTGATTTTCAGGGACTCACTACAAAAGATTGTTATGCGGAAGGAATGGATTATAGTTTAAGATATGCATCTTTTATAGGAAATTGAAAAACATTGCTCTTCAGCAACTACCCTATTAAAATACGTGCGCGAATCTATGTAACCTCAAAAACTCAAACTACAGGGCTACGAAATTTGGCACACGGGTTGCTCATAGGGGACCCCATGAACGATTGGGGTAAAAAATTCGAAATTTTAAATTTTCTTTTTAATATTTGACAAATTTGTGGGTTCAACCTGTAATCGCGCGAGTTCCAACCAGTTCTAAATGTTTAGTGCAATGTGAGATATTCATCTTACCGGGTGTCCCAAAAAGGACTGACTGATTTTAAAATTCAATAACTTGCAAACGGTGACAGATATTAAAAAAATTCTTGCAGGAGGGTTATGCATAAGGTCAAAAGTTTTATTACAGTGATTTTCAATTTTAGTTCGATTTACAAACAATAGATGGCGCTGTAAGCAATAGTCGCTAAATACAGACTCGATTTTTGGTCCTTTATCTTGTTCCATGCAGAAAAAGGAGATGGAAATGTATTATCCGGGCCACGAAGTACCGAATATTGTAAGTTACGAATATTGTAAACAATTAGTGTTTGTGCTTAAAAATAATGTAAATAGTTGTAATAATGTAAGCAGTTCAATTAAGCTCTATTCATAAGTTAATATTAGTTTTTGTTGCATTGAAATATCTCAATTTGTTGATTTTCTGCAAGCAAGTAAACCCTATTGGATTTCAATGGGAGCCTATGGAAATTTGGCGAAATACTGGAAATAGCGCCAAGTTGGCCACAAACTTGGCGACAGAGCCGGTAACCCCCCTTATAGCGTCCGAAAGCTCTTATCAACCAGATGCGTTTCGTGGTATCTACGCAGATTTTCATTGGTCCATTTCCAAAGCGCTACTTTTTTTTATGTATACTAGGGAGCTCTGCCACCTACGAGCTACGCTCGCCAACACCCGTTCAGACACCGCAGATTCTAAAAGCATGCTAATTTCATCGGCCTTAAAAAAAATTGAATTATAATTTAAAAAAACAGTGACGGTCTCCCTGTAAACGGATTTTGATTCATTTTCCTTTGATTGGAGATTTTTAAGACGAAATCAGACGCTACTAAGAGATACAATGGCTGTTTTCATCTTTGATTAAAAAACAAGAAAGAAAAATCATGCGTATCCCATAGATTATGAAACACTTTCCAAAACTCCCTGAAAGCTTTAACAAAACTTCGTTATTTAGGGAAATAAGGTAAATAAGATAACTAACTAAACATTTAAAAAACTGATTTCAGCTGTTACCATCCATAGCCAAATATTTATTCCAATTCTTCCGAAGAGCCCCGTATTTGATCTGTAGTCTGATATATACACTATATAATAGAAAATTTAGTTTAGCAAGAAAACACATAACAGATTGAAATTTCTCTTTCAGCAATTTATACTAATAGATGGAAACATACTTGAATACTTTTGTTCAGCCCTGTTGTTTACCTAGTACCTTTATTACACGCCCCTATTTAGCTAAACTTTAATTCAAACTAAATCACTCTTAAAACTACTGAAATCGCATTTCCAGAATTTATCATCTATAGGCGGCCAATTCTTTGCGTGGCCCTGTATATCATTTTATCTATATTCTACAAACATTTCATAGAAAACTACATGCAGTTCAGCATAGCACATTTTAAACCCACCTTTCAGCAATTTACGGTCATACTCAGTAATCTTTACGAATTCTTTTGCGTATCCCTGTATATCAACTATAACATTTACACACACCATATAGTATGCATAAATATAGTGAAACTTAAAAGCGCATATTAGTGCAAATTAAAAATGCATTCCCTGCCATCGCCGCTAATATACAGCACTTCGGATAGAAAATACTTGTCTGAAATGTTTTGTATGTTCATATAAATGCTATGCACTTCGTATTATACATGAAATAACTTAAGTAAGCCTCACCGACGTATATCAATTTTATTATATATGAATTTGTATAATTAAAATACGCCGCAAACAATTTCCCATAATACTATTTGTAATGGAATTCTTTTGTGTAGCCCTGTAAATGAATAGTAACTATTCGTTGCACTGCATATGCTAGAACATTCTGCATATTTAAGTGCACTTCGTAAATGCTTACATTTTTTATTATGTTTGAAAGTGTGTAACATCTTTAAAATTCATTTGAAATGATTTTTTTCCCATTGGCCGTAATGTAACGGAATACTTTTGACTGTCCCTGTAAATGAACTAAACATGCTACAAACTTCATTTGAAATAGGGTTCGTGCTAGGCTAAATGTCAATAACCAAAAATTTCAGTGCGATCCTAGTATATTTACGAGAGTTAGAGCGCGAACTGACAAACCGAAATCAATAACACTTTTCAACTTTGTTGGAAAGTGTTAAAAATTAGTTAAAAATTCGAAAGTAAGCTAATGTAAAATGAATTAAGTACACAGAGTTTTTTTCTCTCGGTACTTTTTAACAACGCTATGAGAAAGTTCTTTTAAATGTATCGTTTTAAATCTGACATAATTTTCACCAAAGTTTCCTTTCTCTTTTTAATATTCACATGAAAATACTTTTGTTGTTAGAAAGGAAATGTTATATGCACTGTCTTAGAATTCACGATAATAGTTGAAAAGATTATCTCAAATATGAAATAAATGTCTTGTGCAAATATATTTTTTAATTTAAAGTGTTTTGCCAACTTTTATTTATTTGGCCTTTTTAAATATGACGTAATTTCCTTCATTTGCGACTTTTAACGCATAATAATGAATTTAGTATTTAAAAATTTTCTTTCCCTTTTAAAATTCAAGTGTAACTGTAGTTTTTATGATGTAATTTTCAATATTTTCCCGATTTTTAACACGTAATCACTTAATTCTAATTTGAAAGTTTTTTTTCTGTTTATAATGGCCACGTGTAAATAAATTTTTTATTTGAAGGAAATATTATTCTTTGAACTGTTTTTAAAATTGGCAACAGTTTAAAATAATTGCCCTTTTCTAAAATGTGTAAAAAATATCTCTCGAAATGCTAAAAATTTGAATTTAAAATGGAAATAAATCCTCAAAAATGAGTCAAATTAAAAAGATAATTGCAGTCTGCACATCGGTAACTTCCAATGTATAAAATTATCTAAATATGTTTAAATTCCTATGTATAGTTTTTCTCCTATAAAACTTTTTTTTAATGGAATGATTTTGACCACCTTTAACATTAAATATCTCTTAAAGTAATTGTTCGATTTAAAAACTGTCTGCATCAGCGTGTTTATCAAACATGTCTCTATAATACCACCGATTTTCATATTTTTGTATGAAACAGTTTTCTTAATATTAACGAAGAAAGACCACCGATCATAAAAATATGGATGCTGATCTAATAGGAGTATACCCGGATGATCTACGCAGATTTTCATTGGTCCATTTCCAAATCAAAACTTTTTTTTATATATAGAAGGAAAAGGATAAAGAAAACATTTTATCACAAACATCAACAAAACTTTTTATTCTATTTATTCCCTTGCCAAAGATACCGTTTTACCGTCTGCTGCCATAGCAACATCATACATTAAATTTCATTAAAAAAAAATGCACAGTAGTAGAAAAATATTTTTCTAAATCGAATAGTTATTAAACATGAACTCCCGTGCGTAGAACGGGTTAAGCTAGTATAAATATTAATTTCTGTAAATTTCATTCGTTTTTTCATAAAAATACATAGCTGCGAACTATCCCCTTTTTTGTGTTAACTATTTCCAAATCATAATCCTTACCTTATTTAATGGCAGAACTCTGCAATTAATTAGCATTAAAATTAGGCAACGATTACTGTTCGGAAGGAATAATTAATTAAAAAGTGGAATAGATGACAGTTAAGTATATGCTGATAGATATATTTAAAATTTCTATTCTGCTAAAAAAAATATGCTTTAAATTTTGCAAATAATTTATGAAATATAAATATGCAGATTGGAGTAACGGGGGGGGGGGGGATGGTACGGTTGTTAGTACCGGCAGTACCGCATAATATTAGGTCTCCGGTACTTTTTTTGCCAGAAATTAAGCCCTGTTTTTATGTATAAGAAGATACAGTCGAACCTCGTTATCCCGACACTCTAATGACCAGAAAAAAGTGCCGTCATAAGCGGAGTGTCGCGGTAGCCAGAGTTGAAGAAAAATATGTTTATAAAAAGCTGTATTTTCAATTAATTTAAGAAAATTTTAAATTCATAATTGTTCTGGCAGTTTTAAGAGATAAAACATTATTAAACAAAAAAGACGCAAAAAAATTGAAAAGAATAAAAATCAGATTTATGATGAGGATGACTTTTTTTTTATTGTTACATGAAGTATTGAGGAATTAAGATTTGCTTATCCCTAGATGTGCTTCAATTCTTTTTTCAATATTATACAATGAATTGTAATCAATATTCGTTATTTTAGAAATGGGTATTAGATAATTTCTGACCGTTTCAATGCAATGGAATGATTCGGTTTTAGTCGGATGAAAAACGCCGTGTAACCTCAAGAAAGAGCCGCTTGACCAGAGCAAAAAGATCAAGAGTAGACTGATGTCTATCTGGAGCCATTCATACTGTGTGGGTTTATTTATTGAGATAAAGAATTGAAGTAAAGTTTCTCATTTATCTCAACGGATATTTTAGACACTTTTGTGAAAATTTTGGATAAGACGTTTCTTACCGCTTAATTTCCGTGCTTGTAAGATGGATTATGAAAAATGGACAATTTTCCTTAACTGTCGGGATATCCGGAGTTGAAAATTATTCAACGACATAAAATCTGGAGTTTATTTACATTAAAATCATATACAGAAAATCGGGATTTTGAAAAACTGACGTGATAAGCGGAGTGACGTGAAAACAGGGTGTCGGCATAACGAGGTCCGACTGTATTTTTAAATGATAATATTAATCTTTAAAAAATTTAAAAATTTTTATTAATTTCCTACTGTGTACCTTCGGTATCTGACTTGGGCCCTAATAATACGATATTTTTTGGTCTCTGATTTTGAAGAATGACGTCGGATGCCATTTCAGAACTTTCTCGGATTGGGAGTTTTCTTTCGATCCTGCTGAGCACATCATACTGAGAAGCTATTGGCAGCGTTCGAAATCCTTGGTGGTCCGCTGGTCCGAGACCACTAAAAATTCAATCAGACCACTAATTTAAAAAATTTAGTAGTCCGCAGGACCACCAGTAACTTTCCCCCCTCTCTGATAGGTAAACGTAAATTTTCTCGTCCCTGAGAAAACCGCAACCAAACACAAACCTCAGAATTTTATTTTATGTAAAAAAAAAAAAAAATAATAATAAATAATTGCATTAAAACTTACAGACAGTCGAAATAAATAATCGGAAATAAAATACATAATTAATAATTTTATAGTTTTTGTTTGTGTACTGTTTATTTAATTTTCAGCAAATTATTATTTTACATTTTATTATGCCGAAAATGTTGGGTAACTGAAAAGAAGTTTGGTTTATAGTCTATGAGGAGGAGGGGGGGGGGGGCTGTCACTCAAAGGGTTAAAGATACTTAATATAATTTTATGTAGCGAGCCAGTGACGATGTCTGCGGACCATTAAACTCTGATGTTTACTGGTCCTTGGGAGCAGTGACTTTTTTTTTATCAATTCCACCGCTGCTATTGGTATAGTTTCATCCTCAGGCATATATTTAAAAGTAGCTAAAGTACCCAGCGTTGCCCGGAATTTTAAGAATGTTTTGAAAAATCAACTTCAAAATTAAACATTACAGTATATAACAAATAAAAGAAAACAGTAAAGCCATCTTTATTTCAGTTCTTCACTAAGAATGAGCTCTATGAACTTAAATCTTTGTGGAAATTGTAATATACACGCATACACACACGTATATATATGGAATAGATTTAAAAATGACGAAAACAAATTCAGAGACCCTCAAAATGTTAAAATAGGCCAATATTTCCACAATCGGGGTTTTTATCATGTTTCAATACATTTTTTCAAACTCAAATGACGTTATATATTTTCCTTGCTGACGTCCATTACATTTCCAATATGACGTAATACTCACCTTTTTTAAAAATTCATCAAGCTATTTATTTCATTTTCATTTTTCACGTAGAAATCTTCCACTAGAAAAGTTATGACGTAATATTCCCTATTTTTAATAAACGGTCAAGTGCGAGTATTACTCGCGCACAGAGGGTTCCGTAGAATAAATATATGAATTTATAATGGTATTATAAAAATACCGTTGCTAAAAGAATACTAAGATTTTGTAAAAAACTATACAACGTATGGTTGGGTATAACTGTATATATTAGAAAAGTGTAAATGGGTCTACCATGAAAGTTCAAAGAGATATGGAACCTAAATAATATCAAATATGGCTATTCGTATAACTCTTTTTTTAATATTATCCTAATCTGTTTATGATGAACTTAATTCGGTACTGACAATAAAAGCAATGCATAGTTAAACTTCATTTGGCATTTCATGAAACTAAATTCAGCGTAGTAATAACCTTTATTTCTACAGTGTAACTAAAACAAAACCTTTGTTCAAAGTTTAAATTTGGCATTGTGCTAAGCGCGCTTCGAAAGGAGGTCTCAAAGTTGTAACGCCGCCTTGGTCAGTGCCGCGTTTTTCCAGATAGGTGTTTAATTAACTTTTAAAGTCACTCGAGGCGTATTGAGAGATATACTCAATGCAAACTATCGCGAATCCCACAGTATTTATGCGATTCATTCTAATTAAACCTTTCGAGGGCGGTGCCCTTAAAAAAAAAGGACACCTAATTCTAATTCCAAAAGAGACAATCGGCACCAAGAATATTTAATTAAAATTTTCCTTTTATCATGTACGTGAAAATAAACAAGTTCGCATTCTAATAAATTCGTTTATAAATTCTGGTGTCAGTTCGTTATTTCATAAGTTTATGGATAGAATTACTCCGCGCCAGAAACGGTTAAGTGGTCGCAGGAGTCTTAAAACTTCAAAATTTAAGAAATTTTAATTTTTTTAGATGTTAAACTTCTATCTTTTCTGAATATTTTGATATAATTGTTTCCTTGAAATTCCCGTTAGAACAGAAGTTATGGCTTTTAGAATTACACCCGCTCAATAACTGAAGCGGTGATTCCGAAACTTTGAAGTCATTTTTCTCCAAATGGTGTTTTTGGGGCATAACGCGCAGGATACCTCAAAAACTTCTGAATATTTTTTCATGAAATTGTCAAAACATGTATTTCATGTTAGTCTCTATAAACTGAACCTAAAATTTCCTTTTTATTGTTCAAAAGAAATATTTTTTTAGGTGATTTTACTTTTGAAATTTTCAAAATTTTGTATTAGCTAAATGCAACATTGCATTAAAAATATAAAAATGCTATAAATACAAATTTATTTAAGTTCAGGAAAATTATTACAATCTGAAGTATAAGTAAGCACCAAAATTTTCATTCTAGTTGCAATAGTTATTTTGTCATCCGGTACGTAAACTGTTATCCCAATTTTTTGTTCGACAAAAGTCTAACAGTTTCGAGCCCCTATAAATACTAATTCTGTATCTTGCAATTTTTTAAATACATGAAATGAAAGAACATACTTATATCTTTCATCCCAATTAAAATTGCGTTTTAACCCCTTCGCGACGGGAGCCTTTTACGAAATGTTTATTACTTTGCTACTGGTTTTAAAAAACAGAAGTTTGAGCCTATTCAAATCGGGAAAATGCTCGGATTAAATAAGGTAAATTTTACAGTAAAATTTTACTGGTGAAGATAAACGAGGATCCTTACGCCTATTTCCGGCACGTATACGTGTCGCTCGTCCCCAAGGGGTTAAAATCATATACATTTTAAGACATCAAATGTTGAAAATGGTCTTTTTTTCATTTTTCCCACTTTTTAGAGTCCTGAGACCCCTGACTGAGATTTAGTATGTTTTTAACAATTTGACGTTTATTGATTTTATACTGTTAATGGACATTACATTACACATATATATAATTAAAAGTTGTTAACTAGGCATCCTTATGTATGTCCAAACTGGCCTATCTTTAAGGGTTAATATCTCAGCTAATTACAGATGATGTTTTTCGAAAATCATTATCAACAATGCTTTTATACTTCTGCAATGATAGGTATATCCAGCGATGCGCAACAATTTTTCTGAATGCCCGTAAATCGAAATTTGTGTATAACAGAAAAATGCTAATTTCTCAAAAACTATGTGACCTAGGACAATCCCTATAATTTTCCGGAAAGGTTTATATTAACATCTACTACCTCTAATTTTTCATAATTTTAGTTTCAGTAGTTTCGGAATTAGATGGGGGGGGGGGGGGACATATTTTTGCGTTACATTTTCGACCATATTTTTTAAAATACAATACCTAAAATTAAAAGAAATGTATTTTTGAGTTCAGCGTTACGAAAGCTTTCACAGGATACCCCACATGATATACAAAGAAAAGATTTTTTTTTCAAGTAGCATAATTTACCCCCTACATTTTTACTAAATATATTTATGAATGTTTATTAATCTGAAAATATGTGGGTAAATGGTCTTTATTACTTCCCCGAATTTGAACTTTCCACGTTCCATAGTTTACGAGTAAAATAGCTGTGACAGACGGACAGACACAGGAGTGATCTTATAATGGTTCCGTTTTTACTTTTTAAGTATGGAACCCTAAAAATTTGCCAAACTATTTATTACATTTTCATTTTTCACGTGGAAATCTTGCAATAGAAAAGTAATTGTTCTGGTAAGAATTTTATTGTGCAGTTTTAATTTTTGGGAACTGCTGTAACGAAAAATGTTTAAATTTGATAGGAAATTGCTGTTAAGTTGGTGGTTTTTTATTAATTAAAAATTAACTATAAATTATTTCGATTCCGGATTACTTTAGTTGCCTCGGCCGTTGGACTTTACCCATGTGACGTCAGCTGCGGGTAGATAGAAGAAAAACACCAATAGGCATGAAGAACATTTTAACACTACTTCTTCTTCGTCCAATAAACAGTCTTTTTCGGAGCGCACCTACCCGCAGAGATGTGGCTGTTGCCATTCGTGGATAAAGTCCACTCTGGCTTCCAAACTGTGGATTTGTATAGAATTACAGACATGCAGACAAATTTTAATTTTTATATATTAGATTAGATTACACAAAGTACTGTTTAATGATAATTATGTATTACTTAATGTTGCCAATAGCAAGGATTTAACAACTATTAGGGCTCCTATAATACAGGCTGAATCGTCAAGCATCTTGTTTCCCACTTTGACCAATGAGCGATTGTTGCCCACGCGGCGTGGCCAATCGTTCTTCTCCTACCGGCAATTAAATGGCGGGGTTAGCTGACGTCACTGTTGGTCGAATTACTGTTGGTCAGCAAGAAAAACCTGTTCATTCATTATTACTCCTACTATACACATAAACTCCGGGAATTTGATTGGTCTTTAACAAATTGATTAAACAGATCTATATGATTGGCCTACGTCGCCAAGTTTGATTCCTTCAATGACCGCTAAGATAAAAATGTAGTAGAAGATTGGTTGACGGAAGTGTTAGTTTGTAAACATGCCCTTTCCTTATTATTGATAATTGCCAAGTTCTGTGCTTAAAATGCTTATAATAAATGCTATAATGGTAATGTATTTTCCTTAACTCTGGCAGGGCCGAATACTCGTTACATCCATAGTTGTTGCCGATGAATTTTGTTTACATTTTGAAATATTCATTTGAAGAACGCAATCTAATAAAATTGGGTACTTCTTAGTTATCCCGTCGACCAATTTCGCCAAATTATATAAATCGCCAAACCATTCGCCAAATTATACACATTGACATAATTTTTATTTTAAATAACGAAAGAACGAATAAATTAGTAAAATATTAATAAAATACAAATAAAACGTCGAATTAATGGTTTTATTGGCCATTATTGGCATTTAACTTTACAATTAATTAATCGCAACCATTATTGGCATTTAATCTTACAATTTGGCGACAGTAATTTGGTCGACGGGATAAATAAGAAGTACCTAAAATTGTATATAGTGCACTCTATTTAAAATGCAAAAATGTTTATAAATTATAAATACCTAAACTATTTTAATATTTTCTTTCTTAAAAGTCCGCTGAATTTATGGGCACAGAAGACAAGCATTTCGAAGTTTCAATATTCCGCATAAAAAATAGCGCAGACGCTGAGAATTGCAAAAATATATAAATTCACAAAATTCAAATATTTGATTCTTTTAAATTCTTGATATTTTTTTTGTGTAGTTATTGCGTACGTAATAGCTATTTTTAGCATTTCAATTAACTATTTTAACAACTATTTTTAGTAATTCACTATCTTTCTAAAATTTATTTTTAAGCACACAGACAGTCATTCTAAATTTAAACATACAAATCAAAGATTTTATATCAAGACAATATATAAACTCTAAAGCAGAGAGCCTTTAAGTTCATAAATAAACATTACTAAGCATATGTGTGTAAATCTTTTTTCTCAAAAAAAATTTTTTTTCAGGTATTTAGTTACACTTAGTATTATAAAATGTATTAAAGCTGGAAAATTTAAACTTTTTAATTTCATACAACCAATAAATTTCTTTAAAGCTATTTAAATTTATGAATGTAAATACTATATTACAGAAGATATAACGGAATCTATTTCAAAAATGTATACTTTTCTGAATATTTCAGTTAATTCTTTTTAGCTCACAGGCTATCAAAGCCTGAGAGCTTATGTGCCCGTCGGTTCTGTATGTACGTAACGCGATAACTTTTGATAGAAATATCCGATTTGCTACAAATTATTTTTTTAGGTTTATTCTGATAAGGCACTTCCCTGATTAGTTTTTGGGGTTCATTGGTTAAGGATAAATAGGGAAAAGGGGGGCTAGTCCCCCCCTCCTTAATTTAGATAAATGGGTTTTTCATGCAGAAATATTCGATTTGCTCCAAATTTGGCATACCGGTTTATTATGTTAAGGAGCTTCCCTGATTAGATTTGGAAGCTCATTACTTAAGTATAAAGGGGGGAAAAGGGGCTACCCCCTTTAATTTAGATAAATGGGTTTTTCATGTAGAATTATTCGATTTGATCCACATTTGGTATACCGGTTTATTATATTAAGGAGCTGCCTTGATTTGATTTGGAGGTTCATTAGTTACATATAAAGGGAGGAAAGGGGGGCTAGCCCCCCCTTAATTAGATAAATGGGTTTTTCATGCAGAAATATGCGATTTGCTATAAATTTGGTATACCGGTTAATTATGTTAAGCAGCTTCCCTGATTAGATTTGGAAGATCATTATTATGTATAAAGGGGGGGAAATGGGGCTATCCCCCTTAATTAAGATAAATGCGTTTTTCATGTAGAATTATTCGATTAGCTCCAAATTTGGTATACCGGTTTATTATGTTAAGGAGATGGCTTGATTAGATTTGGAGGTTCATTAGTTAAGCATAAAGGGAGAAAAGGGGGGCTAGACCCCCCCCCCCCCCTTAATTTAGATAAATGGGTTTTTCACAGGGTTGTTGGCTTTTAACCACTTAAAAAAACCCGGCTTTTATTGAAAAAAGCCGGTTTTTATTTTTTGAAGTTGGTTTACAGTTAATTCGTTTTAAATTTGGATCAATTAATTTTTAATACACTTTTAAATATTTTCTACTAAAAGAAGTTAAGGATTTCTATTAAATTTTGTCAAATAAATAAGTCAAATTTTGTCAAATAAATAATTGTAGAAGGCAAGTGTGGAGGCATAATGTCCGAAAACAAATATATATATATATATATATATATATATATATTCCCATTAATTAAACATAACCTGCCACCGTCAATTATTATGAATTAAAGCTGTAAGTATTAAAAAAAAAAAAATATTATAAGAATTATTATGGAAGAAAAAAGAAAAAAGTGGACACCGACAAAAATTGAAAAGCTTATACATTATATATATATATATATATATATATATAAACATTGAAAAGAATATAAGTTAGGCTCCAAACTGGTGTTTTGAAATTCTATATTACATAGCTCCACAGATACTACACATTTTAAAGATTATATTTAATTAATGACAAAATGTAGCACATCAAAATGGAAATATTCTTATATGTCCATATGGAGAGATTAAGTTGTATACATTATAATATGTAATAAGCATACATTATAATATGTTAAAAGAGAAATTAGAAAGGATGTAATATTTGAGGAGAATGGTGCATAAATGTATAAAAAAATAGAGCATTTAAACAAGAAAAAAAAATCTCTAAATAAAATTTTTAAAAGATTGTTGCTAAGCATATTCATGCATATGCTATTCATAATGCTTTTAATAGTGAAAAATGGTGTTTTTATTAAAATGATTATACATAATTTTAAATGTTTACTAGAAATAAAATGAGACTGGTATATTAATAGCTCTTAAAAATAATCAATAAAACATGTAACTAAGTAGCCATTGTCCTGTTTAATTTTATAAAGCAGTAAAAAGGAAAAAAATTGGCAGTTGGTATGGCCCTTTTTAAATTTAGCTCACATATTTGCAATTCTGACTACAAATCACTAGCAAAATCATCTAAGTTTTATTCCAGTATTAATGTCCTCATTATTGAGAAATAGGGTTACTTATTAAACTCTAAATCAATTAAATGTCATTAAAACTAATTAAAAACACTTTAAAATGTGTAGTTTATAATTACAATGCTTTATTGTATAAAAGCCAATTATGGCCAAAAAAGGCCAATTTTGGCCCAAAAAAAGCCGGTTAAAACCAATAAAAGCCACCGGCCTGGCTTTTTTTAATTTTAGCCGGCTTTTTAGCAACCCTGGTTTTTCATAAGGAGTTATTCGATTTGCTCCAAATTTCGTATACCGGTTCATTATGTTAAGGAGCTGCCCTGATTAGATTTGGAGATTTATTGGTTAAGTATAAAGGTGGGACGGGGGCTAGTCTCCCCTTAATTTAGATAAATGGGTTTTTCATACAGAATTATTTGATTTGCTTCAAATTTGATATACCAGTTTATTCCGATATGGCTTCCTTCATTTGATTTGGAGGTTCATTGGTTAAGTATAAAAGGGGGAAAGGGGGCCAATTGCCCCTCCCCTTAATTTAGATAAATGGGTGTTCATGCAGAATTATCTAATTTAGTTTAATTTTTTTTTCTATGTTCATTCTGATAAGGAGCTTTTCTGATTAGATTTGAAGGTTCATTGGTTCAGCATAAAGGGAGAAATGGGGGAGCTAATACCCCCTTAATTTAGCGAAATGGTTTTTTCATGCAGAATTATCTCATTTGCTTCAAATTTGGTATACCAGTTTATTATGTTAAGGAGCTTCCCTGATTAGATTTGGAGGTTCTTTGGTTAAGTATAAAGGGAGGCAACGGGGACTAATCCCTTCTTTTATTTTTCTAGGGGCATTATTCTTTGAAATCAGAGCATAATATACAATTAGTGTCAATAGCCCGTGAGCTCAATGCCATCAGTTTAGCTGGGCAATTTTCTTTTTATTTAAATTTCTTATTGCTATTAAATGATATATTTTTAATTTTCTTTTAAAATTCAAGAGTTTGCTCTAATTCATTTTATTTATTTATTTATTTAGAAAAGTATACGTAATTGATCTATAGTAATGAACATTTGTTTATTACTTACCCATCATACGTAGTATAGGGTAAGTCTTGTAATCGTTTCAAAAATCGAAAATTTTTTTTTTACGGATTTACACGTTTCAGACACTGGAGATTCCGAAAAACATATTTTTAGGAAAAAAAACTCATCCGTCCGTCTGTATGTGTGTGTGTGTCCGTAAACGCTCTATCTCCCAAACAAATTGAGATAGAGACTTGAAATTCGGTGTGTACTTAGGGAGTAATAATGGGAAGAAGCCTACTGAATATCAGTAACCTCGATTAACTGGAACTATTTTTTTCGGACTCTTGAAATATTCGTTCCGATAAAAGGTATACCAAAATTTTCAAAATTGTTTATTTGAAGGAGTGAATATAAAAGACAATAAAAAAATATAAATTTTGCATCATGAATGAACTCAATCGGATAATGAGTTGCCGAGATATTTGGAATTCTATTTTTCACACTCTTCGATTTTTCATGACTGTGTATTTCATTCAAATTTCAATTCAAAGACATATTTTAATTGGAAATGAGACGCTTAATCCGACGCAGTAAACTGTTAGTTAATAGGATTATAACTTTTCGAGTTATAAAGATGTTTCTTTTACGCAATTCAGTACTAGTCGATTATCTCGCCGACCAAAAAACTATCGCCAAATTAAAAGATTAAATGCCAATAATGGTTTATCGTAAATGTCAAGCATTTAATGCATCCATACCTATAAGGGGGTTTACCATAGGGGGCACCCTGTTCTGTCGCCAAATACCGCCAAGTATGGCGCCAACTTGGCGATACATCGCCAAAATTGACGGTGTCTCTGATATTTTGCCAAATTCCCATAGACTTCCATTGTAAACCAATAGCGTTTACTTGCTTACAGAAAATCAACAAACTGAGATATTTTAATGCAACAAAAAGTAATATTAGCTCAAGGGGTTATATTAATTATATTTAAGGAAGTCCAAATAAATTAAATTATGAATAAAAGTAACATGGTACAATGCTTAGCAAATATCACATGTTTTATTTTCATATTTTATATTATCTATATCCATGATGGGTAAGTACTACGGTGGCCCCCAACGACTACTTTTTTTTATTGTTTGATGAATTTCGTGATTTTTCCCCCAAGAGTATTTGATGAATTTCGTGACATTTTTCATTTTTTCTCCAAGACTTTTTAGAAAATATTTGTAAATTTCACAATTTTTCCTATATATTTTGAAATTTCCCTGACTACTTTGAAATTCCATGACTTCCCATGACGCTGGGAACCCTGCAATATTACACGGGGATCACAGTCATCCAGTGTGGTAACCCGACGGAATCATTTCCGAGGAGTTCTGACCCCGTGGTTGTTCACAAGGGCTGCTAAGTGGAGACTGCCTGAATTCTTAGAGTTTTCTATGAGAAGAGAACAAAGAGACTACTTTATTACAATTTATATCCTTAGAAGGTTTTATATTAGATGCTTGAGAATAACCTCGGATGATTGGATTTCACTGTAGTACATGTTAAGTGTTCATGCTTTCCAAGACTTAAAAAGTTATAAATATGTGATAATTGGGCCAGGTGTTTTAGGCGGGCCGCACACCAGAGAAAGACATGCGGCAATAATTGACAGACAGGAGACGAATTCTGCTGTTCAAACCGGTTTTTTAGGTGCGTTCGTAATTATATAAATACGTAGCACCTATAGTCGTCGTTCAGTCCGTCCGTCCGTCCGTCTGTCCGTCCGTCTGTCCGTCCGTCTGTCCGCATGTAACAGAGCAAAAACTACCCAACCGAATAGTCTGAAATTTCAAATATGTGATTGTTGCAAAATTTTGTCGAGCCATTTCAAATTTTATGAAAATCGGATGTATAGTTTAATTACAGGGACAGTCAAAAGTTTTTCTTTACATTATGGCCAATGGGAAAAATTATTGCAAGTGGATTTTAATGATATTAGAGCCTTCCGAATGATCTGAAATTTTAAAGATATAATTGTTGCAAAATTTTGTCGAGCCATTTCAAATTTTAGGAAAATCGGACGTATAGTTTAATTACAGGGACAGTCAAAAGTTTTTCTTCACATTACGGCCAATGGGAAAAATTATTGCAAGTGGACTTTAATGGTATTAGAGCCTTCCGAATGATCTGAAATTTTAAAGATATAATTGTTGCAAAATTTTGTCGAGCCATTTCAAATTTTAGGAAAATCGGATGTATAGTTTAATTACAGGGACAGCCAAAAGTTTTTCTTTACATTACGGCCAATGGGAAAAATTATTGCAAGTGCATTTTAATGATATTACAGCCTTCCGAATGGTCTGAAATTTTAAAGATATAATTGTTGCAAAATTTTGTTGAGCTATTTCAAATTTTAGGAAAATCGGATGTATAGTTTAATTACAGGGACAGTCAAAAGTGTTCCGAAAAAATTATTGGAAGTGCATTTTAATGATGTATCAGACTATGCACGTTATGAAGTGCAAAAAATTATACATTCAGTACAATATGGGGTGCAAAAAGTAATTTTAAAACTAGTTATAGTACGAACGCACCTCATTTGCCACGTTTGACGAGCAATTTCCAACTTGTTCTTTGTTATAAGGGTGAAATTGTCGCATGCCTCACGCTTTTATGTTGCATGTCTCCCTGGTGTGTGGCGCGCCTTATACTATGTTCGGGCTGAGATAGTTGAGTTACTTAACTTTTAGTCACTTGATTTTTTTGATCCGGTAAACCCGGAATTAGCCTACGCTGAACGATTTAAATCCAGATCATTTGCCAGTAATCATTCGGTACCGAGTTGACTCATACAACTTAGATTTAGGTCAGCTTCTTTGCACAAGGTGAGAGGATTTCACCTTCCTGCTCGAGCAGCTGGAAACTCTGTCCCTCGTCCCTGAGACGAAAGAGGAGGCGGAAGAAGCCATCAGTCAACTCGGTGACGTTCTCAGAGAAGTGTATGAACAGTGTCCTCAACCGAGAACCAATACTGTTGACACTCTCCGTCTACTGTTGGAGATCAGACAATTGATTACTGAACGAAATCGTGCTCGCAGGATGTGGCAGGTCTATCGTACTCAATATTTTAGGACCCATTTAAATCAACTGCACAGGAGAGTCAAGGCTGCTATCTCCAAGTTTAGAAATGAACGCTGGAATACTTTTGTTGAATCACTTTCAACGGAAGACAACACAAATTGGAAGGCTGCTTCCCGCATTCGTAGGACACGAACACACATTCCGGCTATTACTAGCCCTAATGGCATGGCATATACTAAAACTCAAAAGGCTGAAGCTATCGCTGAAAGTCTTAGAAGTCAGTTTATACCTAATTATGGAATGGACAACCCTCGGGTTGCCGCTGTGTTGGAGACCACAGTTCAAAATTTTTTAAACACAGACACACCTAACACATTACCCCCGGCCACACCTTCTGAGGTTTGGGAGTATATCTCAGGCTTAAAAGAGAATAAGTCTCCGGGTGAGGACCGCATATCTACTATGTTAATTAACTTACCTCATAATTTCATTCTTTATATTGTAATTCTTATTAACTGCATGATGAATCTTAAAAATTTTCCTGATTGCTGGAAGGCCATTGTTGTCCCCCTACCCAAAAGTGGGGTGGCAGTAAACATGACCCTTCTAGCTTTCGACCTATATCTTTATTATCTTGTCTATCTAAAGTTTATGAGTATGTTCTTGTCAACCGCTTTAAGGAGTTCTTAAATTCTAATGACTTGCTTATACCGGAGCAATTCGGTTTTCGGGCACGTCATTCAACAACTCACCAGTTGTGGAGAGTTTCTGAACTTCTTCACGATGGCATTAGATCTGGTGGTGTGACAGGAGCAATCTTTCTCGATGTGCAGAAGGCCTTTGACAAGGTCTGGCACATCGCTCTTCTCTTTAAACTGATTGTGCTCGGAGTACCGGGCCAATTAATTAAAATCTATAATGACTACTTTCAACTTAGATCCTTTGTTGTTAGAGTGGGAAATTCCTACTCTAACCCTCAACCTATTTCTAGCTCTGTGCCTCAGGGCTACCTGAGCAGTCCCACCCTCTTCAACATCTACGTCAACGATATTCCTAAAGAGCCTGATATCGACTTAGCAATTTTTGCCGACGATACAGCCATGCTTAAATAACATAAACATGCACAGTGTTCTCTAGACTTCAAAATTATTTGGATATACTTTCGGTCTGATTAAGGAAATGGAAAATTAAAGTGAACAGTGCCAAAAGTGCCGCCATCTTCTTCACCAATCAACGTTTTACCCCAGATGCTAATCTTAATTTTAAACCGAATAATAAAAATATTCCCTGGAAGACTGATTATAAATACTTAGGCATTCACCTAGATTCCAAATTGACATGATGCAAGCACATCACAGAAACTCTGGGACGTGCTGACCGCGCCATGGGCTCCCTTAAACCCCTTTTGGCTTGGAATAGCCCCCTGTCAATCAAATATAAATTGTTATTGTACAAATCAATGATTAGACCAATCATTACTTATGGGTCAGCAGTGTATGGTAGTGCCTCAAAATCTCAACTTAAGGGTGCTGATCACTTACAATCTCGTTTTCCGTTCTCCATATAAACCTATGGGAATATTTTCTCTCACTTTTCTAAGGATATCTCATGAAAAAATTGAGATTTTTGAATTCTGTTTTCTGTATGCAATTCTTAAAACTTGTCACTTTTCATCCTAGTTTTCATTTTATATTAAAAATAATTTTAAATATTTGATTTTACATGAAATATTTGGAGCATGACCAAAATAATTTCTACCTCTCATTAAACTGTAAATTCTGGCACATCTATTAGGTCGTTTGGAAATTTAAAAAAACACGAAAAAATGTACAGTTTCTAATTTATCCACTGATATAAAAATATTTCATTTCAATTAATTAGGGAGGGAGCTATAATTAAAACAAAACGCATATATTTCTATTCTGATGATTTCAGTGTCTTCCCCCACGATGCAATTCATCATTCTACGTGAAAGGACGCCCCGTCGCGTCTGCTCCGACTCCTGACACTAGGGGGGGGGGGGGAGTAGGTAGGGGAAGTAGACAGAAGGTTTCAACCAACACAAGACGCATTTTGCTTCCCTTAGAAAATTTTGAAGAGACACGGAATTGAGAAAGCAGCGGACTCCAAAATTTATATTGAATTAATTCCATTAATATATATATATATGTGTATATAAATGTTTCATAAAAATATCTTTCATAGCAAATTAATTTTTCATGTAATACACCAGTAGTTTAAACCACATGATCACAATTTTTCAGTTTTTTGTCCATTATTTTAAATGTATGTTTATTTTACATATTGAATTTGAATAATATTTAATTTGAGTTGAATATGCACAACATTAAAATATTAGTAATTTAAACCATTGGCAAAATTGAAAGAAGTATTTCAAAATATTGATATTTTATACTGAGAATTACATATACCGTATTTTATGGAAGAAACGCCGCGGCGTTTACGAGTTTGAAAGTTATTTTTTTGTCAAGTGCGGCGTTTACGATTTTTTTTTTTCGCGCGCATAAAATTGGGATAAAATAAAAATTCATTAATCCCATGAATAATAATATATATATTGTTATAAGACGTTCCCAAGCCCCCTGCTCAACAACGCGAAACCTTCTCACTTCACCGATTATGAAAACTGTGACATTTCGGATGATGATACTGAACAACTGAACCATACAGGTGGACAAAGAAAATCTACTACTCTTCCATTCAGATATTGACAACTCTGAGTGTTTCAAGTTGAAGCTAAAAAGGGCTAAAGTGCATGCGACGTAAAAAGCGTGCTAAGTTGCGACGGCTACTTAAAAAAATGTGGAGCGCCTAAGGAGAGGGTCCGCGTCCCGCGCTGTGGATGGATTTAATGCCAATTGACGTCTTCTTAATTTAAAAAAAATTACATAAAAATGTTTAAAACCTGATTTAAATATTTTAAATAAAATTTTAAAATCCTAAATTATTAAAAATGAGGCACTCTACACTGTTCAGAAAACTTTGATTAAAGCTAGGTCAATGAGACACTGTCGACAAAAGTAGTGTTCCCACAGGTGCGGCGTTTACGATATTTTTAATCTTATTTAGACCAATTTTGAGGGGTGCGGCATTTCTTCCATAAAATACGGTTCTTGCTGAATTCAACATTTTTATGTTGATACTATGCAAAATCATTTTTGCATATTGCTCTTGATTGTGTCCAATTTTCCTGTTCATAGTATATATAAGGGAACATAAATAAAGTTTTATTAGCTATATGTGGACTCGAATGAGGCACTCTTTGGAATAATATTTATAGCATTGGTGAGTTTCCAAGTATACTGAATTTCGAAAACTCTTCTTGGATGAAAGGGGGTACCGAAAGGAAGCTGTGCTTCCCATAGCTTCGGAGGTCGGGCCCTGCCTAAGTGCATTTAATTTTCAGAAATCGTAATTTTATAACCAAAATTTCTTTCCATGCTTTTAAATTGATTATTTTAAATCTTTATATAGTTCATTTCAATAATTTTCCAATATATTTTTAATAATTTCTATTATAGTTTTTCATAGTTTACGTTGTAAGTACTTATATTCAATTTTAGATTATTTATATTAGCTATGTAGATTAGTTATTATAACGGAAAAATACATCAAATTGCATTTAACTTAAAAAAAAAATCTTAATCCTCATTGCTCTTATTTTTAAAGTAATAATTTTAATTTGAACCTTTTATGTTTTTTCACAAAATGTTTTTTAAATCCATTTCTTTAAATATAAATCAAGGAGTTTCAAGGATCAAAACAAAAAATATTTAAAGATCTATAAACTATTGAATTATAATAGGCAATTTTAAAATACAGGGTCGCAATTTCTTAAATGAAGAAAATGAAAGGAAGGGAGGGGGGGGGGGTAAACATTTTGGAAGAGGTAAGGAGGTTGTGGCAGAGTATCAAAATAAATAAATAAATAAAAATGAGGAGTGGACAAAGGTGTTTTTGCCTGAATTAAATTTCAACTTAATATATTACATGCATAAAAATGTATAGGTAATGTCCTAAAATAGGCTGTACAATAGAATGCAAGTACGTTTCCGTATATTGATAGTGAATTTTCAACTGTGTCATGCGTTTTTTTATTATACTAAATTTTAGCAGACTGTGTAGAATATATACAAATAACATGAACATGTACAAAAATGTACAAATGTATCATATACAGAGCTCCACAGATGAATTCAAGTACCTTTTCGACCGTGGACGGTAATTACTGATATCCGATTTTCAAATGTGCTATGTGCTTTCTAAAATGCTTTCTTGGCTATCTTATTTACATTATTAAATGGCGAAGTCTTGATAAAGCATTTTGGAAGTGTTGGAAAGTCTTTTATAATCTATGCTTGAAGCATGATTTTTCTTTCTTATTATTTGATGAATATATATATTTTTACTTTTACGTATTAAAACTATACTCTTATATTTATTTTTTAATTGAATATATATATATATATAAGATAGAGTCAATTATCAAAAGCTAAGGAACATAACACAACTCAAATTTTGCAACCTAATAGCATTTTATAATATGTATAATTTTGTAAAGAAATGAGGCTATTGCTGTTCACCATATTATTTAACAAAAATTCAGTTATTTTTCCCCTCTTATTTGTTTGTACAAATTGTATATTTTGCATTAATATGTCGGAATGATTATAGATTTCAAATTTATATTGCAATTTTTCTCTCAACTTTTTTTTTTTTTTTTTTTTTTTTTTTTAATACAGCTGACGATATTTCTACTAAATTTGTGAATGACCGCTATTTCGCAGCAAAACACATGCTCCAACTTTAAACAGCTATTATTTGGTCAGTTTTAATCGTGGAATAATGGCTCTTTTTTTTTGTCTTACTTGTCAGTGTAATATAGGAAAAATTTACTAAATATTACTTATAGGACCCGGGGCGGGAGACCGCATAAAAAATAAATTTTCATATTAAAAAAAAATCTTTTTATTGACCGAAATCGCTTTTAAAATACTTCTTTACTTCATTTAAAACATTTTTGTAATTGGAACTATATGTCTATGTATAACGGTTTAGGAATCAGCCATTGAACATAATCGAGAGTGAACCCCCTGTATACGGTGCGTCACGCTATCTCAGTCAACTTTTTCTTTTTTGTTTCCTTTTTGAGTATTTTAAACACACACATTTTTAAACATACACATTTTACAATCACATAATTTTAAAAAAATGAATATTAATTGAGAATTTAAATATGCAGCGCAAACATATTATGTTTCTTGTTTTCACTTTCAGTTAACATTGTTGTGAATATTTTTGGTGGAAGTAAGTCGAGGGATGGGTGGGAACTCAGCATGCACATTACAAATTTTCATTCAATGATTTTTTTTGTCTCACTTGTACAATGTATTAATATGCACTCTATACTCTGGCATCTTGTTTTTGAGAATCATATATATGTTGCTGCAGCTTTGTTGCATTTATATTGAATATTGTATCCTTTAATTGAATAGATGACAATGTCAGAATTAACTGAAAATTAATTATATGTATTGCGCTTAGAAATTTTGGATATTTGTTAATAATGTCAATTTTTTTGAAAAATGATCAGAAAAAGAAAAGAAAAGAATTTGTTAAAATGTGTGGAAAATAGCTGTGAACTTTCCTAATGTATGGGAAAACTACTATGGTATATTTTGGGTAATTAATGTTTTAAAAGTAATTTTTAGTGTTAAGTTTTAATCTACATATAAAAAAAAATAAAAAAAATATGTGCTTTATTTAAATACTCTGTAAAAAAAAAAAAAAGTTCGGGTAATATTTACATTCGGATGTAACTATATACATACAGAAAGTATAGTACTTTCTTTGTTTAATATAACAAAATTCTTACAAATTTAAGGCAAGGTTAACAAAACTTCGGGGGAAAATATAATAATAATTTTTTGAGGAAGCATTCCACATCTTTAATTAAAATTTACAATCACGTAATTAAAAAAAATGAATATTATTTGAAAATTTAAATATGCAGAGCAAACATATTATGTTTTTACTTTCCTTTCAGTTAATATTGTTATGGATATTTTGGGTGGGAGCAATGTTGAGTAGGAGGGGGGGGGGGGGGGGAGGGGTACTTAGCATGCGCGATACTAATATTCATTTAATGATTTTTTCCTCATTTCTATACATATTAATATTATACTTTGATATTTTGTCTTTGTGAATCGTATATACATTGCTGCATGTATGTTGTATCTATATTTAATATTGTATCCTTTGATTGAATAGAGAATTAATGAAGATATCGTTACATGTATTGGAATTCGTAATTTTCAATATTTCTTAATAATATTAATTTTATTAAAAGATGATCAAAATTAAATGAAATAACTTTCAAATTTTGAATTTATGACCGCTAATATGAGTTATTGGAAATCTTATATTATGCTTTTGTCAAATAAAGCTGTATTAAAAAACATTACTTGAAGTATTTTTTGTGTTATTTATGTTCATTTTGCACTGTAGTTTAATTTCATTATATAAATACTTAAATACGTGCCAATATATTGAATAACTTCGATAATCGGAGATATTTTGATAAAATTCTCTTACAACCTTTTATTTATTTATTTTTTGGGCGCTTTTATGTGGAGAGGGGGGGGGGGGGAAATACATTGAGAATTCAACAGATTTTCTTTGTCTTACCCAGTGAGAAATACCGATGGCTGTATCTATTATCGTTCATAAAAATAGGTCCAAAATCTCAACGAAATATCGAATTTTAAAGTGTTCAATAAATTTGTGGAATATTTTTAAATATATCATATAGAAAAAATGAATATGTAACTCAGACTAAAATCTTCACTCTGTCTATATTTTCTTTACCTGATGATTTATAACAATATTTTTATCTATAAACAAAGTTATAAAAAAATACATATTGCAGTAATTAATTATAATCAATTGTGCTTTGATTTTTCAGTAGTAAATTAATGTTGCTTTACATAAACAAAAGAAAAAAAATCACAAACACTGAATATTACGTAATAAATTATGAAAACGAGTCATAGACAAGTTGATTTAATAATTATTTGTTTAAAATTTAGGATGGTTAAATTAGAAGGTAAACATGAACATATAATAAACATAATATAAAGTAAGGTGAAACATCAAAATCATTTTAGACAGCAAAATGACATTGGATCACTTTTTATTGCATATTTAAATTTTTATCAAACATTTTTTTAAATTTAGGCATTTATAAAAGTCGAAATTATTCAATTGAAACTTATTCCTTGATGGAATTCCTGATTGCGTCGCTGTAATAATAATAATAATAATAACAGTAAAATTGTTCAATGTGATCTCGTGTATTTTAAAAACTGCAAAAGAAATTGAAGTACTAATATTTCCCTACTAACAAAAATAGCTGCTATAGGAGAACTTTCCGTTCCTACTGGCTCATAAATTTTGTCAACAGACAACCGATAAGATCTCTTGGACTTCAAGCCAATTAAAGGTACACGCCTCTCTGACAGCTGGCAGGGGGGTAGTAACGGTCCAGCATATGAGCTGAACGCGATATTTTTCGCCAGTGACCAGCGCCCTTAATAGTATTTAACTTTTTCAAAATAAACTCCTGCGTAGGTTTGCGTCCTGCGCACTAGGCTTGACATCCAAATTAGTGAGCTATGTGGCGCCCTTTGATTTTTATAAGTTTTTAAGCTGCGTTTTCACTGGTCTACCCAAGGTCTAACTTACCTAACTTTTTACCTAAGCACAAGATTTTAGGTCGTTAGAACGCGATTTTGTAGGTTTGATTCGTGATCAAACCTAAGCACGGCTTACCCAAGTGCAGCCAATTAAAAAAGAGCATTTGATAATGATGGCAATGTTTTCAATTTACTAAGTGATATTTTATTTATGTTTTATATCATTTTATTTATTTAAAATTATTGTGTTTTTACGTCAAAGAAGAATCTATTTTTTGTGATTGAAGCAAAATGGTAAATTTTATTAACATGTTGGATAAATATAGTCTTTTATTACAGTCTTAATTTAATAAATTATGGGTAAACCATATGGATTGTATATGGATAAATATCGCTATTTTTGGTAATCATTCAGATGCATTTTATTAATATTAGAATACTAATTATGTAGTTCGTTTAAGGCTTTTGTTTCAGATATAAGGGTGAAGATTCCAGTTCTCAAAATCATTTTATTTTTATTGAGCGTTAATAGTATACAAATAATAAAAGTATTTTTTAAGAATATTTGTTTCTTAAAATGAATTACTTGCTTCATTGATTATATTAGGTTACTTGATAGGGTATTTCTGATCCATTTAGATTTAAATTTCTCTTTACTCACTTAAAATAATTGTAAGTGTTAAGAAGGATATTGTTTACTGTAGCCCATTGATATTTAAATGGAAAATTAGTTACAGGCAAACTTCAATCCAGTTTTGCTAATAGTATACTTGATTATGCATGTTTAAGCGAGCTTGTAAACAAAGTTTCTATAAAATAAACAAGCCATTATATTTTCCTGTTCCCTTTTAAGCAAGAAAGATCTGGCTGCAAAACAGTTTACTCCTTTTCAGATATTTACTTGTGAACTTTGTCATGTAAAGAAAACACTGCTGATGTACTTATTTATTTGGCTTAGATGTGTTATTATCCCGGGGTCCGCTATCTTGGATTTTTTTTCTTGCATGAAAACTCCTTTTTTGCCAAGTAGTAATGTCGCCAATGGTTATATATTGCTGATAGGTTAATATAATATTGAAAAAACTGGAATATAATAATTTTAACTATTAATAAAAAAATAATTTTTAATTCAAGTGAAGAAAAAAAATCCAAGATGGCAGACCCCGGGATAATAACACATCTGTTCCTATTTTATGAAGATTTATAACTTTGTATGAAGTTTAAATCAATTGAGAGATATTCAAACCATGTGTAGCTTTTTTATGTGCCCATTTTGAAGAATTTGTACACATTACCATCCCAATTCGATAGGCAGTTATAAATGCCTATTCAATGCATTTTAAATTAAATCATACCAAAATAATAGATTCTCCATTTGAATTATATATTTATAAAATTTTGTTTAAATTGTTATTTAGGTGCATTTCTTTTACAAGCATAGCTACAGATTTATCTTACAGCATAGATCATCAGTTTAAATGTACCTATTTATCTGTTAAAGTAAAAAATTATTTATTCATTTATTTATATTTTCAAAAAGTATTTACTTATTATTCTTACTATTTTTTAAAATGGAATTCATTATCAAAAAATAAAAAGCTCTCTGTGGAAGATTCTTTGATTTCAATGTATATTAAAGTTTTAGACGAATCATGAATTCATGATATATGTAAATTCAGTGGTTGAAATAGTATGTTAGAAGTAATAAAATTATAGTAAGCCCTAGTTTTGTCATTGTTTGTTGTGTAATATGCTATTTTTTGGAAAATATAATTTTGAGAGTAATATAATAAAAAAAACTAGTTTGTAAGGAGCATCAATATTATTTTCGACGTTACATCCAGAAATTGTACATATAAATCAATATGAAGTATACCAGTGGAGGTAAGTGTCTGGTGAATCAGCTGGTGCCGAGATAGATCATCAAATTTTAATGCTTTCAGAAAATCCCAGGTGTGTAGTTTTATTGTATAATAAGTGACTACCATTAGTGATCGTCTGCAAGCAACTGGAATTTGCCTAGTGTCCTCGGAGGACTGTATGCTACTTTTACAAGGATTGTGGATTCGTCTTTGCATAGGAAGATTTAAAAAAATCTGTGAGAATGGAAGGACTCCCACTTCTATGTCAAAAGAGGAGCCAATAAAGTAAGTTTATTAAAGTAACATCAAAAGTAATAATTGTGCTCCCTACAAACTAGTTTTTTTTAATTACATTACTCATTAAATTACATTTTCCAAAAATAACATGCTACACTACAAACTATGAGAACACAATAAGAAAAGTGAAATAAACATTTATATGTTTCAGTCTGGGGCATAAATAAAATCTGCCGCTAAGTAAAAAAAAAGTGTGGTCCAGCCTTACGTATATCCCCATCTGGTTTGTTACCAGGGCAATTGCACTATTTGGTTTTATTTTATAAGATGAAAAAAAAGGGGGAGGGGGAGATATGTTTTTAGATAATAAAAATTTTTAGAGTTTTCTTTTTGAAAGTAAAAAAAGTGTTATTAAAAGATACAAAAAGGGTTTGTTGTTTATATTCATATGAGACTAAGTGTTTTTGAAAGTAAAATGAAAAAAAAAAAGCATTTTTAAAAGATAGTTTGTTGTTTTAAGACGACAAAGTGTTTTTTCCTTATGTTAATTATATTTATTGTCATCAGAGCAGTTACATGATACAGTTGGTATGATTTAGAATTAAGTATCGACCAAAACTGAAACTTGTTAAATTTTGACTCTTCGATTGCTTTTTATTCTTATTATTTTGTTAATAATTATGAATGCAGAAAAAAAGAAAAATTTAAATGAGAAGCCTTTGTTTATCTTTAGGAAAATTTTAAAAATTAGATTGAAAACAGTGATTTATAAAGCATGTCACATGCAAAAGAAAAAAAATACCTAAATCAACAAACTGTCAACAACAACACTGAAACAACATTGCATACTTAAATAAACTGTCACATTGTATTAACCTAAATAAACAAACCGCCCGTTATAAATAATGTTTAAAAAATTAACGATAAGGTAATCTTTCAAAAATTAAAATTATGACAGAAACATTTTTATAATAAGAGGTGGGTCTTTTATGTGTATAATAAACTTAATCTTCTGTAGAAAGATTTTAAAGTCCACCAGAACAATTTTAAATATGTGCAGGTAGGACAAATTTCTGCAACTTTTAAAGGATTAATATAACTGTTTTTGTATTTAAATGTAGTTTTATTAAAGTCTTCTGACAATTGATGGAATTTAGGCCTAATTTAAGTAGAAGCATGTGTAATTTATAAATCATTGCTTAGGGATAAAATTCTTTTATAAGATTTTTCTTAATGTTACAAATTATGTACTATTTTAATAAATATATATAATCAGCTATTTTCAGTTTCCCATATTTGATTTTGACTAGTACTTTAATAAAAAATCAACATTTACCGTTTGAATCAAATATTTATTTATTTTTGTATTATATTTTGCCTTTCATTTTTTAAAAATATTAATATGTTTAAAGTGCTTTTATTTTTTTTTAAATATAATTATGCTTAAGATATTTTGATTTAAAACGTTGAGGTTTACCTTTTGTGAAACTATGTAACTACTTTATCCTAAAACTTTATGAAAATTTAATGTAAACAAAAGAACTGTTTTGCAGTATTGTTATTAAAATACCGTGCAATAAACTTATTCCAATAAGCATTTTAAGTGTTTTTTCATAATTAGCATTGTGTAATAAATATCTAGATGGCACAGTAGCATAACTATTTCGGTTTTTGTCTAATGGTTTCAAACAAGTATACTTAAATTTCTTAGCTAGTTAGTTATTCATTTGTAAATAATATTTGCTTTTCAAAAATTAATTTACTGTATATGTATGCATGCATTAGATTCTTTTCTCTCTTCTAAATTGCTAGTTGCTTTAGCTGCTACAGTTGATGATATTTTGGCATAAGAAATTTGTTTCGATGAATTGTATTTGATTAAAAGTGTATAAATAATATTTCTGTGTTCTTGTGGTATTCGCTTTAAATATGCGTTGATAGATATGGCTGCAATGAAGTCGGGGTATACATAGTTCATACACTCAAGAACAAATAAAATTCAAGCACTTTTCAAGCACTATTCCAGTACTATTCAAGGACTGTTTAGATACATGCATAAAATTGGCGTAGAATAACAGATAAGGAAAATAGCCACCCCATTGATTATCTATTTCAAAGAAATCTTATTGGATCTTTTAATTTTTATAAAAGACATTTTCAAGACATTATATTATTAGAGAATTTTTAAAGAATAATGTGTTTTAACTTAGTGAGGTACAATGGAAAGAAATTTCACATATAATAAAAAGATAAGAAAACAGAACTTGATTTTTTTTTATTTAAGTGCAAAATAAATAAAAGGTATGATATCACTACAAGAGAAGAAGGCAGGAGTAAACTAGTTAAATTTTAGGAATTTTGAAAACTCATCAGGGGTCAAATACTAGCATTTCTGAAGTTGTGCATAATTTTTTCTAAGTTATACTTTAATATTTTTAATAAATATTATTCTCTGAATTCTCAAACCTTACAGCATTTGCGCTTATCCATACAAAAATAATTGGAATAATGTTAGATAATTTACTTTTACTTTTTAAAAACAAAAGATTTAAAAAAAAAAGAGTTTATAAAAAGGAATAAAAATTTTATTATCAGTTACACAGCGAAAAATTTATAATTGATATAATTCTGTGAAGTTTTTCCTGATTGACACCATTTGCGATTTTTATGAATGACCGATTGAAAAAATTTTACAATGTATTTCTGCAACCGATTAACAAATTTAATAATTTTTTTTTCAATGACCGATTGACTATATTAGGAGGGGGGGGGGCATTAGGTGAAATTGGCAACAAACTGACAAAATTCGCAATTTTTTCGACAAATTGACGAAATTTGCCTTTTTTATCGTGACCATTGGACGAATTTTGGGGTATTTTTTCCCGACAATTTTTCAGGGGCGATTCTGAGCAAAAAAAAATTCTGAAATTCACATAAAATTCTTTGAAAAGTTACGTCAGATGGGGGGGGGGGGGGGGAATCCACTCCAGGCACTAACTATGCAGTTTTTTCGCGGCCTTTTGACGAAATTCGCCGTTTTTCGCGATCTTCCGACGCAATTTGCCACTCTTTCGCGATCTTTCGACGCAATTTGCCACTCTTTCGTGATCCTTCGAAGCAATTTGCCATTTTTGCGCCAAAATTTTCCGTTTTCTCGCGATCTTTCGACGCAATTTCCCGTTTTTTCGCGATCTTTCGACGCAATTTGCCGTTTTTTCGCGATCTTCCGACGCAATTTGCCGTTTTTTCGCGATCTTCCGACGCAATTTGCCGTTTTTTCGCGATCTTCCGACGCAATTTGCCGTTTTTTCGCGATCTTCCGACGCAATTTGCCGTTTTTTCGCGATCTTCCGACGCAATTTGCCGTTTTTTCGCGATCTTCCGACGCAATTTGCCGTTTTTTCGCGATCTTCCGACGCAATTTGCCGTTTTTTCGCGATCTTTTGACGAAATTTGAGGTTTTCTCGTGAATTTATGACGAAATTTGTAAGTTTTTTGCGTTTCTTGGACGAAATTGGCGAGTTTTTTTCGCGATTCTTTAACGAAATTTGCGTTTTTCCGCGATCCTTTAATGAAATTTTCGTTTTTTCGCGTTCCTTTGATGAAACGCGTATTTACGCGATTTTTTAATGCAATTCGCGTTTTGTGCGTGATCCTCTGATGAAATTTGCTTTTTATTCGAGATCTTTTGCCGAAATTTGCGTTATTTCTCTATTCTTTGACGGAATATGCGTTATTTCTCTATTCTTTGACGGAATATGCGTTTTTTCCACGACCTTTTGACAAAATTTGCATTTTTCAGCGATTCTTTAGCGAAATTACCGGATTTTTTTCATGCGAACGATCGTTCAAATTGATATTTTTCGGCGACCATTTGTCGAAGTTCGCAATATTTTCCAGCACTTTTCATTCCTTGAAAATGAATGCTTTTTTTTCCAGCACTTTTCATTCCTTGAAAATGAACACTTTTTTTCCCAGCACTTTTTCTATTTTTTCCAAAGCGTACGAACCATGGTATAAAATTTCCTTTTTTAAACAAACGTTTAAAACTGTGTTTATTTTTATACAGGATATATGTTATTATCGTTTACCAACAGTTAATAACTGTTAGTTTTAGAAGTGTGGTTCCAATTACAAAATTCTTTTAAATTTTATTCTGCATCATATAAAAATCGATTAATGTTAAAATAATTAATTTTTAAATAGTTAAGAAATTACAAATTTTATGCAATGTCTGGGTCCCATAAGTTTTATTTTGAAAAAGTTTCTCCGTGTTCTTAGTAAAACAGCAAAAAATTCTTCTATGATCAAAACTTGCTGAGTTATGATATTTTGAATTTTGTGAATTTTCAACATTTCAGTCACAATAAATGAGAAAAATGTGTTTTTAGTGCCAGAAAAAAAACTGACAACGAATGAAATCCAAAGCATCATAACTAAATAAATTTTTGTCTCACAAAAATTAAGTTTTTAACCACAAACGGATTTAATGGTGTGGATTCATTTCAATAGAAAACAACAACTATAAATACTTAGCCCCAAAATTATTTCAAACATTTTGTTTAAATATCTTCTAATTAAAACATCCATTGACATCATATGCAGCGATTAGTTATATGTTATAAAAATAACAGGTTGTTGGAACTTGTTACCTGTGCAAGTGTGAAACAATGGAACCTGTTAGCCAAAATTATCTATATTTCCCATCTCTACTGTAATGCAGAATTTTCAAAATATTTAATAATTGTTTATTCTCTACAAAAAAAAAAAAGAAATGTTTTAAAGTAATTAAAGTTTTAACTGCAAAATAAAATAAACAAAAAAAATGTCAATTTATTTAATGTAGTAAGAAATATTTTGATTTGTATTTACTGCTTTTAAAAAATATAAAAATATCCTATTGACTGTAGCCTGTTATTACAAAAAGAATTTCCGGCAGGTTCTGAAATTTTATTACTCATTTTAGATGTAAACCAAATTTGGAATCAAAACTTTATGGTTATTAATCTGTTGTTTATATCAGTGTTATCGTAAAATCGCCCTCAGACCCCAAAAGTATTTCAGGAAAATTTCAGGTTCATTAAGTATTTTGGAGTTTCATTTGAAAATTTTAATGTGTGATGACTTAATAATATTTTTTATAATCTTTCTTAATGATATAATTTTTCTTATATTTTTTTTAATTATGTTATTTTGGAAGTAAAGTGAAAATAAAGAGGGATTAGATTAATAAAAAGTAAATTTATTTTGCATTTCAAATGATACTTAATAGTGGACCACTGTGCCCCAGTGTATCCCGCCTCCGGGGCACATTGGTCCACTTATGAACATATACAAATAATTGTTTTTTGAAAAATGTATTTGAAACTATGTTCTGAAAAAAGTCCGAAGCATGTAAAAAAAAAAAAAAAAGAAAGAATGTAAACTGCAAAATTGGTCTACTGTGCCCCAGTCTCCCCTATATGATGCACCTTGGGATACAAGATATGCCAAGCGAACTTTTGTTCAAAATATTTTACCAAAAAGATATTATGTTTAAAACATTTTTTATTTAATCTACATAACATGTATTTATTAATAGTTATTTCTTCTTTTAGGAACTCATTGCGCTTAACAATGACAAGGATTAGAAATTTAGAATTAAAAAAAAGAAATAATAATAATGCAGCAATTCATGCTGACAATATTCAGAAAGCTGCTGCAAAAATTTTATCAAGTGAAATGTCTTTTAGGAAAGCTGCTGCAGTTTACAATGTTAGTAATACACTATGACGCAAAAGTTTAGACAATGACGTCATTCAGCTTTAAAATGTAGAATTATGACGTCAGAATTACAAAAACCTGTAAATATATTCAAAAACTGATTTAAAATGCTATGTACAAAAGACAGTCGTTTTATTTGCTATAATACTAATTTTTTTCATAAAAATTCAAATGTGCTTGTCGCAAAAGTTTAGACAATATTCTAAATTTCTTTGAATATTCGCTGGCATATGCAAATTTAGAATCGATGATGTCACAAATTTGGAGTACTTAAGTTCTGCAAACGATTGCGCTTCATAGTCGACATGCCGAGAGCTAAAGAAATTCAAGTGAATGAGGTTTCAAGGATTTGGCAGTTGAAAGGTGAAGGGAAGAGCGTTTCTGAAATTTCTGCTATTATTAATACGTCAAAAAAATCTATTTATCGAGTTTTATCGAGTGGTTCCGAATATAAAGCAAAATGTCGGTCTGGGAGGCCACGTGTGACAAATGTACGAGAGGATCGCCTGATACAAAGACTAGCGAGTACTCAACAAATGAGCGTACGTGGAGTTCAAAGCTCATCGGGACTCTCTGTATCAAAGGATACGATTCGTAGACGAATTTTGGAAAAAGGAACAATCGTTTATAGCAAAATGCAGAAGAAACCAGCTCTGAAACCACATCATAAGTTACAAAGACTTATGTGGGCTCGAAAGCATATGTCATATGGAGAGAAATGGCAGTCAGTCATATTTAGCGATGAAGAAAAGTGGAATATGGATGGTCCAGATGGTTGTTTATCGTAATGGCATGACTTGCGGAAGGAACCTCGACGTTTTTTTAGTCGCAGACAAGGAGGGGGCTCGGTGATGGTTTGGGCAGCCTTTTGCTATAATGGAAAAGTATCTCTGACCTTCACCAGTGGTCGTCAAACTTCAGAGCATTATACACAGACATTAGAAGAAAACCTACTGCCATTTGCTGAGCTTCTAGGGGGTCCTCAGTGGGAATTTCAGCAAGACAATGCTTCAATTCACACTGCAAAACATTCAAAATCTTGGTTTAATTCCCATAATATAAGAGTTCTCGACTGGCCAGCATGTAGCCCAGATCTTAACCCTATAGAAAACCTTTGGAGCATCATGTGTCGCAAAGTTTATAGCAACGCTAGACAATACTCTTCTGAAAAGGAACTTAAGATATCTATTGAGAATGCATGGTACGATATCGATACACAACTATGCAAGATTTAGTTTCTTCCATGCAATCTCGTGTATATGACGTAATACATAAGCATGGATGCGCAACCAGGTTTTAAAAATTGTTTATTTCGATTTTATTTAATTTGTGTCTAAACTTTTGAGACAGCAGTTTATTTTTGTTACCATTTAATTTATTGCAATATGCACAATTCCACTTTTCTTTGTTATAAATATTGTTTATATGTACAGCACATTAATTTCAAGCAGTGATTTGAAAATTGAATAAATATTTTTCAAAGTATGTAAGAATTTCTTCATTGTCTAAACTTTTGCGTCATAGTGTACCACTCTGAATTATCATGTTAGTACTTTTTAAAAATGTGAACAGACAAATTTTAACTTCTAGTATGTATCAAAGATACAAAGTCGAAAAATATTCACCGATGATGAGGAAGGAAAGTTGGTAGACTACATTTTACAAGCTTCGAAATATCACTATGAGCAACAATTAATGATTCGCGTACCCTTGCTTATGAATATGCTTCAGCAAATAAAAAGAACATTCCTTCAAATTGGGAGCATAAAAACTGGAAAGGAATACAAAGACTGCATATTCCTTCCCTAAAATTTAGAAAATCTACATTAGTTATCTTTGTCAGTTTAAATAAATTTCTTTTCCTGAATAAACAATTCCATGTATATTGTAATTCAATTATTGAGCTTTTCACATCTATTTTTAACTGTCCCAAGGTGTCCCACCAGATGAAACACCTTAGGACAAAGCACAAGTTCAATAAATATATATATATTTAAATTTTCCTGTAATGGATATAATATCAAAAGCTATTTAATACTGTAGGCAAAGGTTAAAAGGTTTCTTTAAATTGAAGATATCCTCTTCATCGAAGAGGAAATGTATTATTTTTAGATAAAGAGTAACTATTCTGTGCATAAAAAGTACGACATGTGCCTACTTTTCCTAAAAAATAGTGTGCCAACTGAAAGTATAAAAGCAGGGCCTTTATTTCTGAAAAAATGTTTATCTAACATTCAGTTTGACACAATAACATCATTTTAGAAGTCTGTCTTTGAGTAACTTTGGTCCTGAGTACTATTTTTATGATTAAAAAAAAAGATCAAAATTTTTAATATTTTACTATATAGCGGCAACCAAGATAATTGTCAAGTTATCTCATATATACAACCAGTGATGTAGTCGTAAACAAACCAGGGGGTATACACTCTAGGCAGAGAGTATACGCTATAGTATTTTTGAGAAACACAGGGTATACGGTATTCCTTTAAAAAATCCAGAAGGTATGCAGCATATATAATCCACTACAACCCTGTTTACATGAGAAAAGTCTTATTTATGTTTTATGATATTTAAATTTTAAATGTAAATACAGTAGACTCCCTTAAATCCGCAACCCTAAAATCCGCGTATTTTTTCAGATGTAAACAATGAAATTTACCGTTAAGTTGCAGGAACAAAATTCAAGATGGCGCCGAAATCAACAACTACTGCAATGTGTTTTTTTACTAATTTTTTTGTTAATCATTCTCGTTTGGTTATTACAGCTGATTTATTACTAAATAAATTTACATTACTTTTGATTTTGATATAAATTAGCATATCTATATCAAAAATTCCAGGATTTGAAATGGAAAAATCCACGAACCGGAACGCTATTTTAAAATTATTGATCGTGGATTTTTTTTTTTTTTTATACACAAATTTATTTCTAAACTTACAAAGCAGTATAAGAAAAGCATTCAAGACTCTAAATAACAATAAAAAAGTTACACAGAGCGCAATAAGCCATATATACTCATAATAGCATAATGACGTATCGATCTTATACACTAGATGGTAGCATAGGACTTTTAGAATCGAATTGAATCAATTTCATCAGTAATAATTTAATATTTTTATAAATTTTTATTTTACATAATTATTTTAATAATTACTTACGTTTAATCTAACAAATTATTTTAATATTTTACTTATTTTAATGTTTCACTTTTTCGTGAGCATTCATTATAATTTCCCTTGCTTAACTACCAATGAAAATGTTTCAAAAATGTAAACAAATCAATGACCATAAATCCGCAAAATTCTAAAATCAGCACAACCTCTGGTCCCAAGCTGTGCGGATTTGAGGGAGTCTACTGTATATGCTTGGCAAACTCGTAACTACAACCTTGGCGTAATTGCGAGGGCTGCTATAATGAGGAAATACCTTTTATTTTCCTTCATATTCACAAAATGTTTAGGAGACACCCCCCCCTCACTTTGTATTTTTAAAAATAAGTATAGGCTGTATTTTCCTTAAACCTATGAATTTGCTTTTTCTTTTTACTCTCTTTTATTGAATTTACTTTAAGTATGTCAAGATGGGATTTTATAATTGTTTTTTCAAAAGTGATGTACACCTGTGTGCTTCTGTTGACAATAAATATTAATATTTTTAGGAATTTAATTATAACGTAATAAATGAATTTTAAGGCATTTTTCTTTTAGCCACAGGTGATAAAACCTTTAGTGGGGAAAAACAGTAGTCAAAACTTTCGATTATTTGTTATACAAAATATTTACTATTAAACATGACAAGTGCAGCCAACAATTATTTGTTTATAATTGACAGCTGATCGATTGATTGTTTATCGGAGCTTAGGCTCGATATAGTAGCCGTAAAGTAGATGCTTGCGCAGTAAAAACTTGCCTTTGATTGGTTAGCGTAAGGGTTTATCTGTAACCAGTGAAAACGCTCTTACGCTCGTATTCACGAATAACTTCGACCCGGAGTTATGCAGAAAACCCGGGTTGAAAACTCAAATGGCATTCACCGTCAACCCCACTGAACCGGTTCGAGGTTAAAATCTAACGCCGTGTTCAGTAACCCAACCTTGGTCTACAGCAGGGTTCAACCTAGGATTTTTCAACCGAGCATGCGTATTTAACGAAAAACAAGCTGTGAGAGTGAGGAGAGGGAGAGGACCGCCATTTTACAATGGCAGCAGACGTGCCGATAGAATGTGCTGTGTAAAATATAGAAGTTCTACTATTAAATAAAACGGAATAACATTATGCAAAGGTATGTAATCTCATATATATGTAATTATCTTCAATATTTTTATCTGATTTGTTTATGTTTATGTATATAGCCTCTATATATTGAATGCATGTTGAATTGTTTGTTTATATAAATACGCGTGGTCGCGAAAAATTTATTTGCCTTAAAAATAGCCAATATTACTTAAACAGCCGAATAATTGCTTCTAAAATAACAACTGTCGCGTTTAAGGTCTTTTTTTTTTTTTTTTTTTTTTTTTTTTTTTTTTGCAATTTTGATGTTAAAAAATTCACAAATGTATTTTAACAGGACCGAAATAAACGCAATACTTGCATACGTTCTAATTAAAATGTGAGACTCAGGCTAATTTGCATTTTTGTTTAAGTAAAGAAAAACACAGATTATCTTAGAATATCCATAGATTCTCTGTAGATTTTTGATCAGTACTTATAGAATGTTTTAAAATTAAATTTTGGGTCTATTGTGTAAAAGATATATTATTGTTTATGTACAAACTGAGTATGTATAAATCAGATCTATAAATTAGATATTTTAACTTAAAATTTAAACAATTTGAGTTTTATTACTTTATTGATTTTTTTTAGGATTGTTTGTAAGCTTCTACGTATGTTTCCCAATTTTTGTGGAATTTGAAATATTTATTTTTATTGCATTTCTTTTTCAACTGTATTTTAATTTCAAAATTATACATAATATAAAATATTGCATTAGTACTATTTTATACGAAAATAATAATAGTAATAATAAATCCTAAAATGAATAACTTTTGAATGTTACCTACTGAAATTGTGACTTTTTTTAGAGATCACTTATAAGTTTTGCTTCTTAATTGACAGCTAAATTAAAATAAATTACTAAAGGATTGAAATACGCTGGTAAAAAAAAAAAAAAAACTTTCATTTTTTAAAATAACCCACACCAAAAATATTTCTATCAGCCCTTGCAGTAATGATGACTTTTTAAGGTAAATAAATTCTTCGTGATCACGAGTATTTATGAAAGCAAACAATTCAACATGTAATGAAGGAGATATAATGTATAAATATAAACAAACCAGTCAAAAAATGTATAGATAATATATATATATATGTGTATGTATGAGATTACATATATTCTTCTATTTTTGGTAATATGTACTTTAAACTTTCTTTTTATTTCTATATCTTACACAGCATAACGTTTAATTTGCTTAAATTAAAGAATGACACCAAAAAAAGAGAAAAAAAAATAGAGGGAATGGGTAGAGTGGTACAAATGGGAACTTGTTTTTCTCCACTGATTCACAAACAACAGACAGCTATTTTATTTATTAGATAATGTAAAATTATATGAAATTATTAATAATTAATTTGAGCTGTTTTGTTAGATTACAAACTATCATTATTCTGCCTATTTAGTCTAGAAATCTATCATTAATCAATCATAAAAAAAAAAAAAAAAAAAAAAAAAAAAAAAAATCCCATTTTCAATTTCTATTCTAAATGAGATTCTTATTACATCTAATGAAGTGATATCTAAATGAGTTAAAAATATGAAATTAAGAAGCTGGAAAAAATATAGAAAATAAAATAACATTTTCTAAATAAATACATTTTTTCAAATGCAACACTGCAACCAAAAACAAGTGTCTTCGTGCATGTAATAATATTTCGTAATTATTAGGCTAATTTATCAAAAAATAGTCAAAGATAATCAAGTGAATAGCTTTGATCTTATAAATGTGATAATAGAAAAATTCTCATACAAATGGCTGAAGGGGAAGGGGTGGGGATAGGTCCTAAAAGCTGGTCGATAAAAATTCAACTTTCTGTAATATTTCACATTTATTTGTCCAGATAGTATTCAGAATACAATTATAATGATTTAGGAAAGGCCTTATTCGATTATATGTGCTGAATGGAAATTCATACACTATACACTAGTAGTCTTAAAAAGTTTAAAATATTTGCGTTCCTTAAAATAATATCTTATAAAATATCTCCACAGCACACAGTTTAAACTTAAAGGAAGTATAGAGTTTTATTTAGCGACTAGTTAAATGAAAAAGGTTTATCAATCCTTCGGAAGTGATAACTATATGCGCCTATGGTGCGCCTCTGCGGTTTGGTTACCTGGTGCCAGGGCACCGCTAGGATCACCTGTTCCGCTTTTTCTGCAGTTCTGTTAATATTATTTCACTACTTTTTCCTGTCAACCTGGAATATTAATTACTATCTAATTTAATTAGAATTAAACATTTTAATTAGCTCGCTGAAAATCCAAACAATAAAATTAATACATCTGGGATACCATCTATACCAATAAAAGAAATAGTATATATAAAGTACAACAGACTACTTCCTTAATTTTTTTCCTTTTTTCTCCATTTTAATATTTTCATTATCAGAAATTGTTTAATTGCTAACTAGAGCTATTAATAATAGAAATCATCATAATTGCTGTTGAAATAAAATTTTAGTTTTTATTCAAATCAAGTTTTATTAGTTTTGGCCCAAATAAAGTTCCATTTTTTAGCAACTATGCGAAAATTTATTTTGAAAAAGAACCTTTTAACATTTATTTTAGCAGTTGACACGTTTCATATCATTAACCTAACTCATTAATAAATTAAAAAAAAATAATTGTTTAAAAAATATTAAAACTTTCAAGAAAAATTAAGTTGATCCATATTTAGTGATTACAGGTTTTTATTTTGTCCATACATTTTGTGGGAATTAAAAAAAAAAAAAAAACACTATATTGAATATTTCTTTTCTTTCTTTCTTTCTTTTTTTTAATTGGCGTTTTTTCTTCCAAAACATAAACAAACGAAGTCTCGACGCGAAACCGAAACAAGGCATGGGATTTTTTTAACCAATAAACACATTTCGTTCAACCTAGGTCGAGAAACCCCGAGTTGGGTAACTTTTCATCCGAAGTAAATGGTGAATACGAGTTTTCAACTCCCGGTTGAAAATACCAACCTGGGGTTACTGAACCCGCGGTTTAACCCTCGGTCGAAGTTATTCATGAATACGAGCGTTAGGCGCGCCACACACCAAGGAGACATGCGACAAAAAAGCGTGAGGCATGCGACAATTTCATCCTGTTAACAAAGAAAAAACCGGTTTGAACAGCAGAATTTGCATCATGTCTCTTAGGTGTGTGGCGCATCTTAGGTTAAGGGTGCTGATCACTTACAATCCCGTTTTCCGTTCTCTATGTAAACCTATGGGAATATTTTTTCTCACTTTTCTAAGGATATCTCATGAAAAAATTAAGATTTTTGTTTTCTGTATGCAATTCTTAAAACTTGTCACTTTTCATCCTAATTTTCATTTTATATTAAAAATAATTTTAAATATTTGATTTTACATGAAATACTCGGAGCATGACCAAAATAATTTCTACCTCTCATTAAATTGTAAATTCTGGCAGTTCTATTACGTCGTTTGGAAATTAAAAAAAACACGAAAAAATGTACAAATTTATCCATTGATATAAAAACATTTCATTTCAATTAATTAGGGAGGGAGCTATAATTAAAACAAAATGCATATATGTATATTCTGATCAGTCCATTTCCTACCCCCTCGATATAATCCATCACTCCATGGGGAGCGACATCTCGTTGCGTTTGCTCGGACTCCGGAGTAATAAAAGTTGGGTCGGGGGGAATAGTTAAGGGGGATAGAAATAGGTAAGAGATATAGAAGTTTTCAAAGTCAATTTAGCAGGCCTTGATTACCGAACAGGCACGTTTAGCTTTTGCTTCCCTCAGAAAATTTTGAAAGGACTCGAAATTGAGAAAACATGACTCGAAACTGAGAAAACAGGAGACCCCAAATGTTACATTAAATTAATTCCATTCAAAAATTTTATATATATGTGTGTTTGTGTATTTATAAGTGTTTCATGAAAATGTCTTTCATAACACATTAATTTTTCATGTACATAATACACCAGTAGTTTAAACCACATGATCACAATTCTTCAGTTTGTCCATTATTTTAGATGTATGTTTATTTTACATATTGAATTTGACTTGTATGCACAACATAAAATATTAGTAACTTAAACTACTGCTAAAATTGAAAGAAGTATTTCAAAATATTGATATTTTATATTGAGCATACATGCTGAATTCAACATTTTTATGTCAATACTATGCAAAATTATTTTTCCATATTTTTCTTGATTGCGTCCAATTTCCCTGTTCATAGTATCTATAAGAGAACATATAAAGTTGTTTTATTAGCTATATGTATTTAATTTTAATTTAAACTTTTTATGGCCATATGTGAACTCAAATAAGCCACTCTTTGGAGTAATATTTATAGCATTTGTGAGTTTCAATTTAAAAAACCCTTCTTGGATGAAAGCGGCACTGAAATGAAGCTGTGCTTCCCATAGCTTCAGAGGTCGGGCCCTGCTTAGAAGTGCATTTAATTTTCAGGAATCCTAATTTTATAACCAAAATTTCTTTCCATGCTTTTAAATTGATTATTTTAAATCTTTATGTAGTTCATTTCAATAATTTTCCAATAAGTTCTATTATAGTTTTTCATAATTGTTCACGTTTTAAATTCTTATATTCAATTTTAGATTGTATTTACATTAGCTATGTAGCTAAGTTATTATAACGGAAAAATACATCAAATTGCATTTAACAATAAAAAAAAAAAAAAATCTTAATTCTTATTACTCTTATTTTTAGAGTAATAATTTTAATTTAAACCGTTTATGTTTTTTTTTTCACAAAATATTTTTTTAAAAGGTGAATTAAAGTTTTTCACCTATGTCAAAATATTCATTTAGGGTTAGTATTCGTTTCTTTAAATATAAATCAAAGAGTTTCAAGGATCAAAACAAAAAAATATATATATATATTTAAAGACCTATAAACTATTGAATTATAATAGGCCTTTTTTAACCCTTTCGAGACGGAATCCCTTGCACAAATTTTATTTGGATTGCACCGCTTTTTTTAAATCGTTCCTTTTACTTGTAAAATACCAAACAATACTGTAATTAAAAAAGACAAAAAATAATTTATTAATGGTTCAAAAAACAGATTCCACATGAACCTTTTGACAATGCATATATGCATCACCCGTCCCGAAAGGGTTAGTATAGGGTATCAATTTCTTAAATACAGTATTTACACTTTCAAATGGCGAGGGGTTTCGGCATGTGGCAGTAGATTTTTAGAAGATTATATACAATTAGTTATTTCAAAATAATATAGTATTTCAAACTCAGTGTGCAGAGAAAAGGAAAGGAAAGGAGGGGTAGAGAGGTAATGGGAGAGTAGAAAAATAAATAAAAATGAGGAGAAGAGTTTTAAGAGTGTTTTTGCCTGAATTAAATTTCAACTTTATATATTACGTGCATAAAAATGTATATGTAATATACAAGGCTGTACAAAAGAATTCAAGTATGTTTCTGCCTATCGGTAGTGAATTTTTAACTGTGTTATGCGTTTTCTTATTATACTAAATTTTAGCAGACTGTGTAGAATATGTACAAATATATAAATCATACACAGAGCTGCAGAGACGAATTAAAGTACCTTTTCGACTGTGGACTGTAATTACTGATATCCGATTTTCAAATGCACTATTTCTAAAATGTTTTCTTGTGTATCTTTATTTACATTATTAAACGGCGAAGTCTTGATAAAGCAATTTTGAAAGTGTTTTATCATCTATGCTTGGTGCATGATTTTTCTTTCTTCTTTTTTTTTACATATTAAAATTATACTCTGATATTTATTTTTTAATTGAATTATATATATATATATATATATATATATATATATATGTGTAGGATTTAAATTTAAACATACTTTATTTTCTTTGTGACGTACATGATAAACAAATTAACTGATGCTCTGGTATTTTTATTATCCATAATTTGAAAGCACGAGTAATGAAAATTCACAATCACGAGATCAAGGTTTGGACATATTCAAAAATTAGAAAAGAGTCAGTCTAAAAAATAATGTTGTGCATGAAGCAGCGGCTCATTAGATGCCAAGGAAGGTATTGTTAAGCCTAATCAAATTATTCGTAAGAAATATGTTGTAAGTTTTAAGTAAGAAAGGTGCTGTATTTAGAAAAGTATCAACGAAGTGATGTAAAGTTACCCTTATAGAATTGTATTAAAGTGTACATATTGTGATTCAAACGTCTACTTATTTAAATTATCTATATATTAACATTTTACAAACAATAACTTCTACAAATTTGGGGATTGGGCCGGGATTTTAAGCGACTATTAGTGGAATAAATAGTAAAATATTAATCGAAGAGAAATTGTTGTCAATCGCCAGTGTCAAAAAATGGATTGTGAATGAACAAGGCAAGTGTGTAAAAACCGTAGTCATATTTATCCAAGTACAACTTTGAAAAACATGGTATCCTTAAATAAAGCTAAAAGAATTGATCTAATAGATCTCTGTGAGGAATGCGGAATTCAACCACCAGAAAAACCGACAATCCATGTCCTAATAAAGCTAATTAAAAACTGGGAAGATTACGATGAAGATTTTATAAAGGACCGCCTAGAAGTAATTGTGGCAGCTAGAAAAGCGGAATCAGAACTTGAAGAAAAGAAATTAAGAGCAGAGACTGAAGAAAAGAAACTAAAAGCACAATCGGAACTTGAAGAAAAGAAACTGAAAATGGAAGAGAGAAAATGGAGAATAGAATTGGAAGAAAAAGATCGCGAAAGAGAATTTGAGATTAAGAAAATACAACTATAAGAAAATTCAAGACAGCACATCGATGTGGACACAAGGACAAATTCAGGTAAGCAATATGAATTGCTTAGATTATTAACAAAATACGATAGTACAAATGATATTAGCTTATACTTGGCTATGTATGAAAGGCAAATGGCGCAAACGGGTATTGATAAAAAAGAATGGGTCAACTATTTAATTAACCTAATGCCATTAGATGTGATTAATATAATAACCAGGGAGAGTGAACCCGAAATGCAGGATTATGACTATATAAAAAGTATTCTTTTAAAACGGTACAAACTATCGCCAGAAGAGTTTAGGCTGAAATTTTTCTCACTCAAAAAAGAGCCATCGGCTAATTGGCGCGATTTCGCTTATGAGATCAAGGTATATTTTAAACAATGGATCGACGGCCTTGAAATAGATAGCTTTGAGGAATTATCGGAATTAATTGTAGTTAATCAAATTAGGCATAATTTACCTGCGGAAACAAAGACACATTTTGCAGAGGAATTGTTAATAATAAAAAAAATAGACGAATTAGTAAACAAATTAGATATTTACGAAACGGCACGAAGGGTTTGCAATAAACAAGCTATAAGGAATACAAGTGGGAGTTTTGAGGATAAACGATCGAGAGTGGCTGACTACGCCAATTCGAAAAGGCGCCAAGTTGACAATAGGCACAATGTGAACCATGGAAGAAACGAGGCACATATATGTTATAATTGTGGCAGACCTGATCACGTGAGTAAGAATTGTACCATGGGAAGTAAAACACAACAAAATTATTCAAATTATAACCCGCAACGTAATCAAAATTGGCGAGAAACGAAATACCAAGATTGGAGCCAAAACACGCAAAGAAAAGTAGTTAATACGGGCACGTTAAATGGAAAGAAAGGAAGAATCCTGAATATTCAAGGAATAAAAACAAACATAATAATCGATACAGGGAGTGATATTTCAATCGCCAATTCAAGATATCATACGGCAATAAACGCGCCAAAGTTAACCAGCGACAGTATATCTATATCGGGCTTAGGTGGAGAAGAGATTAAACCAACGGTTTATTTCTTGCATAAAGTTTATGTAGATGGTATAGAAATACAAGATAAATTTTACGTAGTACAAGAAACTGACTATGATTTAATAATAGGTAGAAAAGCAGTCGAAGGCTTGACGTTAAAAGTAGAGGAAGATGTCGTTAGAATAATAAATGAAAATAAAGTACGAGTAGGTTATATTAAAATTAATAAAGTCCCTTCCAAAACAGATGAAGTAGCCACACCAAATATAAGCAACGATAATCGAGGTTGGGAAGATAGAAAACCTATCTGCGAACGTCCAAAGAGATTCTCTTCAGTTGAGAAGGAAATCATCAATAAACGAGTACGACAGTATTTAGATAATGACATTATCAAATGGAGCACCTCAAATTTTATGGCTCCTGTGATCCCGAGTAGGGAAAAAGAAACCGATAAGAAATTCATCATCACTAGACAGGAGAGATCCGAAAGTAAAGACACTTAGAAGGAAACCGAAAATAAACACAAAAAGAGTAGAAAAAGACCTAAAAGAAAAACGGTTAGAAAGAAAAAGTCCAAAAACAATTCTGATCAGAAAATAACAGATAATCCTATTGAAAACAATACAAAAAATGTTAAAGAAAAAGAATATAATAACGCAAAAAGATCTACAGGCGAAATTTTAATTCAACCTGAAGCATATAATGATGAATCCAAGTGGTATAAGTATGTACCAAAATTACAAAGAATTATCAATAGCACAGTAACACGAAGCACCAAGTATAGTCCTTTTGAATTAATGACAAGAGTTAAAATGAAGGACAGTAACATGCAGAACATCAAGAAAATTTTGGAAGAAGAATTTACCGAATGTATGATGGAAGAACGCGAAGACATGAGAGAAGAAGCAAAGAAAAATATACTCAAAATACAAGAAGAAAACAAGGTGCAGTTTGATAAGAAAAGAAAACATCCACGAAAATACAAAATAGGAGATATCGTCGCCATAAAGAGGACGCAATTTGGCAATACTATCAAACTTAAAGAAAAATATTTGGGGCCATATGAGATAACTGCAGCCAAGAATCATGATCGGTATGAAGTACAGAAAGTAGGAGATCATGAAGGTCCAGGGAAGACGTCAACCGGGGCCGAATACATGAAGTCGTGGTCTATGGGTTAAACTCCTGGACGAGTCGGATAGATTAAATATACGTGTATGTGTATTGAACCTATAATCAAAATTTTATGTGAAAGAAAAATGTATAAAAGTCTCAAGAGTGTAGCTGTTTAAACATAAAAAAGAAATAATAAGCCAAGATGATGATGTCGGGACGCCATCATGTCAGGATGACCGATTTGTAGGATTTAAATTTAAACATACTTTATTTTTTTTATGACGTACACGATAAACAAATTAACTGATGCTCTGGTATTTTTATTATCCATAATTTGAAAGCACGAGTAATGAAAATTCACAATCACGAGATCAAGGTTTGGACATATTCAAAAATTAGAAAAGAGTCAGTCTAAAAAATAATGTTGTGCATGAAGCAGCGGCTCATTAGATGCCAAGGAAGGTATTGTTAAGCCTAATCAAATTATTCGTAAGAAATATGTTGTAAATTTTAAGTAAGAAAGGTGCTGTATTTAGAAAAGTATCAACGAAGTGATGTAAAGTTACCCTTATAGAATTGTATTAAAGTGTACGTATTGTGATTCAAACGTCTGCTTATTTAAATTATCTATATATTAACATTTTACAAACAATAACTTCTACATATATATAAAGTGTGTGTGATTTACAGAAATAAATGATTAATTATTATGTATTCGCTGACCCGCCAGTTGTTGCCTTGGGCCGTGATAATTATTTCAAACATGCCAAAATCAGTGTTGAAGGATTTTATATTTTAAAACGAAAATCTTTACAAACGATCATCATGTTGGAGGACCCAGTGCCTTCGGCTGCATACTCGGGAGGTGCTATGCAGCTCGTCGATAGTCAACACACTGTATATGCTGCGTCAGGCTATCACAGTCAACTTTTTTCTTTCCCTTTTGAGCATTTTAAAATTTTATGAAAGATGCAATATGTATGATTAAGTTATCTACTTATGTAAATAAGAAAAAAATGTAATTTTTATGTATAATCAAAATGTATATGATATATGTAGATTTTCAGGGTTCGCACAGACTCCTTGGAAATGAAAACATTCCCAAGTAGTACTTAGAACTACTTGGATAAGCAAACCACTACTTAGAAACTCCTTATATTCTATTGCAGCTTCGGACGCAAGTGATATTGCTGCCGAGGGAAAAAAAAACCGTGATTGAAAAAACGCACGGTAAATCCTTTATGCACGTCATTCATCTGAAGCACAACATTGATTGGGTAGGGTAATCTTAATAGCAGGGCTCCCACCAGGTCCATTTTTCAATTATTAGGTCCGTAAAGTCCGTTTTTCGACACTGTTAGCCGTGTCGAAAACCGTGCCACCTTTATTTTAAATTTTATCGATGTTTGGCATTTAGCTAAGAATCTCGGAAAAATCGCGTTTTTCGCAAATATGTTCCAAAAAAGTACCGTCAAATTTTGTCAAAGGATCATGAAAAACGTGAATTTCTCCAACAGATTGCGGGAAAACTGATTTCTTAAACAGACGCGAATTTTTTAAAAAGACAGCGAAAAAACGTGATTTTACTCAAAGATCAAGAAAAAATGCGAACTTCCTTAAAGATCGAGAAAAAAAGCAGATTTCCTCAAAAGATCGCATAAAACGCGAATTTCTTCAAAAAATCGCAAAAAAACACGCGATTTTCCTCAAAAAATCGCAAAAAACACTCGAATTTCCTCAAAAAAATCGCAAAAAACATGCGAATTTCCTCAAAGAATCGCGAAAAACACACTGTTAACATCAAAAGATCGCTAAAAAAATGCTAATTCCATTAGAAGATCGCGAATTTCCACAGAAAATCGCGAAAAACACTTAAATTTCCCCAAAAGATCACGAAAAAACACTTGAATTTCGTCAAAGAATCGCGAAAAACACGCTGTTTCCATCAAAAGATCGCAAAAAAAAACCCGTCAGATTCCTTAAACAATCGGAATAAAACGCGAATTCCATTAAAAGATCGCGAAAAAAGCGAATTTTCCCAGAAGGTCGCGAAAAAAACCGTGAATTTCTCCCAGAAGATCGCGAATTTCCCCCTGAAGATCACGAAAAAAAAAACGCGAATTTCATCATAAGATCGCGAAAAAAATGCGAATTCGTCAAAATTTCACGTTCAAAGAAAGCGATTACCGCTGTTCTAAAAGAATAAATTCAAAATTTGTTTTTTTTTCCTTGTATGTTGCATTTAGCCTTCTTTTTTTTTGCCTTTTAAAATTTTCTTTAAGATGTACCCATGTATGTGATATACATAATAAGTGTTTGGGGTTTGACTAATCGCTATTTCTATGACCTAGGGGTGATTCTAGTCCGAATTTTCCGAAAATGTAAGGCATTCATTTCTGTAAATTTTAAAAAAATCGGTCACCAATTCGGATATATGGTTGCTGTAACAAAAAAACTGACAAAGATTTTTTGTCAGATCTTTGACAAAAGATCTTTCAATCAAGATCTTTATTTTGACAAAAAAAAAGAAGAAAAGAAAGAGGAAAATCTGACGCTGCTGACAAAAAAGTAATTTTGTCAATCGTTTGCAAAAAAATCGCCAATTTCGTCAAAAGATCGCGGGGAAAACGCAAATTTCGTCTAAGAATCGCGAAAACTCCGCAAATTTCGTCAAAAGATCGCACCCCCCCACACACACAAATTTCGTCGAAAGATCGCGAAAAGACGGCAAATTTCGTCGAAAGATCGCGAAAAAACGACAAATTTCGTCGAAAGATCGCGAAAAAACCCATAAATTTCGTCAAAAGATCGCGAAAAATCGACAAATTTTATCAAATGATCGCGAAACTTCCCCCCCACACAAATTTCTTCAAAAGATCCATGGAGAAAATGCATAGCTAGTGTCGGGAGTGGATTTCCCCCCCTCTCTGGTGTAACATTTCATAAGATTTGCTGTGAATCAGATTTTTTTTCTTCTCGGAATCACCCCTGTGACATGACATGACCATTGGTCACTGCCTAAAAAAGTAGATTGGCAATTTTGTATTGAAACTTACGAAATCAATAAGCAATATATTGTGAATACTGTGAAATTTCAGCACTAACAATTAGATTCTAATAGAGTACAATTTGTTTTTGAAATGTTTTTCTCTCCAAATTGGGCATTAAAAATTGGAGTGTGCATACCACATAACGATGCAGCACATAAAAACATCGACCAAAAAAAGGGCAAATCTTAAAAATTTTTCGGACTCCTTGGATTTTTTGGGTACTCCTTAGATTTTTTCTTCCCAACTCTGTATGAACCCTGATTTTGTAAATGAGTTTAGTGTTCAAAGCATATATTTTTCATCTGTTACGCTCCATATATTTCCTCCTATATTTTGTTTCTTTTATTTTCTATCTGAAATTTTACTGTTATATCATCGGGAAGTAAAAAAAATACGTAAATATCTTAGGGGTTGTACATATATAACGATATCACTTTAGAAGGAGGGGGACTCTGGCATTTGATATCGTAAGGTATCTGTAGGAGGAGGTGCCTTTTGATAATCTTTATCATTTTTTATCCAAGCATTTTTTTTTCATCAAGATAGCAGACTAAGCAAAAAGTTAAAAGACTATCTATTTTTATGAAAGTACAAAGTTGTTACTAAAACCATTAAATAATTAAAATAATTTTATTCCAAAATATGGAATATCCCAACGTTTGGCATTCCCATTCTTCTGCCATATGAGCATATAATGCATTGTTAGAGTAACCAGGTTCGAAATTATACTTGTTTTTTTACTCGTAAAAAAATGGGAAGAATATTGGCCACTTGTTTTGTTGATAAGAACTTATTTCTGTTTACTCTTTTCCCATACAGGGGCAAGTGCAGGAAAATGCGTTATGTAACAAAAAGCTATTATTACACACTTTTATTTAAGTATTGCGCGGCAGCGCAATACTTATTTATTTCCAGTGTCACTTCTCAATGTTAATTTAACATAGAAAAGCCTATGGAGATGGTAACTTTTTCATTTTTTCTTCCCACCTTTTTGTCCCTGATGCCACTCATTTTTAATTCTTTGCTAATTCTAATCTATATATATAAAAGAAAGTCTGAATTTTGTATTAATCAACGCACAGCTCAAACTACTGAACCTAAAGTCTTGAAAGTTGGAGTAAAAATTCTTCTTATGACATAGAGTGCCGCTAAGAAAGGATTTTCTAAAATTCCAACCCTAAGGGGGGTAAAAAATCGAACGAACTTTTAAAAAATTCCTTAAAATTCTGATTTTATAGCTATTTTTCAACTGATAACATATTTTGGTGTATTTTTGTATGCTGAATCGAATGGTACTAACTAAATTCTTTTAAGCTCAATAGTTCGCGAGATATTTCATATATTTCTAATTTGGCGATGTATTTGGTGCCAAAACCTCGGAATACCTAACATTATAAGTGATAATTCATCAATATTCATTCATCTTATACATCCGTTACTGTAGAAACGGAAGAAATTCAAATTAAATATTTTTGTTAAATCTTTTGGTTAAAGAATTGAACCGGCTATATGAGTTTGAAAAAAATAAATAAATACAAACGCCTTGAAAAAAAGAAAAAAAAAATATTGAATTTATTTAAAATACAAGGAAGCGATCCACTTAGAAATTAACATTATAAAACGAAAATATTTAAAAAATGAAAGCAATGTTTGTACGACTTAAAAATTTTGTGGTACTTACATCCGGGCCATGTCAGATACAACTGCGTCAAGCATGGCAATTACATTAATTACAGCAACCTTTATTTTTTGTCCATTTGATAGTTTATTTAGTATAGTTTTAAGTTAATTTTATTATTATAATTTTTATTTATTATAGTTTATGGTATGTAGTTTTATGTTATATATTTTATTTATTTATTTACTTAAAACAATTTGCCATTTTTAACAAGGTTGTGTATTTAAGAATGTTAAATTACTTTTTTGAACGTAATTGGCAAACGATAAACAAGATTGGCAATTGTCAACCATTTTTGGCGATCTATCTCATGGTCCGAATAATGCGTAAGTATTACTTTTTTTAATGGAAGAAATTGGAATTGAAATAATACATCGCGATTTATCACTTGCTTTTGGATAAGAAGAAAAAAGGGGTACTTTTATGTCAGCTCTATCCGTATGTAAATATCGTCATTAGCATTTTTAAAATTGCCAATAGCAGTAGTTACGTTTCGCGTATGTAAATTAAAAACAATTCTTTGTTTTAAGTTATAGCATTATTTCCTATTGTTTTACTTTTCATCTTTTTCAATGACATTAGTGTAAAGCATGTATTATAAATGAAATGAGTGAAATGTTTTTATTTTGAATGAAAATAATAAAATAAGAATAAGATATGGAAACAATCTTTGATTTATTACTTGCGCCCGGCTGACATAAAAGCATCACAAAAACCATATATTCACCTTTCTTTGGATAGTTGTTCATGGGATAGCTGGTTAATCTTCCATAATCGGATACTTCTTCAATCGGTGTATTAATTACAATATCGAAAGCATCGTTTATGTATAAAGCGAAAACTTCATGATGAATTCTATTACAGATAATCGTATCATCATCATCTACTACATATTTAAAACGGAAATTTGCATTTCATTCCGATTGTTTATAATATTTTGATAGGATATGCCACTATTAGTTAAGTAACGTTTTTTGAACGGTTTTTGTGTATTCAGTTCATTCACTTCAGCTACCACCAATTTTGAATATTAATCACTTTCTTGGGGCCTTTTATGATCATTCTTTAAGAATGATTGGAATTGCTTGCAATTTTCTTTAGCACATTTCTAGCATCCCTTGACTATTTTAAAAACTACTAAAAGTATCTTGTGCCACCTACGCACCTGGGCAACTACGTGCCACCTAAGTCCTTGGTCCCTTGGGGCCCGGTACAGGGCCCCTTAAAGTTTTTGCACCATACATTGTTAATAAAGTGCCTCCTCTTAATCCGATTTTCATTTTTGGAACCCTTTTTCCGTTTAGTTATTCTCCCGTTTCTTTATTCCTGTTAAAATCCTGAGAGCATCCTAGGGTTCCATAGGACACGATCCGGAGCCCCTTGAACTTTTTGTGCGGCATGCATTTTTCACCACCTAATTTTCTCGCATTATCAATGCAAAATTTTAAAATTGAGTCTTGCACTCTTCTCCCCGGACCAACACCCTCTTATTTTTACTGGACCCTAGGGCCCTGTTTTAAGAATCCCTCCCCGAAATTTTCCGCATTTCTTTAAAATTTTATTCTAATGATTAATTCATACCCTATGCTTAATTTTGACTAATTGAAGATTTAAAGTGCTAGAACTTGCACCTTTTAACAAGGTTTCATGTTAGGGTCCTGCTCTTTACTATCAGTCGGCCCTCTTCGGGCCCTTTGTTATAGGTTTCTTAAAAGCGGTTCGATTCACTACCTTTCTTTTAGCAGCTTCTTAAGTCTTCCTGCTACTACATGAATGACAAAAAAATTTCTCAAAATTCAGCTACCACTAATTTTGAATATTAATCTCCTTCTTGGGCTTTTTGTTGCAGCTTCTTTAAAAACTATCAGATTCTATTACATTATTCTTTAACATAGTTTCAGCATCCTCCAGCAAATTTAAAACTAATAAAAAATTTTCTTATACCCAACTACATTCCAGTTAAGACCCTGGCACCCAGGGCCCGGTCTTTCTTTATACCTCAGCTACCATTTTTTTCGAACATTAATCTCCTTTTTCAGCATCAACTTACGTTTACTCAGTACAGCCGTAAATTAAAAATCGCGTTAATTTAAAGGTAACTTTAAATAATGGATTTCATCAGCTTATTAAATATCGTGTTAATGTTAAAAGTAATATATGAAATTTACAACGGGAAAAGTCATCTTCCACCGCTTGGGGGCGCATTCTTTCCTCCGATTAGGACTTAATTTCAACGGGATTTGTTTGATTCAACTTACACTACGATTCAGCTTTTTTCTGTATTATTAAATTTTATCTTAGTCTTCAGTTACCATGTTACCAACATTTTCTAACATTCATGATGAATTCTTTTTTTGGATTCTATGGGCTTGATTACTACGAGGTTTGGCTCTCTCAATTTGGCTTTCAATTGTCTCCGGCACGGGCGAGCACTTCCGGTACATGCTGCCTTAGGTGGCGAGGACCCAGATTATAGGTTCGCTGGGAAAGAAGTTTGTTGGGAACACGCTAGACGCTGTGGAGGGCAAATGGGTGCCTCCGAAATTAGGTTAATTCAAAAAATATAAAATCATACAAACTTCAGTTTTGTTTAAGGTTATTATTTACGGACCCCGTGCAACGCCGGGCGGATCTGCTAGTAATATTATAAATTCAAAGTGTAAAAACATTTGCCAGACGTCATGTTCAAAACGGATCATAAAAGCCTTTGCATATAGATGGATTATAATCTAGAGAGTAACATGGGCTAATTTTTATATACATTATTCAAATATTTTTCTTAATAATTCCAAATTTCGCTTTTTTCATTGAGATTTAACGGACATTTTGTAATAAAATTAAATTTTTTTTTTCATTGTTGTAAATAATTCAAAAGCCGTAATAATAATTTGCCTATTTTTAGTTGAATAATTGTCACGTGAAACATGAAACTGAAAGAGTTTTTTTAAGAATAAAAGAAGATGAATATGACGTCATAGTGGAAATAAAAATGACATTTTCAAGCTGATTTTTTATGTTCAGATTGGAATTTTTCGTGCAAACTACAGCAATATTCATTACTGCACTGGTGAAAATTTTTGAATCATACACAGGTAAATTACATCACAAATTGTGATGCGATATCGCACAAATCAAAGCCTGATGATGATACCCTCCATTAATTTTGAAATGTGTTCGTTTGAATGCAGTAGTTATTAAAAAACTTGACATATTAAACAAAAACCTAATTTGCAGAACAAATTTAAAAAACAAAATTTATTTCCTAAATTGTTTAAGCCCGAGAAGAGGGAGATATTAAGATTTCATTCAATTCGTTCTACATTTAATGTTAAATTTTTGTAACCAATAAGTTAAACCAATTGAACATTAAAAAATAAAAATGAAATTCATACAATATAATACTTAAAACACCTATATACTTAGATTCCGTTCAAATGAAATCGAAATAAATCTTAGAATTTTTCCATTTTTAAGTTGTAAATATTTGTACTGCAGATTTTGCATTATGTTTATGACGATTGTACATAATATGATAAGATACATGCAAAATACAAAACTTAAAAAAAAGTCTAAGATTTATTTCGATTTCATTTGAACGGAATCTACGTATATAGGTGTTTTAAGTATTATATTGTATGAATTTAATTTTTATTTTTTAATGTTCAATTGGTTTAACTTATTGGTTACAAAAATTTAACATTAAATGTAGAACGAATTGAATGAAATATCTTAATATCTCCCTCTTCTCGGGCTTAAACAATTTAGGAAATAAATTTTGTTTTTTAAATTTGTTCTGCAAATTAGGTTTTTGTTTAATATAATATTTCCTTAAAATGTTTTTTGGTATAAAGCTATTTCATGTTTAATAGTATTTTATTGACTTTTCTTCATTAAAACCAGTAAAATATGTGAATAATAAATGTATAATATCGCTGCAAACATATGAAAAGAAAAAGAAAGAAAAATTGTAATAATAAAAAGAATTTTTAGACATTGATAACGATATCATTGGGGGAAGGGGGTTCGAAGAATGATAACGTATGATATTGTAAAGGGGGGAAGGGGTCCACAATTCCCCTAAATTTGATAACGTTATACATGTACAGCCCTTTACAAACAAATTCTTTTGTTGTAAAATTTGTTCATGAATTTGTGAAGTATTTTGAATAACACTTTAGCAGCTTGTATGTGGTAATATTACTATAAATTATTTAGTTTAAACTAAACTCGTAATATCTAATTATTATAATATAGTAGATTATTCCTGGTATTTTAATTGTAGAAAATCCGGATAATACATTTCCATCTCCTTTTTCAGCATGGAACAAGAGAAAGGACTAGAAATCGAGCCTGTATTTAGCGACTATTGCTTACAGCGCCATCTATTGCTTGTAATTCGAACTAAAATCGAAAATCACTGTAATAAAACTTTTGACCTTATGCATAACCCTCCTGCAAGAATTTTTTAAATATCTGTCACCGTTAACAAGTTATTGAATTTTAAAATCAGTCAGTCCTTTTTGGGACACCCGGTAGATAGATACATAGATATACAGTGCGTGTAAAAACTATAAGGACAGCAAAAATTTTGGCAAATTGAAAATGCGACAAGTGAAATAGTAATTTAATGTTGATCATAAAGTGGAAATACTAATATAAAAGTCAACAGAATGCATTTGTGTCCTTTTTATTGAGAAAAAAATCAAAAATATGAAAAAAAAAGCTATTTTTGACTGTGTAAAAACTTTAAGGACACCTGTATTTTTTCTTATAGAAGTGGTATATATAATTATTATTCAGGATCGACCGAAACAGGTTTTTAATGCCAAAACCGAATATGTCCAAAAACTTTTTTAAAGTAATTAAATTGTATATATTATAGTAATTAATAAATACATAAATATATTATTAATTAATTACACGTACTTATTAAATATGCCTAATAATTAATTATGCGTATTTATGAAATATACCTAATTATTAATTAATTATACTTGTGGCCCAAGTCTGTGTGCCTTAGATTCAAAACTTTTTTTTTCATATAAAATAAAACGTAATTAATTCATCAACTACACAGAAAGATTTTCTAATTATATGAATTTCATTTAATAAAAAAAATAGTTTAGTTTTATGTATACACACCTCCCTTTAACTTTTGTGATTTCTGTAAATGATCATCTGTTATACTTTAACTTTCTCAAAGAGTATTCGAAACTCTTCTGCGGTTTCAAACTGAAAATTTTCTATTACTGTTATTTCTGCAGCTTCTAATGAGCACGTGAAAAAGTTTAGTTATATATACATTGCTTGCTTTATAATGTGCATTCAAGTCTTGAGTCAGTCATGACTGATAATTACAAACAACGAAGTTCGTAGCAATAAATAGTCTCACAGTTGAGCCGGCCGACAAAGCTCAAATCGATGAGAAATGTTAAAAATTTTCGACGGAAGAAACGAGATTTTCGGAATACTGATATTTTCGGTCCAAAATCTGAGTTTCGTTTTCGGCGAAACTCAGATTTTGGATATAAGGCACACAGAGACAATTTGGACCACACGTATAATTAATAATTATGTATATTTCATAAATACGCATAATTCATTAATTATTATGCATATTTAATAAATATGTATAATTAATTAATAATATATTTATGTATTTATTAATTACTATAATACATACAATTTAATTACTTTAAAAAAGTTTTTGGACATATTCGTTTTCGGGCGAAAATAGGAAGATCTCCAAAATTCGGTTTCGGCATTAAAAACCTGTTTCGGTCGATCCTTACTAATAATTATATATACCATTTCAATAAAAAAAATACAGGTGTCCTTAAAGTTTTTACACAGTCAAAAATAGCTTTTTTGCATAATTATGATTTTTTCGCAATAAAAAGGACACAGATACATTCTGTTGACTTATATTAGCATTTCTACTTTATGATTAACATTAAATTACCATTTCACTTGTCGCATTTTCAATTTATTAAAAGTTTTACAATTTTTTGCTGTCCTTATAGTTTTTACACGCACTGTATATATATATATCAGAACACTGAAAAATGTGCTACGCTGAATTTAATATTTAATTTGTTTACATAATCTATGATTTATTTGTACATAATATTGCATTTTTCAGTGATATTTATTATTTTAATTTTTCAACTACATTTCAGCAGTGAAATTACGCTTGAAATTATTGAATATTAATGATGTGAATTATCACACTGCTAACAAAGCGTAAACCAACTTAGTGAAAAATGTCCAAGCCGGGAATCGAACCCGGGTCCCTGGAATAGACCCGGGTTCGATTCCCGGCTTGGACATTTTTCACTAAGTTGGTTTACGCTTTGTTAGCAGTGTGATAATTCACATCATTAATATTCGATATTTATTATTATTATTTTTAAATCAAGATTTTGTTTTTCTTTCATGTTTTACAGAAAAAAATGCAATGATAAAAAATTGTATGGTAATTAAAAAAAAATGAACTTTATTTTATTAGAAAGTAGGTATCAATAAACATTATGCAACCATTAAATGTATCCAAGTATATTTCAATTGTGATATTCTAGACAAATTTTGTTCCAAAGCATCGTTTTAACAATAAATGAAATTCTAAAAAAAATAGAGAATAAATAAATGAAAAAGATAAAAAAAATGGATTTCGTTATGTATTGTTGTACCCCATACGAATAAATCAGTTTTGCTTTTCATGCAATCTTTCGGGAAAAACTTCTACGAGAAAATTATAAAAAATTTTGTTATGTGTAAATAAGGCCATGAAATTCCGAGATACCTTTTTTTTTTCTTAAATCACCCATGTATTTTTCCTGAAATTTTGTATTTTGCGCTAAATTTTTGCAGGTATATATTATGCAGCATGTATATTGATATACAGTAGACTCCCTTAAATCCGCGACTCTAAAATGCACGAACGCCTAAAATCCGCGTATTTCAGATGTAAAAAATGAAATTTACAGTTTAATTGCAGGAACAAAATTCAAGATGGCGGCGAAATCAGCGACTACCGCAATGTTTTTTTTACTAAATTTTTTGTTAATCATTCTCTTTTGGCTATTACAGCTGATTTATTACTAAATAAATTTACATTACTTTTGATTTTGATATAAATTAACATATGTATATCAAAAATTCCAGGGTTCGAAATGGAAAAATCCACGAACCGGAACGCTATTTTAAAATTAATGTTCGCAGAATTTTTTTTTTTAAAATTATAGACAAATTTATTTCTAAACATACAAAGCAGTATAAGAAAAGCATTCAAGACTTTAAATAACAATAAAAAAGTTACAGTGAGCGCAATAAGCTATATAAATACTGATAATAGTATTAACACTGTTCTCCTTGCTATCACTAGATGGCAGCATAGAACTTTCGGAATCGAATTGAATCGATTTCATTCGTAATAATTTAATATTTTTCTAAATTTTTATTTTACGTAATTATTTTAATAATTACTTACTTTTAAACTAATAAATTATGTTAATGTTTTACTTATTTTAATGTTTCACTTTATTATAAGCATTCATTATAATTTCCCTTTCTTAACTACCAATCAAATTAATGTTTCAAAAATGTAAACAAATCAATGACCAGAAATCCGCAAAATTCTAAAATCCGCACAACCTCTGGTCCCAAGCTGTGCGGATTTGAGGAAGTCTACTGTATATTGAATATTGTATCTTTTAATTGAATAGATGACAATGCCAGAATGAACTGAAAATTAATTATGTGTATTGAGCTTAGCAATTTTGGATATTTCTTAAGTGTAAATTTTATTGAAAGATGATCAAAATTAAAAAAAAGAAAAGAATGTGATAAAATATGTGGAAGATATCTATGAATCTTCTTAATGGATGAGAAAACTGTACTATGGTATATCTTGAGTAATTAATGTTTTTAAAATAACTTTTAATGCTAAGTTTTAACCTACATAAAAAATGTGCTTTATTTAAATGATCTGTAAGAAAAAAGAAAGTTCGGGTAATACAGTAGACTCCCTCAAATCCGCACCGCTTGGAACCAGAGGTTTAGCGGATTTTAGAATTTTGCGGATTTCTGGTCATTTATTTGTTTACATTTTTGAACATTAATTTGATTGGTAGTTGAGCAATGGAAATTATAATGAATGGTTACAATAAAGTGAAACATTAAAATAATTAAGTAAAATATTAAAATAATTTATTAGTTTAAAAGTAAGTAATTATTAAATAAAATAATTATGCAAAATAAAAAATTTTGAAAAATATTAAAAATTAAGTCATGTAAATAATAATTAAGATACAATACTAAATGCACATATAAATATACAATATAGTAATATAAACTAATATACATATAAATAACACTAAATACAAACATACAATACTTAATATACATAATAATGAGAAAAAATAAATTTTCCTTTTTTTTTTTTTTTTTTTTTTTTACAAACTTTACTTATTTTTTTTATTTTATATTTTTGAAACATGGATAAAATGGTTGTTTGCTTTAATTTTTTGTTTCGTTCTTTTGTTATTGCATCCTGAAGCTGCTGATGATTCATTATCTGTTGCTCAGATATGAAGCTCTGCTGCTTCAGGAAGCTCAAATAATTTTCTCCTATGGCTAGACCTTCTTCAAGATTAATTTTTTCAAGTTCTTCATCAGATTCAGTTTCTGATGAAGAATCTGCATCAATAACGAAATTTTATGCCATGTTTATCCAGATTTAATAAACGAAAAAGCTTGATTAATTAAAAAATATTTTGGAAAAACGATCACGATCGCCGATGATATTAGCGCCATCTTTATTTATTTCGGAAATAAATGCATATTTTCTTTATGAAAAAACTTGAGTTCAGTCATATTAATCAGAATTACATATTAAAATACGTACGTAAAATTAAAAATAAATAAAAATCATTAGATTAAAACCAGTGTTGAATTCAGGAGGTGGCCTGGGGGGGACATTCCTCCCCGGAGCAATGAGATGCTCCCCCTCGAAAGATTTGAGATTGTGTTTTCAATGGTCAAAAAGTGCAATTCCCCCCCCCCCCCAATCCCCGGAACCAGAGAAATCTCTCCCGGAAAAAAGTGTCTGAATTCAACATTGATGAAAACTGACGTCGATACCTCTTTCACGCTGCGATCTCAAAACGAAACTAATATCTTATTTGCCATGTTCTGTTGCTTTGCGCATTTCCTCTTTCTCAACATTTTTCTCAGTCGTCTATACGCACAGATAAGAGATAAGCGCTTTGCTGTAAATACAAAACAGGGCCATTAGATTTTTTTCGGAAGTAAATTCATATTTTTCTTCATAAAAAAGCTTGCATTTAGTCGTATTAATCAGAATTACATATTAAAATGCGTACGTAATATTGAAAAAATAATAAATATTGAAACACGAGGAAACGAACGGAAGAAAAGTAAACAATTCCACTACAGTTTACACTTGCTAATATTCGACAGAAAATACAATAAAGGGGAATTTTTCAAGGCTCGAAATGTACTGGAACAAATCGGAGCGATATTCCGGTTCTTGAAATTATGATAAAGTTCCGATTCGTAAAATTATGGTAAATATCGTTCCGTTTCATACTTTTATTGAAACATTGTTACTGTTTAATATAGCTTATTGCGCTCTGTTACTGTTTTCATTGTTATTTAGAGTCTTGAATGTTTTTTTTTTTTATATTGCTTTATGTTTAGAAATAAATTAAAAAAAAAAAATCGGCAAAAATAATTTTTAAATAGCGTTCTGTTTCGTAGATTTTTCCATTTCGAGCCCTGGAATTTTTGATATAGATATGCTAATTTATATAAAAATCAAAAGTAATATAAACTTATTTAGTAATAAATCAGCTGTAATAGCCAAAGAGAATAATTAACAAAAAATTGAGTAAAAAAAACATGGCGGTAGTCGCTGATTTCGGCGCCATCTTGAATTTTGTGTTTGCACCTTAACTGTAAATTTCACTGTTTACATCTGAAAAAATACGCGGATTTTAGGGTCGCGGACTGGAGGGAGTCTACTGTATTTACATTAGGATGTAACAATGTAAATACAGAATTAATACAGAAATTATAGTTATTTGTTACTACTATAACAAAATTTTTATATTCTCAAGGAAAGGTGTAACAATAAGCTTCGGGGAAAAACATAATAATTTTTTGACAAGCATTCTGCATCTTTTTAATTTAAATTTACAATAACATAATTTAAAAAATGAATATTATTTGAAAATTTAAATATGCAGCGCAAACCTATTTTTATTTTATTTTCAGTTGATATTGTTATGAATATTTTTACTGGGAGCAAGGTTGAGGGGGAGGGGAGGGGTGTACTTAACGTGCGAAATACTAATATTCATTTGATGATATTTCCCCCCTCATTTGTATACATGTATTAATAATATACTTTGATATTTTGTCTTTGTGAATCATATATATATATATCGTATATATTGCTGCATGTATGTTGTATCTAATATATTTAATATTATATCCTTTGATTGAATAGAGAAATAACTGAAGAATTACTTTATTTATCCATTTCAAAGTTCTTGCATCTAAAATGTACAGTCCGGGGAATAAAAAAAAAAAAGGAGAGAAAGTGAGTGAGTGAGATAAACACCTTATACATTTTAATCATCAAACTGTCCCAGAAATAAAGGAAAATAGCCATTATCTGGAAATTATATCTTAAAAATACGTTTTGGGGCCGTCTTAGGGGTGAAATTGGACTAAACTCTGAAATTTTCAATTAGAACACATAATTTTGCCAGTATATATTATCTATATTTTTTTGGTAATATTTACATTAGAAATCCAAAGAAGTAATTCAGCAAAGTAATTTTGGGGTTAGGCAGGTTTCAAGTTTGGAATTCCTAATGTAAAAATCCATCTGTAACGGTTGCAAACCAGATTGAAAGTGGTTAGTTTTTTAAACATAGCTCAAAACTACTTAGGAGTTAACTGTAATTTTGGTTTCCTATATCTAAAACTTTTAAAGTTCTATTTTTTACCTGCATTGTCATCAATTCCAATGAAGATATGGCCAGTAGTTATTACAATATATTTTGTAAGTTGCTAAGTTTATTATGCACTGAATGGATTGGAGGGGGTAATTGGATTGAAGGTATTCAATAACTTCTGCACTTGGTTTAAAATAGTTCAGAACACAATAGAGTCATTTTATATGAATAACAGAATTTTGTGGTCAATGTCACCGCATGCCCTCGTAGATATATTGAACAAAATTTTGCATATTTATATTTAAATAAAAAGTAATTAACATGTTTTAAATATGTGTAAATAAAATAATTTAAAGAACAATTAGCACATTAAAACATTAAAAATGCACACAATTAGGCTTAGGTACATATATCTCAAGTTTTATAACTGATATATATTTATTTATACTTTAAAATTTTCTCGGTGTAATATAAATTGCTAGTCACATTCTTAAAAATATTAAAATTGCGCAGAAATAATTTAACTATTTTACATTTTTAAATCAAAAAAAAAAAATAAATAAAATGTACTAGAACATATTGATAAATTTAAAATAGGAAATGATGACCTGTTAGTCTTTCTAGTGAAAATTTCACTATTAACCCTTTGAGCTCCGGGTTATTAAAATTTTAAAAATATACTAGAAAAACACTTAAAATGTGATTAGGGGGCTGTCTGAAATTGAACTATGTGATTAAAAAAAATTTTAAATACCCCCTTTAGGCTGAGGGACGTGGGAAGTTTTTCCACCATCAGAGCTCTAGGGCATTCATTTCGCGCTAATACGCAAATACAAGAAATGACACCACATAGTTATTCTAAAATTACTATAATTGCTAAAATTTCAACATATTTTAAGCAGTTACATTGTTTAGACAAATTCTAAGACTATTAAAATATTTAAAAAAATTATTAAATGAGAAAATTTTAAAATCATAATATAAAAATACAAACTAAACAAAAAATATGTCAAATTTATAGATGAAACAGATGTTAAAAATATTTAAAAAATAATAATAAACTCGTCAATCTGCTGAATTAAACACAAATTTAGATTCCTTGGAATTAAATTATAAGCATCTAAATTTGGGTTCTGAAACACTATCTAGTATGTAATTTGCAGTGCTGCCATCTAGTGACAAATCACATTTTTCAAGTCCTTAGAGCTCTGGTGGTAGAAAATTCTACCTTTACTTATTTCTATCCCCTGTAATTATTTAAATTTTCAGTTTCGTAATTTGCATGTAATTATTAATTGTTTGATGTGTCCAAGAGAAAAAAAAGTTCTCTGAAAATTTTTTTTTTATAATGCTTGAAAAATACAAAATTTCTAAACCTTCAAAATTGGAGTATCTTTAAGATTGCATTAAAAACCTACTAGATGTTTGCAGAGAGTAGTGCTGCCATCTAGGTTTGAAGACGACAAGTAAAATCTGCAAAACCCAATTTTTGCTTTTAAATACGAGCCATTTTGAAGGAAATTAAAAGATTTTGATTTTATGTGGGTGAAAATTCACCCGGCAGAGCTCAAAGTGTTAAAGAGTTGTCTACTGTAATACATTTTGGGATGACCAACTGTGCACCACGTGCACATGGAATAAAAAGATATTTTATAACAGTTTATTTTACTTAAAAAGCAGGTCTCGAAATGTACCGGAGCAAACCAGAACGATGTTCCGGTTTGTGAAATTGTGACAAATATTGTTCCGGTTTTTTTACTTAATTCATTTATTTTTATGGTACTACGAACATTTCTTTGGTGTACATTTCCGTTACTTTTAAGAAATACGAGGAATGAAATTGTTTATTTGAAAAAGCCCTTGATAGTTTTTTGTTTGTTGAATGTCAATTTTGCTGCAGTATTAGGCTATTGCATAGCTACCAATTTCTACCTCTAAAACTTACCAGTAAATTTTGCCTAATTCAATCGCCGAAATCTAACAATTGTCAACGATTAAATATGGCAAAAATTTGTATTCAATTTTAGAGGTAACAAAACTGTACAAATTGGCAGCTATATGATTCTATTAGTGTCATGAAAATTGCAGGTGTAGCTTCTCCTTTCTGCTCAAAGTATTAAATAATTTTTTTCAATTGAACTTATACCTTTGGAACAGGCCCGTAGCCAGGTGGGGGCCAGGTCGGGCAAAGCCCGACCTAGCGCATCCCGATAACAACATTAAATTTCTAGTTTTCCACCACTTCTTGTCCAACCTAGAATGAAGCTCGACATTCTGATAATTTTTTTCACTCAGTATTTTCCTTTTAAAAAAAATTTATGTAATGCAAAATCAAATTTTCATTTTTCCATGCCAGACCTTGCCCTCTACCCCTAAATTTCCTTTCTAGACTGGAAACAAAAATAGTAAAATTTCACCTATAAAGCTTTTTTTCTCTCCCTCTTTAACAGACCTGTCGAAAATTGCTCCATTGTGCATGCCTCACTTTTTCATTTTGTAGAAATTATCCCATACCGCTTCAACAACAAATCGGGTTTACCTTAATCCCTAAAGCTTGCTTTCTTTATACAATTGTCATCATAGGTAATTTATCGTTAGGCGGCGGGGTTGAAACCAAAGGCTTCTGAAACTAATCTTGAAGCAGCTCACAATACTGTTTCCTTAACTTTAATTTGCTGTACATGACAGTTAAATGCTTCTTTCGTGGAAACTTGGTCAGATTACAACAAATTCCAAAGGACATTCCACCCCCCCCCCCCCATGTGAAAATACGAAATAGATAATGGAAGGTCTGTCCCTTCATCTCTTTGACTGTTTCCCATTCCACTGAATTTTTTTTTAATGTCGCTTCTAAAATAAACCAATCATTATTTCAAATTTAAACAATACAATATGTCAGGTTACTTACGATTTTACAAATCCAAATTTATTACTTACTGACACATTTATAAAGCCATTTTTATTCTTAAATTTAAACAAATGCTACAGATGCTTTTATTAAGAAACGAAGAAACAGAATGCGTTGTTTAATGAAACTGTTCTGCACTTTTTCTTAAAAGCAAATCAAAGTTGCCAATATAAGCCAATTTTTGCTAGGCGACAGCCTGATACAGACCATCATAAGATAGAAATCAATTACAACTCAAAATGTAATGCATTTATTGAAAAGTGAAAAACGGTATTCGATCCCAATTCCTAATTAAAAGAAATACATTTTATTTACGTTATGCCCAGGGCCGTAGGAAGGTTTTTTGAGGCCACCCACAAACTTTTTTTCAGGTCTCCCCCCCCCCCCTCTAAGATTTGAGAAATATCTATATTTAATTTGCTATCCGAGTTCTATTTTATAACACCAGCGGAGCTTCACTAGTTGATTTTTTCAAAACTAAACTCAAATTAAAAGAATTTACAGTTGGATTGAACTGCTTTCGGCAATGTGCGTACACCCATTGGGGCTATGCCGGCTCAGATCTCGAATCAAACAAACGAATTATTGTAAATTTTTATTTCGACCCGGATTAAATTAAAATTTTCAATATTTTGTTCATGGTGTTACAGGAACAGATTTGATATTCTTACAACATGAATTTAATCAAAGCACTAGCAAAATTTAACTGAGAATTCCCCCATTTAGAAAAAAAAAGATAAAAAAATCACCGCAAAATGCAAAAGGATGCCAAAAATTGATAAAGATATTTCAAAGTTCATAGCAAGCTAAATTTACTATATTGTGCTAAAAGATTGAAATCAATTTTTTATTTATGAATGTTAAAAAAATTACCAGAAACACAGCTAAAAATTCTCGAAAAATTCAAAAATAGCAGAGCACAAAATTTGGCAAAAAAAAAAAAAAAAAAAAGGGGGGGGGGGGGAGTTTCAAACTGAATTCCCTTTGCAAATGAACTGCCACAAAAAAACCTCCAAATATTGCACACAAATAAAAAAATATGGAATTTTTTTCGTATTCTCTCTCTTTTTTTTTTTTTTTAGTTTGACAATGCTATCCGCATGACCCAGACAGATTTTTTTAAGCAGAAAATACTCATTTATAATAACTTTTTTCTGTTTTGAACGGTGCCTTTTATTAAAAAAATATATATATTTAGAGATTTACTAATTCCATAAAATTACCTTTGGGATGTCGTTTTCATATTTTTCAGTTTTCTCCAATTTAAAATTGTCACCCAAGTGTTCCGGATAGAAATTGAAAAAGAAAGGCTTCAGATAGACAGTACCTTTCTAAACGAAGATGGGTTTCTTACTAGATAATAATAAAGACATACAGAGTCTCTCTGTCTTTTTCTTTTTTGGTCTGACCAGATGTTTTTCTATTCGCGACAAGATTTGACAGGAAGGATACCTGTATGCCTTAAATTATGCACATCGAAATGGGGGTTTTTTTTAGGAAATTTTAAAATTTAATTTTTTATGCTATCTTTAGTGTTTTTTCGAGTTTCGCCCCCCACATTCATAAAAGGAATTCATTTTCAATCTATCTTTCCATTTTAGCCGAATATAGTAAATTAGTCTTCTGCGATTTTTGAATATCTCACGAAGTCTTTTATGTAATTTTTAACTTTCTTTCGCGTTCCGACGGGATTTTTTTTGCATTAGTAAAAGGAGTCAGGTTTCGATCTTTTAGCCACAAGTACAAAATTTTGTCCTCTGCAATTTTTGAATTTTTTGCAAACTTTTTATGCGATTTTAAACGCTTTTCCTGTTTTTAAGCTCCCGTGATTAGAAGAGATTTTTCTCATATTTGAAGAAATTTTCGTCTTTTGAAATTTTGATCATTGATTCGCGACTTTTTCATGTTATGAAGGAAAAAATATTAATGCGTAAGTTCAGTTTCTAATTATGAAAAGTACAATGCAACACAGTTGACGGAACACTATTGGGATTTGATTTGATGAAACTGCATCTTTATATTGAAGGATGTTGGGTAATTTTTACGTTAGATTGGTGACTTTCTATACTTTTGCGAAAAATGGACAAATTAAAGCATTTTTTTGTGTGTGCGTGTGTGTGTTTGAACAGAAAAAAAACCTCCAGTCCACTGATTTATTTATTTATTTCATTTTATTTATTTATTTTTTTGAGAATGTAAAAGGAATCCGGTTTCAATCTTTTATCCCAATATAGTAAATTTTGCCCTGTGCGGCATTTTATTCGCTTTCCGCTGTGTTTTTTGTTCATTCCTAAAAGGAATCAAGTTTAAGTCCTTTAGTTCAATATAGAAAGTTTATCGTTTTCAATTTCTGATTTTTTTACAAACCTTTTATGTGATTTTTAGAGTATTTTTTTTAAAATTCCACATTCAATCTTTTGGCTCTATATAGTCAAATTTTGCTCTCTGCGATTTTTGAATTTTTGTCCAATTTTTGATGCGATTTATACCCTTTTTTTCGCATTTTGCGAAAGACCTTTTGGCAAGTTTTTCTGAACCGAAGAGTTATCCAGTAGATTTTGCTGCTCTCATGATTAAGATGAAGGTGGGAAAATAAATTGGCTCCTGTAGCAAGATGAACGACGATGCTGGAAAATTTAACTTTTACCTGGGGACTATCACTTTATCGAAAGAAAAATACAATAATTCAAGAATTGTTTGATTCAAGATCAGATTTAGGATATCTTGAACGGGTTTACACTGCGGAAGGCAGTGGACCCCCCCCCCCCTAAAAAAAAGGTTCTCTTTTGGAAAACCAACTAGCAAAGCAAGCGATGCTTCGCTAGTAGATAAAATAATTACAGCATGATGAAACGTTAAAAAAGAAACAGGTTGAGCATAAGGGGATAAGTGGCAAAGGCATGGCACACAAATGCCTGCTTATTGGGACCCCCACGAGATTAAAAAGCATATATTTTTTAAACATTTGAATAACAATAATGAGGTTTTAAAGTTTTGAATCTTGGGTTCCAACTTTTCCTCGATTTAATAGGGGCCCTAAAAAAGACAATTTTAAAAAGTATTTAGAAATTGCAAAATTTCTTTCATCTGGGCACCTTTAAAAAGAATGGTGGCTGTAGAAAGAAGCCCATGTCTGTTTTGGTTGAAGAAAGTAATAGTATTAAGCCTGATTGGGACCCCCAACAAGATTAAAAAGCACATTTTTTAAACATTTGAATAAAAAGTGAAACTTCCTGGGTTCCAACTTTTCCTCCCTTTCATAGCCCCTCCTCCAAAACAAAAGAAAAAGATTAAAAAAATTTAGAGCATGCAAATTTTCTTTCATATGGGCGCCTTAAAAAAAATGGATAGAAAAGGAAGCACATTATCTGTTTTGGTTGAAGGAAGTACAGTAGAAGATCTTTATAACGCAATTCTCCATGTAACGCACAACTTCTCAGATCTAAACAATGAATTTTGCAGTTAAAAAGCACCTGCATTTCCACATTGTAAAAATATTGCTACTCTTTATAAGACTAAATTTGATACATAAGTTCAACTTTACCTCCTAATTTAAGACCTTTTTAATGAAAATAATGCTATTATTACAATAAACATTTTTGAAAATGTCTAATATAAGGGATGGTTTGGTCAGTTATATTTGGATCATGTTTATAAAATAAATTTAACATTGTCTGACCTATATTATACAAAAATTTATAATTTGGATAACTCTTGGTAACAAGGAATGCAGTATAAAGATATTTTAATGTATTTTGATATGTTTCCGACATATTTGGCCATATTTACAAGGTAAATTTAATGATGTGATCCATATAACGCACAACCTTGCGTTTTTAGGTTTGCGTTATAAAGATCTTCTACTGCAATTGTATTAAGGAAGTTTTGAAGCTCATTGGGACCCCATTGAGATTAAAAGGCATATTTTTTAAATATTTAAATAAAAAATATGGGACCTAAAAGTTTTGAATCTTGACTTCCAACATTTCTTTATTTTTATAGGGGCCCCCCAAAAACAATTAAAAAAAAATTAGAGCCTGTAAAATTTTTTTCATCACCTTTAAAAAGAACGGTGACTATAGAAAGAAAGCACAAATTTTTTGAAGGAAGCAATGGCATTAAGAAAGTTTTGAAACTTATAAAGCTCTTCCATCTGGGCCCCTTCATAAAGAATAGTGGATATAGAAGGAAAGCGAATATCTGTTTTCTAAATCTGACCAAGATCTTTGTCAAAAAATACATTAAAAATAATTATAAAAGTTAAAAAACATTATTCGACTCAAAGCTACAATAACTTACTACTGGGCCCCTGACTTTGCTCAGACCTTCCAAATGGGGGGGGGGGGGGAGGTATGGGAGACGATTCCTACGACCCTGGTTATGCCAAATATTTTATTTAACTTTAATATATTTTTATTATGTCTCTGAAGAAACTTTAAAAATTTCATACTGACTTTAGAAATATCTTATATTTTAAACGAAAAAAAAAAACTCCCTAAAATTGCAATGCATATTTTTGAAGAACTACAAATAAGAGATAGAAAAAAAAAATGAAGAAAAAATCTGCCACCCCTGGAAAAATCTTTGCCCTACCTGGAAGTATGGTCTAGCTACGGGCCTGCTTTGGAATGGATCATTTTCTTCTGATGAACTGATAGCTTCCATTATTATGAAACAACCATTATAAATGAAATGTTAGGTGAAGATGAAAGAGCAGCTGTATAAAGTTAGAACTCCGATTTTCTGGCCAGAATGGGGGAAAAAATAGCCTATGGCCTTTTTTTTCCCATTCTGACCAGAAAATCAAAGTTCTAACTTTTTACGGCTGCTCTTTCATCTTCACCTAACACTTCATTTATAATGGCTGTTTCATAATAATGGAAATTATCAGTCCATCAGAAGAAAATAACTCTGCTAAAGAAGAACCTCGGTTAAGCAGGACTCTGATAATCAGATCTTTACTGTACTTTCAAAAAAAAAAAAAAAAAATTAGTCGACAATTTTGAAAATAGTGTTCCGGTTCGTGTATTTTTCCATTTCCGGCCCCGATAAAAAGGCATATTTCGAATAAAATTAGCGATAAATGAGTGCCTTACACTTCAACAATTTCTCCTCTCTAATTCTATCTTTATTAACAAAATATCTAAGATAAAAAAAAAATACTTTTGGTTGTTAAACACAACATAATGAATAAGTTTTGATTTGACCACAGGATTTATGGCTGAAAGTATTCTTTACAATACTGCTATTGATGAGTACAAATATGGAATTAAAACACGTAAAATAAATACATTTTGAAGGGATGTTCCAATGTGTGACATTCTCCTGTCATTAAAAATATTTTACAGGATTATGTTTTTTTACAATGAACTATAAAAATACCCAATTTTTGGGTATTTAACCCAAGGCTCGGTTAATACCCAGGTGCATACTCCAGGTAATACCTGCGTATTTATTCATCCCACATCACTGTGTGTAACTCATAGACTAAAATCGCCACTCTCTGTCCATATTTTCTTTACATGATGACCTATAATATTTTTTATCTATATATAAACAGTCTTTTATTTAAATACATATTGTAGTAATTAATTATAATAGATTATGTTTTGACTTTTCAGTAGTAAATTAATGTTGCTTTACATAAACAAAAAGAAAAAAATTCACAAACTTTGAATATTATGTAATTAAATTTGTAAAACAAGTCATAAACAATATGATTTATTATTTAATTGTTTAAAATTTACAATGGTTAAATTTGAAGGCAAAGATGATAATATAATAAACATGATATTATATATTTTATTATGTCTCTGAAGAAACTTTAAAAATTTCGTACTGACTTTAGAAATATCTTATATTTTAAACGAAAAAAAAAAAAACTCCCTAAAATTGCAATGCATATTTTTGAAGAACTACGAATAAGAGATAGAAAAAAAAATGAAGAAAAAATCTTGCAATGCATAAGTAAGGTGAAACATATAAATCATTTTAGCCAGAAAAACTACATTGAATCACTTTTTATTGTCATATTTCATTTTCATGAAACATTTACTAAAATTTATGCATTTATAAAAGTCGAAATTATTCTACTGAAACTTATTCAGGGTGTCTACAGAAATTGAAAAATAAAGTTCCCTGATTTTTCCATGATTTCCCTGACTATATTTATCAGACTTCCCTGATTTCTATTATTAACAATACACATACGGTATTTTTTCATGTATGCCGATTCCTCGAACAACACACTTATCCAGCTTGCTAATATCTCATTTGGGAGAAAAAACAAGAGAAAAACATAAAAATTGTCTAATATTCATTAAGTACTGGTTGACAGTTTTATAGATCCAAACTCAAAATGTAGTCCAACAACTTCATAGAGTGGCCAATGGATATAGGGTGACCAGAAAATTTCCTCATTTTCTGAAAAATATTCAATTCTAAGACTTATCTAAATCTGACCGGATAGCTGTATGATTAACCCTTTCAGGGGCAAGGTGCTTGTATTCGTAAAACGTTGAAATAATTTAATGACACCAGTATTTGCAAGAGAAATTATTTGCAAACAAGTATAAGTATATATTCACGTACTTGATAGAGATGAAATTTTCATTATAAAATTCCGGTGCCAATGTGGTGATTAGGGATTAAAATTATGTGATGCCGTGACAGCATCACCACCCTTCAAAGGGTTAAACTGGCCACCTGGTCAGGTTTATGCTAATGTATCATTTAAAAATGGGTAAACTGACTTCAATATAAGCAGTATCTACAGAAAATGAGGACATCTGATTACCTTAATTTGCATTAAATAATCAAAAACTCATACCATGTGCATATTTTTTAAATATTAAGAAAGAGTAATCAGCATGCGAAAAAAAATAGTATATAAAATAGACAAACCAGTCTCGTTGGCAAGATGAAAATTCAAATATTTTTGTATATAGACAAATTTCCCTGATTTTCCAGTATTTTTACAAAGTTCCCTGACTTTTCCAGATTGATAAACTTCCCTGATTTTTCCATGATTCCCTGGACACTTTGTTATTTCTTGATGAAACTCCCGGTTGCATTGCTGTAATAATAATAATAAGAGTAAAATTGTTCAAAGTGATCTCGACTATTTTAAAAACTGCCAAAGCATTCTGTAAATTGAAGTAAAGTGTCCCTTCTAACGAAAATGACTGCTGGAATACGGCCTGCTAGAACAGCCCCTTGCCCCCACTGGGTCATAAATTGTGTCAACAGACAGCTGATAAGATGCTGGACTTCACGCCAATTATCGGTAAACGCCTCGACAACTTGTAGGGGGGTTAGGAACAAACTACTCTCACAGCCAAATGCGATATTTTCTGCAAGTAACCAACAGCCTTAAGGTTTTGGGTGGCTAGGGTTTTTTGGGTCGTTACAACGAATCTCCCCGCCCGGGCCACCCCCTGAAATCAACACTGCGAAAAGAGCATCACGTCACTCTAACGGTCTCCAAAAAAATTATGTGGAATGCACCGCAGCAGCCTGTCTTTTTCAACAGCCGCGGGTAAACAGAAGAAAAACACCAATTGAAGAACATTTTAACAGTGCTTCTCCTTTGTCCAATAAACAGTCTTTTTCGGAGGGTATATTCACGCAAAAGCGTGGCTGTTGCCATTCGTGGGTAAAGTTCATTGGGAATGGAGAAGGATTGAAGTGCAAGAGGCAATGTAACATTAAAATGCTGCAGCTGAAATGTTTGTGACTGATTGATAAAAATCTTGACTTTTTTACTTAGCCAATTGATAAAAAATTATTTTCTATGATCAGAAAATGACAAAAAAGTGGAAAATCGCAGATTTGTAAAAGAATCTCATGCTTGGTAACATTTGTTATTATATTTCACTAGTGAAAGGTCGAAAAATTCTTGGCTGGCCTTAAATTAAAGAGCTACTTTCTGACACATTGCTAAATTAATTTTTGCAGGTGTATTGCAATAAATGGTATTGGTATAAATTGGCAGGTGTTCTTAATCAGAAACTATGCAATTGATAGAAGTTTTCCATAAAGGCAGATGATCTTTTTGAAAATACTGTGAAAGTCTGCGTTTTCAACCGAATTTTCAAATACAACACTGCAGGAAAGAAGAAAAACAGGTCGTCACGTGACAAAAAAGGTTTGCAACTTCATAAGTAATTTATCAAAAATTGGAAAACTTCACGATTCCTAAAGCGCTCCAATAGTCAGGTCTGCCAGTTTTATACTTTTAAAAATGTATCAGAAGAATTGCTCCGAAAGAATTATCAAACAAAAAAGAAAAATCATGCTTCAAGCATAGATTATGAAACACTTTCCAACACATTTATAATAATGTAACAAAACTGAACCGTTTAATATGTTAAAATATTAACATATATATTATGTACATATTATAACATATGATATTATGTCTAATTCAACCATATGGAAACGCATAACACACTTGAAAAACCAATTTCAGCTGTTCCCATCTACAATCGGAAAAGTATCCTAATTCTTTGAGCAGCCCTGTATACAATATATAAATTCGTATCTTAACTACATGCATGCCAAAATTTAGTTCAGTTAAGAAATACATATATATACTTTAGTTGAAATTTTCTTTTTAGCAATTTCCACTAATAAGGAGAAACACGGAAAGGAGGCACATGAATTCTTTTGTTCAGCCCTGTATATGAGGTATAGAATTTAGACAACTAGTAAAATACAAAGAAACAGTTAAATTTAAAAGCACATGCTGAAATTGAAAACACACTTCCAACAATCATTACTCAAAGACAGTACTGTAATCGATTTCTTTTGTGTGTCCCTGTAAATGAACGACAAATGCTATGAATGCTCTATTCATCATAATCATCTTGTAGAGAAATATTCAGTGATTTATATCAGTTTCAATACATTTGAAATAGCGCAACGTCATTAACATACTCTGCAAACGATTTTCCCTTGTATACCATAATATATTGAAATTCTTTTAGGTGCCCCTGTAAATGAACCATTAATCCCACATACTTCATATACAATATCAAACATGCTTAGGTCACCCTAAATAACGTATTTATCAATTGTATGAAAATCAGAATATATCTACAGGAGTTAGAGCACGGACAGGCAAACCGAATGCATAAATACAACTTTGTTGGAAGGTGTTAAGAAGGCAGAAAAATGAGTTTTATCCCTTTTCTATGATAAGGGAGGGAGAAAATTAATTTCCTTATTCATACCACAGAAAAAAGTTTCGCTTGGAAATATGCATGAGGTCTGAAGAAAAGCTGTATTCATACCCAGAAGAAACCTTTCGCACAAGAAGTATGCAGCAAAGGATTTCTAAAGTTGTTTGGCACTGCTGGGTCTCACTTTGGAGTGCTCAAGCATGAAAGATTGCTTTCAACACAAGCAATTCACTTGTACTTTAGGAAAAGCCTTTCATTTGTGAAGTGCACTTTAAGAAATGTTTTTTGAAAACTGTAGAAATTTGTTACTTTCGTATTCATACTAAAGAAAATCCATTCCTGTTAGCCAGAAGAACATTGGACTATTTCTAAACTCTGTGAAAGTTTCTCTTCATAATCACAATGAAAGAGGGCTTGTTTATCTTGGAATAAGGCAGAGAAATGATTGATGATTATCAGAAGAGTGATTTGTAAAGTAACAGTATTCTGCACAGAATCTTCCTCGGTGTAAAGTGTATCTTGAAGTGTAAAAGGAAAAAGACAGGTTCATGCCCTAAAGTGAAACACAAAAAAAAGGTACTGGAGAGAACAAAAAAGCTCCACTGAAAATCGAAAGGAATAAAGAATGAATACAATACTTTTAAATTATCTGTAAATAAATCTGCTTATACGAAAGATTAGGTCAGATGTTTGAGAAAGAATTTTTCAACACTGCATCTCCACTGCATGAAGTATATCTTGAGCTGTAAGGAAATCAAAATAGGTTTATATTCTACCCTAAATGAAGAAAAAAGTTACTAAGGATGAAAATAAGCAATAAAAATATGAATAAACAAGAAGTATAATATTTTCCCATTATCTGTAAATAATGAGTCTTCCTGTGAAGCTGCAGGTTAACAATTTATCAAAGTCCTTTTCATTTATCTGTAATAATGAATGTGTTTGTGCAAAATAGTGCGTTAGATGCTTGAGAAAGGACTTTTCAACACAAATTCTCATCTGCATGAACTATATCTTCGCTGTATGAACTATATGTTGAGTCATAAAGGCAATATTTTGAATTTATTTCATACTCTACTAATGACAATTTTTAATTTACATGCAAAGACACAAAACTTGCAAACTGTAGAAATGGAGGGGAAAAAAAAAAACCTGAATTAAAAGCAATACAAATAAAAAACTACACAATATAATGAAAATATCTGCAAATAATGAATCTTTCACACATAATCATATTGAATTTGAATTATAAAAAATGAATTAAAATCTCACATTACTTTTTTATCACACACACAAAAAAGGGGAAAAGTACCAATAAAAGCAAAGTAAAAGTTCAACTAAAATGTAACATAATTTATAAATTTTCTATACAATTAATTTTTGAAGAAAAATATTTAATTGGTAAATCTGAGGCGAGAGACTTGAATACGTACATTCAGGGTTTGTAAATATGATATATACTATATGGCCAATGATGATTGGTCACTTGCGATTTTAAATGTTTTGTTAAATATCTAGAAAAATACATGAGGAATTATCCTGAAACTCCAGGTGTGTGAACAGAATAGTATAGGTCCTGTATTTCCGCGAAGATTTTTTCCCGAAACCCCATAGGGGACTGCCAACAAATTGAAAAAGAACAAATATCTTTTGGATCTGTAAAAACTAATGTAGCAAAAGGGTTCAAAATCTAGAACATAATTAAGAGGCTTATTGTAATAAATTGTGTTCCTTTTTTATAAGGATAGCATATATAATAGCAGAGATATTGAGGTTTTTATAAAAACAGTCCCAAATTTTGCCAAGTTTCTTGCTTATAATTTGCCGAGTTTTTAATAAAAAAGAAATGTTCTTCTCAGAAAGTGAGACAAACAACATTGTACACTAATACTCAGCAATCAAAATTAAAAAAAAATTGGATGAAAAATGAGCAGGTTTATTAAAAAATCTTTCACTGCGCATGCGCAAATGTAATCAAAATTTAATGTGAATAATGTGCAAACTGCTTGCTCACACTGGAATCTCAGCAAAGATGTCACTATGTACTATTGCAACATCAAAATCACTGCCTGGCCACAATCAGAGTTGTACAAAGTGCTATTACACGAGGCGTCAAAGTTGCCTGTAATTCAGAGCAACTCAATGTTAACTCACGGCATCAAGAGAGTTAGAGTTGCTCGGAAAGCAAGCAACTATTTTGTGTCTGAGCAATTTTGACACCTGAAACGAAATGAATCGCCAGTAACAGCCAATCAAATGCTTAGAAAACGAAAAAAGTGGTATGTTAGTTGTGGGAAAACAAACGAGTTGCAGGCAATTTTTGTCATTTGAAGTTTTTACAAGTAATTGCACTTTTAGGCACTCCTTTTGGGTAAAAGGAGTCTGAGCTGGAGGCACTACAACAAAAGCAGTCTCCAGCTTTTTGTAAGATAATTTGAAATGAAATTATACCAATTAAACTATTACAATTTTTTTATTCATAAAAGAATTTTTATTTTTGGATTATATACATTGAGTATTTAGTTATTTTCCAAGGACAGCATTATAAAGAAAGCGATGTGGATTTCAACTTTACAATGCAAATTAATAACGAAAGAGGCCCACTCTACCTCTCCTTATGTGTAGATTGCAAAACACAACTTTTAGAACTTAAATTAGTCCTAACAGCAACACCTCTTCCTACTGCTCAAATCAGTGTCGAAAGATAATATTCAGTTCTGAAGTTCGTAAAATAGGGTCGCCATTCTTCTATCGGTGATCTAGCAGAAACTATACAGTTTCTTAAAAATCACTAATATTTATGCTCATTGATTTCCTTATTCAATGCTTTGAGGAATATTTTAGTTTATCAGTTACACAAATTTTGAGAACATCGGATTAAAGCTTCTTGCGCTTTCTTAATTTTGTACCAAGAAAACAATCTACTTGCTAATTTTTCTGTAGCATATTTTTTTAAATCATCTGTAACAATGTATGCAGATTATATATATATATATGGATCTGGGATTCACAAGAAATTTAGAGATTTTCTTAGAAGTTAATCTATGAAGATACTAAAATTAGAACGAGAAAAAAAAAGAATTACCAATACAATATATAGCAACTAGTTATCATAAAAGCTTGCTTGAATTTATGAAACTCATTTTTTTACAGATCAAAGTATGTGCTATCATACAGAGACATTTTATACTGAAATGTACATATATTCAAATCTCAGTAAAATATTTTCGTTTAAAAATTCATTAATAGATAATTTATAAATAATGCTACATTTCAGTTGGATTTTTACTTTACTTTTGTTGGTGCTTTTTTCCTCTTCTTTTACTATGTGCAATAGAATTATAGGTACTTGAAACATTGTTTTTTATATCGTAAGATATACCATGCTGACATACCAGGGTCAAAACTAGCCTTTTTTCCTCCCGGGGCAAACAGGGATTTTATCACTCTACCCCCTCTTCATGCACAATAAAAGCACTCTAAAAACAAAAATCATTTAATAATTAAAATGCTAACAAGAAATATGTAAACAATGCTTCCATAGGATTAACATTAGCTTGAGCGTCAAGAGCCTACACTAATTACGCAAAGAAACTGGATCACTAATGTTAAACCTATGGAAGCGTTCTTTTTAAAATTCCTCACTTGCATATTGATAGATTTAAATTATTTTTTTTGTTGTTGCTTAGAATATATGAGATTAATTTTTAACTGGATTAGTGTTTACTTTTTCGATTTTGGTTGCAGATTTTTTTTTTATATATAAAGTTACTTTCACATTCACAAATTTGAAAAGAACGCTACCATAGGTTTAACAGTAGCGTGCAAGTTTCTTTGTACTTCATATACATATACATTTTTGTATGAAACGACATACAAAATCTTCATTTGGCATCCCCAGACCTGCCAACCTTTGAAAATGAGAAATCGTAGCACAAATTAATCTGGAAGTTGGTTGGTTTTTCGTGTCAATTTTTTTTTTTTTAACATTTATAAAAGGAGCCCAGTTCAAATTATTTAGCCCAGTGCTGTAAATTTTGTTGAAATTCCACGATTTGTATTCTGCAATCATTTCACAATACTCACGATTTTTTTCCACAATCTTAATTCACTTTTTTTCTATTACGATTCTTTCTTGAAATCCTCGAATGAATGAATTTTTACTTCAAACTTTTGACGAAATTCGCATTTATTACCGCGATCCTTTGATGATTTTTACACGATCCTTTGGCGAAATTCGTGTTTTCTTTCCACGATCTGCACTTTCCACGAAAAATCGTAGTTTGAGACCGATTTTCGTAGCATCGTAGTTCATAGATCCAAATCGTAGCAACTACGATTTTTTCGTAGCAGTTGGCAGGTCTGGGCATCCCCCCTTCGCCTTTTGTTCTGGCATCATCCACACGCCCCTTCTGCCTCCCCCAGTTTCAGCCCTGTGACTTACACACACACACACATATATATATATATATTTGCTTATACAGATCTGGGGATCATTATTTTTCACATAATCCATCCGAGTTAGTTCGCTGAACAGTTACTTTGATTTACCTTGTCATTTGCTTTCGTTTTTGAGTGTAGTCATGGCTAGATGTTAAATAATGTAGACACAGAGACAAGTTCATAAAAGGGACATGACTTTTATACCTTTTAAGATAAGAGATGAACTTTTTTTTTTAAAGTCAGGACACAGATCTTCAATTGTTTACAATATTTTAATTCTACATTGCTCTGGAAATGCATTCATGAGATCAATGAATTTACATAGTAATCTATTTATTGAAAAACCCTGCAATTTGACAATCACAGCATTTTTATTCCGTAATAAAGATTTTTCCCAGCAGGGATCAGAAGTGTTGAAATGGAAGGAAACTTAAATTTAATTGGATAATTAGCTTTTGATTGATATCTGACTGACCACAAATAAACGAGAATTGCATTAACAGGGCTTGAAATTCAATTTTTCCTAGGAAGGGAGTCTCCCTACCAACATTTATAAATGGAGGGGAGTTGAGCTATTTGGGAGGGAGAAAAAAATCTAAAACCCACTGTTATTTTACGTGTTATTTAAAGATTTACATTAATTATTTTGTAATGTCTGTATTAATACAGACTGTCAGGGTGTTTCTGAGTTTAAAAAAAAAAAAAAAATTGGAATTTCACACAAATTTCCTTCAGCAGGGGATGGGAAGGGATTGGGAAATCCTCTCCAGGTGCTAATTATCTTTTGTTGCATGTCGAGTAAACTCTGCAGCCCTTTGACGAAATACGTGTTTTTTTACGATCTATTGACGAAAATCGCAACTCTTTGATGAAATTTTCATTTTTCGCGATCTTTTGATGAAATTCACGTTTTTTCGCAACCCTATGACGAAATGTGCGTTTTTTCGCGATCCTTTGTCGAAATTAGTTTTTTGCAATTCTTTGGTGAAATTTGCGCTTTTTTCAGCAGCCCTTTGACTAAATTCGCGTTTATTCCGCGATCTTTTGACGAAATTTCCATTTTTCCGCGGTCCTTTGACGAAATTCGCCTTTTTTCGAGATCCTTTGCCGAAACTCACGTTTTTCCCGCGTTCTTTTGTCGAAATTTATGATTTTTTTTTTGCTATCCTTTGATGTAAAATTTGCATTTTTTTTTGGGTGGGGGGAAGGGAAAGGAGAGAGGGAGAGAGAAATCCTTTGATGAATTTCCATGGGTTTTTTCCACGATCTGACGAAATTCACGCTTTTCCGCGATCCTTTGACAAAATTTGCGTTTTATTCGCAATTCTTTGCAACGAAATTGGCGATTTTTTCCTCAAACGATTGATGAAATTGATTTTTTCGGCGATCATTTGTCGAAATCTGCGATATTTTTCGGTTAAACTGATGACTGATTTTTCATAATTTTCGGAACCTAATGTCTTAAATTTTTGGAAAATTCGTAACAGAATCACTCCTGAATTCGCCAATCTGTCACGGACACTTGTCAACCGATCTCAAGAAAAAAAAAAAAAATAATGAAATTTGTCTATCGGTCGTGTGAAAAATTCGTGAATTTTAACGATCTTTCGCGCTAAAGACCCCCCCCCCCCTACAAAATGTGCGAATCGGTCGTGCAAAAATATCTGGAAATTCGCAAGGCGTTCGCGGAAGTTGATCGTATTTCAAAATGCAAAATTTTCAGGAAAATGGTAAGATATTTTGGACGGGAGCGTCCCGCTTACGATATTCTTTTGGGCGGGATTTCAAAATTTTGGGCGCGAATCTCGCCATCCCGCCCTGATTAACATAATTTTTTAACTTAAAGTTAATTATTTAATGATTAAAAGTAATACATGTCAGACTGCGAAGTAAACTTAACAGAAACATACTTTGTTTTAAAACATTAGATTGAAAAGTTAGGAAAAGGAAACAAAGAATTTCAAATTTAGAATTTTAATAGGTTATTTCTTATCCATATATATATATATATATATATATATATATATACACAAATTTCCATTATATTCCATAACTTTTTTACTATGTTTCTTTGTGGAAAATTGTAATTGTTTTTTTAACAGTTTTATATTTATATACACACATACTATCAGATCTGTCTGGCATTGCACTAAGATAATAATCTTAAATATACTTACAATTACTTTACTATTTATGCAGTTACTTTAAATCTCATTATGCTAATCGGTTTTCCAAAAACCCCCCTTTAAAATAAAAAACTGGACTGTGGTGTCACATGCATTGCATAGCAACAATTTTTGGTGATAAAGGTGATGCTTAGAAAACCAACAGTGGAATTTTTATCTCTCTTTGCTGTATTTCTGAGAAAAATTAAAGGCCTTTCTTTAGAAATATATATTTCATATTTTAATTTTTTTAAACAATGAATGTGTTTTACTTTATAAAGGAATATAAAATATAAGATTACACCAAATAGATAACGGTTAATTAAAAAAAAAAAAAAAAAAAAGGAAGGCGGAACTTGTTGAATTACTTTTATAAGTGGATCAAAATTGCTTGCCAAATTAGAAAATTGGAGGAAAAATATATCATAAATTGTTCCATTTAATATAACAAAGATTGAATAAAATTCCTCCGGTACATTCAGGTCTGTCATCCAGACACATATATACATGCATACATTTTCCCCGAAAATCTTACCAGTGACAGATTATTTTTCTTAACAAGCAAAACACAACATGCAGCGATGTTCTAGTGTGCAGTATTTATAAGCTCCAGTAGGCTCTAGCTAGCATTCTTATATGCTAGAACTGTATATGCACTGAAAATAAAGAAAGGCACAAATTAAGCACTGAGCACAATAGTTATAATCAGTAAAAAAGCAAAAAAAAAAGGAGGTTAAAAAAGAGTAATGAACAAAAGTTATATTTACCTGGCTTTAGACGGTAGTTCAAAACTTGCTTGGAAATAGTATAAGGGTGGGAAAGTGACGACTGCTTCTGCCCTAAGCCATTCCTGCACATTCAGCAATACAAAATGAGGTGACTTTTTTCCACGAGAAATTAAGAAAACTTTATAACTGATAAACACTGTGAAATTCAAATACAAATCACACCTCATTTAAAAAATTGTCTTGCGTTGTTTATAATATGATCCATATTTTTTCTTTAAAAAAAAAAAAAAAAAATAATAATAATAATAATAACTTCTACGTTGGTTTTATCATTTCAAAAAACACCGAATTTATAAAACTGTACTGCAAATTTCTTTTTCTTTTTTTTAAGTGATAACTTCTACGTTGAATTTATCATTTAAAAAAATACTGAATTTATAGAACTGTACTGCAAATGAATGTAGTTTCCATTTTTTTTCTTTTTCTTTTGAAATAACTTCTACATCGAATTTATCTTTTCAAAAAATACTGAATTTATAAAATTGTACTGCAAATGAAAATGGTTTCCACGTGACTATATCATGAAATAGATGCCATAGCCAAATCAATATTGGAGATAAAAGTAAACGTAACACTCTTAACCCTTTCCGACGCAGTGTGCCTGGATCGGGATACCTAATTTTAATTTCAAACTTATGAACGGCACCAAGAATATTTTAGTAAAATTTTGCTTCTGCAATGAACATTTAAAGTAACATGTTTTTAATTTAAAAAAAAAAATAGTTTTTAAATTCCGGTGTCAGTCAATCATTTCATCATTTTACAACAAAAAGGGACTGTGCCGGAAAGGGTTAAACATTGTATTTATAATGAATACAAAAATTGATAAAGTCATATACAGATTTTATTTTGCTTTATGTGGTTTTTAGTTGTGACCTTCAAAATCTTGATTAGTGTGCAAAGTGTGAAATGGATAATCCTTTTTTCATCAATAAAACAGCACAAACTGTTCAAAATCGAAATTGCGCAAAATGCAGATAAAGAAATAAAATTAATAAAACACTAAAAACTTTTTCAAGTGTTAGAATTTGTGCAGGGCTGTAGAGAGGGGCTGCGGGCCCTGGTAGTAATTCGAATCCGAGACACCTCCCCCTAGCACCACAAGTATGATGCAATAAAATTTGCTAAGTCAGAAATCCATTTGATTTAGTGAAAATACCATTTTAGACAGGTTGTTCCATCTTAGAACGTATATTTGCAGGGTCATGAAATTTTTTTGTTTAAATCAGGATACCGCTATACAGAGACATTACTATATTAGAAAATAAATTTATTGGCTAGTACTTTCTTTTAAAAAAGTACTATTTGTAATTTTATTATTTTTTCTTTTAGAGTATTTCTATTTATAATTTCATCAAAAATTTTTAAATAGAAATTGAAAATTTTCTGACTAAAATATAATTAAATACAGTAGTCTCTAAAATCTGCATGCATTTCAAAATGTAAACAGTGAAAATAGGAGTTAAGAAGGTTCTTTATAATATTTATTCTAAATGTCAGTGAAACAAAAATAAACTTGTTTTTAACATAAATTTATGGAAAAATAGTAAAGATACAGGATATTTCAAAAATCAAAAGCTTTTATGGATCAGGGTATGGATACATAGTGTAAAATATCAGTACAAATAAATTTTTTATAGCAACATATTAATGCTGATTTGTCATTTGAAACAGAAAAGTTCCAAAAAATATTTAGCATAAAAGACTATTTATTTAATTGATGAAGCATGAACTTCTACTACAAAAGATCCTTTAATTGATGCATGCAGACCCGCCAACCTTTGAAAATGAGAAATCGTAGCACACAAAATTTAAATTAATCTGGAGGTTGGTTGGTTGTTTTTTCGTGTTTCACAGCCATCTTTTGACATTCATAAAAGGAATAAGGTTCCCGTCTTTCAATTCAATATAGTAAATTTTTCCCTCTGAAAAATTTTATACGATTTTTAGAGTTTATTTTTGTTTTGCAGTGTTTTTTTTTTTTTTACATTTGTAAAAGGAGCCTGGTTTCAATTTTTTAGCCCAGTGCAGTAAATTTTGACGGAATTTGCGATTTTTTTCCTGCCATCATTTCAGGATATTCACAATTTTTTTCCCACAGTCGTAATTCACATTCTCCTATCACGATTCTTTGTTGAAATTCACACTTTTTACCATGAACTTTTGACGAAATTCTCATTTTTTACGCAATCCTTTGACGAATTTTGCGGTTTTTTTTTTTATCACGATCTTTTGACTAAATTAGTGTTTTCTTTCTGCGATCTTTTGGTGAAATTTGCGTTTTCTTACTACTCTTTCGATGAAATTTGCATTATCTTACTGTTCGAAATTCGCGTTTTCTTTCTGCGATATTTTAACAAAATTCACGTTTTTACCACGATCCTTTAACGAAATTTATTTTCTTCTGCAACCAATTGACCAAATTGATTTTTTTTTTTTACATGGTTATTTGTCGAAATTTGCAATAGTTTATCGCAAATCATGGGATTTTGCCCACTATTTCAAACCTTGCCGCTTGCCCCTCAAGGAACCACCTCCAGAATTTTTAAAATGGCACCCTTGTTTCTAAGGAAGGGAATTCCTGCATAAATATTTACAAAAACACGTTCAGAGTGTTTTATGTTAAGAATTTTTTGTAGCCCAAATTTCCCCCCCCCCCCCCCCCCCCCCCCCCATCAGCATTTTTTAATGTCCAAATTTTCAGACTAATGGCCAATTTTTTAAAACTTTTGGAAATGAATACTTGGAAATTTCGGAACAGAATCACTCCTGAAAAATATGCTGCGCAGGATAAAAATCGCAACTAGAAACAAAAAATGCTTTTGTGTTTTTTGCAAAAAATCTTAGTTTAAGACCGATTTTCGTAGCATCGTAGTTCATAGGTCCAAATCGTAGCCACTACGTAGCAGTACGTGCCATTTTTCGTAGCAGTTGGCAAGTCTGTTCATGGCATGATAAAATATGGTCTGGCTCTTTATTTATTGAAAATCAGGATGAAGATACAGATTTTTCAAATTTTCAGTTGAACTTACCTCAAGCTAAAGCATCTGAATTATGCAAAAAATTTCAAAACAGATTCACAAGAGCTTTTAAAAAAGAAGAAATTGTTGAATGGGCGAACAATAAAGATGAAATTTTGGTAAATTATGTTGCAGGTGAAGAAATTATTTCTTCAATAATGAACCCAGCCGAAAACAGTGAAACTGAGTGACAGTGACTGTGAGAGAAAAAAAAAGTTTGAAAATGGTTTGGTTTTTGATGAAATTTCTTGTAAGTTCTTGAAGCAGCAAAGATGAAATCCATAGGAAATAATGGCTGTTTACAAAATTCAAAAGAAACTTTATCAAGATAAAATGAAAGTTCTCAAACAAAGGACTGTACAAGAAATGTTTAAAAGTAATAAAAATAATTTGGGGTATTAAAATAATAATGTACAGATATAAATAAAAGGGAAAAAGAGATTGAAGTTTAATTTGCTTAATTTGAATTATTATGTGATCTTTTTGTAAATGGATACAGGTAAGTTGAAAAAAGAAATAATTTAAACCAGAATCTGCAAAACTCTAAAATCTGCAAAATTCTAAAATCTGCACAGGCTCTGGTCCCAAGCTGTGCAGATTTTTGAGACTCTACGGTATATAATATAGTAAAAATATATAATTTTTCTAAGATAACTAAATTTTAATTGGTTTCAAAATATATATTTTGAACAAAAAAAATTAAAAGTATGAAATAAAATGCAAAACCTTAATATGTTATTTTACCAAACTTTCAACATGTTTGTTGTTCGCATGGCTGAAATCATCATCATTAAAAGTATCTTTCATTTTCGAACTGTTAATATTAATCTTAGATTTATTTAATCAATAATATAAATGGTACCTGGAAAAACCAACAAATATCAGATGGCCTCCTGGCCAAACCGTGAAGAAAAACAAATTCTGACTTTAATTTTATTATTTGTTAGCTATTTTAACTTAAAAGTTTTGTGTAAAAAAGTACAGTTATATTTTAAAAACCAGGACCAAAACTAGGGCCCCAGAAATCTGTATTGGCTCTACTTCTCTCTGTACCGTCCTGAATTCATCAAACATCTGTAAGTGCATCGAGGTTTAGAAAATCAAATCTAGTGTTACTGCAATATTTATTCAAAAAAAGAAAGAAAAGCATACAATTGACACTTTATAAATTACAACTTAAAAAGTCAGTGAAATCTCAAATTCCACTTGCTAATGTTAAACCCTATGGGAGTGGAAAGCATATGAGGACACGAGTTGCAAAAAAATCGCATTATCCAAAATGTAAAAACTAGTTTTCTCTATGAATCTATTCTATTGGTGAACCTGTATCGAAAAAACACTAGAATTTTCAAAAGAAACAAGTTTCACTGTGTATTTCTGGCATTACATCTCAGCATCTTGGTTTACAATGAAAACCAGTGGAGGCAGTCAGAGGTTTTTTGCAATTTCTTAAAGATTTAATTTTCTGAATAAAGCAAGTTTTGAAACTCATGCCCTCATTTGTATTTTTAAATTAGCTCAGGAGATTAATATTTAACTTCTTTTGTCTGTGTAATGTTCTTAAACGATTTTTTTTTTTTTTTTGTCAAAATATTTCTAAAATATATGTTTAATTTATAATATGTGTGAAACAGAGCAAGATTTTATCACTTCAAATAAAATTAAGCATGCATTTTAGAAATAGTCTGACAAAAAAGGCATTTAAGAACAGTTAAAATCTCATGGATTGTGAGCAAGATTTTTACCCCTCAGATAAAACCAAGCATATTTAAAAAATATTAAAAAGACATCTTAAGAGTACACAGAAAAAAGTTAAAAACATCAAATCTCCCGAGGTGATATTTCAGAAAATTTGAAACAAATTAAAAATATAAACTCAAAATCCATAAAAAATAATTTTTTGTTAACCCCTTAACTGCCCCGGACGTATATACACGGCTGTAGAAAATACACGCATCTATTAAAGAGATGGCGAATTCCCATTATAGCGAGGTAATTTTCGCCACCTGAGCCATTATATATAACAGTATAAAAATGTGCATTTTCTTAGTTATTTCAGAAAACTAATATACACCTTCTTTAATTGCAGAAATATGCAATTTAAGTAAGGCACTGGAGATTGTGTAAGATTTCATCAGGAGTTAAGGGGTTAAAAGTCCAAAAAAACTTGTTTCTGTTCTAGGTAGGGGAGAGTGGGGAGGAATGGGACACTTTTTACAAAATTAAGAAAATCAACTTTGTTTGACACAAAAACAAAAATTTCGATTTATAGAATACAAAATGAAACACTTTCTAATGTCCTTGAACAATATAAAAACAAAATTCATAGAAACAATTGTGTAATTAAAGTGTAAATTTCAAAACGTGTCTCATACCTCCCCACTAACAGGGAGGTATTGGACAGCTATAAAACAATGTATGATAAGGCACAAATAGTCTAGTGTCTGCTATATATACAGTCTAACAAAGATTGTAGGTTAATACTGTTTGTGCTATAATATCAAATTCGAGTATCTTCATCACTGGAAAGAAAATTTAGGATTGTCAGTCAGAGATGGCATTAAAAAATCAACAGTTCAATTTATTTACATTTTGAAGTAAATGAACATATTTTCAATGTTATAATTAATATTGCTCTAAAAATATTCTAAAAATTCCTCTAAAAATATTTGCATATTAGTAATTTACATTCACCTTATTAAAAAGAAGGAATTAGACTTGTCCCATTCCTCGCTTTGCTGGCACGTCCCATTCTTCCCTCTACTTTCTTTTATGTTAAACTTCTTGTAGAAACAAAAATGCTGCTTTTAGGCATAGTTTAAATTATAGATAATATACAGTATAATGCTCCATAAATAGGGAAACTATTAGATTACACCTATGCAAAAAGAAGTTATTAATATACAGAAAGTATAAAAAGTATATTTCAAGAATCAAAAGTAAATTTGCTTCATAATCTTTTTCATTATACAATTGCAAGCTTATGCAGATCAGCTGCTTTTTTCAACTGAAGATTGGTGTACCATTGCTTCATCTAATTTGTTATTGATGAAATATTTAGATTGATACATAATGAGAAAAGCCTACTGTCCCATTCCTCCCCACTCTCCTCTATAGTTTACAAAGAATTTAATTTCCTTTTTTTAAAAAAAACATGCAAATCGATTATCTCATTCAAAAATTACCACGGTAAACCCACTGAAAAACGGTGTTTTAGATAAATGAGTTTCAAGTTTTGCCTTTGAAGGTAATGGCAGTGTATACGGCTCAACATTTACGGCTTGAATGACGTTAATTTTAGGAATCTTCCCACTGGATCAACTGTATAACATTCTTAAAATTCAAACAATAATAAATACATGTTTTCATCATTTTAAACCCTAGTAATCCCCTAAACATTTCAGAAAAAGATGGACAAATTTGATTGTTAGATTCTTAGCTGGATAACTTGTACTGACGAAGCACTAATTACTCAGCATATCACAAATAAAAAATGTATTAGTGCATAATGCAGTCTTTGGAAACAAAAACCTCATATTATTCTCAAACTCTGCTACTTAACCAGAGGTTCCCTAGGTTTAAAAAAAGGACAGGCTGCTGCTGGTGGGGAAAAAGGCCCCTTTTTTTCTATTCTTAAGGGCACTCTTCAGATCATTAAAGACACTCATACTTGCCAACTAAATTTCGGTAAAACTCAGGACAAAAAATCAGAAGATTTTCATGAAAAATCAGAAGAAATCAGAAGGTTTTTTAAGTTTTATAACACTTTCAGTAAGGACTAAAAAACAACTGAATCCTTATAAATAAACAAATTTGAAAGAGAAACTCAAACAAAATATTCACTAATTTGCAATTACACAATATATATATTATGATAAAAAAAAAAAAAATAGCTTGAATATATATATTTTTTTTTCTTTTGAACATTCATAGATTTCCTTACCTTTCACATTAAAATACACTTAAAACTTCTGCCTCCTAACATCTTTTTTTCTTTTTTTTTGAGGGTGATGAGTAAAAAAAAAAAATCTGAAATTCACAGCAAATTTTCTGAAAAGTTATAGAGGGGGGGGGGGGGGTAATCCACTACCGACACTAGCTATGCGTTTTTTCAGCGGCCCTTTGACGAAATTCGCGATCTTTTGGTAAAATTTGTGGGCGTTTTCGCGATCTTTTGACGAAATGTGCCGTTTTTTCGCGATCTTTTGACGAAATGTGCCGTTTTTTCGCGATCTTTTGAAGAAATGTGCCGTTTTTTCGCGATCTTTTGAAGAAATGTGCCTTTTTTTCGCGATCTTTTGACGAAATGTGCCGTTTTTTCGCGATCTTTTGACGAAATGTGCCGTTTTTTCGCGATCTTTTGACGAAATGTGCCGTTTATTCGTGATCTTTTGAGGAAATTTGCCTTTTTTTCGCGATCTTTTGACGAAATTTGCGTTTCTTACGCGATTCTTTGACGAAATTGGCGATTTTTCTGCAAACGATAGGCAAAATTAATTTTTTTCGAGGAACATTTGTCGAAATTCGCGATATTTTTTATATCCGAATTTTCGAATTGGTGAGATTTTTTTTCAATTTTCAGAAATGAATGCCTTATATTTTCGGAAAATTTGGACCAGAATCACCCCTACGCGTTGTTTACGCAATCTTTTCACGAAATTCGTGTCTTTCACGCGATCGTTCGGCGAAATTTGGGTTTTTTCCGGCGATCCTTCGGTGAAATTTACGTTTTTTTCCGCGATCTTCTGACGAAACACGCGTTTTTTCCACGATTCTTTAACGGAATTCACGTTCTTACGCGTTTTTTTACGGAAATAGTGTTTTTACGCGATCTTTTGACGGCACTTTTTTTACCCGATCTTTTGACGAAATTCGCGTTTTTTCGCGATCCTTTCACGGAATTCTTGTTTTTACGCGCTCTTTTGGGGGGGAATTCTCGTTTTTTACGCGATCTTCCGACGACATTTGCGTCTTTCCCGCGAACATTCGGCGAAATTTCTGGGTTTCTCTGCGATCCTTTGACCAAACTCGCGTAAAAAAAGGCCGAAAATCTGAAGAAAATGACGAAAAGCGGAAGACAGTGCATTACGCGCGTAAAATCGGAAAACATGCCGATTTTTCGGAAGAATTCTGAAAAAATCGGAAGAGTTGGCAGCTATGGACACTCTTTTGGTTTTTAAAGCTACTTTTAAATATTAAAAGTCAGGGCATTCTATTCAAGACAGCAGAGTAAATTTTTACTAAGAAAGCAAAATTTTTAATGCAAAAAGGGCACTTTTTTTTACGAAGAGGGAAGAAGGATGCTATTTTGTACACCAGTGGGCAAGCAGGGTGCAGCACCTTTCTGAAACTCTCGGGAAGAGGGGGGGAGGGAGAGACAATATTTTTTTTTTTCAAGTTTGCAAATTTTTTTTATTAATTTTTTGTGTTTGAATAGTTGCTTCTTTGGTCTTAGTTTGATTTCATTATGACATCAGAACCGCAACACATGTGAATAACAGTGTTTGCAAGTACTATTTAGATTAATTGATCATTTTTCTAGTTTTTGGATCACATTTCATTTTTCCCTGAGATTTTACAATCAGAAATTTTCCTGAGAGGAATGCAAATCCTGAACTGAGTGGGTAGCAGCTTCATTTTCCTAATCACTTAACATATCCAGAGGTGATTGTGAGTTCATGAAAAATACCTGAAATTTTATCATTAAAAAGATTTTGCATGGAGAGAGAATATGTAATTTATTGCAGAGAGGTCCAAATCATTTCATTATAAAAAATATGTTTAAAAATTATATGTAATTGATATTTTAGTCTTATTTTATTAATTTAACTATCAGGAAAACTAGAATTCCGATATGGAAAAGGAAATAAATACCTGAATTCAGGTATATTACCCAAACACAATCACCCATGCATATCACAAATGAAAAAAATAAGTGTATAGCACAATCTTTGGAGGTCTTTTCTGTTTCTTAATCAGAGGAAAAAAAGAGAAAAACTTATGAGGGACTTGTTTTAGGAGATAAATATTTAGTGACTGAACAAGAGCTGTTTGCAGGTTGTAAGAAAAGATTTTAAATAGGGATACACTGATTAGCGATTTTGGCTGAATACCAAATATTTGGCCCACAGGTAAACCAAATATCTGGCTAGCCGAACACTGAATATTCGGCTGGCCGAATAGTAACCATTCGAACAAATATCAAATATTCAGCTGTACGAATACTTTTAAATTTCAACGTTTAAAAGTATTAAAAAGCTAAGTTTAAAATAATTTTACTTAATATTTAACATGCATATATATATATATATATATATTTCTCTGATTTAAAATAAATGAATAAAATGTTCTTATATTCTAAAACAAATATTTTAAATTTAAAGTGAATGAAATGGAAGAAAATGTTTACAGTCATACTGTTTATTTGTCAGGAAGGGATTACAATAAAAAATAAATAATATAATCTATTCAAAAGGTAGTGACTTGGCAAGAATGTTTTTAAATGCACCAAGGAGCAATGTCTGGAGTGGGCGATCATTTTTAGAATTATAAAACATATAAAGTGTTCCTAAAACCACAAAAGAAACTTTCAGGAGAGATAACGAGGTCCAGACAAACATTTTTTGAACAAGAAACAACACTCCAATCTACTTATTCCATCGAATATACAATGTGTGTCACTACAAGCTGAAACACAACTTAATAATAAACAGGGTTCGTACACATTTCTTTAAATAAAAATCAAGGACTTTTAATGACTTTCAAAGACAGATTTTCTAATTGCCACTTGGCGAGTGGCGACTACGATGGTGATATACTGTTTATTTGTCAGGAAGGGATTACAATAAAAAATAAATAATATAATCTATTCAAAAGGTAGTGACTTGGCAAGAATGTTTTTAAATGCACCAAGGAGCAATGTCTGGAGTGGGCGATCATTTTTAGAATTATAAAACATATAAAGTGTTCCTAAAACCACAAAAGAAACTTTCAGGAGAGATACTACAGTGGTGATCGATGGTCGATTTTTTAATCGCCACTTTTACAACTTTAATCGCCATGTGGCGAGTGGCGACTGCCAATTTTCACCTCTACGTTTGAGATGGGTTGCAAGTGAAAAATTGCCAAATACTGTTTCTACTGCCATCACAGTGCTTGTACACATTTCTTTAACAAAAAACCAAGGACTTTTAAGGACCAAAACCTAAAAAATGTAAGGACCTACAAATTAAATAAACTAATAAATTATAATATGCATTTTTTAATAAAGAGTTTCATTTTGTAAATACAAGTTTTAAACATTAAAATGGCCAGGAAGGAGGGAATTTCAGCATGTGGCAATAGAAATTTTAAAATAACAAATACAGCAGAAGAAAAAACAATCGACGATGTGTCAATCTCAAAACTTTCTTCTATTTCATACATGTTAATACTTTAAAATTCGCTATCAGAATGCCAAAATTAAATGACAATCTATGCCCATCATGAGGATTCTAAAGATATGAAATTCTGTGCATTAGTTCTTGAGATATGACTATTATTAAAAGCGTATAAATCCTGTAAAATGCAGCATGGCAGTGCCACCTGTTGGTAATTTACACCAAAACCTAATCAGCAACAACTTATGTCAACATCTAACTGAACCTGAAGTTTGATGAAAGAATGAGCAATACTTTTTAAGATAGAGCTATTGCGAAAATCTTGAAAAATCCAGCATAGCAGCGCCACCTGTTAGGCAATTTACACCAAATCATAATCAGCACCAATATTTACCAAGGTATACCTGAATCTGAAGTTTTATGAAAATGAATGAGTTCTTGAGATACAGCTATTGCAGAAATTGTAAAAAAGGCCGCATAGCAGCGCCACCTGTCGGGTGATTTACACCAAAATGTAATCCGTACCAACATTTATCACATATACCTGAATCTGAAGTTCGATGAAAATTCATGCATTAGTTCATGAGATAGAGCTATTGCAGAAATCATAAAAAAGATGCAAGTATACTTTTTAAGTGTTGAGAGGAAGGGAAAATGCCTTTTTCAGGTGGGAAGAGAAATCTTCATGATCGATTAACTTATTGTGACAATAAAATGACAAATAGAGCATTAAAAAAAAAAAAAATTAAACAGTTTTAAAGAGTTATTAAACAGAGTACTGTGGGGGGAGAAGACAAAGAAGTAAGCAAAATTTTGAGAGGGTGAAATTCAGATGAAATGAATTGTCAATGAAATTTATGGTCGATTATTTATTCACTATAAACATTTAGTAACAAATAAAGTCGAAAAAGTTTACAAAAATTAAGTTTTAAAGATTTTAAACTTTGGTATTGTAGAGAATTGAGCAAAAGGAGGAAGGGAAATTTGGGAAGAAGCAGAGGCAAGGGAGGATTACGATTTATTTTTAAATCAGAAATTCAAAGAATGCAGAAGAGTTTCACCCCTAATTAAGAAATACAAGAATAAAATTAAGCACTTTAAAGATCTTTTTGCAAATTTTGAATGAAAATAAGTACTTTTAAGCACCAAAAATTCTATTTGAAAAGTGTAAGCACATTCAAGGACCGTACAAACCCTGATAAAGATATTTTAGTGAGATATACATAATAATTTTGCTTCTAGTAATGTGATACCATTGGAAATTACTGGATTTTGATCACTGACACAGTATAAGTACTGTCAGTTGCAATTTGAATAAAGGAATGTCTAGCTCAGTGTTGTTTAGATATAAATGGCGGTATTTTCCAGCACTTTTTGAAATGTCATATTTAACAAAAATCACAGTAGCTCAATGGAAAATATATTTACAAATTTAGAATATCTTCACTATTAAAGTAGCAGGTAAAAATGTAAGTTTGACCTGGAGTTAAATCCATGGTATTGTAGACTAAATAAGTGGATTGTGATACTGGTTTCCTGAACAAAGATTATCTTGAAATGTTAATAATTACTCCTGAAAGTTTTCCCCCCATTTTGTTTCAGGGTTGGGTTTTAGTCGTCAAAAAGTTTTTGATGTGCCATAGATTTAAACCATATTTGCAGTTTACCATATCCTATTCAAATAGGTTACAAGAATGTATTTGTGCATTTTATACCCCACAGTTTTAATGTATTTATGCAATTTTATTTAGAATTCATTGATTAAAGTCTAACTCTGGTAAATAATTCTTTTGGTTATTTTTTTTTTTTTTAAATCTAGGTTTTTTACAAGACGGTTTTAAGCAGAACTTCCTGTGTTAATCTGAAGCAAATCAAAATTTATTTGCAACCTTAGAATATTGGACCAAGCTTACTATCATAAAAAAGTCATAGTAGCCCATAAAATAAGTAAAACTTGCATTTACAAAGAAAATATAAGAAAAAATTACAATAAATCTAGAGACAAAAATTATATTTTAATTAATTTTCTTAGACCAGAATTTTTTAAAAGTTGTTAGACTGATCTGCAAGGTATATATATATATATATATATATATATAAAAAACGTGCAGCACTGTTTCTGCTACAGGGTTAAAACCGGTTACAATCATCACATGTCAAAAATTTGCCAACCCTGTTATGCTTAGAAACAGTCTGATTGTATAAAAACAAGAATAAGCTTATTTAACAGACAATATTCTGGAACTTGTATTTGTATCTTATCAATTCCTATGAAAATCTTTATTATTGGTTTAATTTTTTCAGACTTTTTTTCTTCAAATAGCAGATAAATAATGTATTTAATTAAACTTATATATCTTTTTATTTATATTTCTTTCATTTAAATATAATTCTATTTACACTTATTCAAAATATTTTCATTAATTGATAGCAAAAAGTAGGCTTTTTAAAAATATTAAAAAAAAAAAAGGTAAGTATTCGGTCTGAGTGAATACTTTGATATTCGAATACTGAATAGATACCTTAAATATTCAATGCATCCTTAATTTTAAAACAATATAACGAGTGTTCAAAATACTATGGTCAAATATTTAAGAAATTTAAGTTCTAGTTTGTAAGTGATTATAATTTATCAAAATTATTCACCAAATAAATAGTTTTGAATGAATTATTTGTAATTTTATTATCATTTACAACACTTATTTCATAAATATATAACTGTTCTGATGTTTTAAAATGCAAAAGCAAAAATTATTCATCAAATAAATAGTTTTGAATGAATTATTTGTAATTTTATTATCATTTACAACACTTATTTCATAAATATATAACTGTTCTGATGTTTTAAAATGCAAAAGCAATGACCCCAGTAGCAGAAAATTCTCCAAGTGTCTGCGACAGATACTTCAGGAGCAGAAAATGATCTGCAAGTGAAATATTTTACAACTTTAAGTGTTAATTAATCAAACAATCCCTGTAACGTCTTTATGCATTTTATTCATTTTTATGTATTAAAGTAATAAAGAGCTAAACATAATGTAAAGTGAAATAAACGTTCAATGGAAAAAGAATCTGCAAATGAGAAAAGAAAATCTGTGACGCCAGTCTCGAGCTTTCAGCTACCGGGACAACGACCTACAATTCCAGAAATCCACAAAGCCCTTGGGTTGCAAGCTGTGCAGATTTTTAAGTGTACTGTAAATGAAAACATTCAATATATGACAGGGGTGATTGTGACACAAACTTAATCAAAAATTACTTTATTTTGCTACTTAATTTCATAAGCAGAACTACCAATCTCTTCACACACTAATGTTTAATCAAGATCAGGAAATGTGTAGTTTAATGTGACATACATAAATCACAAAAATTTATGAAACATTTAAAAGTAGAAAATCTTTTGTAAATATTAAAAAAAAAAAAGGTTAAAAATTTTTAATATGCAATATGTGAAAATCTTTGTAGCTCAGCACATGGAACCCCCCCCCCCCCCCAAAAAAAAAAAAAAAAATCAACACAAAGAGAAAAAGTTTTACAAAAATATAAAAATGGCGAAAATTAAAGTTATCTACAGTATAAATCTTTTTCCTTTTTTGAAGTGATAACTTCCAGATTGAATTTATCACTTCAAAAATGGTGAATTGATAAAACTGTAATTAAAGTAGTTTCTATGTAACATGTTTTTGTGAAACAGGTACCATCTCCCAAACAGCAGTTTGAAATGAAAGTAAAATATAATAACCTATGAAAAATTATAAACAATCGACATTTTATAAAGATTAATTATTGCCTATAATATGTATATTAATTATAAAATTGTCTATGTTTATTATTTATAAAATTGATTTCTTAAAATTGTTTTTTGAAGTGATAACTTCCACGCAGGATTTATCGCTTCAAAAACACAGAATTGATGAAACTGTAACGAAGGTAGTTTCTACGTAACATGATGTCTTGAAAAAACAGATGTCATGTCCCAAACAGTATTTTAAAGATGAAAGTAAAATATAGAATATATGCAACATTATATACAATCAATTGACATTTTATAAAGATCATTGTGTATAATACATACAATATTTATAAAATTGTCTATAATATGAATCTATTAAAAATTTTTTTTTGAAGTGATAACTTCCGTGTTGAATTTATCACTTCAAAAACACAGAATCGACAAAACTATAACGAAGATTATAGTGCTGATAAAAATTGTAGCTGTAAAAGATTCAAAAACTTGTAGTTGAAAAGTTGTTTCGTAGGTTATGATTAGTGTTGCCAGGTTCAGTGTCATAAAACGCAGGACGTGACTTTTATATCAGGATTTAAACAGAAACACAGTAGAAGATCTACATAACGTAATTCTCCATATAACGCACAGCTTCTCAGACATAAACAATGAATCTTGCAGTTAAAAAGCACTTGCATTTCCACATTGTAAAAAATTGCTACTCTAGAGGATTAAATTTGATACATTAGTTCACCTTTATCTCTTAATTTAAGACCTTTTTTAATGAAAAAATTATTATTACAATAAACATTTTTGAAAATGAGTAATATAATGAATGATTTGGTTCAAGTATATTTGAACAATGTTTATAAAGTAAATTTAACACAGTATGGAATGATGTATATTAGGCAACATTTATAATCTGGATAACTCCTGGTAACAAGGAATGCAGTATAAGGATATTCTAATGTATTTTGATATATTTCAGACATATTTGGCCATGTTTACAAGGTAAATTTAATGATGTGTGAAAGATGATCCATATAACGCAATACCTTGTGTTTTTAGGTTTGCGTTATAAAGATCTCCTACTGTGCTTTAAATTCTATGAAAACAGAACTTGTCTATAACTAGAATCCTGCCTTAAACGTAAAAATGTTACTATCCCTACAGTAGGAATACCAAGTAATTATAACTAATAGTAATATATATCAAGTAATTATTGTTATCCAATTAACAAAAGGTAATTGGAAAAGATAAAAAGGAAGCAAAGCATATTACGCATATGGAGCGTTTAAGCTGTAACTGTTTAACCACAAAATTTGTAAAGTCTGAAATATTCTAAAAAGTATTTTGAAAGAATGACCAAACAGATTTAAAAACAAATAACAATTTTATTAAACAAATTTAAATAAAAACAAAATGAAAATAAAAACCATAATGATAAAAGTAGATGTATAAACAATCGACATAAGTTCTCAAGTTCTCTTAAGCATCCAATTAACATAAGCACTTAGTATAATACCGTGCAGAGAAACATCACTCTATATCAATGTTTAATGAACCAGAGCACCAAAAGCTAAAAACTATTTCAAATTAAAAAGAAACTTGTTTAAATTTTTACTTTAATTACTTTACTTAACTTCAATTAACTTTAAATAGCATTAAACCTTAAATAGAGAAAATATCAAACTATCTTAAAAATATTATAAATAGCAAGAAGGTTATTTTCAATTAATCACATTTAATTATCTTTCTCTCCATAAAAGATTTGTCACTTAAAGTCAAGTCAAACTTCATTATATTCAAAAGCTTAATACAAATCTCCAAGTACTTCGTACTGCCACTAGAAGTTAAAAATGGGAGAACTAAAGCAAACTTGAAAAAGGGCATAAATGAAATCAAAACTGCAGCGAGCCTCTTCAGAGATCCCCTAGCGAAATCCATCTGTAGGATCTCAAAGGAATTGTAAAGATCTTAACACTGCCACAGTCAGTAACAACTCCAAGTACCCCACACGGAAACCAGAAAGCGTGGGTCTTGGACCACTATTGCCACGACTGATCTGCAGTGTCAAAACGGGGAAAAAAAATCCTTGGTCCCTTTTGAAACCAACTTACAATCCTACAGTTCATAATCCATTTACTAAAGAGAAGTTGACTAGATTAAACTCCATTGACATAATTACTTAAACCAATTCAAACCAAAAAAATATCTTTTAAAAGGGAGAGAAAGTTATTGTAAATAAAAGTATTCTATTTCAAATAAAAGAAAAAATATAAACTAACTGACATATCGCCGGTGGCCCGCTTTCTGTACGCTAGGAAACGCTCAAAAGATTCGATGATCTATTCAGGTATATTCCTCAATACCAAATGACATCGTTAATTAAACATCTTTCATCTAGCGAAACCAGCACCACATTGACACCGTTAATTCATCATACAGTCTCCATGTTGACCAAAAAGCGAGAATATCCCAATAAAAATAATTAAGTAAAACTGACACTATAATCCATTATACTTCACATCCCATCATGTCTTAAAACAACAAACGAAAAAGACAGTGACATTATGCAGCCGACATGTACGAAATGAGATATATGTCTAAAAGAAAAACGAAGCTATCAATGAGCTTGCTCCTACGATATAAATAGCTCACTCCCTCTGCCGACAACGTCCCCTCACGTGACTTCCGATCGCCAAGTCAAACGCCACTTCTGGCATCTAGAACGATCCCGGGAAATGCGAATCAATAGCGATCGGCCACTGGAGATAGACACATGTAATGGACAAGCAACACCATCTGCCAATGGGCATCGTAACTCCTCACTTTACGAGACTGAACGAACGACGTCTGTTGACAACTGAAAGAGAGATTACGTAATGTCGGAAAGAACGTGGCTGATGAGTAAATACAGATGCTCAAGGAAATAAATTATGCAGAAGTGATTCAAGGTAAAAGTAAAGAAAATATATTTATTATAAAGTAATATTTAAACACTGCAATAAAGATAATGAAAAGTGTTTAAATTTAGAAACTTAGATTATTGAAACTTAAATGAGTGAATGGTAAATAAAGTATTTAAATTATATTTTATTTAAAGACAATTATGAAATTACTTAAAGAGGGTTATATAAAGATAAATTAAATGAAACAGGTTAAGTTAAACAGATTGAATGAAAGAGGTTGAATGGAAAGATAAGAATAGGAGGGAAATATAAATATATTTCCTACAATTATGACTCTAGACCAATTTGGTCAGGCCTGCCAGTGCTTTTTAACAGGGCTCGATAAATCTACTGCCAGACGGGCATGTATTATTGTTACAAACATGACCGAACGAGCATGTATTTTTGATGGCATTTGAGATTAAATAGATTGCTATCTGTGATCAGCGCAGGTTAGAAAAGGCATTAAATACAGCCATCTGCTGCTATAACTCAAACAATATCCAACAGTATAGAGACAAACGATAAGAGCAGACAGAAGAGCGAAAGTGATCAGTATCAAGCCATACTTAAGAGTTGTTTTGACAAATTTACATAAACGTTGCTATTCTATAAAATGAAAAACATTCTTGATTAAAACATACTTAATAAATCAAGTTAAAATTTCCCTTCGCTCTAGCCTCTTGATGGAAACTATGAATGACTTATTGTGAATAAGCATTGCTAGTCCTGGCACTTGTACCTATGACCTTTCACTAATCATCGAACACTAGCAATCGACTGCCAAACATACACAACAAATTAGTAGACATTCTCTACATTAGCAATCGAAAGTAGAGAATGTAACTCATAATAAAACAATATTTAATTAATTTTGTGATGTGATTTTTATTTATTAAATGAGAATCATTTATTTAAAAAATTTTAATCATAAGAGTTTCATATTTCCTTCAATAAAAAATATTCAGCATATCCTTTATTGTTGTATAGATTATGTTATATTAAACCAGCTTTAACCCTCCGAGCATCTTGAGGGCTTTCCTGCATTTTCATAAAAATGCTTATAAAAATAATATTAATTAAAATTTCTTTCCCTGTTTGTTTCTAAAATAGACTTCATGCTGCTTTATTTGATACACGTTTGGAAATACAATTCTGTTTAAAATATTTTTGTCTACAACACATTAAAGTTGTTTTTGAGAAACGGAAAAATATGTCCAAACCACTCAGAGGGTTAAAATTACAGCCTTGAAATTTAAAAATGCTTTTACTTTGAAGTACTTTTTAGTCAGACATGTAAATTCTTTTATTCAGGCATCTATTTTTTTCTACCACATGTCTGATTGGGCATGTAAGATTTTCCAAATTTTTCTAGCCCTGCTTTTCAAACTACTTTAGACAGTGCGAGGGAAAAAGAAAAAAAAAATCTTGAAAGAGTAGACTCCCTCAAATCCGCACATCTTGGGACCAGAGGTTGTGCGGATTTTAGAATCTTGTGGATTTCTGATCATTGCTTTGTTTACATCATTTGAATGTAATAATGCAGTCAAAATTATAATGAATGCTTGTAATATAGTAAAATATTAAAATAATTAAGTAATAAACTAAAATAATAAAAAGTAAGAATTTAAAAAATGATTAAATTATTAAAAGTAAAGGTCAAGTAATTAATATATAATTAAATATGCATAATAAAGATGAGATACATTTTCCTTGGATTATTTAATGAAAATTTCCTCATAAAGGTAGCTTGCTAATTCCCATCAAAATCATAAAGGAAGGAATCTTTATTTCAGGTTTGGCCAGATTTAATAACCAAAAAAGTTTGATTAATACATAAATGTATTTGGTAAAAAGATTGTGATAACCAGTGATATCAGCAACATCTTGATTTTTCCAGAAATAAATTTACACTTCCTTCATAAAAAAAACCATGAGTTCAGTCATATAATTGAGAATTACATGTTAAAATGCAGATGGAATGATATAAAATTTTAAAAAATTCAGTAATTTTGACCTTACATCTGAACTGAAAGTTTCATTGTTTACATCTGCAATGATATGCAGATTTTAGGCATTTGCAGATTTGAGAGAGTCTACTGTACTCAAATCACAATATCAATATTCAAATATTTTTTATTTTACCTTTTCCTGTTTTAGATAGAAGCGGGCGAGAGTTTCTATCACGTGTTGGGCAGGCAGAGTGATGCCCCTAGCAGCTTGAGATGACTCAGCGTTCTCCGTGGTTTGAAAAAAGGGGTTGTTTTAAATTTTCCAATGAGTGTCAAGATTTTTTTTTGCTGGCACTGTATGCCGAGTGGTCACGTACTGCTCTTTTTGGTACACACTTTCAGTTAATTTCTTTGTAAAATACGTCAATCAGCCAAGGGAAAACAAATAACGAAATTGTTCGGTTGGCTGAGGAAGAGGAGGGAGATGTGAAATTCGTTAATTGGTCTTGGGGGAGAAAAAAAAAAAAAAAAGTTAAATTTGTCGACAAACTGCCGGAAAAATAACTCAAAATCAGTTTACCCATCACAGAAAAAATAACGAATTTTTTTAATTGGGCATAGAAAAAACGTCGTGAATTTTGTCAATCAGTCGCAAGATGAAACAGCAAGATTGCCAATCAGTCATGTAAAATAATGCAAAATTTTATAATCGGTCACAAGGAAAAAAAATAGTGAAATTTGTCAGCCACATTGTGGAAGATTTTTTTTTTTTAATTTAGTCATTTGTGTTGTGATATTTTAGCTCAAAACTATTCTTACTGCTTTACGTTATTTTTAAATTAAAACCCATTATTTATTCCTACCTTTTTTTTAGCTGGTCCAGTACCCATTCATCTCTTATTAAATTATAATCGACCTCCCTTAACATTCCTTCCATCACACGTACAGCTCCATACGTATAGTAAAAACACTCATTCATAAATTGCTTTGCTGTAGTACCGGATCGTACCAAGAGATGGCGGTATGGGTCCATCTTCCTCATTTGCATCTGGTACGAGCTGATTTGCCGATCGCTATTACGTTTGTCTGCCTTTATTGCATCATTTCAACTTCTTACGAAACTTTCGAGCGACAGTTGGATTTCAACATTTGTGGATTCAGCAGAGAAAAATCTTAACACCAGATAGTTTTCACGATCATATGTATTACAGAGTGTTTCACGAGATGGGTATATATGCCATAGGCGTAACCAGGGCCCCCCCCCCCCCCCGCTTGCGCAGACTCAAGCACAATTATTTTAAAAATTTGAAATCTACAAAAGAAAAAAGAAATGAAAGCAGAGTTCAATAAGTTTAGCAAATTAGTTTAGTTCACAAAACTAACAGCCTAAGTTTTGAAATGTGATAAAAAAAGAAACACACGTTCTTTTATTTCTTTCTTTCTTTCTTTTTTTTTTAAAGAAAATTACGTTGTTTATCTTTTTTTTAAACTAGAATATTTACAAGAATCTGTATTAGTCATAGTAAGTCAAAAAGGTGGCTTTATAATCCCACTTTGACGTCTTATTTGGGGGAGATTTTCTTTAGCGCCGTTCTTTCTGTTGCATGTTTCTGCAATTTCATTAGAAATTAACGCCAGTTCATGACCAGGATAGAAACTATTTGCTTTCGTAGTTTAAAGTCTAGAAAGTAGCAATAAATAAATAAATAAAATTAATAGTGTTATTACACGTAAAAATTGCAAGCGACAAAAATCGCCTGCGACTCGTACGTATTATCCACCTGAAACTTACGTATTATCCAAGCATTTCACTCGCTGTTCGGGAAAAGGCTTTTCCATCGTCAGATTTCCAAGAAATCTGGTCGTACATTTCCAAGAAATCTGACGACCCATTTTAAATGAAATTTCATTCTTAAACTTCTAAACATCCCACAATATTACTTTTTACACCGTCATATGGAGAAAAAAATGTACTTTTAAATGCATTTTGTTTGAAAGCTGTATCTCAATTTGTTTCGGAGTTGATTTTTTTTTTTGTAGTTTTTATTACTTTTCTGTCGTAGTGGCAACAGAAGTATCCATCTCTGTTGAAATTAAAGGTTACTGTATAGACCAATCAAAAAACGAATAAAATGCGGATTAAACCAATAAAATGCTTCAGATATGCTTTTGATTTCCTACCCTGACGAGGACAAACATTTTTCCAAATGGTTAATAAATAAAAAAATTGAAAGAGAATGCAGATGTGAAACGATAATTCCAAAATTCGATTAGCCGGGGGAAAGGGGGGGTACACAGACCCTGCCTCCTTTGAAAATGAAAAATAATAGTACAGAAAATTAAAATTAATCTGGAGGTTGATTGGTTGGTTGAATTTCGTGGCCATTTTTTGGCATTCGTAAAAGGAATATATGGTTGCAGTCTTTAAGTCAATATAGTAATTTTTTTTCCTCTGAAAATTTTTATAGGATTTTTAGAGTTTCTTCTCGTCTCTCGGCATTCTTTTGAAAGTAGGAAAAGGAACCCGGTTTCCATCTTTTAGCCCAGTGCAGTAAATTTTGACTAAATTCGTGATTTTATTCTGCGATCATTTCATGATATTTACAATTTTTTCCCAAAATCATTTGACGAAATTCACATCTTTCTACGCGATTATTTTGTCGAAATCCGCACTTTTCACCACTAACCTTTGACAAAATGCGTGTTTTTTAATGTGATCCTTTGGCACAATTCGCATTTTTTACCACGATATTTTGACAAAATTGGCATTTCTTTAGCACGATCCTTCGATGAAATTCGCGTTTTCTTTCCACGATCTTTTGAAGAAATTCGCCCTTTCTTTCTGCGATTCTTTGATGAAATTTATTTTCTGTTGCGACCGATTGACGAAACTGATTTTTTTACAGGGAGATCATTTGTCAAAATTCGCGATAGTTTTGCGCGACCGATCGGAAAAATTCTTGATCCGATTAACAAAATTCTCTACTCTTTTCCGCGACATTTGGACGAAATTTGCAAAATGTTTTCGTCAATCGTTTATCGAAATTTGTATTTTTTTGCGCAATCTTTTGACGAAATTGGTGATTACTTTCTGCATTCTTTTATCGAAATTCCCGATATTTTTCCACGATCGTTTGAAGAAATTCTCACATTTTTCCGGGACTGATTCACGAATTGATTTTGAGAAATTCCATGAAAGAAATAAAAATCGCGGACTTAAAAAAATTAAATTACTCACTGAAGAATTACAGGTCTGTGAAATAATTTGGAGGGAAGGGGGGATATTGCACAGCGTTTTTTATTATGCGGGACTTTCCTTTTCTGTGCACAATATCACACGTTATTTCAAATCCTGTGCCTCAAAGAAAACTCCATTACTAGTGGAATTTCGTTGGTTGTTTTTATTTTAAACGCACATAGAATTAAACAAATCTGATTGACGGGGGGAACTGCCTTAGGCAACGTACTCCCGACCTCCTCTGTTTTGAACAAGAGAATCTTGAATTATTGTGTTTTTTATTTCGAGCAAAATTAAATCTTCAGCTTTCTTATAAGAACTGATTTGACGTTATTCCAATTCGAACTTAATCACGGCCATTGCAAAAATTACTGGAGAGTTTTTTTTCGCCTTAAAGCACGAAAACCCCCGCTAAAAATCGCATTAAAAAAATCGGAAAAGATTAAAAAACCACAGGGAACGAAATTAACTAACTGGGTAAAAGATTTAAATCAGATTCCTTTTAGGAATGTAAAAAAAAAAAAAAAAAAAAAAAAAATCACCGCGAAATGCCAAAAAAACCCTCTAAAAATAACAGCAAAAAATTGTTAAAACCTGAAAAATCGCTGTAATAATCTCAAAAACTATTTATTGAAAAGAAGACAAAGTTTACTGGATAAAATATTGAAATCGGATTAATTTTTATTAATTTGAAAAAATTGCCACAAAATGCGAAAAAATTCGCATAAAAAATTACAGAAATTGTCTTCGATATGCACGAGTTCAGGCATACAGGTCCTGTCAAATCTTACAGCTGTGCGGGCTGCATTGTTTTTCAGAGTTCAGCGTCTGCGCGTACACACACACACACATAGAGACAGACAAGCACCTATCTTTATTATTACAGTCACATGATGATAGTATAGTTTTTATCATCTTGATAAAATTTAGTGTATATTATCATAACCAGCTTTACCTAATATATTCGACACATTCTGAGGTAAAAACATGAATTACCGTAATTTCCGGTCTACAATCCGCGGATCAAACGATTATGTTTGGACCAGAAATCTTGTTTCATAAAACGTAACTTGTTAAATCGCGATAAATATTTAACTTCAATAATGAAATAAAATATCTGGGTTGAAACATGATTGTTTGATCCGCGGATTATAGACCAGAAATTACGGTATTAATGAATATTAGAATTATTTATAATATTATAATAATCATTTATATAGACTTTCCTACAAAATTTCTTGGGTCCCTCCGGCGATCCCTAAGAAGTCATGGAGTCACATTCTGAAAATTTTTCGTGCGTATGTACTGGTGTACTGCATGTATTATCTGAGATTTATCATCCGGCAAAATTTCGTCTACAAGGCTTTGACTGGGATAATTTTAGATCTCATGCAGTGTTCCCCTGTGCCTATAGAAGTTTCCAGCATGATTAAAGCCATTTTATAATATTTATAAGAAGTTAGGGTGCCAAAAGGTTTTATACTTGTGACCACACTTAGTGTCACTGGTCTTACATCACTGCTGCAAGGACATTTACATATCTTTTTTTTTTACCATTAGATTTAGTTTTGATGTTTTGAACCCCTTATCATCCCTCCTCACGCAAACAAAAATCGCGTTTGAGCCCTTTTTAAAAGAAGTACCTCACAATTATACCTTCTAAGATGAAAACCTGTCTAAAACGGAAATTTGACCGGTTTCATGGAGTTCCGTTTTAGCAGGTTTTACTTTATAAGATATCGTTTGTATCCAACATGTTCAGGTTAAAAAGTCTGGGCACCCCCCCCCCCCCCCCCGTTCAATCAAAAGGCTGGTTACGCCTATGTATGCAGTGTCAAAAGGGGGAGAGCTTAGCTTCGTTTTACTTCGTATAGTTCTGTTGTCTCAAAAAATGTAGAAGTTCACTCGCAGCCGGTAGTACGTAATGTATACCGTGAAGGTATGGCCAAGTAATGGCCATTATAGTTTTAAATAGTTTTTCTAAATTAAAAGATGCTGCTTGTTCATTCAGCCAGTTCAAGAATATAATGTCTATAAACTCTTCAAATATTTTTTCGTCTTTACAAGAATAGCCATATTAAGTGATGGAGAAAGGGAATGAATAGTAATAAAGGGGTCGGAGTCGCAGTTCCAAATGTTTCACCGGTTATTTATTTCATGCATAATAGAGGTGGTTTAACCCTCATGTTAAAGGTATATTTTTAATGCATGAACTCCCGAAGTGACATTTTGATAAAGATACCTTTTCCTCATGACTAAAAGTGTTTGTAAAATATTGACTGTGTCTCATTGCTATTTTTTTTGGTGAATTTTTCGTACATGGCAGGTTAAAGGTTTTATGGCATTTCTCTCCAAATGTTTAAAGTTTCGGCAGACGTTGCACTGGAGGTTTTCTTTCAAGTAAATTATTTTTGCTTTACTTCTTTCATATAAAGTTTAACTATACTATATTTAACGTTGTGAGTTTAAATTAAATTTTGTTAGTTCTTTTATTAAACTCTATTTCTTTTTCCTACTCTGTTTATTACTTAAAATTAAATATAAAGTAAATGTTTTAGAAGTAAATATTTTTAATGTAAATGGATATTTAATAGTAAATTGTTTCTTAGTTAAAAGCTCTTTTTTTTCAAATTAAAAGTAATAAATCATAAAATTTATCTTTGTTTGACTTGCGTCCCCCCCCCCTCCACATATAATTAAGAATTGTTTAAGGAATAGAACCCTTTCGGAGTTCTTGTTTTATCTTAATTTTTCATTGAAGATGTTTTGAGACAACTTGTTTATTAGTTACTGGATTAAATTAATCCTTTGTTAAAACTGTCTTAGCTTTAAAAATGCTGCATTAAGCATTCAATCATTTTATTTACACTTGTTAATTTTGTTTAATAAACATTGTTATTTTTAAGTAACTTTTAGTCTGTTGTTTCTTTTTCAGCTTTTGGATTGTATTTAACCTCTTTTACCTTTTGGCCTATTAGGAGTTTAGCAACGCTTCCAATTTGCATTGTAGGAATCTCTGCTAGTTAATTACTTGTTTTAGACGGTCTGGCATGCACTTCCGTACATGCTGGACAACAATTTGGTCGCAGGAAAACACCGCGAAATTTGTCAATTGGTCATATGAAAAAAAAATCAGAAAATGCACTCAGTGGTTGCATGAAAAAAAAAAAATGGAATGTGGGAAAATATCAAGAAATTCATAAATTGGTTGCAAAAATATATTGCAAAATTCCCCAAACATCCAAGAGGGCCCCTTTTTTAGATGTGTTCATAATTAGTATATAAATACAATACATAGCACCTATAGCCGTTGTCTTGTCCATCCGTCTGCCTGTATGCAACAGCGCAAAAACTATCCAACCAAATGGTTTGAAATTTAATATATATAATCATAGCAGAATTTTCTCGAGTTACTTCAAATTTTATGAAAATTGAATCTAAACTTAAAAAGATAATTATATCTTCATTCTATTAAATCCTATCATACATAATTCAATGCTATTCCATGATAGGTAATGATTCTAGGTTGCCGTGGTGATTATGTCCTACTGAAGATGGAGTCCTATTATTTCTGTATTACTGAATTTAATGTACAGAATCTTAATATATTTTGTATTCATGCATTTTTGCATAAGAGTGCAGCAGTTATTGCACAAAGGTCTTAATATTTATAAAACTAGTTTTAGTACGAACGCACCCCATTTGCCACACAATTTCTGATTTGTTTTTTTTAATCCAATTTCGACCCAGCAGCCATGTCTGTTTTAACAAAACTTTCTCTTGTAATTTGCAATTCCATCTTAGCAGGATTTATTGTACTACTAATCAGAACAATCTTATGCAGTAAAACCTGTGAAAGCAAAATCGCTAGCTGCTGAAAAAAAAATTCAGTTTAGCAAGCAGGTATAATTAGATAGTATTCCTATCATAAGGACACTGAAATTTTTACTTTTAAAACAGAACTCCATTATAAACAGGCTCTGTTCACACTGAGTTTACATTATAACTTGCAGAAGTGAAAAAAAAAAAAAAAAAAAATGGGAACCATAAAAATTTTTGTTTTAAACAGGTTTCTGTGTAAGCAGATAGATTTTTGTAAGGTATTCTTTTGGAAGGGACTATAAAATTTTTTTGTTATCGAGAGTTCTGTCTTAAGGAGACCGGGAAAGCCCCATCTCTGCCATGCTAAATTCACCAACTTTATCTACTTTTTCTCAGAAATGGTGAAAGATAGAGGTCTAGATTTTTTAGAGTAGTTAAAATAACATGATTTACATATTTTAAGACACCATTTTCTTTCTAAGTGAAACTCAAAATTAATTATTAATTATTTATTGAAAGTCATTTTTAAATTAGCATTTTTGGTAAGATTCCACTGCCTATAATAAATAATTCTCAACAAATCATTAAATCCCTCTGTTAAAGTATACAATATAACATAAGTATTAAATGAAAATCTGAGTTCTTGAGTTTAATAAATATTAAAAAAAATGGAACATAAACATGAAAAATCCAAGTTTTGAGAAAAAATCAAAGATTTAAATGGCCATTAAGCTGTGAAGTATGTAACTCTTAGAAAGAATGAAAAATTTCAACACATTTTATATATATATATATATAAATATGTGCAATACATCATTCGAAAGATAAAAGTTTAAACTATTAAATTATATAAAAAAGTAAAAATCGATTTTTTGGTTGAATTTTGCTTTCCCGGTCCTCTTAAGTTCTGTAAGTGTTAAGTTCTAATTACTATATTAAGTTCCACTTGATGCGGACTAACAAACATTGTAGTACTAAAGGAACTTAAAAAATGTACGTCATGAAAAATTGGGAATTTTGGCATCCCACGCAGCGATTACACTGAATAGGTCTTGTAATCCCTGAAAATCAGGACACTTGGTAACACTAGCAGGGATCTATTCAAGCAAAATTTGGGACCTTTTAACCCCCCCCCCCTCCCCCACAAAAATCTTTTTTAATAAACAGACCTCTTTACAAAATTCCTTTCAATAAAACAGGCCCCTTCACTAATTTCTTTTCAATAACACAGGCCCCTTCACAAATTTCTTTTCAATAAAACAGGCCCCTTCACAAAGTTCCTTTCAATAAAACAGCCCCCTTCACAAAGTTCTTTTCAATAAAACAGGTCCCTTCACAAAGTTCCTTTCAATAAAACAGCCCCCTTCACAAAATTCTTTTCGATAAAACAGAATTTCACAAAGCTTCATTCAATAAAAACATACTTTTCATTGATTATTTCTATTAAAACGTTTAATATTTAAACAAAGTAAACTCACCATGAAGGAAAACTTTAGCAGAAGGATTTAAAGAAGTTATTATTCATAAACTTTTGGTTTGAATTTGAGAAACTTTCATTTTCTTGACAAAATATTTTTCACAAAAAAAAAATTTTCAGAAAAATAACTTTTACTTTTCACAAAATGAAGCCAAGAAAAAAAAAAAAAAAAAAAAACCTGTATCAACCCCTGACTGGTTACGATTCACACATTGAATGGAAGTGGAAGTAAATGGTCAAGTGCGAGTATTGCTCGCGATCAGAGGATTCTGTACAATAAATATGAATTATTAACTGTATTATTAAAACAATAGTCACTAAAAGAGAAATAAGACTTTGTAAAAAACTATACAACATAGGGTTTGATATAGCTGTATATATTAGAAATGCATGAATGAGTATACTATAAAAGTTCAAAGAGATATGAAGCCTAAATAATAAATATCATATATTGCTATTCTGTATCTCTTTTTTTTTTAATCTTATCCTAGTCTGTTTATGATGTACTTAATTCAATAAAAGTAGTCAGGGTTGCAAAAAAGCCGGCTAAAATTAAAAAAAGCCAGGCCGGTGGCTTTTATTGGTTTTAACCGGCTTTTTTTGGCCATAATTGGCCTTTATACAATAAAGCATTGTAACTATAAACTACACATTTTAAAGTGATTTTAATTAGTTTTAATGACATTTAATTGATTTACAGTTTAATAAGTAACCCAATTTCTCAATAATGAGGACATTAATACTAGAATAAAACTTAGATGATTTTGCCAGTGATTTGTATTCAGAATTGCAAATATGTCAGCTAAATTTTAAAAGGGCCATACCAACTGCCAATTTTTTCATTTTTACTGCTTTATAAAATTAAAGAGGACAATGGTTACTTAGTTATATGTTTTATTACTTAATTTTAAGAGCTATTAATATACAAGTCTTATTTTATTTCTAGCAAACATTTAAAATTATACATAGTCATATTAATAAAAACACCACCATTTCTCACTATTAAAAACATTATGAATAGCATATGCATGAATATGCATAGCAACAAGCTTTTCAAAATTTTATTTTGAGAATTTTTTTTTTCTTGTTTAAATGCTCTATTTTTTATACACTTATGTACCACTCTCCTCAAATAAAACATCTTTTCTAATTCCTCGTTTCCATTTTGATGTGTTACATTTTGTCATTAAGGCTGTTAAATCCAAAAGGGCAACTTTCTGACATAAGTTTTAATTTATTTTTGTCCAGAAATGCATGAAACTAGCAGATGTTGTTGTTCAGAAACTATGTAATTGCACTGTTTTATCTGGGTTTTTTTTGCAAACGCTATAGATTTTTCAGGAAATAGTGTCAAAGTGAGTGTTTTGAACCGAATTTGCACACAAAAGAAGAAACCACTCAGAAAAGGATGAAAAAACATGTTTGTCACGTGATCAAAATCTCTTTATAATTCAATAGGTAATTGATGGATCAAAAAATGGAAAACACAGTTCGATTCCAAATCGCTTCCATGGTCAGGCTTTCGAATTTTACATCTTTCCATTAAAAATGAATTTGTAAATGTGTCAAAACATTTTGCGCTTGTTGAGCAGAGCAGTTAAGAACAGTTTTAATTAAATATAATCTTTAAAATGTGTAGTATATGTGGTGCTATATAATATAGAATTTCAAAACACCAGTTCAGAGCCTAACTTATATCCTTTTCAATGTTTATATATATATTTTTTCAGACATAATGCGTTCACAGTTGTCTTCTAGAAGTTATAAAGACTTATTTATTTGATAAAATTTAATAGAAATCTATTATTTTTTTTAGTAGAAAATATTTATAAGTGTATTAAAAATTAATTGATCCAAATTTTAAAAAAATTTACTGTAAACCAACTTTAAAAAATAAAAACTGACTTTTTTCAATAAAAGCCGACTTTTTTTAAGTGGTTAAAACCAAAAAAAGCCAGCCGGCTTTTTTTGGCCTGGCTAAAAGCCAGCAACCTTGAAAGTAGTGCATATTTAAACTCCATTTGGCATTTCATAAAACTAAATTCAGCGTCGTAATAATCTTTTCTTTTTACAATGTAGCTAAAACAAAACACTTGCTCAAAGTTTTAACTTGGCATTTTGCTAAGCGCACTTTGAAAGGAGGTCGCAATGTAAGTCGTGAATACCATAGTATTTATGTGATTAATTCTAATTAAATTAGTCAGTTTTTAACAATATCTAGAATTTAACCGATGATTTTTTTCAAAAATCATTATCAACAATGCTTATGATAGGTACCTCCATAGGTATACAACGATAGGTACCTCCAGAGCTCTTCAACATCTTTGCTGAATGACCGCAAATCTAAATTTGTGTGCGATGGAAAAATTTGCTTTTCTCAAAATCTATGTGAGCTAAGGTTAATCACTATAGTTTTCCTGCAAGGTTTAAATTAACGTCTGCTACATCTAATTTTTTCATAATTTTACTTTCAGTAGATTCGAAAATAGATGGGGGGGGGGGGGGGGACATATTTTTGCACTACATTTTCGACAATCTCTGAAAATATAACACCTAGAATTAAAAGAAATGTATTTTTGAGTTCAGCATTACGAAAGCTTGCACACAATATACAAAGATAGGATTTTTTCCTTTTTATAACTAACATAATTAGCCTCTCTACATTTTTCCTAAAAATATTTGTAAATGTTTAATAATCTGTAAATATGTGGGTCAATAGTCCTTATTACTTCCACCTGCTTTAACTTTCCATGTTCCATAGTTTACGAGTAAAATGGCTGTGACAGACAGACAGACCCAGGAGTGATCTTATAATGGTTCCATGTTTACTTTTTAAGTACGGAATCCTAAAATAAGGGCCACTTACCTGGAATGAAGTCAACTGCCTCCTTATCCTAACAGCAAAACCAGGACTAAACCGGTTCCAGTTTTTTTTTCATCAGAGCTACACAGTAGCTCCTATGCAAATATGAGGTCTTTGCAAAACAGATGCTATCTTCCAATCAGTCTAAAATAAAGAAATCCATGAAACCTCCATAAACATTTGACATTTTATAAAGATAATAGAAAGACTATGCGGTTGAATTCATGTATAGTTATCTTGAATATAAAAAGAACTATTTAAATAATTAAAGAAAAAAAAAAAGGTTCTTTTGAGATCAGTTGCAAGTGAAAAATTGCCAAATATTGAAGTTCCTAGTGCTATTACAAGGTTCATATACATTTCTTTAACTCTCCGAGCGTCTTGAGGGCTGTCCTGCATTTTGATAAAATTGCTTATAAAAGTAATCTTAATTAAAATTTTCTTCCCTTGTTTGTTTCTAAAATACACTTCAAGCTCCTTTATTTGATTGACATACATGTTGAAATACAATTCTGTTTAAAATATTTTGGACTATAATAGATTAAATTTGTTTCTGGGAAATGGAAAAATACAGGCAAATTGCTCAGAGGGTTAAATAAAAATCAAGGAATTCTAAGGGCAAAACCCAAAAAAATTTAAGGACCTATAAATTAAACTAATAAATTATAAACTTATAATATGCATTTTTTAATAAAGGGTTTTATTTTTGTAAATACATGTTTTAAACATTCAAATGGCCAGGAAGGGGAGAGGAGGGAATTTCAGCATGTGGCCCCGTAGCAGAAATTTCTCCAAGTGTCTGCAACAGATAATTCAGGGGCAAAAAATAATCAGCAGGTAAATTATTTTTATAAATGGAGCGTTAATTAATCAAACAATCACTTACATGTAGCGTTTTTAGGCATTTTATAAATTTTTATTAATAATAGTCTTAACTTTTTGTATTAAGTAATAAAGAGCTAAACATAGTACGAAGGAAAATAAAAGTTCGATGAAAAAGAATCTGCAAAAGAGAAAAGAAAATCTGCGACGCCCGTCTCTCGTCTCGAACTTTCTGCTACCGGGGCATGTGGCAGTAGAAAATTTTAAAATAAATACAGTAGAAAAAAAGACAAGTCGGACATGCCAATTCCAAACCTGTCTTCTATCTTATACATGTGAATACTTAAAAATTAGCTATCACAGTGCTAAATTTAAGTGGCAATCTATGCCCATCCATCATGAGGATTCTAAAGATATAAAATTACACACATTAGTTCTTCAGATATGACTATTGCTAAAATAGAGTAAATCCTGTAAAATACAACATAGCAGCACCATCTGTTGGGTGATTTACACAAAAACATAATCAACAACAATTTATGTCACCGTCTAACTGAATCTGAAGTTTCATGAAAATTCATGTTGTCGTACTAAAGGAACTTAAAAAATGTACGTCATGAAAAATTGGGAATTTTGGCATCCCACGTAGCGATTACATTGAATAGGTCTTGTAATCCCTGAAAATCAGGACACTTGGTAACACTAGCAGGGGTCTATTCTATTCAAGCAAAATTTGGGACCTTTTAAAGCCCCCAGGACATACCCTGATGTATGTCTGTTGATGCATTATATTTTAAAAGCAGAGATTGTTAAAATAACATCTTTTTGAGTGCTTTAAATAAAAAATTTCTCCTATTTGTATTAAGCTGCAAAAAAAGCCAGACTGGCCAGCTTTTTACTGGAAAGAAAAAAAAAAAAAAAAACTTTTTTTTCCAGTAAAAGGGGTTCCAATACAAAATGGGCTTTTTTCCAGGACATACCTTACCAGGGATGTAAAAATACCGGGTGCCAGGTCGCCCGGGCGACTAAATCTTCGACACTGGTGCCTAGATATGTCTTAGGAAATTAAAAATAATTCATATTTATAACCTTGATTATTTATGGATTTTTTTTTCTTTTTGTTCCATGCGCAAAGAAAAAAAAATAAATGAAGTTCTCTTTCACTTAACTGGACTTATTAAAATTATTATTAAATCATTTCCAGAAATATTTTGTCACATTGAATGTTGATTTGGAAACAACTGAAAGTATTGCTCTTGACGAATGGTACGAGTTTAAGGTACTATGCAAAGACATGAAATTTAGTGAGCTTTTGATCAAATCAATGAAAAATGATTCTAAATTTCCAATTTTATCAAAGTTACTGCAAATTGTGTCTGTAATACCTGTGGCAACTGCATCCTGTGAGCAGGGGCGTGCCGAAGGCTGTTTTAGTGGGGGGGTGTGAACTGAATTTTGCCGACTGCAAGATCGGGGGTGAGAAAGACTTTGTGATAGCCCCCCCCCCCTCTCAGCGTCGGAGTCAACTGTTCTACAATACTGTGAATTTATAAAAATCACTAAAAGTCTTAAGTGTTCACCTGCATTCTTCTTAACCACAGTCGAAATTAAATGTTGTTGTTCAATATGTGTAATTTTTTTTAAATTATTTTACTATGTAAGTAGAGTTCAGAATCCTGTTATTAATTAGGATTCTGCTTACGATTTAAAAGGAAATGTGTATGGATGTACTGTACCTTAACCAGTTCTCAAAAGTAACAATTTAAGAATTTTGAAGTACTTCGGAATTTATGTTTCTATAAATAAAACCGCATGCTGTTGTGTAATGTAAGTGTATAAATTTTAAGATACATAAAAAAGACAAATCTTGCTTGCTAAAAATAAGATATATATTAGTATAAGAGACTAAAAATTATCCTTCTACATTTTTAAATTATCACCCGCCTATCCTTCAGAATAGCCCATTTTCCAGCTACACTGTCTAAATCCAACATGTCAGTTATGTCTGTTTCACAGGTTAATAGCATTAGTTAGTCCAGTCGCTCTTCCGACATGGTGGTACGCAAGTAATTTTTTACTAACTTTAACTTGCTGAAACTTCTTTTATTACTTGCTACAGTTACTGTAATAATTAAGGCCAACTTGTAGGCCAAAGAAAGGTTAGGATACAAATGAGCCTTCCCCACAAATTTTTGCGCTGCTGCGCCAATTGTATCTGATTCAGAACTAGCTATTTCTGAGGACATAAGATCAATTTCACATTCCAAGTTATCTACATCTTTGAGATCACCAGGAAATAGTTGACATAGTTTAGAAATGTCCTCGGTAGAGCTATACTTGATCCTAGATGGAAGGAGACAGGCTAGTGGTTTAACTTTCTCAAATACCAACTTATGAATGTCTACAAATGCAGTTGTAAGCCGATCTACCACCTTCAAAATTTCTGCTTTAAAATAATTCTCTCGCGTAAATAGAACTGCAGTTTTAGGATTTTCGTCGATCTTCGATGGAGGCCTCCGTCGCCTGTGCCGCAAATTGAACTCATAATCTTGATTTATTCCATGTATCTCGCAGATGTTGTCAGCTTCCTTAATGATGTTCATTATTGCCGCCGTGTCATCATTCCGGAGTTTCTGAATGCTTTCGTAAGTTTTCTGCATTATGTCGGTTCCCTCTAAAATGTTCAGGTCGTAACGTTGCAATTGCTCTGTTGCTAACTTGGTCTGAAACATAATTGTTTTCATTCCAAGTAAAGAAACAATGAAATCGTATGACATCATTTTGCTTCTTAACCCTGCCGCCTTAGCTCGAGCATCCTTGTCAACCTTCATGTCTTCAGAAATAATTTGCAGAGTATGGATGAGGGCATCATAGGACGATAAAATAGCTCTGACGGAATCCGCTCGCATAGTCCATCTTGTCTTTGACAAAAATTTCAAAGTAAGACTCTTCTGAAGAACTTCTATTTTCTCTGTCAGTATGCCGAATCGCTTTGTACTCAGTTAAAAAAAGTTATAGAGATCCTGAATACTGTCGTAGAACAATTTTATTATATTGCTTTCTTTGCACGCATGTTCAACACATAAATTCACTTTATGCGCGAGGCAGGGTATGTATAAAATAGATCAACCAGCTATTTCTGAAAGTTTTGATTGACAGCCTAAAATGCGCCGCACATAGATGACGTGGTGTCGTAAGACTGTGCACGAGCTTGGGAAAGCGATATTCCAACTGACTGTAGAATTTCAGAAATAAGCTTAGCCATTCCTTCGCCTGTTTTAGCTAGATAATCTTTTAGTTTTAACAACCTTTCTTTTGGGTGAAACTGAGTCACGTATCGGATTACAATTGAGAGCTGGTCAAGATGAGAGATATCGGGTGTGCTTTCAGCCATAACGCTAAAAAATCCACAATTATTGACATTTGCAACTATTTTTTCACGGACACATGATCCAAGAACCCCAATAAAGTCGTTTTGTGACTTGTTGGCATGGTATGGGCGAAGATGATTATCATCAATACAGTTTTTTAAAGTTGGAATCCACCTGGCCATTAATCTAATGAGCTGAATGTAGTTACCGCTGTCACTTACTCGTCCCTAAAATGCAAATGCTTGACGACTTAGATATCTGGTGCAGTCTAGAAGTATATTAATAATCTCTCTGTTTCTTAGACGAATTTGCTCCGCGTTAGTTGCTGCCTTTCTACGTTGACTAGATAGAAAGTTGTCAACGTGCTTACTTTTTTGGGCCAAATTATCTAATTTATACACTGCGGTTCTATGAGCATTGCTCGTAAAATGAACCATTAACTTGCCTTTACGGTTTTTTCCTCGGCCTTTCATCTTATGCCATACACGAATATCAACACTGATCCAAGCTTCTTCTGCGTTTTCACGCCCCGGGCCATCAGAGCAAAGTGAACAAGCAAAACAAAATGCGGCATCCAGTTGGTCGCTGTATTCTAAATATGGATATTCTTTATACGAGCAGGAGCTAAACTTATTCTGCTTCTTAGGATCTATGTCATGATTCACAGGGTAAGATGATCTCTGAGGTTGATAAGGTCCACGAGACAGGATGAAAAGTTTCTGGTTTTCGGTTAAATTCTTTCCAATACGATCGGCTGGATCACAACTTAGAAAAGTCGAGAAATCTTCCTTTTCAGAAACATTGACATTTTCCATAGAATTGCTAGTTAGGATTTTATCGCATTCCTCATTCAAACTTTCGCTGTAGTGCCGAACCCGGTCTGCAAAAGCCTTAACATTCGCAGTAAAATTTTGTAATGAAAACGATGTTTCGGAAACATTTTTACGAAGCTCTGAATTTTACATCTGGAGGATCTGTTTGAATAGACTATGCAGGCCTCTAATAGAAATGCAGAAATATCTACATATTCTACATTGAATCCGTTTTCCTTTCTGGAGGTTGATGTTTTCATTCGGATGAAATATTCTTATATGGCGATATAAATTTATTTTTTTCTGTGAAATGTGTGTGTACACGATCACAGTGTGTGCATAAACTTTTCACTGAATTATTCGCCATCATGCGACAAAAACAAACTTTCGCAAATCGCTCTTCTTCTGTGTCCGTGACTTCATCTTTTAAATGCAACAACCTCAAATAGCTAGCGCCAAATCCAGAGCTAAGAGGTCACCAAATTCTAAGAATCAGTCCATAGCAGAAGGGAGCAATTAAAGATGCTACATGGGAAAACTTACAATAGAGATTGCAACAACCCCCTCCTCCCCCTCCTTTCCCGAAAGTCTCAAATTCTCAGAAACGCGATTCTCTCTCTCTCTCTCTATCACCTCCGCTCTCTGACAACCCCTCCCTCCCACACAGAATCATACACAATCTTCCTTGAGAAGTTATTTCTTTTCCCCTTTAAATGACGGACAACAGAGAATTGAAATGATACTGACGACAGGAGAGGGGATTTTTTGCAGCGTGTGTTCTTAACTTTCCGACTATTCTAAATTTTACCAACTCTTCCAAATAAGTGGGGGGGTGTTACACCCCCAACACCCCCCCCCGCTAGGCACGCCCCTGCCTGTGAGCGAGGATTCAGCGCACAATGAATTTTTCAAGAACAAGTTTCGCTCTATTTAGACATCACAAAATTTAAATGGACCTTCTGTAGAAGCATTTGATCCTACAAAAGCAGCTGAACGCTGGTACTTTACATCAAAAACAACAAGACACATGAGCGGTCATAAACGTCATAAAAATTTAAAAGCAAATGAGGACAAACAATAAGTTAACAGTATTGATTTATGGCATATATTATAGTCCTTGAAGTGAATTACATATTTGTACTTTTGAAGTATTTAAAGAAGTTTTTAATGATTATTATTTGTATTTTACATCAGCACTTCCAATTTTTTTATATCAAATTTTATGTAACAGTACTTTTTTATACAAGAAAAATCTATATCATGTGTCAGATATATTTAATTAAAAAGAGTAACTTGTATGTACTATTATTAACTTATACTGTAATTTCATTTTACAAATTTGTTATCGATAGTAACTGGCTCCTAGATTTGCAAAAAAAATTTTCACCCCTGTACCTTACTATTTATTTTTAACAACTATTATATGTTAATTTGCTTTACTAATGGCCATTTTGTATAAATTAGAACTAAAATCTTATGAAATGTATTTAAAATACTGTTTCAGATGTCCATTTTTATAGTCAATATACCAAAGAGCCTCATAAATAGACAATATGATAAAAAGAAATCTATACTATAGCTCCAGTGGCACTTCCTCTGCTTAGTAAAGATATTTTCATGTTGTTACAGGTAAGAATTATATTAAAACTAGTGTAAATGCCCGTCCTAGGACGGTGGGTAAAAATTGTGTTTTTCACTTAAAATTTGAAAAATAAAATATGCCATAAAAGTGCGTAATTAAAACAGTCTGCTGCAACTATTGAAATAATACTATTTTTTTTAATAACACTTTGAAATTGTATTTTTATCGTTTACCCCCCTCCATTTTTTTAAAAATATGTATATTGATTAATAAATAAATTTAAAGTTTACATACACCTGTATATAGAAAAAGAAAATATATAAGTAATGTGTAATTTAAAAATAAGTTACAAAATGACATGATATTATTTCGGGGAGGAGGGCGACTAATCCCATAAGCTCCTGATGCAAAGCTAATAACACTTTGAAATTGTATTTTTATAGTTTACCCCCCTCCCTCCAATTTTTTTTAAATATGTATATCGATTAATAAATAAGTATCGCGGGTTGAATCCCATCCGTCTAATCCCCTAAGCTTCTATCCTCCTGATGCAAAGCTATAAATCAAAAATTATTTTAATTTTTTACTTTTAAAATATGGGATATGTTTCGTTTTTTTGTTGCTTTTGTTTTTTAGTTTAAATTTACATACACCTGTATATAGAAAAGGAAAATATAAGCAATGTGTAATTTAGAAATAAGTTACAAAATGCCAGAATATTATTTCGGGGGGGGGGGGGGGGGGTGTAGACTAATCCCCTAAGCTTCTGTCCTCCTGATGCAAAGCTATAAATCAAAAATTATTTTAATTTTTTACTTTTAAAATATGGGATATGTTTCGTTTTTTTTTTTGTTGCTTTTGTTTTTTAGTTTAAATTTACATACATTTAGAAAAGGAAAATATAAGCAATGTGTAATTTAGAAATAAGTTACAAAATGCCAGGATATTATTTCGGGTGGGGGGGGGACTAATCCCCTAAGCTTCTGTACTCCTGTTGCAAAGCTATAAATCAAAAATTATGATTTTTTTTTTTTAAGTTTAAATTTACATAGACCTGTATATACAAAAGGAAAATATAAGTAATGTGTAATTTAAAAATAAGTTACAAAATAATAAGTCTAAAATATTTAAATTGATTACTCTTTTAAAAGAAAGTCAGTTTTATCAATTTTTTGCAGGGAAAAAAGGATATTTTTAAAAATACCATATCATTGTTTTCTGTGAATCACTTTATATGAGAAATAAATTAAAATTCCTTACATGTCGCAAAGAAAATTTAATATGATTGCAACATAATACTTGAAATAATCTCAAGTGACACTTGGAGATTTGTTTTGGTGGTGAAATGCGATATGTCCTCCGATTTGTTAAGAAGTAGTGTCTACCACTGCTCAATTATCAGGACTTGTAACCTTGAGAAGTAATCACGGGATTCTTGTTTCTTCTCAACCAATGGGAGAATGGAACCTTTCACCCTTGAGTCTCTTCCCTCGGAGACTGGTAAGATTGATGGATTCGTCCCACCCTGCGTTACACTGCCTTTTATTATATGGGTTATTCTCTGCAATAGTGCAAAAAGTGCTTCCCTGTCATATAAATGCTCTTAATTTCATTACGTTTTTATTTATTTTTATTTTTATTAGAAGATCTAAACATAGTTTATTAGGGACAGAAAGTAAAATTTAAAAATAAATAAATTTAGTATTTAAAAATGTAATATATATCATGCAAACATCATTCCCTCACCTTTCCCCCACCTGTACTACCATACTTTATTGCCTATTTCTTTCCATCCAGAAATAAAAATAATTAAAAATACCCTAAGCAAAATAAAGTTCTTATTTGGTACATTACAAATAATAAAAATATTTTTTTTTACAATTATTATATAGTCTACTCAATCAATTATATGTTTCCCCATGTTAGACCATCATTCCCTCACACACTGCTATTATCTCAAATATCTACCACTAAAGAGCAGTAGCAGTCTAGCATCCTTCACAGAGAAGAAGCCATTTTGAGCACTTGCCAGTCCAGCAACATAAATTGGTGGTGTAAAATTTTGTTAATTTTTCAGAATTTTTTTTCAGTCAGTATATCTGGAAGCGTTTTTATTAGCAGTCATTCCCTCACACAGAATACTAATTTTTTTGTAAATATCAAAAATTTTAATTTTATCATACATTATATATTAAGTGTTGCTCTTCAAGGAAACAGTTTGGATTTCTTCATAATTTTGCATTTTTTCCTACAATTAGTAAAAATGTCTTATTTCATCATTCCCTCACATTTACCATTATGAGGGAATGACAAGATGAGTGAGGGAATGATGCGCTTTCTGTTTAAATGATGGATTTAGTTTTCCTGCTTAAAATTTATACTAATAGCATGTTACTTTTTAAATTTATGTGGCTCAAACTAACCAAAACATTTTATTTAAACTGTTCTTGGAGAAATTTATAAATACGCCAGAGTAGCTTAGTGAAAAATTATGCATATACGTAGAATAGTGTTGATTAGTATTTTACATTTTTTATGCGATTAAAATACATTGAGTTTAAAAAAATCTTAAGAGAGAAAATGAAAAATAATCCTTTGAAGCTTGAAAAACTGAAATATTTAAAAGAGAAAGGCCAAGTTAAAAGTGTAAAGGAGATGAGTTCTAGACAACAATGTTAAAAAAAGGAAACAGTGGAAGAAAAATTAAAAAAATTATAGAGAAAATATTAAGAAAAATAAGAAGATTGAGCAATTTCTTTCTCCCCAGACTCCATCAAATAGTGGTAAAACAGATTCTGCAAGTTTTAGTGGTTCTGAGGCTGAACGTCCTCTTTCAAGGCAGAGTGCTTGGAGAAAAGAATTAGATGTGGCAGATCAAAACTGTTTCGAGAAAATCAGTCATTAAAAGTTCAACTGTAAAGCTGCAAAAGGAGATAATCAAAATGCAAAAAGTATTACCAAGCCTTACTTAAAATTTTTTTTAAAACATCTAAAAGTTAACTCCTAAAAGAATAAATAACTGGAAATAAAGACGTATCATCCAAAATTAGAAAAAGCTTTTATTTGGAGACGTTCTTTACACAGCATTGGCATCAACTTTTAGCAATATGGGAAAGAGTCAAAAAGGTAGACAAATGTACTACAGAATTTTAAGGGAAGTATTTTGAAAAAATACAGATTGCTACATATGATAAAAAAATATATATATTCTTAGATATCGAAGCTTGAAGAATATTGCTAGCAACGAAGCTTATCTCTTTACTTATCGTAAGAGAGGCAATTACCTATTTAATAAAGTTAAACAGGATATATTAAGTTTTTGCTAAAAACTTTGTCCAGGAAAAAAGATTATACCTCAAAAAGCAAAATAAAGAAACAAAAGAAGGCTTTTATGAGAGACACATAAATATTTATACAAGAAGTTTCTCAAAGAAGTTAATTATGTTTTGAGTTATTCATCATTCTGTCGCCTGAAACCACTTTAGGTGAAAAAACCTAATGTTGAAGAAAGAGATACAGCTGCTTGTGAAGCTCATTCCAACATAAAAATAATTGTATTAAAACTTAATGAAACAGGAATAATAAATTTTAAAACACCTCATGTATTACTAGAATTATGTTGTGAGAAAAACAATATTTAACCTGCCTTCAAAGGAAGTGTGAGAATTGTAAAAGCAACTTAATTTTATAAACTACTGAGGATGAAACAAGTTTATTAAAGCTGAAGAAATGGATCTGGGAAACACAAACTATAATTAACCAAACCAAAACTAGTCAGATGTGGCAATCCCAAAACTCATACATGTTAATACTTCCTGAAAAATGCAGCTTAGCAGCACCATTGGTTAGGTGATTTACATTAAAATCTAATCAGCAACAACTTATGTCAATTCTATCTTAATCTGAAGTTTGATGAAAATCTGTACATTAGTTTTTGAGATAGAGCTATTCCAGAAAACATAAAAAATTATGCGTATCAGCGCCACCTGTTGGGAGATTTACGCCAAAAACTAATCAGGACAAATTTATATCAGAGACTAACTGAATCTTAAGTTTGATAAAAATGCGAGCATTAGTTCTTGTGATATAGTTATTGCAATAATCATGAATAATGTTAGCATATAAGCGCCATCTGTTGGGTGATTTACCCCAAAAAGTAATAAGCACCAAATTATATCAAGTGCTAACTGAATCTGAAGTTTTATGAAAATCCAAGCATTAGTTCTAGAGATATAGCTATTGTGGAAATCACGAAAAATGTATGATAGCAGCGCCACCTGTTGGGCAATTTACACCAAAAAGTAATCAGCACCAATTTATATAGGGAACTAACTGAATCTAAAGTCTTATCCAATTCCGTCCATTAGTCCTTGAGATAGAGTGCCCGCAAAATTTCTGTCACATACAGACAGACAGACAGAGACTTTGTAAAATAATTTTTTTTTTTTTTCGGGATATTTGACCTCTAAAACATGTAATTCCGTCGAAAACCGGAATTCGAAAATTTTCACGAATCCAATAATTTCTTCTTGTAAAGATAGAAGAAAGTAAAAAGATGAACATAATTACCACACATCTTATGGGGAAAGAAAGACTGAGCCCACTCAGCCATGTGATAATAGATCATCAGTTTTCATGTTTTCATCTATTTAATTTTATTTTATATTATTATAATACTATTTTATTGTATCAATTCATATTAAAAATAATGTATTAATTAACTTGTTTTGTAAACAATCATTCCCTCATATCTGTTTCATCATTCCCTCACTCATCATTCCCTCACCATCATTCCCTCACTTTTAAAATTTTTATTTTATTTTTTTGTTAAGTCAAATTTTTAAAACGATTTCTGCTGCTATTAAAATCTTCAATAATTGGCTAATTGCTTACTATTTATCTACTTTTTATGAAAATTTACGTATGTATCATTCAAGTCAGACTGCTTGGCCAAATTTGCAAGTATTGTAGAGAACAACCCATATAGAGATACATGACAGATCCCAAATACTTTGGTGAAAAATTGACAAATGCACAAGAAATTACAGCAGAAATGTGGTTTGAAGAGAATTTTGCTGAATTTTTAGATGGTATACTAAGATTTAATTCAAAAGCTCCCAAAACATACCCACATTTACTTTTCTTTAAAAGAGTTAGAGCAATTTACAGCCAAAAAAAAAAAAAAAAAAAAAATGGTGGTGGAATTTTTCTAAGGTGAAGACATCAAAAAAGGATGGTCCATTACCTAATGATTCCTGCTTTTTTTTTTTTATTATTATTATTAAATTTCACATTTGGACAAATTTTCTGATAAACATTCCTACTATCTGTTGGCCATGAGAATATTTCTACTATCAATTCACTTATATTTTAATTGTCTATTTATTAAACAGTTCTACTTTAATTTGATGTACATTTTTATAGCAACAGGCTATGTTGAAGTGTAAGTCACATGCTACAATTTTCGGCTACCAGTATTTTAGAACGGAAAAATTTGACTTATTTTATAGGCGATATCTCAGTAATTGAATAAGGCGAAGCAAATTTGGAACAGATGTGTTATTATCCCGGGGTCCGCCACCTTGGCTTGAATTAAAAATTATTCTTTTATTAACAGGTATAATTATTATATACCAGTTTTTTCAATATATTGGATATCAATATATTGAATATACTATCAATATTAACATATCAACAATATTTAACAATTGGCGACATTACTACTTGGCGAAAAAGGAATTACGCATGAAAAAAATCAAAGATGGCCAACCATGGCATAACGATAACAGCACACCTAAGCCGAAATGGTCAACAGTGATTAAAAAGTTACTAATTAATAATACATTTCGTTTTAAAAACAATTTTTGTAAAACAAAAAATTGTTTTAGCAAAGGCCGGCTGTTTTTAAATATAAGCCGGCCCTTTTAAAGTGGTTTAAACCAGAAAAACCCAGCCGGTTTAAAACGGCCTTGCTAAAATCCGTCATCCCTGATTTGTATATAAACAGATAAATGGCTTTTTTATATTAAATATATTGTATAAATACTGAAAAAATTGTGTTTATGAAAAAATAAATAAGCTACCAGAAAATACGTATTAAAAATTTCTTACTTTTGCCACGGTCATTTTCTCGATCTCAACAAAAAAACCAATAACAAACATGCACAGTAGCCAGTTTGAGAACGGCTTTAAGATAGCAACTTTACAAAATTAATACTTATTTATAAATAACAAAATGTGTTATTTGCTGAAATTTTTCTTGGTTCCATGGAACGAGGCTTAGTTCCAAGCCTAGATCCACTTCACGAATCCGCTTTTTATTTACCATATATCAGATCGGAACAAAAAAATCTTAAAGACCTTCTTGAATTTTACAAAAGGTTACAATCTTAAACATGCATATAAACTACACACAGATATAGTATGCGATAACATATCGAAAAAATGTCCGCTATTAATTTACTGTATATCAGATCAAAACATAAAATCTTAAAGCTCTCCATGGATTTGCCACATGGTTATGGTCTTAAATTATATGAACTACATACATATATACAATGCTTACTTTGAAACGAGATAAAAGAAAGAAAAGAAAAATCAATCTTACTGTACAAAGCTTCTACAATGAAACGATGACGACGACGAACAAAGAGAAAACAAGTCCACGCAGCCAGGCCGAAACCGAGTCAGGCAGCCACACCCCACGCATTGTGTGGCGAAATTTGACTTTCCATAAGACTTTTAGCATTAGTGCGAAATCCGGCAATTTCATTGGCTATCGGTAAACCGAACTTCTTTCCCTGAAAGGAAAAAATCCATTTTACAAGTAACAGCGCTGGTACTCATTTCATAAATTGTATTTCTTGATGATAACAATAACTTGATGCATTAAAAAAAAGCGTATATATTTCTCAAACTGAACACAAAATCAATTGATAACATAATATATAATTAATTATATAGTTAATAACATAATATATAATTAATTATTAAATTTGATTTAATTTTCTATAAGAAAATTATCAACAATTCTAAAACTTCATTGACTTAGTTAAATTATGATAAAATAATGAGATTGTTATAATAAGCTGCTTAGAACTTTTTTTTTTTTTTTTTTTTTTTTACCTAGATGTTTGCAATCAGTATTAAAGTTCTAGCAGCTTAACTAAAAATAAGTAATTAAAGTTCCATCTAGATATATAAAAATATTTTTCTATGTCAGTTTAAAAGATACTATTATTGCATTTAAGTAGATATTTTATTTTAATTATATAACATTAGCTCCTAAGTGGTATTATGTAGTAAAATTTAATCACAATATTATATTTCGAATAAAAATTGTAAAGCTACTGATAATAAATTAATAAATAAAGATAAAAACAAAAATCTCCATAATAATAATAATCGTTATTTTAAATATATATATTACAACTAATAGCAAAATATTTTTCATTGTTCATGTTTGATATATATTACATTTTTATTGCAACATATATAATGTATATAATAGAATTTTTTGGGAATAATTATTAAATCACAGATATATATATATATATATATATATATATATATATATATATATATATATATTTGTTACATTTTTATCATACATTCAATTATTTAAAGCATAGTAATTTACTGTCTTCAATGGTTAAATTATCATTGAAATATATATTATTAATGTAATTTATATATAAAGGATAAATAATTAATTTTTAAAGATGAATAATTTAATTCTGTTAATTACTATTTATATGTTACTGGAATTCTAGCATAAAAGTACTTTTCATGAAAGTTTAGAAGATATTAAAATTAAATTTTAATAAATATTCATTTTAAACATACAGTTTATATATGATAAGAATTTAGTAGTATTGAATATACAATAAAAATATTAGAAAGCAGCTGATAAATTGATAAATATTTTTGTATATGAAAGATAATACTAATTTTGAGAAACGAACACTTTACTAAATTACTTCTGCTAATTATATATATATATATATAACTTACTAAAGTTCCAACAAAAAATATTTTTAATGTAAGGAAAGAGTATATTATTATTACATTATTATTAAAAAATAGATTAAATGAATTTTTTAATTTAATTATTTAAATTTATTTAAAAAAATCTAATTGACAATTTTTTTTTTCAAAGGAACTGGTGATAAAGATCAACTGATTTTAACTAACTGACTTAAGGGTGTTCTCAAATCCAAAAGGACGACTTTCTGACATAAGTTTTAATTTATTTTTGTTCGAAAATGCATGAAACTAGCTGGTGTTGTTGTTCGAAAACTATGTAATTGAACTGGTTTTTTTTTTCATTTTTTTGCAAACACAATAGATCTTTCAGAAAATAGTGTCAAAGTGGGCGTTTTGAACCGAATTTCCGCGCGAAAGAGGAAAGAGCACTGAAGAGCGGGCGAAAAACATGTTTGTCGCGTGATCAAAATCGCTTATAAGTCAATAGGTAATTGATTGATCAAAAAATGGAAAAAACAGTTCAATTCCAAATCGCTGCCATGGCCAGGCTTTCCAATTTTATATCTTTCCGTTAAAAAATGAATTTGTAAATGTGTCAAAACGTTTTGCGCTTGTTGAGCAGAGCAGTTAAGAACAACCTTAAGAAAATATTATTATTACTCTTTAATTATTAAATAAATTTATTTATTACAAAAATACCCTATAAGTCATGTGAATTTTAAAATTTAATTCAATTATCTGTATAACATTTACAAAAATAAAAAAAAATAAAAAAAATAGTAATCTAAATAACAGATAAATTTAAAATGATCAGAACTTTATAAAAATCTAACATGAAAATACTTTTAATGTAAGCCTAGGAGATTTATTATTGCATTTTAATAAATTTTTACTTTAATTATTAAAAAATAGGTTAAATGAATTTTTTAATTTAATTATTTAAATTTATTTAAAAAAATCTAATTGACAAAAAAAATTACAACGGAACTGGTAATAAAGATCAGCTGATTTTAACTAACTGACTTAAGAAAATATTATTATTACTCTTTAATTATTAAAGAAATTTATTTATTAGAAAAATACCCTATAAGTCATATGAATTTAAAAATTTAATTCAATTATCTGTATAACATTTACAAAAAAATATATATATAGTAATCTAAATAACAGATAAATTTAAAATGATCAGAACTTTATAAAAATCTAACATAAAAATACTTTTAATGTAAGCCTAGGAAATTATTATTCCATTTTAATAAATTTTTACTTTAATTATTAAAAATAGATTAAATGATTTTTTTAATTTAATTATTTAATTTATTTTTAAAAAATCTCATTTGATTTTTAAAAAAAAATACAAAAGAACTGGTAATAAAGATCGACTGATTTTAACTAACTGACTTAATAAAAATCGAAACAAAACTCTAAAAAAGTGAAAACGCCAGCGAAAGGACAGAACACGCAACTTTAGGATTACAAATGCAAAATCTTAACCAGCCCTAGTCTTGACCAGTGGGCTAGATCATTCATACGCTTTGAGTTACCAAAATACCATGTGACGGCTTTACACAGTTCTTATACTCTTATACTTGTCCTTTCAGGGAAAGAAGTTCTGTTCAATTTCATTGGCTGTCGGTGAAGCGATAGCCAATGAAATTGCAGGATTTCGCACTAACGCTAAAAGTCTTATGGAAAGTCAAATTTCGCCATTGTGTGCGTCTAGGCGTCACGTCATATCATACGACGCCGAGGCTAACGAAAAAGACAGGCTACCGCAGTGAGTCCGATTATTCCTTTTTTACAGACCGCTGGAGTCACGTGATGCTCGAATGCACCAATGAAGGTGTGCGAAAAGAGCATCACGTGACCCCAGCGGTCTGTAAAAAAAGAAGAATCGGACCCACCGCGGTAGCCTGTCTTTCTCATTAGCCTCGATACGACGCCAAGCCTCGATACGACGCGAAACTTTCGATTCAACTAGACCACATTCGATTCTAGAATATTTCAATTAAATCATTGCTCTGTTTTTAAAGTCCAGAACACGGAGTAAAAGAGGTGGAGGGGAAACTTAACAGGCATTACTCGCCGAAAACGCAAGTTGCATTTTGGTAAATATACAATCCGCATGGTGGCCATTCTTTTAGCTGAATATCATATGATTGTATGTATAAGAGCCGTACGTTAGAATTAAAAAATATTTTATGTTATTCGTTTATTTTTTATTATTGATATTACAAAGCATAAATTAAGATGGGGTATAAGTGCTTTGTTCCTGGATTGAAAACAGGTTATACCAGTGACATAAAAAAAAGAGAAAAAAACAAAGGGGTAATAAAATTTAGCTTGTTCCGTGCTTTACAGGTGAGAGATATTTTTAGGCTTTAATATAAAGCTATTTGCTTGTAATTATGTTTAAATTGAAAAAAATTTATCATAAATCGATCTTAGTGTATGTTTTTTAAATGTTATACTTGATGAACACTAAAAATTGCTGTGGGTAATTAATGTTAAATCTATTGTCCATGTTTATTTATTTGCTATTAACCTCTCATCTTTATTCTCGTGATACCTTTATATATGATGTAACGTGAATCAGAAATTGTATTGTTTATTATTGTTTGAATATTTTTATGGAAGAAGGTAAAAAGCTTTACCGGTAAATAAATTATTTTTGTTTTGAGAAGTTAATTGACTTCTTTATGTACATTTTAAGTTCATAAATACATAATTGGCGTCCGCATTATATTCTGAAAGCTGGGTTGTTAAAATAACATCCTTTTTGAACGCTTTAATTAACATTGTGGCGTCCGGCGCGACAGGATATTTTACAATATTTATTTGATGCAAAATGTTTCAAGCCGTTAAAAATTTTAAAAAGGTCGACTTAAAGTTCGTGGTAGAAGAGCTTGGGGAAACAATCCCGCAAGATTATACGATTGGGACACTAAAGGAAATTATTTTGAATAGTAATGAATATAAACAGGATCCCGCTTTTGTACAAGAAATTTTATCCAATGCTGTTGCTGAGAGAAAGGAAAAAGAAAACGAGGCTAAGAAGTTAGAAAAGGAGAAGTCGGATCAAGAATTAAAAAAGCTAGAATTAAAGGAGAAGTCGGATCAAGAATTAAAAAAGCTAGAATTAAAGGAGAAGTCGGATCAAGAATTAAAAAAAGCTAGAATTAAAGGAGAAGTCGGAAGTAGAGTTAAAAAAGTTGGAATTAAATCATCAATTAGAATTAGCAAAGATTCAGTCACAGGGACAAATGCAATGTGAGTACATTTCAAATGATTACGAAACTAATAATTCTAAAAAGAAATTTACGTTGCCCAAGTTGGAATTTCGCCAATTTGATGGTGATTTAAAGGAATGGTTGCCATTTTGGAGCCAGTTTGAACAGATTCATAATGATCAAGATATTGCGCCAGAAAATAAATTCCAGTATTTGATCCAAGCAACTATCACTGGATCTAGAGCGCGAGAAGTTGTTGATAGTTTTCCGCCAACTGGCGCTAACTATGCCAAAGCTATAGAGAGTCTTAAGGCTCGTTTCGGTAGGGAAGATCTTTTGGTTGAAGTGTATGTGCGAGAATTATTAAAATTAATTATATCTGTGCAATCAAAAGGAAAATTTTCTATTACATCATTGTATGATAAACTTGAGTTGTATTTACGAGCTCTTGAGACGTTAGGTGTCACAACGGATAAATGTGCTTCAATATTATATCCAATGGTAGAATCTTGTTTTACTGCTGAATTTTTGAAAGCGTGGAATCGAACACATACGAATTCGGTTAGTTCTGATGCAAAAGAGCGCCTAGATAATTTAATGGCGTTTCTCAAATCTGAAGTTGAAGGAGATGAAAGAATTAATTTGGCAGTGACAGGTTTTGGTTTAGCGAGAAAAGATGACGCGATCTTTAGAAAAAACAAAAGTCACAACGATGGTACTAAATATTTACCAACTGCTGCTACTTTATTAACAACTTCTTCAAGACCAGATTTAAGGAAAAATTGCGTTTTTTGCAAAGGAAGACATCTGAGTTCAGAATGCTTTTCGGCACGGAAGATGAGTTTTAATGAAAAGCAGAATATATTGAAGGACAAAAGATGTTGTTTTTTATGTTTGGCAACAGGTCACACAGCGAAACAATGTAGAGTTATCTTGAAGTGTTTCTTTTGTGATAAAAGACATGCGTCTGTGATGTGTCAAACGCTCGATAAGAATAAGCTGAATGAAAAGAAAGAGGAAGACACAGAAAAGTCGCCTGGAAAAGAAGTAAATATGGCCAATTTCAATAGAAATCCTAAAGTGTTCCTTCAGACGATAAAGGCAAAAATATTTTCCGAAAACAAAAAGAAAGATGTTAGACTAATTTTGGACTCAGGTTCTCAGAGATCGTATATTTTAAAACATTTAGCCGAAGAAATGAAGTATTTACCTCTTCGAGAAGAAAAAGTTTCTCATTCCCTTTTTGGCGGAGTCATAACAAAGGATTATAATCATCATTACTACAAGGTAAGATTAAGCGATTTGAAAGAAAATTTTAAATGTAATTTTGAGGTTTTGGATCAAAACATTATATGTGAAAATGTTATGCCAGTAGGAAAAGGATCCTGGTTTAAAGAATTATCGGAAAAAGGCATCACTTTGACGGATGTTGGTGAAACTCCAGAATCTATTCAAATATTGATTGGAGCTGATGTAATGGGAAAATTACCCACACAGCACACACGTAGATATTTCGTTTATTTAGAGCGGTTTACATCTAGAATACATACATGTACATCAAAATGATGTTCATTCAAAACCGTAAGATGGATGGTTGAACACATTATATTCATATAACATTTATATCCCAACAATCTATGGACCAACATAATATGGAGGTAGACTTAACGTTCATTCTAAAATATAAACTGGATTGTCAAAGAAACTACGTCAACATGACGTTTATATACCAACACTTTATGGAGGTAGACACAGCGCCCTCTATAAAGAGCGCTAAAAGAGTCAAATATCTTACTTCCGATACACTTTTTCGTGTGGCAACATGAACTTTCTGTTGTTTTGTAAACACGCCAGTCGCGACGCCATTATGTTATGCAGATGTTTATGCATTTTTTGGCTGGTTTGATTTAGACTATCAAAGTTCAACTTGGTTTTTAATTTTATAAATTTTTAGTTGTATCAAACAGTTAGCATTTACAACAACCACTGAATCTAATAATAGAAGTAATGTTTACTTTACTTTAAGTTGTGCATGGTGTTGTTTGAGATTTGGATTAAATATCAAGCAGGATTATATGTAAGTAAGTCCTTTGATTTCTTTTTTTTTTCAGGTTTTTGCTATTCTATTTTGGTGCTTTTTGTAGCATTTACGATTTTTAACCTTACCTTTAAAAAACTACAAAGAAATTAGCCATATAAATTTTTTATTAACTCCTCAAATTTTATAATCTTCTCTATCCCAATCATATAATTGACTGATCATAGTAATCTCTATACTTGACTTACATGGTTACTCATCGGTTTTACATTTAAAATGTTTTGATTTTTCAGTGAATCTTAATTTTGTATATAAAACTTTACAAAGTTTGGATTATATTTAATTTCTTATACTCCTTCTCCCATACCCCAGAAACTTTATCTAATGCGAACGATATAAAATTGTATAATTATAGTGCAAACACTTTTTTGAGGTCAACAGTCTGTTTTGGCAAAAAAAAAAAAAAAAAAAAAAAAAAAAAAGAGAATGTTTATTATCAATAAAAACTTTCAAATGGTGAATTTGTCTTGATGCTAACAATGCTTGTAATAATGCTAACAAATTAGATCCAATGAAAACAAGGATAAGTTAACAGTTTGCCTAATAATAATAAATAATTTTTTAACATTGAAAGTAACTTATCACTTTATTATGTTGTTAAATTACGTTATTAAAAATTTATTGTTTCATAAAAAAGGTTTCTTAATCTCAAAGGTTTATTTTCATATATTTAATTTTATCTATTCAATGTATTTTAAGTTAAATCTGCATATCTTGTTAACGATGGAATGATTGTTTACATTTATTGAAAAAGCATTGATACCGAAATAATAGGGGTTCTCCATTTGAAATACATATTTACAAAATTTTATTTAAATTGATATTTAGGTGCATTTCTTTTACAAGTATAGCTACTATAGATTTTTCTTATAGCATAGGTCCTCAGTTTAAATGTAATTATCTATTAAATTAAAAATTTACCCTCCTTTTTTTTTTTTTTTTTTTTTTTTTTTTTTTTTTTTTTTTTTTTTCAAAAAGCATTTACTTATTATTCTTACTATTTTTGAAAATGGGATTCATTATCAAAACATGAAATACTTTCTATGGAAGACTCTTTGATTTGAGTCTATATGTTTGAGTGTATAATAAAATTTTTGATGAATCAGTAAATTCAGTGGTCAAAATATTATATTAGAAGTAACGAGAAACTATAGTAGGTCCTAGTTTTGACATTGTTTGTTGTGTAATATGCTATTTTTTAGAACACATAATTTAGCGAGTAATGTAATCTAAAAAAAAAAAAAAAACTAGTTTGTACGGAGCATCAATGTTATTTTTGACATTATGTCCAGAAACAGTATCTCAATCAATACAAAGTATACCAGTGGAGATGTGCGTCTGGTGGATCAGCTGGTGCCGGGATAGATCTTCAAATTTGAATGCTCTCAGAAAATCACAGGTGTGTAGTTTTATTATAAAATAAGTAACTACCATTAGTGATCTTCTGCAAGTAACTGGAATTTGTCTGGTGTCCTTTGACGGCATGCTCTTTTGCAAGGACTATGGATTCAGCATCGAAGATTTCAAAAAAGAAGATTTTAAAAAATCTGTGAGTATGTAGGACTCCCATTGCTTTCAAAAGAGGAGATAATAAAGTAAGTTTATTAAAGTAACCCCAATAATAATATTGGCGCTCCCTACGAACTAGTTTTTTTAATCACCTCGCTAACTTATATTTTCCAAAAATAGTATGTTACGCTACAAACTATGAGTACACAATAAGAAAAGTAAGTACAAGAATGATTTAGCTGAAAATATTTTTAAATGCCCATGTAATAATAAAGTAAAATTGTAAATATAATGTGAAATAAACATTTATATATGTCAGTCTGGGGCATAAATAAAATCTGCTGCTAAGTAAAAATAATAGTGTGGGACAACCCTACGTATACCCCCACCTTGTTAGTTACCAGAGTAATTACACTATTTGGTTTGATTTTAAAAGATAAAAAAAAAGAGGGGGGGGGAGATATGATGTTTTTATATAATAAAAGTTTCTGTTTTTGAAAGTAAAATAATAAAAAAAAATACATTTAAAAAAAATAAAGCATTTATGTTGTTTTAAGATAATAAAAAGTATTTTTTCCCTGATATTTTCTTATGTTAATTATATTTACTGTCATCAAAGCAGTTACACGATACAGTTGGTATGACTTAAAATACAGTTATTACAGTTTAGCTAATATTGCTAATAATTTGTGCTTTTTACCAATAATTTTGATACTTTAAAATCATAAACTTTTCATGAATAACGTTTTCTTGTAATTTACAAAAATAAGATGCAGAAGAGTCTGGGCATACGCATACTGTTCTATATTACATATATATATGTAAACATTACATAGATATGATGTATATATATGTACATATTACATAGATATGTGTAGTTTAAATACGTACATATTACATAGATATGTGTAGTATATATACGTACATATTACATAGATATGATGTATATATACATACATATTATGTCTAGGATATGATCTATATGCACATAGACATCCATTTTACATAGATTTATGTCAGATCTGGATGTCCAACAAACGCTATATGGATGTATTCGGAGAGACATCTGATGGTAATATCTACGTAGATACTATGTAATATGGAATTCCTTGGATGAATTATGGACATGGTATATGGATGTACTTTACGTTATATGGATGTCATATTTACCAATTTGTGCTGTGTGGGTTACTGACAGGTCGTAGAGAAATACTCTCGTCGGGATTAGTAGCACTGGAAACATTCTTAGGTTGGACCTTAATGGGAAAAGTGCCTCAAGATAATGTGTCTAAAGAAAATTTAGCTTTGTCAGTTACGTCTATGTTTGTAAAGGAAGCAGAGATTGCTGATTTATGGAAATTGGATTTGCTTGGAATAAATGATCCGATTGAAAAACAATCTAAAATGGAGATTGATCGTCAGGTTAAAGAGCATTTTTTACAGACAGTAAAAATGAATGAAGATAATCGTTATGAAGTTTCTTTGCCATGGTCAGAAGATACACCACCTTTACCTGATAATTTGAGTTTAGCCAAGAAAAGATTGAGTAACGTTACAAACAAGTTGCTTTCCGATAACATTTATCAAAGGTATGAAAAAGTACTTTTAGGGTGGCTTGATGATCAAATTATAGAGGAAATTCCACAGGCTGAAATGAACCTTTATGGAAATTATTTACCTCATCGACCAGTAATAAAAGAGAGCAGTACAACTCCCATTCGTCCAGTGTTTGACGCATCAGCTAGAATGCAGAACCATCCATCTTTGAATCAATGTTTGCATTGTGGGCCAAACCTTATTGAATTAATTCCTGACATTCTCTTACGATTTAGAAAAAATAAATTTGGTGTTGTAGCTGATATCAAGAAAGCATTTTTACAAATAGCTATTCGTAAAGAAGATCGGGATTATTTGCGTTTCTTGTGGTGGAGTAATCCAGAAGAAAGAAATATTAGAATGTTTCGACATACTAGAGTGGTGTTTGGAGTCAAAAGCTCTCCTTTTCTTCTCGGTTCCGTCATAGAATATCACATTAAAAACGATGAAGAATACGACCCCAATCTTAAACAGCAATTGCTGAGAAGCTTTTATGTTGACAATGTCGTTGCTAGTGTCCACACACAGGAAGAATTGGAAAGGTTTATAACTGATTCTAAATCTCTTATGGCTAAAGGTGGATTTGAGTTGAGAGGATGGGAACAGACAGAAGAAAGAAACAATATCGAAAATAGCGAAGAAACTGCTGTACTGGGATTACAATGGAACAGACTTCTAGACGTTTTAAAAGTTAACGTAAGCTGGACGAAAGATATAAATATAGAAAAAATAACAAAAAGAATCATGCTATCAGTTGCACATAAAGTTTTTGATCCAATTGGTTTTACTGCTCCAGTTATGATATATCCCAAGATGATGTTACAGAAAACATGGAAAGAAGGAATCTCGTGGGATGAAGAAGTTACTAGTGATATAAAAAATGAATTTATTGAATGGTTTCATGAATTAAATTGTTTACAAGAAATTCAGATTCCTAGATATATTCAGTTCACCCCAGATAATTTAAAAGGTTGTACTCTTCACACATTTTGTGATGCAAGTCAGTATGCGTATGCTGCTGTTATATTTTTGAGGATAGCAACTAAAGATCGTGTAGAGTTATTCCTTCTTGCAGCGAAATCCCGCATAGGTCCTTTAAAATGTGGAACTATACCTAGAATGGAACTTTTAGCTGCTTTGATTGGTGCTAGATTGGCTAAATCAGTAACTGACGCTATGGGCTGGGAAGATATAGAAAGATATTTTTGGAGCGATTCCACAACAGTGCTTGCATGGATATCCAGGAAAGAAAACTGGTCTGTTTTTGTTAGAAACAGAGTTCAAGAAATAAAAAAATTGACTGATCCTGTTTTATGGAAACATATACCTGGTGAAATGAATCCAGCAGATCTGCCATCTAGAGGATGTAAAGCAAGACATCTGGTATCTCTCAAATGGTGGGAGGGTCCATCTTGGCTTAAAGATTCTAAAGAATATTATAAATATATGGATTTCAAGTGCCAAGACATAAACGAAGAAGAAATTGAAAAAGAAAAATTGAAGTCTACAAAATTACTGGTAAATGTTGATGAAAGTCCAGAGAAAAGCTGGTACTACCAGTATTTTTCCAGTTATGAGAAAATCGTACGTCTTGTTGGTTGGATACTTCGTTTCAGGTATAATTCTTCTAATCCAAAGGAACAGATCAAAGGAGAATTGACGAATCTTGAATTTAAGAGAGCAGAAACGAAGATAATTTGGATGATACAAAAGGAATGTTTTTCCCATGAAAGTGAGGGGAGATTGAAAACTCTGGAGACGTTTAAGGATGAACAAGACATAATACGTGTAAAGACTAAGATTACGTATAGACAAGACAATATGGATTTCCTCACACCTATGGTTGTTCCTTCAAATCATGAAGTTGTCAAACGATTAATTTTACATTACCACCTCAAAAATTGTCATGCAGGTCCTCAGATTCTTCTGAATTTGCTTAGAGAAAAATACTGGATTTTGAATGGAAGAAGAACTGTGAGCTCTGTTCTATCAAAATGTACCATTTGTAAAAGATTTAATTCGAAGAATTTAGAATCTTCTCCAGTTTCCCTGCCAGAAAATCGAGTGAAAGATGCAGCTGTATTTCAGATTATCGGCATTGATCTGGCTGGCCCTTTGTTTCTTAAAAATAAACAGAAGAGTTGGGTTATCTTATTTACATGTGCCATCTACAGAGCTGTGCATTTGGAGCTTGTGACTTCAGCTTCTACAGAGTCATTTTTAATGGCTTTGCGAAGATTTGTATCTCGTAGAGGAAGATGTTCTGTTATATATTGCGACAACGGTTCCAATTTTGTTGGTGCATCCAATTTTTTAAAAAGATTGAACTGGAATCGCATACAGAAGTATGGAGCAATAAATTCTTTCAAATGGAAATTCAACCCTCCGACTGCTGCTTGGTGGGGCGGATGGTGGGAGAGGCTCATCAGATTGATGAAAGATCTATTAAAAAGAGTCTTAGAAAAAGCCTGTTTGAACTATGAAGAGATGATAACTGTATTAGCTGACTGCGAAAGTATTATAAATTCGCGACCACTAACTTACATGTCTGAGAAAGAATCCATCAAACCCATATCACCGGACATGTTTCTGAAAGATATCCATGAATGTGGTTTACCAGACGTTGATGCGGTTGAGGAAGGTTCTCTCACTAGAAGACTTAAATATAGGCAAGAACTGCAAAAAGAGCTCAGAAATCGATTTAGATTAGAATATTTGGGTCTCCTTATCCAACGACCAAATGGGAGAAGATTGCAACGTTCAATTGCTGTAGGAGATATAGTCTTGGTGGGAGCAGATAACAAGAAAAGAATCAATTGGCCCTTAGGACGGGTTACAGAGCTCATTCGGGGCAAAGACGGAAAAGTTCGTCTTTTGAAGTTACAAACGTCTCATTCGCAGATGATTCGGCCTATTCAAAGAATTTACCCTCTGGAAGTGTCATCAGTGGATTTTACTGAAAGCAATTTTCCTAAACCAACTTTGAAGGAAAATCAGGTTGAGCCTGCAAAAGACGAATCGCGAATTAAAAAGACGAGATCTGGTAGAATGATAAAGGTTCCAGAAAGACTCGATTTATGATGTTTATGTAAATGTTGTATTTATTTAATGTGAAGTTTTGATTATAATATATAATCAAAAGGTGGGAGGATGTTAAATCTATTGTCCATGTTTATTTATTTGCTATTATCCTCTCATCTTTATTCTCGTGATACCTTTATATATGATGTAACGTGAATCAGAAATTGTATTGTTTATTATTGTTTGAATATTTTTATGGAAGAAGGTAAAAAGCTTTACCGGTAAATAAATTATTTTTGTTTTGAGAAGTTAATTGACTTCTTTATGTACATTTTAAGTTCATAAATACATAATTGGCGTCCGCATTATATTCTGAAAGCTGGGTTGTTAAAATAACATCCTTTTTGAACGCTTTAATTAACAATTAATATGTACCTATCTGTCAAATACCATTTAAATTGAGATTAAACCATTTAAATTGCAGAATTTTGTCATGTCAGATTCTATGAAAATGGAATCAAAACTTCAAAAGAAATTAATAAAAGTTTCCTTCATTCTATTAAATCCTATCATGCGTAATTAATTCAATGATATCCCATGACAGGTAATTATTCTAGGTTGCCATGGTGATTATTCTATTAAATCCTATCATACGTAATTAATTCAATGATACCCCTTGATAGGTAATGATTCTAGGTTGCCATGGTGAATATTCTATTAAATCCTATCACACGTAATTAATTCAATGATATCCCATGATAGGTAATGATTTTAGGTTGCCATGATGATTGCATTCTATTTAAGATGGAGTCCTATTATTTTCGTATTACTGAATTTAATGTATATAATCGTAATAAATTTTGTATTCATACATTTTTGCATAAGAGTGAGCAGGGTTGGCATGATTTAAATCAATTGATTTAAATCAGCTGATTTTTTTAAAAAAATCATTTGATTTAAATCAATTTTTTTTTTTTTTTTTAAATGTTGTAACTTAGTCAGCAGAGAAATAAGAAGTGGGTGTAAATAAGTAGCAGGTGTTTTTCTGGTATTTCCAGGATTGCTATCATAAAGAATGTGGCAGGTGCAGGTTAAGTCCAGGTGTCCCCCTCCTAATCCTTCTAGGGATGGGCGTTCCTGCTCCTTTTGAGAAACGAAAACGAACTGTTCCTTGGAAACCTGGAACTGTTCCTTTTACCTGTTCCTGAGGAACAGGTAAATAATAAACTTCTCTAAAATATGTAAAAAACATCTCTCGAAATGCTGATCTTAATTTAAAATTACCCCCCCCCCCCGCAAAAAAAAAAAAAAATTGCTGAATAGTCTGCATACTACGATTTTCTAATGTATATCCTTAGAAAAATATATAAAATTCTTACGTATAGTTTTCGCTTCTATAAAATTATTTTAACATTAAATATCTCTTAAAATAATGTTTCAATTTAAAAACAGTCTGCTTCAGCGTGTTTATCCAACATTTTCCTATAATACTTCAAATTTACATATTTTTGTATGCAGTAAATTTATTAATATTAGCGAAAAAAGATCACTGGTGCGGTCACAAAAAATTCATTTACGGCAGCGGCGCGGAGGTGCCAGCGTTTAGTTACTTTTTCTAGAATAGAGAGATAATGTATGAAATTGTATGTCTGTTTTATATAACCCCTATTGTTCCTTAAAAAAGCCATGAAAGCACAAAAGACCTATAACCTAATCTACCCTTCTAAAATAAATAAATAAAAGCGAGTTTGAGAATACCCCTCCCCCAAACCCACGCGCCCATTTTCTTTTTCTTTCTTTTTCTTGTCTTGTTTGTAGCAACCGGCAAATCCTATCCTATCCCTATCTGTATCCGTCATATGTCAAAGTCAAAACGGATAACTGAATTTTCAGCCTGACATCTAAATTCTTTTCTTACTGCAGCTTCTTACGGAAAAATCATCCTCCCCACCCCTCCCCCCATACAACCTATTGAAAGCTAAATAAATGCGCACACACGACAGAAGTTCGGCTTCGGAAACGGTAAAAACAAAGAAGAAACAGCAAAAGGAACATGTTCCTGGAACGAACGCATGTTCCTGACCTGTTCCTCGTTCCTCGATGTGTTTCTTTGTTCTTTTTAAAAAGTAACTACTCCATTCCACCATCTGTTCCGTTCGTTTTTCCGCGGCTACGAAATGATGAGAAACAGAAACGAGAAGTTTTTTTTCCCCCGAAGATATGTTCCTTTTCAACTGCTCCTCGGATTTGGCATCGTTAATCAGGCGATTTTCCCCTTTTCTAGCAACTAGCATTTGATAATTTAATGACGTTTCTCATTGTTTGGAAACCTTTCGACATCATCAACCAATCGCAAGTAACAGAAAAATGTGTCAACATTTGCTTTGGCGACAGATGAAATTTTAGTTTGAAAAGAACTAAAGAATCCTTCTTTTGTAATAAACTTCTTTCAAAGTGGTAGAAAGCAAAGAGTGAAATATTGTTTGTAGGAATTCCCAACTCATTTTACTAGCAGTATATGCAAACTTACAGTTGTGTTTTATCCATGCAAATTTAGATTATTCAGTAATCCTATGTTTGTTTGTTTTTTAAATTTAATTTAATGGCAAATTCTGGAAGGAAAAGAGATTCCATTTGGGAACATTTTATTGAATTACCTAAAGTAATTGGGAAAACAGGAATTAGAGCAAAATGCAGATATTGTGACAAAGAATTACAAGGACTGGTAGCCAGGCTGAAACTACACCACAATAATAAGTGTGAAAGTTCTTCCTCTACAAATGAAATGGATGAGACTGTTTGTGATTCACCTTTTACAATAAATAAAAAAGGTAAGTTTAAATGAAAATTATATACTTTAGAAATAAAAATATTTGATGCAATTTAAAATTTAATCTTAATGTGCCATATAAGCACCCACTGCCAGTAGCTTATTTTTAAAATATTGCAAATTTGATATTTAATCACTTTCATTAGCATTTATTATTCTAAATCTTAACTATTTGAAATTTCAAACACCTAATGTTTATAATGTTTTTAATTTTTTTTAAGTAAAATTTGTTGTTAAAAAGTTGCTTTAAGAAATGTTTAAAGAAATTTATTATTGTATTTTATCAACAGAGGTGTGGCAGGATCATATAGCAGTTACAGTTGTTTATTTTATAATTTTATCATTTGTTTTAATGTATGTGTTCTTAAAAGTATTTATAGAATTATTTAAAATTCAAAGAAAACAAAGTAATTCTTACATACCTGTGAGACAGTGATAATGGTATGAAAAAATTAAATTTAAATAATGTTCAAACATAAAATAAGGTTTTTAAGAATTCTATTTAGATTTATTTTTCATGCACACCAATCAAATCTAATAAACTAGATAAGATATGTATGTGTAAGTCTAAATCCTCTCTTCAACCAAATCCTTAAAAGTAATTTTTTTCTCAACATATTTTCCAATAAAAATGGGTAAATTTCTATTTTAGTGGTCTAGACTCCTTTAGAGAGGTTTGTACCTACCTTCCTTCCTTTACTTGCTTAGAAGATAATAATAAAGTAATAATTTAATCCTCAATCCTAAATCAAGCAACTACAAGATAACAGCTCTGCCATATCCTTGTTAATTTCAATTATTAAAAACAGAAAAATATAAAATATTTTTTTTTAAAATTTCAGATGACTCTATAAATTCATCTGTGGTAATAAAGGGAAACAAAAGATGCAAGATGGATAATTTTATAGTCCGGACGTCAGCTGCGGAAAAGGAACTTATAGATGAACAAGCTGCTCGTTTTATTTATGCTAATAATTGCCCTTTTCGTATAGTTGAAAATCCTGAATTCATCAATTTCTGTAATAAACTTCGTCCTGGATATACCCTACCAAATCGTAAAGTTATTGCTGGAACTTTATTGGAAAAAATATACAATGATGAGAGCAAAAAATGCATAGATGTTTTAAGTGGTGAAATTGTGTGTATGACATTTGATGGATGGTCAAACATACGAAATGAACCAATTGTATGTGCATGTGTGGTAAATAGAGGTAAAGTCTACTTAGTTGACACAATCGATACATCAGGATTTTCACACACAGGTGAATATTTGACTGAACTTGTGACTAAAATGATTCCTTTAACAGAAAATAAATTTAAATGCAAAGTTCGTAGTTTCGTCACTGATAATGCTGCCAACATGGCTAAAATGCGAAATGAATTACAAGACAAAGGTTTTAATAATGTAATTACTTATGGGTGTTCTGCTCATGTTCTAAACTTGTTGGCAAAAGATCTACTAAGTAAAACAATCAGTGATCATATTATAAAAATAGTGAAATATTTCCGAAATACTCATCTCCCTAAAGCTTGGTACAATAGTGAAGGCGGCACTGCATTACTTATTCCAGTAGATGTAAGGTGGAATTCTTATGTTGACTGCTTTCAATCATACATAAAAAATTGGTCAAAAATAGTAAAAGTATGTGAAGAGCACCGAGAAAATATAAGTTCTGATATCAAGAAAACAGTAATGGACTTAAATATTAAAAGAAATGCAGAGTATATGATTGAAGTTTTGAAACCCATTGCTTGTGCCCTAGATACAATCCAAAAAGAGGATTGTTCCCTTGCCGAATGCACATATCAATGGAAAATTTTAGGTAAAAAGTTAGAACATGTATTAGATAAAGATAGAATTACAAAATTTAAAGCAAGATATGAACAAGCTATTAATGGCTGTCATTTTGCTGGAGTTTTATTAAGTCCCTCTGTTTTAAATCGAAATGATATTTCACTTAGTGTAGAGGAAAGTAATGAAGGTTTGGCATTCATTAAAGAAAATTGTTCAAATCTTCTCACCACTGTAGCACATTTTCAAGCAAAAAATGGCCCATTCCAAAAATTACCATTGCTTGAGAAAAAAGTTTCAGATATTATGGCAGATTATGATTGGTGGAAGTCGTTTTATGTAATGGGAGGTAAAGAGAGAATCAGCGAAATTGAAATTGAATTTATTTACCAAATAACAACAGCCGTGGCTTCATCTGCTGGAGTAGAAAGACAATTTTCTTCTTTTGGACTAGTTCATTCAAGCCTTCGTAATAAATTAGGAGTGGACAAAGCTTCTAAATTAGTGTTTTTGTTCAAACAATTAAATCCCTGATTTATTTCTCTTTGTTTAAAAAATATTGAATTAATTCTGATTTTTATCCCTTAATAAATAGCTTGCATTAAATGAATATTTAATTTGTTTTTTAAATTTTACCATTTTCTATTCATTTACAACATATTTAAGTTTATTTCTTATTTAGTGTCCACAATTCAATTACAAAATAATAGAATGGCTTTAGATTAAAGCCTAGATGTTTAATTTTTAGTACCAATCAGTAACTAGAATATAGTATTTTCTTAACTATATAATTATTTCTTATGTTATTTTTATAAATTATAAGTATTATTTATTCTTTTTTAGTTAGTATTTATTATAAAAAACTGCTCCATGTATTGTAAAAACATAAAAACACAATAATTAAAAATAAATTCTAAAAAAATCAAAAAAATCCGATTTAAATCAAAAAAATCTGATTTAAATCAAAAAAATCCGATTTTTTTTTATTTTTAAAAAAAAATCATGATTTTTTTCCAACCCTGAGAGTGAGTCTAAAGGGTTTTTTAAATTTGATATTTTGTATGCTCTGACATGAAAACATATAGTAATCTAAAATATACTGTTACATTTTCCATAAATATTTATGAAGTATTCTGGAAAATAATCTTAATTGTATGTAAGAAAAATCGGAATTTTTTGTAGAAATTAAGTCGGATCAGATTTTTTTTTTTTTTTTTTTTTTTTTTTTTTTTTTTGCAAGGGACGGGCCGGGGCTGTTTTCACTGATTTTTGCATGAGGCGGGCCAGGGCGTGAACTGCGAAAATACAAACGGACAAGGCCAGGCCGAACTTTTAGTTTTTCCACCCACCCAGTCCGAGCCAATCCTAATTATTTCTCTTTCGGGGCGGGTCTGGAAATACCGGTCCTCTAATCCCCCCCTCCCTTCCTCCTTATAAGTAAGATTATATTTAAATCAAATCTTACGACTTTTGAAAAAATTAGTTCCTGAACAATGACCTATAATTTACACGTTTTCTTTCCCAAATAATTAAGATAAAAATTTGTTTAAATTCTACATTTATTAATTGCATAGATATAAAAAGTTATGAATTATTAAAGGCTGAATCCCAATACAGCCGAGACACTTGGCATCGTTCAATTTGGCGAGACGATAAATTGATCTTTCTTGTTACCAGTTCGTATCGTAAATTCTTTCCACGCCTACAGTTGTGTGATCTTGAATTTGGATTGGTTGAATGGTATTGGTTGATTACTTGTGTATTGGATGGCTATGCCTACCTTTGACAACTCAACTCCGCATGTTTTGTAATTTTTGTAGAACGAGCTGTCGAAGAAAGACGTTTTGTAATTGTAAAATTAAATGACGGTAAGGTAAGAGTTTGTTATTGTTAATATTTTCTGCTGTTTTTAGTTGTAAAATTTGAAGAAAGTTAAAGTACCTGTATAATTTAGTTTGAAATTGTAAGTATTTGTTCATTTTTTTTGCTGGAAAGTTAAATGAAGTTTATCGACGACTAGAAATGTACGAAATTATGGCAATTCAACATTTTATAGAGTTGGTTTTTAAGAAAGAAGATGTTTGTTAAGGTATGTTAATAATTTTATGTATTTTTTATTATAGTGCTTTATATTAGCCGTTTATTGTATATTTCTCATGTATGCTGACCTTACGAGTTTCGTACATTTTGATATTGCTACGCATTGAGAATTGCTGAATTTTGACATTGCTATGCAGCGAGAATTGCTGAATTTTGAGATTGCTACACACCGAGAACTGCTGGTGACAGTGATGTTTTTTTTTTCGGTTAATGAATGCGAAGCGTTCATACATGTTCCCTGATTGCTGCTTTAACGAGTTTCTTGCGTTTTTCAGATTGCTGCAGAACTAGGTTGCTGTATTCAGTGATATATATATATTTTTTTTTATGAATGCTTCGCATTCATACTTCTTTAAATTAGAAATGAATTGTTCAATGTTTACTATAATATAGACACGTACTTACAATACTAAATGACCCCATGATTTTTTCTGAAAGTTGTTGAGAAATGAAAATTTTAATCATTATATCGTTACTCTGATTTGAAAAGGTACTTTAAAAATTTCACATTTTCTATAAACTTATGTTGAAATCGTTTGATTTATTTTGAATCTCATAAAAATCAGCTTTCCTGTGTTTTCTAATATGTCATTAATTATAAATGTTGTATTTCCCATGATTCCAGGGTGATGACGTAGTAAAAAACAGTCTGGAAGCATTCAGGAAGGTGGACCAATTACGTTAGTTTTCAGGTTGCCGCATTTTAGATTGGCGTATGGGGGGGGGGGGTATTTGGCACTTGTCAGAAAAGTCGCCAAATGGGGTGTCCCGGCTGTTTTGGGAATCTGCCTTATTAAATTATTCAAAGGTTATAAAATATACGCGAGATTAAAATTTACTCAAAAATATTGAATAATACTTTTAATTTTTAAAAGTCGTAAGTCTATTCATTTCTTCGTGGCAGAATAATCCGTGATATTCGATGTTTATAAATGGCCTGCCTTCACTTTTTTTGTCAGAATGATCTCTATTTTAAGTGTCTTAAAGAAGCAATCATAAAGCCAAGTGCCTTTAAAAAAATATGTATCTTATGAAGAAAACTGTAATTAATCAGATTTCTACTTGTACGACTTTCTTAAAATTCAAATTTTTTAGTAAAAAATTTTTCAAAATCAGTGCATTGAAAAGCATTGTAGAACAATCGACCGATAGTTGGATAACCTACATTCTATGGTGTCGCCACCTAACGGGGGAAAAACTGCATAGCAAAATTTTAACATTAGTTTTGCCTCCACCTCTTTTACTCCGTGGTCCAGAATTTAGAAATCGTTTTGAGAGAATTTTAAAATTTAACTTTAAAGGTGGATTCTTTTCTTTATTTTAATTCAAATTTGTGGACATTCTTCCTTTTGTTTATAATGTAATATAAAGTTATGAGTGGCTGGCTTTTGAAAAATTAAACTGAATTTAGAGTTTGTTATCTCCGGATATTTTTAGATGTACAGTAATTTTGGGTAGATAAGCCGCGGCTTATACGTGTTTAAAAGTTAAATTTTACCTTTTGCGGCTTATCTGCTGGTGCTGCGTACATGAAGAAATAACGATTTTTTCCAGAAAAAAAAAATCAGATGATGTAATATTATAGAGTGAAAATCTGAAAAACAATATTAAAAATGCTTCACGGATTAGAAATAACAATCATTAAAAAAATATCGGGAAGCTCTTTTTTATTTCATTAAAAAAGAAAAAAAACTATGCATGGTTTCTTTCTGCATAACGAAACGTATTACTCAAAGATGATGATTTCATTCTGATAACGTTCAACTTCCCGTTCCACCCCAACACCACAGAGTTGAATAAACAAACTGCAGATAGCTCTCTTCCTTTTTATAAACTAGTGGTTTTGGGGAGCGTTGTAATTTTCTAATAACTTATTATATTTTAATAAAATTTTGTTACACAGCTTAATTTACTGTTATTGCAACTTGCTGAAAATTTGAACAAAATCGATAATTAATAATGGAGATTGTTTTTTTAATAGCTAAGAAAAAACAGGTTTTGCTTTTCATTTTTTTTTTCTTTTAAATTATTTTTTCTGTTTGCTTGCAGCTCAATAATTTCTTTTTACTGCACTTACGCAAAGTGAAGTTGCTGACACATTTAAGGAATCCTTTTTATGCTCAGTTTTGCATAATCGCGACGTTTTAATAGAAAAGAAAGTAGATTTTCTTGTGTATGTATTTAATTTTTTGTTTATTGTAAAACTTTCTTAGAACATTTTATTTTAAATATTTACAGAATATATCAAATTGAGTACCAATTAATTTCTGTTAATAGACATTAATATTTACAGTTAGTAGTGAGGAGATTTAAAAAAAAAAAAAACTTTATACGTCTCTCCCAACTTTTGCCAATAGTTCATATTGTCAAAATGATTATATTAGTGTTATTTGTAATTCTAGTGTTAAGTTTTATATTAAGAATTCTATCAAATATATTTCTACTTGCCGATCCAAGGCTGAAATGTGCGATGCGATTGGATAAATTTACAAACCAAAAGTTATTTATTTATTTTCATTATTTGAGTTAAATTTAAAATTCTAATTTTTAAAATGGTTTTTAAAAATGCGCGAAAATCTTCAATATGGCGTTAATAGTAGTACGCACACCACTTTCAATAAGTGCGGCATATATGATGGAATTTCAGCTTTTTTTTTTACCATTTTCAGACGTAGCGGCGTATACGCCAGGGCGGCTTATCTACCCGAAATTACGGTAAATCCAAATTAAAACAGGGATTGTCATTTAAAGTAACATTGCGTTCATTTATCTATAACAGTTTAGAATTTAATGAAATAAATTTTATCCATTTATTTTTTCAATCACCAGATTTCAGTTTTAATTTGAAAAGGTCTTAACAGATTTTGAGAATTTCATTTAAGTTACAATACTATATATATTTATAAATATTATTTACGTTTTACTTTATGCCAAATAAACTATCATTATATCAAATAAATTATGATGTTGTACTGTTCAAAAATATTGCCTTTGATAATGAACTCACTAGTTTATCTTCTGGAGAATACTATTTTAATTGGGTTAATATACAGAAAGTATTAGCAAGAAATAAATTTCCCACTTCAATTTCCCACAGCAAGTTCTGGGGTGCACTCTGTTTCAATCAGGACCTGATTATTGCCGGGATAAACTTCCACCTGTAAAAGTGAATAGAATTTTTTGACTTTTGTAAACACTATTCATGGAGAATTTCTGTCAAAAAAGAAAATTTTTTCTATTTGTTTTTATTAGTAGAAGTTGGCAGTAATCAGGCCGTGTCTGCAACATAGTTTTGTTGGTTCAGGTAAACAATTTTACCAGTAGAGTAGCTTCTTACAGTGTAGGTCGAAGATAAGTGGCAAATGCTTGTGCACAATCCATATTCTTCTTATCTAAAAAAATAATGATTATGGGCACAGACTGTAACGCAAATGCTGTTTTACTTGTTCAATATATATATTAATAAAAGAAAGTTTTGATCTGTGTGTGTGTGTCTATGTGCATGTGTGTGTGCGATGCCTAGGAAAATCTATCGCATGTACAACGTGAAAATTTGTGTAAGGTTAGCCCAAGATCTCTTCTGGTGCACCTGAGACTCAGAATTTTAAATTTCTAATAATTAGCAAAATTAATTAAAAATTAGGTACAAAAAACTCTCATTAAAAATTCATTTCTGTCCTTTTGAGAAGGAAGAGTGCTTGCACATGAGCTGATGCCCTATATACATATCAGGAGGAAATGAAGATCGAAAAGAAGGAATTTTGGGGTGTATTTTGTCATTATTATTGACTTCCATTGGCCAAATTGCTTAGTAAAAGTGAAAAATGGAAGACATATTCTGAAAGATCTTACTCTTACATCTCAAATGACACAATCAATTAAAAAATATATCGCAGTTAACCCTTTGAAAAAAAATTTCAAAAAAAGTCACTTTTCCCCCTTATGGAAATGCCTCTCCAGGGCACAATTTTAGGGGTACCGACAAACCAAAAATATTTTCTTAAAGCTGAAACCTTCTTCTAATCGATAGTCCAATCGATTTTTTAAAATAAGAATTTTAACCCTTTCAAATATACCGACAAATGCAGGTTACTTCATGCCTCATGGAGAAGATATTTTTTCTATACTAAAAGTTAACTAAACATCCATATTTTAACTCGTGATTGACCGAAGCGGGAATTTTGCTAAATACCGAAGCTTCGGTCAAAGTGTATACTGAAAAAAATTTTTAACTATTTTTCTACACATATGCTTTTTTAATGAACTTTAATTCAAATTAAATTCTTAATAATTTAATTCAGTTAAATTTTTATTTTTAAATCTAATTACACAAAAAAATTTAACCACTTCTTTCCACTCACAAATTCATTAATCCATCACTTATGTTTTATTATTTTATCACTAATCAATTCCCATAATAACCTATAAAAATATTAAACTATACAGGCTATTATTAAGGATAAGAGATTGTCAGAAAAGCCAAAGGTCATTCAAATAAAATAATGTTATCATTAAACTGATTTACTGATTGTCTGTCTAATTATAAACATGTTGAATAAAAATCTTCTCAAATGCAAAAGGTATATCAATTTGTATATTTAACCCCGGTAGCAGAAAGTTCGAGACGCGCGACGTGCGTCGCAGATTTATTTTGGACCTTGCAGATAAATTTGCCAACTTGAAAAAAAAAAAAGTACGAAAATTCTGACAAAAAATATCTCGAATTTGACAAATGGTCGTTCAAAAATATCAAATTCGGCAATCGTTCGCATAAAAAATCGGTAATTTATAGCCAAAGGGTCGCTATAAAAATGCGAATTTCGTCAAAAGAGACCGGGAAAAAACCATGAATCTCGTCCCAGTGTTGTAGAAAAAATGCAAATTTCTGTCACAGGATCGCGGAAAAAACTAATTTCGTCAAAGGATCGAGGAAAGAATGCGAATTTAGTAAAAGGATCGCGGAAAGAACGCGAATTTAGACAAACGATTGTGGGAAAAACGCAAATTTAGTCAAACGATCGCGAAAAAACGCAAATTTATGTCAAAGGATCGCGAGCAAACGCAAATTTATGTCAAAGGATTGCGGAAAGAATGAGGAATTTCGTCAGAAGATCTCGAAAAGCGTAAATTTCTGCCAAAAGATCGCTGTACAAACTTGAATTTTATCCAAAAATCCCGAAAAAACGTGAATTTCGTTCCAGGGGCGCAAGAAAAACGCAAATTTCTGCCACAAAATCGCGGAAGAAACTTGAATTTCATCAAAGGATCGAGGAAAAAACAAGAATTTAGTCAGACAATCGCGGAAAAAATGCAAATTTCTGTAAAACGATCGCAAAAAAAAACGCAAATTTTTGTAAAACGATCGCGAAAAACGCAAAATTTCGTAAAACAATCGCGCAAAAACTCAAATTTTTGTAAAACGATCGCGAGAAAACGCAAATTTCTGTCAAAGGATCACGAAAAAAGAAAAATTTAGGTCAAAAGATCGGAATTAATTTTGCGGAATTTCGTCAAAAAATCGCAAAAAGTGCAAATTTCTGCCAAAGGATCGCTGTAAAAACGCGAATTTCGTCAAAAGATCCAGGGAAAAACGTGAATTTCGTCCCAGAAATGCTGAAAAAACGCAAATTTCTGTCGCAGAATCGCAGAAAAAACACTAAGTTCGTCAAAGAATCGAGGAAAAAACACGAAGTTCGTAAAGGATCGCGAAAAAAAGCTCATTTTTGTCAAAGGATCGCGAAAAAACGGCAAATTTCGTCAAAAGATCGCGAAAAAACAGCAGATTTCGTCAAAAGATCGCGAAAAAACGGCAAATTTCGTCAAAATATCGGGAAAAAATTTTCAAATTTCGTCAAAAGATCGCGAAAAAACCCAAATTTCATCAAAAGTGCTCAAGAAAAACACATAATTAGTGCTGGTAGTGGATTTTCTCTCCCTGCCCCCCCCCCCCCCCCCCTCTGTTGTTTTTTTTACTCAGAATCACCCCTGGTATTAATCAATCAGTAAGAACGCTGTTTATTTTAACACTCATAATGTTTGTACATAAGAAAATGTAACACGCTACTCCCGCAGACAATTTTCATCCCACTAAATTGCTGTCGCAGACACAACCATAACTTTCTGCTACTGGGTATTTAACTATTTTCTGTCAAATCATTGGTATTTATATTTGGATTAATGATTTAACTTTGTGGTGAGGAAGATAAAAATTTTTTGTGATTTTAATTTAGTGGATATAAAAGCTATAGGATAGGCATAGAGGTATACTTATTACATGTGTATATTAAAGAAAATACACATAAATTAAAAAAAAAAAAACTAATGTAGAAAGAATTAAAATTAAATGATAAGGGAAAGATGCCCTATCTTCCTTACTTTTTTTTTTTTTTCTCTGTTGTCGACTATTGTTTTGATTTTACCCTTATATAAATATTTTAGGAAAGAAAAAATTCACTTTTTTTAATTAAAAATGACTTTTGACTTCTTTTTTGTTGTGCAGCTGAACTCTAAATTCATGCACATAATATTGAAACTCATCGTTTAGCCTATTCTACTTTTAAGTAAAAGAGAATTCTTCTACTTCTAAGAAAATAATTATCTGCACCTGCCAGCAGTGTTTATAGTGAAGATTTATTTTCTGAAGCTGGACATATTTATAAATAGAAAAGAAACAGATTACAACCAGATAATGCCTAAAAACTCTTATTTTTACACCGTAATTTGCCCATGTTAAATTTTGATTACAGATAGTAATGTAATATCTGCTCTTATAAATGATCACTTATCACTTAAGTATTATCAAAATAACATCAAATGAGCATTGGTCATTATGTGTTTTTACAACTAATAATACTTTACCTATTGTTTTTCATAAACTAATTATTTGGAAAATTCGGCTGAATACTTAAAAATATTCGGCCAAAATAGAATATAATCGGTTTACAGCTGAATCACTATTTGGTATTCGGTCAATCCCTAATTTTAACACAATCTTTTTAGAACATCTCGATAGACCAGATTTACATCCCCTACAAAATTTTTGAAATGTTCGGATGGGTAGAAATATATTTTGCAAAATCAAATGTGTGAAAATTTCAACGAAATCACAAATCAATAAAAACCCGAGTGTTGTGCTCATTTTTGGTATGCATAGACTCCAAAAATCAAATTACACAGAAAATAAAATACTAAATAGCATATACTTTCAATTCAATAATTTTTTGCGATTTCCTTCATTTTAAAAATATAAATTCAGACAAAATGGAGTTACAGATAAAAAATCACATAAATTTGAGGTTCATTTAAAGTTGTTAGTTATTATCAGAAGCCCGGGCAACACCGGGAAGGTCGGCTAGTATGCAAAATAAAAATCATTTTGTTACATCACCGTCTACTCATGAATTTAGGTATTTTAATAAATGTTTAGCACACCATTTGCATTATCTGTAGTTCACATTTTCATTTCATAAATTAGCAGAGTTCTCTTAAATGATAAACTTATTTCTCACTAATCCTGTATTTCAAAACTTACATAGTTATCTTTCATCTGTGGGGCCATAAAATGTTGACTGTACTATGTGATTTTCAAAACACAAAATATCCTGATTTTTCTACTTTGTGCTAGGTGCATAAGAGTGTAAAATGCCATTTTATGCTAATACAACTTATGCAGAGAAGGGGGGGGGGGGGGGGAGAGACAAATTTAGGTAATCAGTACAGTAGACTCCCTCAAATCCGCACAGCTTGGGACCAGAAGTTGTGCGGATTTCTGGTCATTGCTTTGCTTACATTTTTTAAACAGTAATCTGAATGTAACAATGCAATTGAGATTACAGTGATTGCTTGCAATATAGTAAAATATTAAAATAAATAAAGTAAATGAACTGAATACGAGTGATATCAGCAACATCTTTTTTTTTTTGAAATAAATTTATACTTTTTTTATGAAAAACCATGAGTTCAGTCATATTATTGATAATTACATATTAAAATACATACAGAATAATATAAAACTAAAAAATTCTCTAATTTTGTCCTTTACATCTGAATTGAAAGTTTTATTGTTTTCATCTGTAATGATGTGCAGATTTTAGACGTTTGTGGATTTGAAGGAGTCTACTGTATTTATCATTGCTATAAAGTGAGAAATTGAATAGAAAAACTTTTAAAATTTGTAGTTTTTGGGAATTAAAACGGCCTATAGAGGCGCTGTTCGCAGCCTTCGGTACAGGAAAATTGTCCCTTTAATTTCCCTTTAACTAATGCTAAAGTGCCATTGAAATAATTCTTTATTGTAAATGCATTTGAAAGTTTTAGATATCCAAATTCAGATAATTTTTACTTTGTCATATAAGACAGAACACAAATGTCACAGGAAATCAGAAATTATGCAAAAGAATAATCAGAGTTTCCCCTAGACAGTTTCAGGAGGGTGCTGCACCCTACCTGCCCTTACGTTTACAAAATAGCTCCCCTCTTGCCCCTGATGAAAAACATTAGCACCCTTGTTGCCCCCACCTGAAAAAAGTGCCTTTACTCCTTTGTTTATTAAAAAATTTACTTGCATAGTAAAAACTGACTCATTGCTGGCTTTAAAATAGCATCCTGTCTATTAAATATTAAAAGTAGTTTTAAAAATCAAAAGAATGCCTTTAAAAATAAAAAAAGTGCCCTTAAGAATCCAAAACATGCCCTTCGGAATCCAAAAGTGCCCTTAAGAAACCAAAACATGCCCTTCGAAATCCAAAAGTGCCCTTTTCCTACAAGAAGCACCCTGCCCTTTTTTAAACCTGGGGGAAACTCTGGAATAATCATTCTGAACAAATTTAAAATACATGTAATGCAATGCGCTTGCATGGCTCTATCCTGAAGCAAGAAGTTACATCTTTTCCCCATCAGATGGTGTATTCGAGCACTTGAATCGCCATTAAAGGTTTTAGACTGTGTCCTGAGAAGAAAGGTAAATATGAGATATGTAATGGTACAAGAGAAAAACAAATAGTGCAGAAGCAGACTTAGATAAAATGTAAAACTGTCTGCGAACTCAAATAATTTCTTAAAAATTTTCTGCAAAAAAAGTCACGTCCCTCATGAGTCCTACATCGCCGCTAACAGCAAAAAGGAAAAAGTCCTCTTTCCAATCCCTCGCATTACATTACATGCACTCAACCCCCCTCCAGTTTTCTGAATTAGACTTTATTGAAAAGAGGATAATATTTACTAAGATATCAAAACCGAATTCCCATTTCGAACGTAAAAAAAGTGCCGCAAATCGCAGAGAAACACTAAACAAGCGCATAAACATTCGCTAAAACTTCCAACCAAATAAACTTTATTTAAAAGAGATCAACATTTAGCATTTACTTTTAACACAATATTTATATTTAATCTGTTAAATTAATCTGCAAAGCCTAAAATAATCTGCAGCACTGCTACACTGTTTCTGCTACCGGCCCCGGCAGGAGAAAAAAAAAAAAAAGCATCGTACCTGCCGTTCCGGCATAAGCGCCGCACTTACAATATTTTTAAGCTTTAAAAATATATATACCGCGGCACTTCTTCTAAAAAATACTGTACCATGGTACATGGCAAATAATTTCTAGATAACTTTTTTTTCCTCCAGTTGAAAAATAGTCTGCAGACCTTCTCAAGAGTCTGCGACGGGCCTCACACCGATTCTCCCCCGGGGTCTTGATAATTTTTTTATGAAGAAATTTGTAAAAGAAAACATCAAAACTGTTTGCAAACTTTGAAAATTTTCTGCGAACGACGTTCGCGTGTTCGTCTATATTATCTGACTCCGTGCAGAAGGTTGTTTTTTTTAATAGACTTAAAAATTTTAAACTTTGTATACCGGGAAAAAGAGCAAGAGAGGGGGAGAGGGATAGTTTAGATGACAAATTATTTATTTAACATTACTGGAGAACAATAAATAGAGTAGATTTTTTTAAATGAAGTGTTTTAAAGATTTTAAACTTTGTGAATTGATGGGGAGGGGTTAAAAGAGAGAAGTGATAATTTCAGATGAAGAGGTGTGTAATTTGGATGATTACTTATTTATTTATTGTTATATGCGCAACAAACAAGGTAGAAGATATTTTAGAAAATGTTTAAAAGATTTTTCATTTTTATATTAAGGGAGAGAATTGAATTTATTTACAGTCGAACCTCGTTATCACAACACTCTAATGACCAGAAAAAAGTGTCATCATAAGTGGAGTGTCGTGGTAACCGGAGTTGGAGAAAAATATGCATTTATAAAAAGCTGTATTTTTAATTAATATAACACAATTTTAAATTCATAACTGTTCTCACAGTTTCAAGCAATAAAACATTATTATTAAACAACATAAACACAAAAACAAAATTGAAAAGAATAAAAATCAGATTTATGATGACTTGTTTTTTTATTGTTGCATGAAATATTGACCAATTAAGGTTTGCTTATTCCTAGATGTGCTTCCGAGAATTCTTTTTTCAATATTATACAAGGAATTGTAACCAATATTCGTTGTTTAAGAAATGTATGTAAGATAATTTCGGATCATTTCAAATCAATGCAGTACTCCATTTTTAGTCCGATAAAAAACATGGTGTAACAACAAAAAAAGCACCATCTGACCATAAAAAGAAGATCGCGAGTAGACTGATACGTCTATCTGGAGCTTAAGTGGGTCATTCATAATGTGTAGGCTTATTTATTCAGATAAAGTATTGAAGTAAAAATTTTCATTTATCTCAATGGGTATTTTAGACACATTTGTGAAAAGTTTGGCTAAGACAATTCTTATCGCTTAATTTCCGTGCTTATAAGATGTATTATAAAAAATGGTCAATTTTCCTAAATTGTCAGGATATCCAGAGTTGAAAATTATTCAACAATGTAAAATCCAGAGTTTATTTACATTAAAATCATATTCAGAAAATCGGACTTTGAAAAACGTGATAAGTAGGGTGACGTGAAAACCAGGTGTCGGGATAGCGAGGTTCGACTGTATTTATCTTTTTTTAAGGTTGGGAGGGGGGGGGGGGCTACTCATTTTATCAACTCCAAGGGGATGAAAGATTGAATAAACCTTGCCTGGTCTGAAGTTGAACTTTGGACCTGTTGCGTGGCAACCAGGCACACTGACCATTACGTCACTGGTCTTTAGTAACATGTTAATATATATGTTTAATTTTAGAATACCATAAAACGTTGGTTAAATGTGAGCTGTATTGTATACTACTGTAAGTAATCACTAATGTGTGCAATTATTTTTATGTAATTTGATTATTTAATCTAATTTAATATTAATTTATTTTAACAGGTGTAAATATTGAAGATTCTGAAGCATTCATGAACATAAACAGATGGAGTTGACCAGGCACTTGCTGAAAAAGAAATTTATTTTGTGATGCATCGGGCAATAATGTGGCGTAATTTAATCTGGAATGTCATTTGTTTTACATATTAATTACATACTGTGCTTTCTAATTTCTTAGTTTTGTGAAAAGAAATTAAATGTACTGTTTGTGGCAAAGAGAAAAAAGACCAATAATATCAGTGTATATTATTTGTTTTTCTTTAAGTAAATGGCTCAAAATTGTGTGGAATCAATCTGGTAAAGAATTACTTGTATGAAATAAAAATGATTAATTTTAAGTGCATTGAAAGTACCTCATGCATCAATGTTCGACTTGATGATTAACACACTGAAAAAAAATCTGTAATAAATGATTTAAGAAAAACTGATTGAACACTGAAAAAGGTACTTGTATAGAAAGATCAAATACTTATAATTATGATGTATGTAATCAACTATTATCTCTGAAAACTTTTGTAATTAGTTGTGAAATCTTATTTCTTAACCTTTATATATGAAAAGAAGTTTTAGCGACTTTGATACTTAAAAAGATACAAAATTCACAAGGTCTATGCCCTCTCTTTCTTTGGTTTCAGTTAAAACTGTCTCTGTGTTGAACAATGCAAAATAGGTGGCTTTTCCCACCAATGAAGTAAAGTGACTTCTACTTTAGAATTTTCCTTAGAGAAATCACTTTATCCTATCCCAAAACACAAGTGAACAATAACTGGGTGGAAAAGGAGTGCTTGGTAAAATTTTAAGTCTCTGGCGACTTTTAAGAAATGATGCATTCTGATCAATATTTGAACCACAGGTACTTCTTAGTTATCCCGTTGACCAATTTCGCCAGATTATATAAATCACCAAACCACTCACCAAATTATACACATTGACATAATTTTTATTTTAAATAATGAAAGAACAAATAAATTAGTAAAACATTAATAAAAATACAAATAAAACGTCAGATTAATGGTTTTATTGGCATTTAATCTTACAATTAATTAATTAATGGCAACCATTATTGGCATTTAATCTTACAATTTGGCGACAGTAATTTGGTCGATTCGATGGGATAACTAAGAAGTACCGAACCACATCATCTAAAGTTAAATTTTACAATGGAAAGTGTTTTCACTTGTGAGACATGCAATAAATCATTCACTTCGAAATACTATTTAAAAAAACATCACCTTATTCATACAGGAGAGAAGTCTTTTATATGTGAAGTATGCAATAAAGGATTTATAGATAAATCACATTTAAATAGGCATATTTTTATACACTCAGGAGAGAAACCTTTCATTTGCGAAATTTGCAATAAAAGATTTCTTCAAAAATCAGATTTAACTGAACACCTTTATTTGCATGCAGAGAAGAAACCTTTCAACTGCCAAGTATGTCATAAAGGATTTTGCCGAAAAGCTGATTTAAAAAGTCACTTCCATATACATACAGGAGAAAAACCTTTCATTTGTGAATTATGTAGTAAAGGGTTTCATCGAAAATCTCAGTTACATCTGCACTTGCTTACACATACATCAGAGAAATCTTTCAGTATCTGTGATATATGCAATAAAGAATTTTCTGGTCTATCAGCGTTAAATGTGCATCTCCGTACACATACCGGGGAGAAGCCTTTTACATGCGAGTTGTGCAATAAAGAATTTTCTCAAAAATCTCATTTAAATTCCCACCATGAAACTCATACTCAGGAAAAATCTTCTGTTTGCGAAATATGCAATAAAGGATTTTCTCGGAAATCATCTTTAACTGTGCACCTACGTTCACATACTGGGGAGAAAAAATTTGTTTGTGAGGTATGCAATAAACGATTTGCACAGAAATTTGAATTAAATAGACACGTCTTTATCCATAGCGAAAAGCCTTTCACTTGTGAGGTATGTAACAGAAGATTTTCTCAAACTATTCAGTTAAAAATGCATTCCAAAATCCATACAGAGGGGAAGCCTTTTGTTTGCGAGTTGTGCAATAAAGGATTTTCACAAAGGTATCTGTTAATTTCGCATCAGCGTTCTCATACAGGAGAGAAGCCTTTCATTTGTAAGATATGCGATAAAAGATTTTCTACAAAATCTTATTTAAATATACACTTCAATATTCATAATGAAGAAAAGCCTTTCATTTGTGAGATTTGCAGTAAAAGATTTTCTCTAAAGTCCTATTTAAGTAAGCACATGCATGCTCATAATGTGGAAAAGTCTTGATATGAAGGTGCAAGTAAAAAAAAGATGCAATAAAGCAGTGGTCTTTAAACTGTGCCCACAGCAAGTCTTTAGGGTGTCCACAAAGATATTCAGTGTAAAATTTTTCACTTATCTCGAATATGAAAGAAATCTTATAAAAAGAAAAAAAACCCTAACATTATTGTTTAAAAGTGCTGTATAATTATATATTCTATGCATGATATTCTAAAACTTATTTTTCTAGTATAGGGGCCTTGACGATTTTTTATAATCTTGGCACAATTTTTGTTTGTTTCCAGTTGATGTATAACAGCTATGAAAACAAACCTAATGAACTTTTATGCATGTTTATTTATGTATAAAAACATTTTACAGTAAACAATCTGTAAGGTGAACTCTGTGTAAAACGGAAATCTGTCTAACTCGGAAAAATTTTCAAGTCCCTGTGCATCCATAGACATAAGAGTAAAATTTATCTAAGGCGGAATATGTCTACTGCGGAAAATTTTCTTGGTCCCGATCACTTCTGCCTCAGACAGAGTTTGCTGTATTTATGTATATTATTATTGTTATTTTTTCATGTACAATTTACTTTTTTTGCATAAAAATGTAGACAAATTGCTTGTTTATAATAAATTGAACATTGAAAAAATTGCTTGTGTGTGAAACATTTAAAAATGTTGCTTAAAAATATGCATGAAAATTTTCTTCTCAGGCCAAGTGCATTATCTCTATCTCTCCAAGGTCCTATACTGGAAAAGTACCTTCTAAAGAATATCAGTGTAATTTTAGTCTTTCAACCTGGGGAATGCAATGGAAATATGAAAAGGGGGCCTTGTTAATCAAAAAATTAACTGCTGTAATTCCCTTATAAATCTCAAAATATCTTTTAATTTTTCTGTTTATACTGAATATAAATTTTTTATCTATGAGTTATACAAGAAATGATTTTCCTTGGAATCTCATTTAATTATAGGTGCTTATACAAAAGAAAATCTGTTTATGTGTGATTAATGTAAAAAATCTAATTTGAATGTTTGCTCTCTTAAATTAAGTGGTCAATACAGGTTTTTTTCCTGGGGCCCATTTTATGAAAAATAAAAGTTATTTTTGTAAAATTTATTATTTGTTTGTAAAAAATAATATTTTGTCAATAAAAATGAAATGCATCTTCTCAAATTCTAATCAAATGTTTATTAATAACTTCTTGAAATCCTTCTGCTAAACTTTTTCTTTTTGGTTAGCTTATTTTGTTTAAACATTAAGCATTTTAATTAAAATAATCATTGAAAGGAATTTTTTGAAGGGGGCTGTTTTAATCAATGGATTTTTCCGAAGCAGCCCCAAATTTTGCCTGGATTGACCCCTGAGAGTACAATAGAAGATCTGTATAATGCAAAACTACTCGAATGTGAACAATGAATTTTAATTGTACTTTTCTTGATATAAATTTCAAATCTAATGATTATGCCGTTTTTCAAATATTGAATTTCAAAAATTACCAAATTTCACAATGGAGTAAGTACCAGGGGCCTCGCTAGGGGGGGGGGGAGCTCTCCCCCCTTTGTTGTTCGTAAATGTTACTACACTTGGCAAATTTGCAAACTTAGTTGGCAAATTTGTTTAAAACTTTAATAATATTATTAAACTTTTAACAAATAAGAACTATATAACACTTTCTAACTATGGTAAGTTGGCAAAATTATAAAACGAGTTGGTAAATACTGAAATTTGACTTGGCAATTTAAGGTTCTCTTCTCCACCAATAAAAAGTCTTAGCGCTGCTGCTGGTAAGCACTATAGTGAAGCCTTCACACATAAAAAGATAATGATAACAGCAATGCGTCCTGATGTGTATACTGGCTATAGCACAAGTCACAAATTATAGTAGCCTTATTATTCTGTTAAAATATAAAAGTGAATTATGATGTTACGAGTGCATTATTTTTATTTAATTCTTGACAAATACTGGATTTTATCATTTCTTTTTAGTTGTGAATAATATAGGTTAATTCACGTATGACCTCATATTTAAAACAAATACAGTAGACTCTCTTAAATCTGTGACCCTAAAATCCGCGAATGCCTAAAATCCGCATATTTTTTCAGATGTAAACAATGAAATCTACAGTTAAGTTGCAGGAACAAAATTCAAGATGGCGCCGAAATCAGCGACTACCGCAATGTTTTTTTTACTAATTTTTTTGTTAATCATTCTCTTTTGGCTATTACAGCTGATTTATTACTAAATAAATTTACATTACTTTTGATTTTGATATAAATTAGCATATCTATATCAAAAATTCCAGGGTTCGAAATGGAAAATCCACGAACCGGAATGCTATTTTAAAATTATTGTTTGCGGAATTTTTTTTTTAAATTATAGACAAATTTATTTCTAAACATACAAAGCAGTATAAGAAATGCATTCAAGACTCTAAATAACAATGAAAAAAGTTACTAAAGTTAAAAGTGCTAAGAACAAATAATGACGTATCGATCTTACGATCGCTTTACCACTAGATGGCAGCATAGGACTTTTGGAATCGAATTGAATCGATTTCATCTGTAATAATTTAATATTTTTCTAAATTATTATTTTACATAATTATTTTAATAATTACTTACTTTTAAACTAATAGATTATTTTAATATTTTACATATTTTAATGTTTCATTTTATTGTAAGCATACATTATAATTTCCCTTGCCAACCAATTCTCTACCAATCAAATTAATGTTTCAAAAATGTAAACAAAACAATGACCAGAAATCTGCAAAATTCTAAGATCCGCACAATCTCTGGTCCCAAGTTGTGCAGATTTGAGGGACTCTACAGTATATGGTTAATGAATGGCTTTTACAAGAGAAAGTGATATCATGAATTTACATTTCTTTTCAAGAATCAAGACTATATTTATTTAGGCTTAGGAAACATTTTTTTTAAATACTGGTATAAAAGCAAAATTTTTCAAGGCTTTCAAAATATTAAAAAAAAGAGCATATTTGCACGAGATTCAGCTAGTATGATATATTAGTTCATCTTTATCTTCTCAATTCAGAGCTTAATGAAAAAATTACTCTTGCTACAAAAAAATATTTTAAAATCAGTAATATAATGAATGATTTAGTCCAGGCATATTTCGATCATGTTTATAAAGTAAATTTAACAATATGTGAAATGATCTGTATTATCAAAAATTTATAATCTGCACAACTCCTAGTCCTAAGGAATCCAATATAGAGATACTGTACTGTATTTTGATATTTTTCAGGCATATTGGTCATGTTTACTAGGTACATTTAACCTTTTATGTACTGAATTATGAAAATTTTATCTTCTAAAGCATTTTTCGTGAATTGTTTGAATTACATTAGAAGATTTACCTAATCATTTAATAAATTTTAGAAGGATTAATTAAATTTGAATTCATAGGGATTTTGTGCAATATTTATAGTCCCATTCGAGTCTTTTATCTATAATAATAAAGAAAGAAGTTTGTGTGTGAGTGAGTGTGTTGACGGAGTTCTGAAGAGACCACTGCATGTACAGCTACAAAATTTGGGGAAAAGTTACGTCTATATATGAAGTTTTGCACCTCGAAGCCCGATTTTCAATTTTTTGATTAGATTTTTTTTTATTTAATTTTCATGCGATTTTTAGCACTTTTTTAAGTTTTGAGGCGATTTTTCCTTATAAGTGAGAAGAATATGGTTTCTTTCTTTTAACCCAATATAGTAATTTTTTTTCTCTTTTCAAAAAAGTTTATTCGGAATTCCTGCAGCGATTTTTGAATTTTTAGCAAATTTTTTATGCAATTATTGAACAGTATTTAATGTATTTGCATACCTATAAAGAGGTTACCTTAGAGCAGTGGTTCCCAACGTGGGGCGCACGCCCCACCGGGGGGACATTTGATTCTTTAGGGGGGCAATTTCAAATTTGTAACTCACCCATTCACTCTCCTTTTTTTTTTTTTTTTTTTGTAAATCTTTTTCTTGAATAATACCAGAATTAGTGATGGGCGATAACAAGATGTTTTTCTCGATTGTATGGACATCTCGATATTTTTCGATTGTGTAATTTTTTTCTCGATGACTACAGTTTGCAAATTTCTTTTATAAATAATATATTATGTATTATATACGTCATACATTTATCAAGAGTCGTCTGCGGGTGAACTGGAATGAGTCATGTTAATAAAGACTAGGTGACTTCGACCGCTAGCGGGCCCCTCCTTTAATCGGGGCCCCTAATTTATACGTAATCTTGTAATATGAAATCACGAACAGGTTACCCGCTATATATGTCACTGATATATGATAGCAGGCGGGTGTGGTGTGCACGCACTACAAAATCTTGTAAAAAATATAATATCGAAACGAATGAACCTCGGACCAGATCTCTTGGGGGAGGGGTCAAAGCGAGCGGAGGAGCACAGCAGCTGCATAATATGATTAAGTCGTCACAGGTCTTTAGGCCTTTCCAATCATATGTCACATAAGAAGTCTGGATCTGAATTTATAAAAATGCCCTCCCCGTGGGGGAAGAGGGGTGCGGGAGGTGGATAACATGAGTAAGTGGTCATAAGCCTTTCCAACAATATGTCACATGAGGGGTCTCGGCTAAATTTAGAAAAACACCCCCGTGGGGGAAAAGTGGGGGGTGGGGGCGGTCACCGGAGGTGCATTACATCAATAAGTAGTCACAGACCTTCCCAACGATATCTCACATGTGGGGTCTTGACTAAATTTGGAAAAGTGTCCCTTCGGGGGGGGGGGGGGGGGGGTGCAAAATGGGGAGATGAACACCGGAGGAGCATAACATCAATAAGTAGTCACAGACCTTTCCAACGATATCTCACATGAGGGGTCTTGGCTAAATTTGAAAAAGTGTCCCCCGGGAGGGGAAAATTGGGGGAGACTGTCACCGGAGGTGCATAACATCAATAAATAGTCACAGACTTTTCCAACGATATCTCACATGAGGGGTCTTGGCTAAATTTGGAAAAGTGCCCCCGGGGAGGGGGCAAAGTGGTGGTGGGGACACCGTAGGTACATAACATCAATAAGTAGTCACAGACCTTTCCAACGATATCCCACATGAGGGGTCTTGGCTAAATTTGAAAAAGTGTCCCCCGGGAGGGGCAAATTGGGGGAGTCACCGGAGGTGCATAACATCAATAAATAGTCAGACTTTTCCAACGATATCTCACATGAGGGGTCTTGGCTAAATTTGGAAAAGTGCCCCCGGGGAGGGGGCAAAGTGGTGGTGGGGACACCGTAGGTACATAACATCAATAAGTAGTCACAGACCTTTCCATCGATATCTCACACGAGGGGTCTTGACTAAATTTGAAAAAGTGTCCCCCGGGGGGGGGGCAAAGAGTGGGGGGGACTGTCACCGGAAGTGCATAACATCAATAAGTAGTCACAGACCTTTTCAACGATATCTCACAAGAGGGTTATTGACTAAATTTGGAAAAGTGTCCTCCGGGGGGGGCGGCCGCCGGAAGGGCATAGCATCAATAAGTAGTCACAAACCTTTCCAACGATGTGTCACATGAGGGGTCTTGGCTAAATTTGGAAAAGTGTCCTGAAATTTCATATATTATAAATAATATTTAGCGGAGGGCTCCATAAAAAAATCCGATCTAAAATGATAAAAACGGAAAAAACTTCCCTCGCAGAGAGAAGGGGGGACTTTCAGAGTCAAACTTACCGCATTTCTGGTTTAAGTCATAATTTCTCAAAGGAGTCCATCTGCTTATCCAATCTCTTTAAGCCTGAGAGCTAATGTACCCGCAGGTTCTGTGTGTATGCATGTACGTAACGCGATAACTCTTGATTAAAATGTACGATTTGCTTCAATTTTTTTTATGTTCATTCTGATAAGGCGTTCCGCTGATTAGTTTTGACGGTTCATTGGTTAAGGATAAAAGGAGAGAAGGGGGGCTGCCCCCCCTCCTTAATTTAGATAAATAGGTTTTTCATGCAGAATTATTCGATTTGCTCCAAATTTCGTATACCGGTTTATTATGTTAAGGAGCTTCCCTGATTAAACTTGGAGGTTCGTTAGTTAAGTATGAAGGGGGGTAGACCCCCCTCCTTAATTTAGATAAATGAGTTTTTCATGCGGAATTATTAGATTTGCTCCAAATTTGGTATACCGGTTCATTATGTTAAGAAGTTGCCTTGATTAGATTTGGAGGTTTACGGGTTAAGTATAAAGGGGGAGAAGGGGGCTGGACACCCCCCCCCCTTAATTTAGATAAATGGGCTTTTCATGCAGAATTATTCGATTTGCTCCAAATTTGGTATACCGGTTTATTATGTTAAGGAGCTTCCCTGATTAAACTTGGAAGTTCATTGGTTAAGGATAAAGGGGGAGAAGGGGGCTGGTCCGCCCCCCTTAATTTAGATAAATGGGTTTTTCATGCAGAATTATTCGATTTGTTCCAAATTTGGTATACCGGTTTATTATGTTAAGGAGCTTCCCCGATTAAACTTGGAAGTTCATTAGTTAAGTATAAAGGGGGGTAGACCCCCTCCTTAATTTAGATAAATGGGTTTTTCATGCAGAATTATTCGATTTGCTCCAAATTTGGGATACCGGTTTATTATGTTAAGAAGCTGCCTTGATTAGGTTTGGAGGTTTATGGGTTAAGTATAAAGGGAAGGGGCTAGTCTCCCCCTTAATTTAGATAAAAGGGTTTTCCATGCAGAATTATTCGATTTGCTTCAAAATTAATATACCGATTTATTCCGATATGGCGCTTCCTTCATTAGATTTGGAGGTTCATTGGTTAAGTATACAAGGGTGAAAAGGGGGCAGGTCCCCTCCCCTTAATTTAGATAAATGGATTTTGATGGAGAATTATTCAATTTACTTTAATTTTTTTTTTCTATATTCGTTCTGATAAGGAGCTTTCCTGATTAGATTTGGAGGTTCATTAGTTAAGTATAAAAGGGTTAAATTGGTTAGACCACCCTTAATTTAGCAATATGTTTCTTTTTTTCATGCAGAATTATCTGATTTGCTTCAAATTTGATATACTGAAGGTTGATTTGATATAGTTAAGGAGTTTCCCTGATTAGATTTGGATGTTCATTGGTTAAGTATAAAAGGGGCAAACGGGGGATATTTCCCTTCATTTATTTTTTGAGGGACATTATTCTTTGAAATAAGAGTATAATATGCAATTAGTGTGAATAACCTGTGAGCTCAGTGCCATCAGTTTAACTGGCACTTATCTTTTTATTGCTATTAACCGATGTGGGTTATGAAGCATAGTGGTTTATGTATTCAGTTCTGTATAGTCCTAGTTTCAAACTTTACTGTTAAATTTAGTGTCATTTTGCCCAGAATTTTCAATGTTTCTCTTATTTTAGCTCTGCCAAGCTGCCCCATACCTGGAGACTCAGATAAATACTATTTATTAAATACAAAAAGTTCAAAGAGGAAGGTGAGTGAATTCTGGTGGGCGCGAGAGTGGACAAAGGGGGGGCGGATAATTTTCAAACTTTTACCAAACCTCTCCTTGACATATCATCGGAAAGTCCTTTCACCATTCTTTTATATTATGAACCTTTATCCTCCCAGAGTTGAATTACGGAAGGGGGGGGGGGAGGGGGAGTGGTGCGGGGGTGAATTTTTTTTTTTTTAATTGTAGAGATTTCTACAATAAATATCATTAAATGAGGTTTTTTAATGGAGCTCTCCGATAAATATTATTTATTAAATACAAAATTCTAAAAGTGGGGCTGCGTGATTTCCGGGTATATTCTGGGATAAAAGAGGGAACCCACGTGGGAGGGGTAGATTTCAAACTTTTTTTGGACCAGTCATTTGGTATATCATCGGAAAGTTACTCTTTCATATTATGAACCTTTCTTCTTCCCTCCCTAGTTTGGCGCCCCGAGAGAGGCACTTTTCGAACTTTTTTGAAATCGTAGCGTTTTTAAACATTTTAGATCGGATTTTTTTACGGAGCCCTCCAATAAATAATTTTTAATATATGAAAATTTCAAAGAGAAGGATGGGCAGGGTATATTTCGGGGGGCACGATAATTGGAATCCTGGGAGTTGGGACTCTTTTCTATCATTTGCTGACACCCCTCATGTGATATATCATTGGAAAGCTCTGTGACTACTATTTCATTTTATATATCGCCCGCGCCCTTCCCCTTACTTTGCCCCCGCGCGGAGGCAAAGTAAAAAAAATTTAAATTTAGCCGACACACCTCATGTGACATATCGTTGGAAAGTCCTGTGACCACTTATTCATATTATGCACTTTCCTTGCCCCTCCCCCCGTACTTTGCTCCCCGCGGGGGTTCGTTTAATGTATTCCAGTCGAAGACTTTCTAAAAATGGGGAAATTAAAGATCCAATCTCAAATGACGTAGAAAAATCAATAAAAAATTTTGATTCCTTTTATCATCCTTTAGTTCATGTTTTTGCCACTAGGGGGTGCTTTTTATTCTTATTTTTTTGGCCATTTTGGTGCTAATTGCCGAAAAATTCTAATTTTTGATACTTAAACTCCCCTTACCGCTTCATAGCTACTCGCATTTTTTCAGCTTTTTTCAACCAGGGGGCAACCTTACAAGACTTTTCCAGTCTTATGGCTCCTTTATAGCCTTCCTTTGGTTTGTTGTTTTTTTATTCCATCTGTTTTCAGTTACCCTATATTTAATAAAATCTGCCTTATATATATGTAAAAACAATGATTTCAATAATCGATTCCAGAACATCTCCTTTGTAGATTCTCGAAAGTAATCGATGACTGTATCGATTGTGTACTTTACGATAACGATTTTTTTCGATTGGTAAATTTTTGAGAATCGCCCATCACTAAGCCCTATCACTACTATGAAATCGTCGGCCAGAATAATAGCTAAGTTTTCCAATAACTGTTTTTAGCTTTTCCCGTTATAATCGATTGTAAAACATCTCGATTGTGATTTTTTACGATGACGATTTTTCTCGATTGTCGAATTCTCGAGAATCGCCCATCACTAACCAGAATAATTATAATATTTTAGCATTTCCTCTCCCCTTTTTTTATGCTTAAAAATTTCTATAACTTTTCTGGTTACTAATGTATTTTACAATTTTTCTCAATTATTTAACGAATGATCTATTTTTATCTATTCATTCTGCTGTATGTGACATAAAGAAACATCTACACTTGAAATTACTTAAGAGTATACCTAAAACTTATTGTCTTTAACATATTTAACCTAAAAAATATTTGAAATAACTGAATGTGGTACTAACAACTTTATAAAGTTTTAAATTTTTAATAGCATTAAATAAGGAAATGGATAAATTGTAAATAACTATGGCTGTAGTGCAGGCCTCCTACCCGGTAAATGAATGTATAACATGTACAATTTAAATTTGAAAATGCTATAGTACATGGCAGTTAATTAACGATAATTGGGATGGAAAAAGATAAATGTGTTTTGATGGGGAATAACGGCTACTTGAACTTGATAAAGGTCAGAATCTTGAAATGCTTCTTGTGTAAAGCCAAGTGTGTCCATAGAAAGGAAATTTGGTCTCCAAAGACTTTCCAACAACTCTCAATAAGTTACTAAAATTCAATGTAAAATGTGTCATCATTTTCAATTTTAATACTACATAGGCGTAACCAGGGGGGGTGCCCGGGCACCCCCCCCCCCCCCCCGCTCGCGCAGACTTGAACACAGTTATTTAAAAAAAAACGAAATCTACAAAGAAAAAAATAAGTGAAAGCAGAGTTCAATTAGTTTAGCAAGTTAGTTTAGTTCAGAAAACTAACAGCCTAAGTTTTGATCTGTGATTAAAAAAAAAAAAAAAAAAAAAAAAAAGAATTCCACGTTTTTTTTTTCAAATTACAGTACAGTGCCGATTATCGAAACTCCAATTAACCGAACTTCCAATTATCCGAACAGCCTATTTCTCTCAAAAAAAATATTTAAACCGAAATTCCAATCATCCGGACAACCTATTTCTTTCAATAATAATAATAATAATAATATTAATAATAACTGAACTTCAGAACACCCCGTTTCTCTCATTTTTCCCCTTCAGATTTAGCATGCGAAATCGAATCCCAGTTTATTGTATCGTTGGGAGCTGTAACAACAAAAAAGAAAGTGAAGAAAATGAAAAAGAATGCTCTGAAAATCACCCAGGTCCATCATATAACGAAACCTTTGAATGTGTGGAAACAGATATGAAATGGCTTGAACGGTAGAAGAATGCTGATCTTATTCAACTAACGTATTTAAGAATAATTCGACATATGGTAGCATTGAAAAGACAGTCTCCTATGAAGAAAGCAACAATCGAAAGCTTTTTTGCTTAATCTCTATATCTCTAATTATAATCTCTGGAGTTCACAAGATGATAAAAAAAGAAAAAGAAAATTTTAAATGATAAAAAAGTAAACAAAATTAAAAAGACAAAAAAAATAAATAAATAAATAAACACGCCAGCACTAACTGATGATTGGTGCTGGCAATCCGAAGCCTGGATTAAGTGTGACGGTTTTAGTATAGTCAGGAACATCCCTTAAATTGTCTGTCCATTTATCCGAACTAGGGTCGGTCCCGACTTGTTCGGATAATCGGCGTTCTACTCTAAGTTCTTTATCTTTTTTAAAACTAGAATATTTACAAGATTCTGTATTAGTCACAGTAAGTCAAAAAGGAAGTTTTATAATCCCAGTTTGACGTCTTTTTTTTTTTTTTGTGAGAAATTTTTTTTAACATCGTTCTTTCTATTGCATGTTTCTGCAATTTCATGAGAAATTAACGCAAGTTCTTGACGAGGATAGAAACAGAAATTATTCGTCTCTTTGATTTCGCAGTCTAAAGTCTAGAAAGAAGCAAGGAAAAAAAAAAAATTGAAAGGGAATGCAGATGTGAAACAGTAATTGCAAAATACGATTATCCAGGGGAAGGTGGGGGTGCACAGACCCTGCCTCCTTTGAAAATGAGAAATAATAGTGCAGAAAATTAAAATTAATCTGGGTTGATTGGTTGAATTTCGTGTTTCGCGACCATATTTTGACATTCGTAAAAGGAATATGGTTGCAGTCTTTCAAGTCAATATAGTAATTTTATTCCTCTGAAAATTTTTATGCGGTTTTTGGAGTTTCTTCTCGTTTTGCGGAGTCCTTTTGAAACTACGAAAAGGACCCGGTTTCAAACTTTTAGCCCAGTGCAGTAAATTTTGACGAAATCGCGATTTTATTCTGCGATCATTTCATGATGTTTACAATTTCCCCCCAAAATCATTTGACGAAATTCACGTCTTTCTATGCGATTTTTTGTCGAAATCTGCAGTTTTGACCACTAACCGGTGACAAAATTCGTGTTGTCTTTACACGATCTTTTGACGAAATTCGCATTTTCTTTCTGCGATGCTTTGAAGAAATTCTTGTTTTTACCGGCATCCATAGGCGTAGAGTTATATGGGCCCGTGGGGCTCGGGCCCCTCCAATAATTTTTTCAGATGGGCTATATTTTTTTTACACCAACTGACATAGAAAAAACTCAGATTTTGGAATTTCATATAATTTACAAAAGTTTTTAGCGTATAATGTTTTCGATGGATAATTGTTCTTTTTCTAAATTCGCTGTTTACTTTTATTCTTTGTAAATAAGTAAAATAACTCGAAAATTTTAGCGTAGCGTATGAGGCAAAATCTAAGCACTCTCCATGGTGGGATTTTCTTCCTTTTTGGACACTGGTCAGGGCACACTTACTGGGAAGAATTTCTTTTTCTGATTCGGCGTCATAGGGCAATAAATTCACTTTTTTAACGGACAACAAATGGTGTCCGATATGATCTGATTAGAGCACAGATAAGATTGTTCGCCGTTTCCCGAACCTACAAAGAAAGTGGCTCCAATGTACGAGCTTTGAAGAACTCGGTAGGGAGGGGGTAGAGGAGTTAAGTTTTGTTGCAAATGATGAAACTAGAAGCCAGGCAGGAAGAAACACCAGTGTCTCCAAAGTATAGAATGTAAAGGGAGAAATCTTTTGTCTCTAAATGATGCATACAGCTCATATTTATTAAAAGAGACCAAATCTATCAAGCGGTCTCCCTGTAGTAAATGACGATTCACCAGGATCTGCTAACATTAAACAGTACATATTCAGTTGTTCTTATTCGGGCCGAGCAAGAAATCATTTCTTAGGCCCATTTTCTTTCATTAATATCAGGCTGAGTAGAAGCCGGGTCTAATTTTTTTTTTTTTTTTTTTTGTAAAACTGTGCCAGGCCATTTTTTTCCGTGCCGTTTCGGACTGACATTTGATCCGATTTTCGTGATATTTTCAGACTTTTCTATGTTCATATGAAAGTATCTATCTGTACATGCACATTCATGGCAAACACAGCAGGGCCGCTTTTTCGTGCGCAACCCTGTAGTTTTTATATTATACATTTATACACTAACTAGCTGACATGCCCGACGTCGTCCGATCCGTCAAATAATAGTACGAAACACGAAAATACTCAAAAAATCGTAATAAAAATTCGCGAAAAAAAAAAAAAAAAAGCTGCACGAATTCCAAATAAATTTGAATGAAAAGAAAACAAAATTTACTATTTGGGCTAGAAGATAACCGGATTCCTTTTACTAATTTAGGGAAATTGTAGCAAATCGCGAAAAAAACTCGAAAAATCGCTAAAAATTCAAAAACCGCATATGACAAAATTTTGTTATTATGGGCTAAAAGGTGAAAACAGGATTCCTTTTACGAATGTAGAAAAATGGCCGCGGGATGCGAAATATCTCTAAACAATGCATAAAAATTCGCAAAGAATTCAAAAATCGATGTACGAATTTCAAATAAACTTTATTGAAAATATAACAATATATTATATTGGGCTAAACGTTTGACATCCAATTCCTTTTTCGAATGTCAAAAGGTAGAATCGCAACGCTAAACCTCGCATTAGAAATAGTTAAAAATCAAAAATCGCAGAGGAAAAAAATTACTACAGCGTTTAGCAAGTTTGAAACGAATTTCTTTTATAAATGCAAAAAAAAAAAAAAAAAGAGGCGCAGAATGGGTAAAAACGCTAAAAATTGTGTTGAAATGCGGATTTTTTTTAATCAGAAATCGCGGAAAGGAGAAAATTTGCTATATAAGGCTGAAAGTTTGAAATCGAAAAAATATTATGAAAGTCAAAAAATCGCTGCGGAATACGAAAAAAAAAAAAAAAAAAAAAGAAAAAAAAGAAAAAAGAGCATTAAAAATTAAGAAATCGCCGAGAACACAATAAAAACATTAACCAAAATTATTTCACGAATGTCAAAAAATCTCCAAGGAATGCATAAAATCACAATAACAAACAAAACTCTAATAATAAGCTCGACGCAGCAGAGGTCGTTCGATAGCCTCAAAGCCCCGGGGTTCCTTCCACGTTTTTCGGTATCTTTAATTTGTGTAATTTCCCTTTTTAATTTGTCCGGTTTCAGTTTTTGAATTTTTTTCAACTTGGCTCCCGCAAGAGAGTCAGAATAAGAGAGGATAAGGCTAAAGAACTGCAGACGGAACGCTCTCCGCAAACTCTGCGGCGGTATAGTATAAATATAGTAATAGTATAGGATAAATGCAAAGTGAACAAAGCCTACTACATTAGGCTAAAAGTATAAAACCGAATTCCTTTTACCAATGTAAAAAAGGTCACTGCAGAACGCGAAAAACCGCTGAAAATTGCATTAAAAAGCGCTAAAAATTCCAAAAGTAGGAAAGGCCGAAAATTACTATAAAATGCTCTAAAACATTTTAACCAGAATTCTTTCACGCGTGTCAAAACTCGTTGCGAAAAATCACAAAGACTCGCATTAAAACTCGAATTAAAAATTCAAAAATTTCGGAGGCCAAAATTTACTGTATAATGCTAAAAATTTGAAACCGAATTTCTTTTATCAACATAAAAAAAAAATCGCTGCGAAACACGAAATAACGCTTAAAAAACGCATGCAAATATTTGCGAAAAATTCAAAAATCGCTGTACGGATCCGAATAAACTTTTTTGAAAAGTTTTAATAATTTTTAAAAAGTCACCTTGAACCGTGAAAAAACGTTAAAAATTGCATTAAAAATTATATTGAAAATGTCTAATGAAAAAGTCCGAAATCGGGCTCTGGGGTGCATAACTAAATACATAGAGGTAGTACCTTCATACCAAATTTTGTAGCTCTGTGTTCAGTTGTTTTTTTCAAAACATAGCCGACAGACAGAGAAACTTCTTTCCTTATTATTATAGACTAGCTGACCCGCCCGGCGCGTTGTCCGGGCAAGTGATATTAAGCTTTAATAAAGCACAAAGATTTATACCTTTGTTATTTTATATCTTTAATCCGATTTTGTCCGAATTTATATTTTTAAATGAAAAAATCTCCAAAAAATATTGACTTTTAATTGTAAAAGCACTCGTAAGAAGTCATTTTCTGTTTTTCATGTACGATCATTTTCATATATATATATATATATATATTTTTTTTTTTAAATATAGTTTCTTTTGGTCCGAACTCTTTAAAATTTTTATCGTTATAAATATAAGCATTTCTCACCCCGTGTAAAAACTTCGTGAAAAAAATATTGATATCTACTTCTAAAATACATATATTTTCTTCTCTCTTTTTACTTTCTTCTATCTTTGCAAGAAGAAAGTATTGGATTAAAGAAAATTTTCGAATTCCGGTTTTCGACATATTTACACTTTTTAGCGGTCACAGATCCCGAAAAACATGTTTTTACAAAATGTCTATCTGCGAATCTGTCAGTGAGTTTGTTTGTATGTGACACAATTTTTTGGGCGCTCTATCTCAAGACTAATGCACGGAATTTAATAACTTTAGGTTCAATTAGTCCCCGATATAAATTGGTGCTGAATAGTTGTTGGTGCAAATCGTCCTATATCTCAAGAACTAATGCACAGATCTTCATAAAACATCAGATTCTGTTAGTTCTTGATGTTGTTTGGTGCTGATTAATTTTTGGTGTAAATTGCTCAATAGGTGGCGCTGCTCTGCTGCATTATTCACGATTTCCGCAATAGCTATATCTCAAGAACTAATGATCAGATTTTCATGAAACTTCAGATTCAAATATATCTTGATATTATTTCGTGCTGATTACGTTTTCGTGTAAATCGTCCAACAGGTATCGCTGCTATGCCGCATTTTTCACGATTTCCGCAATGGCTCTTTCTCAAGAACTAATGCACGTATTTTCATCATAACTTCAGATTAGGTTAGTCTGTGATATAAAATGGAGCTGATTACTTTTTGTTGTAAATTGGCCAACAGGTGACGCTGTGATACAGAATTTTTCATGATTTTCACAATATCTCTATCTTAAAAACTAATGCACAAATTTTCATCAAACTTGAAATTTAGTTAGACGTTGATATATGTTGTTCTTCATTACGTTTTGGTGTAAATCGCGCAATAGGTTTCGCTGCTATGCCCCGTTTTTCACGATTTCCGCAATTGTTCTGTCTCAAAAACTAATACACGAACTTTAATCAGATTTCATATTCTGTTACACTTTCACATAAATAGATCTTTTTTTAGGTTTGGGTGTATACAGCGCGACAGGTGTGGCTTTTATGCTCTTTGAGCTGAAAATTTTTCTTGCAGACATCTAAGAGGGTAGATGCCAAAATTCAAATGTTTGTTTCAAAGATGCGATGCTTATATCTATCTCCTTTTAAAATTCACACAGTTTAGTGAACATCTTTAGAATCCTATTATGATGGAGATGAGCATAGATTGTCATTTAATTTTGGCACCGTGATAACGAATTTTGAAGTGTTTGAAATACATATGAGATAGAAGAAAGCTTTGGGATTGTCACGTCCGACTAGTTTTTCTTATTTTCGCGTCGGTTTCTTTAACATAACAACAACAACAAAAATAGATCTCGTCGTCCGAACTGTCCGAAATTTTAATATATTGTAAATATAACTGTACCCGAGTACTCTATAAAATTTCTTGAAAAATATGCTTATTTAATAGTGAAAACGTGTGCCAAGCGACACCGTGCCGAAACCGTTTTTTTAGCTTTTTCGTCGAAATTTTTAAATATATATATATTTTTAATTATTATTATTACTTTTACTCGTTCGAACATTACAAAATTTTTGTAATCGATGTAAAATCCAGTCTGTCGAAATGCTGTAAAAAGATTGTGGAAAAAGATAGTCTCATCACGGTGAGCCGCGAAGTGGTTCCGTACCTGCATTGAACTATTCTCGTATAAATTTTTAGACCTCTGCGGGCAGTAGATTTTCCTAGCCATCGGGAATAACTCGCACAAACAGCGATCTTGTCTTTTATTATTAGGTGTATACATATTTATGATATATGTAGAGTAAAACCTGTCAAACGGAACCTGTCTATGGCATACTCCTGTCTTAAATGGAAACTTTTCATGCTCTAGAAAGAAAGATTGCCGTACAATTTTACTTAATTAGCCAGAAACCTGTCTTAAACGGAATATTGTTTCGGTCGCTTACGATTGCTTTTACAAAGGTTTTACTGTATGGATATAAGGTTAGCCTGTGTAAACGGAACCCGTCTATAACGAAATCTTGTCTAATGGAAAACATTTCATGATCCCATAGAAAGAAATACTTTGAATTTTTACCTGCTTAGGTAGACGAAAACCTGTGTAAAACGGAAACTTTCAACGGTTATTTGTAATTTCGTCGTAGCAGGTTTTACTATTTTTGTATTCATCACTTAGTAAATTAACTCCCTGTTTCAAGAAATGTAGACCCCCCCCCCTTGTCTCCGCCACTGGCTGAGCCCCTCCAATAATTTTGAAAACTCTACGCCTATGCCGGCATCCTTTGACGATTTTTTTTTTTTTTTTGGCGACCTAATTCACGAAACTAATTTTTTTACAAGGGTCATTTGTCGAAATTCGCGATAGTTTTGCGCGACCGATCGGGAAGATTCTCGATATCTTTCCGTACCAATTATCAAAATCCTCTACTCTTTTCCGCGACTTTTTGACAAAATTTGCAACATTTTCTCGTCAAACATTTACCGAAATTCGTGATTTTTTGCGCAATCTTTGACGAAATTTTCGATTTCTTTCTACACTCTTTTATCGAAATTGACGATATTTTTCACAATCGTTTGAAGAAATTCTCAAATTTTTCCGGGACCCAGTCACGAATTGATTTTCAGAAGTTCCACAAAAGAAATAAAAATCGTGGACTTGATGAAAAAAATGTAAAATACCCACTGAAGAATCACAGATCTGTGAAAGAATTTTGAAGGTGGAAATACTGCACAGCATTTTTATTATGCGGAAATTTCCTTTTCTGTGCACAAATCGCGCGATCCCGCTCGTTATTTCAAACCCTGCCCCTCAAAGAAAACTTCATTACTAGTGGAGTTTCGCTGGTTGCTTTTTTTTAAAACGAACATAGAATTATAGAAATCTAGGGTTGTTTGGGTTTTTTTTTTTTTTTTTTTTTTGGAGGGGAGAGGGGACAGCCTTCGGCAACGTACCCCCGACCAAGCTATGACCATACTTCCGTCTCGAAATAAACAAACCCTGAATTATCGCGATTTTTTTTTTATTTCGAGCCAAATTAAATTTTCTGCTTTCTTATAAGAACTGATTTGGCATTCTTCCTTCAAAAGAAGTCAAAAAATCGCCTCAAAGTGCAAAAAACCCGCTAAAAGTCCCATTAAAAATTCGGAAAAGATTAAAAAACAGCAGGAACGAAATTAACTAATTTGGTAAAATATTTAAACTGGATTACTGCAAGGAACGCGAAAAAAAACCCCTCTAAAAATAACATTATAAAATTGTTACAAAATGAAAAATCGCTGTAAGAATCTCGAAAAAACTTTATTGAAAAGAAGACAAAGTTTACTGGATAAAATATATCCCAACAAAAAGTTTTCGGTAAAAAAAAAAAAAAAGCGCCAAGTTCTCCTTAATGTTTCTGCCAGAAAAAGTAGTGATATCTGAAGTTCGCACAAGGGCACAAGTTAAAAGCCAAACATCCCAAATCTTTCATTGAAAATGGCTTCCTGCGACGTGGCCGTTAATGCCTTCTACAGCATTTCAAAATTAATGATTGGAAATTTCGCATTTATGAATTATTTAAATATTAAAATTAATATTAGTATGCAAAGAGGCAAATTCACATAAAGACATTATAAGTAAAAGATTTCTGATAAATGCCATTCAATTTCAACAAACAATAGTTTTGATTACAGATCATTTAGTCCACATGTGGTTTAATTGACATTTCGTACGGTCTAAAGCTAAAGTCATTAACGTAAAACCTAAGAAATAAAACAAAATTTACTTTCTTCAAATCTCACAATATGTTACATTATATTATATTGTATAATATTGAAATCTTGTGCATTGACGAAAGAGATTTTTTTCGTTTGAACATTTATTATAGTTTGTTTGCTTACATTAAGGGGTATTTGATTTATAAACTGTTAAAAGCTGATACTAATTATGTTTTAGCAATTAGGGATATTACCTTCTGAATACAAGTATTTTGTTATATTTAACTTCTAAGCATTTAAATAGACTGAAGTGGTTTAAATGCTTCTTTTAAATGTGTATTTTATTTCTGTACTTTGTGCCACAAAATGCCTAAAATAATCAAAAAATGTAGTTGTCATGTAGCTTATTTGTACATACTTTAAAATTTGAAAAACCCTCTCGAAGGCATTAACGGCCAAGTCGCAGGAAGCCATTTTCAATGAAAGATTTGGGATGTTTGGCTTTTAACTTGTGCCCTTGTGCGAACTTCAGATATCACTACTTTTTCTGGCAGAAACATTAAGGAGAACTTGGCGCTTTTTTTTTTTTTTACCGAAAACTTTTTGTTGGGATATCACTACTTTTTGTATGTTTTTCTAGTTTTTTTATAAGCTATATTAATATAAAAAAACTTAAATTTCAGTACTTTTATGTTAGCCGGGAGCAAATCTCCTAATTAGCATTTTGTTTTTTCGCCATTAATAGTTTTCATTTTTCACATGTGTAAATTAGAAACAATGCTTTGATTTTCAAATAAAATATTTTGGTTTATGTTATTATTTGTTATTTATTTATTTATTTATTTATTTCTATGTTAAATATTCTCTTAAATAAAATGAGGGAAATGCATCTATTTTAAATGAGATGACTGAAAAGTTTATATTATTAAATGAAATGAATGTAATATGAACAATAGAGTTGGGGACAGTATTTGGCGATTTGCCACTTGCGCCCGGCTAGCATAAAAATACCTAAATTTATTTTATTCAGCTTTACAAATTCATACTTTATTTCTTTTTATATTAAAGTACTAGCCGCCTCTAGCAAGCAGTATATACTCTATTAATTGCATGTTAAACGTTGCATCATGTTACTGTTATTCATAATATAATTTACTTGCTAATTCTTTCTCCAAGTCGGAAGCTTTTGATAGAGAAATCAAGAACTCTTTACGATCATGGAAGCACATCATATATTTTGTGTTGTTATGTATTTCATTCTTTCATGACAAATATCTCTTAACTCACTTATGCATGTTTCCTTATCGATTCGTTCTCTAATGCGGAAATTTTTAATCGTATTAAGTAATCTTTTCTAATTGGGCTTACTGCCAATTATTGTATTTTAACTGATACGATTGGGTACAACTGAAATTATTCTTATTAAATCCTTTGATAATATCAGCATTTTCATTAAACCACATTGATGCTAATATCTTTTTGTTCCATGCTAACCTTTTCAATAGACTCGATTACGGAAGAATAGAAGGTCTACGGGCACACTGCTATGATCCATTTGAAAATCTATCATTCTTCTCATCTAAACGTGTTGAAGAACTAGCCAATTTGCCATGGTTTTAAGTTTTTAGCTAATTTTATTCGAAACCTGAAAACTAAAATGTGAGGAACCAGATTATAGAAGATTCCTTCTAACGGTACATATCGATTAACAGGTTACATATTATAAAATTATAATAATCATAAGGAGAATTGTCAGTTTCGGTGCTTTAATAGTTTCCGTAAATTCTATTTATATAATACAGAAGTTTCAGCAGAGTAAAGATTAACAATATGGTCACAGTAAGTATAATAACAGTACAATATATTAACAATAGCAGTGACGAAACTACTGGCACTTTGGAAATATTCGTACGTTATATTATTTAACTATTCAGATGATATGCGGAAAAATATAAATAGATGGCTCGCATTAATAATTAACTCATTGAAAAATAGCCACAAACGTCAAATACTCGCCAAGCTTGGTGACATTTAGCGAAGTGTCACCAAATTTGGTAATATATCATGTCAATTCTCAAATTTGGCGACAAAAAATGTTTTGTTTGTTCTGACGTCATAATGATGCATATGTATTATTTATTATACACATACCTATAATATGAATGATACAAATGTATTACGTATTATATGCATATTTATAAAGTTCTTTAACATCACTAAAACGCACTTAAAGGAATAGGGTTCCATAAATAGTAGGGAGATTTGCCAGATTGACCAGGGTGCTATTGAGATTAGAATTCTGACATTTATAATAGACCGGTAGGCGTTTGCGCACACCATCACCTCATCGAGTCTACAGCTGAAATATTGAGATTAGTTAAAACTAGATTAGTACATTAAAATGCAACTGGTCTGTTAAGTCATATCTTGGTAGAAACAACCTGAAGACCTAATTTTAGCGGGTGACTGATAGGTTTACTATTGTATTTTCCTGCATCCAAAAGTATGGAAACATGGAGGAATGGGTGCAGGAAAACACAATGGAAAATCCACCAATTAACCGGTAAAATCGGGTCTGTAGGTGGTTTCCAGAAAGATATGACTTGGCAGACCAATTACATTTCAATACACTAATCGATATTTAACCAAATTTAAAATTTCAGCCGTCAACTCGATGAGGTGATGATCTGTGCAGACGCCTCCCGGTCATTAATAAAATTTGTTTTAAGGAAGTAAAAGATAGAAAGATGGACAGATAAACTGAAAGATTTGCCTTATTAAGATTTTTGTAAAAGCATATAAAATTTCATTCAGCTTGAAATCATGTAACACCTTTATAACTCAGGCTAATTTTCTGTAATCGAGTTTTGGCAACCAACATATCTGATCTATAACTATAATCTTTCTTTTACAGATTTAAAATTAACAATAAATTAACAGTAAGTAGGCTAATAATACAATATAATAACCTTAGCAGCGGACTTCGGACACCGCATCTGTCGCACATCGTTAAAGACAACTTTATTAGTTACACATTTCATTTAATTAAAAGCAGATTTTTAAACTTTCATATGAGAATTAGGATATTTTTCCACTACTAGGGGGGAAAACTACCCCCTACGAGCTACGCTCGTCAATCTCCGTTCAGACACCGCAGACTCTAAAAGTATGCTAATTTGATCGGCTTTAAAAAGATTTCGGAAGATTGAATTATAATTTAAAAAACAATGGAGATCTCCCTATAAACGGATTTCTATTCATTTCTCTTTGACTGGGGAATTTTAAGGCCAAATCCGCTGCGGTACTACTTGCGGAACCCGTCGACCAATTTCGCCAAATTATATAAATCGCCAAAGCGGTCGCCAAATTATACAAATTGACATCATTTTTATTTTAAATAACGAAAGAACAAATAAATCACTGCAACATTAATAAAAATACAAATAAAACGTCGAAATAAAAATAACTTGATGACGTAGACACGTGTAACTTGCTTAAAGTCAAGTTAATGTGACATTTACGATCAACCATTATTGACATTTTATCTTATAGTTTTGCGAATGATAGTTTTTTGGTCGACGGGATAACTAAGTAGTGCCAAAAATACATATGTTAATCGCTGTTTTCGTCTTTGATTAAGTAAAATAAGATAAACATTTCAAAATAAGCTAATTATAAAAGGAATTAAGTAAACAGAATCTTTGTCTCCCAGTATTTTTTAACAAAGCGAAAAGAAAGCTTTTAAATAAGACATTTTAAATTAATCGTTTTTAATCTGACGTAATAACGACCAAACTATTCTTTCTCTTTTTAATATTCACGTGAAAATACTTGTGTTAGAAATGAAATATTATTTGCGCTTTCCTAACAAAAATAGTTGAAAAGTATCCTCTCAAAGTATCAAGTAAAAGTCTCGCGCTATTTTTAAATTTCAACTGTTTTGCAATATTATTTTTTGTTCATTTTACGTAATAACTGTAATGTAACGTAAATATGACGTAATTTCTCCTATTTAAGACTTCTAACGCATGTTAATAAATTTATTATTTTACAAATTCCTTTCTCTCTTAAAATTCACGTGTAATTATAGTTTTTATGACGTAATTTTTAATAAGTTCCTGCTTTTTGTACATAATTATTTAATTCTAATTCCAAATGTTTTTTTCTGTTTATAATAGTCACGTGTAAATAAATTTTTAATTTATTACACGTATATATATTTTTTTTTTGAAGCAAACATTATTGTTTCCGCTGTTTATATAGTTGGCAACAGTTTAAATTAATATCACTTTCTAAAATCTTTAAAAAATATCTCTAGAAATCCTGAAAATTTGAATTTAAAATAGAAATAAAACCTCAAAAAATTAACCAAATTAAAAAAAAGAAAACAGTCTGCACACCGGGAACTTCAAACGTATAAAATGATCTAAAAATGATTAAATTCTTATGTACAGTTTTTGCTCCTATAAAACTGTTTTAATGGAACGACTTTGTCCAACTTTGGCATTAAATATCTCTTAAAATAATTCTTCGATTTGAAAACTGTCTGCATCAGCGTGTTTATCAAACATTTCTGTATAATACTACCGATTTTCATATTTTTGTATGCGTTATTTTTCGGAACAGATGTCATATTCGCCGCATATTGGCGCGATTTTTTTCTGTCGCCAATATCATATAGGCAACAGGTACTTAACTTGCGCCAAAGTGCTTGATATGGTAACCCGGATTATGTTGTTTATGCTGTTGATGTTTTCGCCAAATTGGCAACCGAAAAAAATCGCGCCAATATGGGGCGAATATGACATCTGTACCAATTTTTCTTAATATTAACGAAGAAAGACCTCCGGTCACAAAATATTCAAAACCGGCGGCGGCGGTGACAGCGGTAGTTACTTTTTTTTAGAATAGAGAGATAGGGACCTTGGCGTTTTTTAAAAATCTTGGCGCAATTCGGACTTCAGAAACTGAGATATGTTGCCAAATGATGTAAACAACTATGAAAACAAACCTGATGAACTTTTATGTAATTTATATATGTTATATATATATATATATATATATATATATATATATATATATATATATATATGTATATACATATAAACATTTTATTTATACACGTATAAAATATAGTTTTCTATATACAAATTATTTATGTTGGTATACAAAAATAAATAAACGGGTTCCTTACATTAAATAAATTGTATACATATGGGAAAAATTGCTTGTGTATATGACACACTAGATAGGTTGCCAGAAAATACGTTATTATCAAATTTCTTTTCTCGTCAAGGCTATTTTCTCTATTTCGCCAAGGCTACAAATCGGAAACATACCGAATTGGGGTTATATTTTGTTAAATGTTTTATTGTTTTAATATCGTGAGTATATCATAACCTATACTGATTAAAATGTTTAGGTATATTCATTTTTTTCTATTTAATAAACATCTTTGGAAAAGCATATATATATAAAGTTTTATTCTGTTTGAAATTACGTGACCCCTTCAAAACTCTGTAATCGAGTATTGGCGACCAACATTGGCGCAATTAAATGTGAAGGAACTGTTTACGGCCAAACCAACACCCCCTGTTTTAAGGGTTTAGAGGCGGAATTTCTGTGTTTTCAGATTTTTCTGGTTAATTGTGCTACAAACCCGACTTACTTGTGAAATTTCATGATTCTACGACTTTTAGAAGTACCTTAGTTATTTGATGATGCGAAGTGAGTCAGTGACAAAAAAGCGCTTTTTCGGAATTTAATATTTCGAAAACTACTAAATACAGAAACATGAAATCGTGGAATCTTAGTTCAGTGTGATCTTACGAACATGTGTATAAAAGAAAAAATTCTATATCTCTCCCTAAAACGACGTTATGAGGGGGTGAAAAGTATGCCGAAATGGTTCAGGAAAAGGTAGCTTACGGCTTGTGCGAACTTGGCGGACGCACTGCCGTGCTCCCAGATAAATCGGATTCTTTTTTACTAATTTGAAAAAAATCGCATTAAAAGTTAATTGAAAAATTCCAGAAATTGTCTTCGATATGCAATGCTTCAGGCAAACAGGTACTTTCTATCAAATCTTGCGGCTGTGAGGACTGCATCGTTTTTTCAGAGTTTAGCGCACGCGCGTACACCCACCCACCCAGAGACAGACAAGTACCTATCTTTATTATTACAGTAGCATCATGATAATATAATTTTTATCACCTTAACAAAATTTAGTGTATACAGTAGACGCTCGATTTTGCGAATCTCTTATTTAAGAATTCTTTGTTTTTACGAACTGATGTACTGGTCCCGACCACCATCCCATTGAACTAACGTTATTCACATTTACGAACTTTCGATTTTACGAACACATTATACGAGTCCACTCAAATTCGTAAAACAGAGCGTCTACTGTATTAGCATGACCTGCTTTACCTAATACGTTGGACACATTCTGAGGTAAAAACATGAATTATTAATGAATATTGTAATTATTTATACTATTATAATAATTATTTATATGCACTTTCCACCAAAATTTCTTGGGTCTCCCCCCCCCCCCCGGTGATCCCTAAGAAGTCATGGAGTCACATTCTGAAAAACTTTCGTGGGTATGTACTGGTGTACAGCATGTATTATCTGAGATTTATCATCCGGCAAAATTTCATCTACAAGAGTTTGACATAGATAATGTTAGGTCTCAGGCAATGCCCCTGTGCCTATAGAAGTTTTCAGCATGATTAAAGGCCTTTTTTAATGTTTATAAGAAGTTAGGGTGCCAAAAGGTTTTACACTTGTGCCCACACTTAGTCACTGCCTTATTTCACTTCTGCAAGGAGATTTACATATCTTTTTTTTTTTACCATTAGATTTAGTTTTGATGTTTTGAACCCCTTCTCACACCTCCTCATGCAAACAAAAATCGCGTTTGAGCCCTTTTTAAAAGAAATACCACACAATTATGAATTCTAAGAGGAAAACCTGTCTAAAACGGAAATTCGATCGATTTGATGGGATTCCGTTTTAGCAGGTTTTACTACATAAGATATTGTTTGTATCCAACATATTCAGGTTAAAAAGTTTGGGCACCCCCCCGTTCAAAAGGCTGGTTACGCCTATGTACTAAATATGAGAGTCTCTTTAGTCATTTTGGGACAATAAAAATACAGGCATATAACACTTCTGTTAAACATTCAGGTAAGTTGGGAAGGAACAACATATCTATTTTGGCATAAAAGTGAAGATTTATAGCCTTCATTCCATTTATAAAATTGTACTAAAAACACATTTGTGGAAGAAAATTCAGCTGTATGATAAGTTAAGAAATGTGAAATGAATAGTTATCGTTAAAACTCTGATAGGCTTCCTTCAGGTGAATACAATTTGATTTAAAATAATAAGAGATATAGGTTACAGAATATGAGGTGGGGGGGGGGGGGCATCGTGATTTTTCAGATTCTTCGGTGGGGCGTGGGCAATAAAAGGTTGGGAAACATTGCCTTAGAGGGACACCGTTCTGTCGCCAAATGCCGCCAAGTTTGTCGCCAACTTGGCGGTATATCGCCAAATTTGGCGACCAAAATGAGTCGCCAAAAGTGACGCCAACTTGGCAATATCTCTAATATTTTGCCAAATTCCCATATACTTCCATTGTAAAGCAATATGGATTACTTGCTTACAGAAAATCAATGAACTGAGATATTTTAATGCAATAAAAACTAATATTAACTTAAGGGATTATATTAATTCAATTTTTCCACATTAGGAAAAAGAATATTGTTTCTTTCTTTTAACCCAATATAGTAAATTTTGTTCTCTTTTCAAAACAGTTTATCCGGAATTCATACAGCGATTTTTGAATTTTTAGCAAATTTTTTATGCGATTATTGAACAGCATGTAATGCATCTCCATACCTATAAGTGGGGGTTGCTGTAGGGGGGATCCAGTTCTGCCGCCAAATAATGCCAAGTTTGTCGCCAACTTGGTGATATATCGCCAAATTTGGCAACCAAAATTAGTCACCAAAAGTGACACCAACTTGGCGATATCTCTAATATTTCGTTAAATTCCCATAGGCTTCCACTGTAAAACAATAGGGTTTACTTGCTTACAGAAAATCAACAAATTGAGATATTTTAATGCAACAAAAACTAATATTAACTTAAGGGATTATATTAATTATATTTAAGGGAGTCCAAGTAAATAAATTACGAATAAAAATAACATGATCTAATGCTTAGCATGATTTCCAAAACATAAATTTTAAGAGAGACCACAGGTCAAAGGAATTAGATTTGAAACTTTTATCCAATTATAGTAAATTTTGACTTTCGTGATTTTTGAACTTTTTGTGATTTTTAATGCGATTTTTATGTTTCTTCGCGATCTGCTGCAGTTTTTTGACATTCCATTTTTGACCTAAAGTACATTCTGCCCTCATTTCAATAAAGTTTATTCGGATTTCGTATAGCAATTTTCGAATTTTTCGGGAATTTTGTATGTGATTTTTAGTGTATTTTAGCGATTTGCTACTATTTTCCCACATTAGTGAAAGGAATCAACTTGCAATCTTCGAACACAATATATAATTTTTTTCTCTCTCTTCAAAATTTGAAAAGCAATTTAAAATTTTTTCGCAATATCTTATTGTGATTTTCAGAGCTTTTTCGTAATTCCTGCTGTTTTTCGACATCGCCGGGCAAGTTCGCTAGTACAGTAGACTCCCTCAAATCCGCACAGCTTGGGACCAGAGGTTGTGCAGATTTTAGAATTTTGCGGATTTCTGGTCATTGATTTGTTTACATTTTTGAAACATTAATTTGATTGGTAGTTAAGCAAGGGAAATTATAATGAATGCTTACAATAAAGTGAAACATTAAAATAAGTAAAATATTAAAATAATTTATTAGTTTAAAAGTAAGTAATTATTAAAATAATTATGTAAATAAAAATATTACGAATGAAATCGATTCAATTCGATTCCAAAAGTCCTATGCTGCCATCTAGTGATAGCAAGGAGAACAGTGTTAATGCTATTATCAGTATATATAGCTTATTGCGCTCACTGTAACTTTTTTCATTGTTATTTAGATTCCTGATTACTTTTCTTATACTGCTTTGTATGTTTAGAAATAAATTTGTCTATAATTTAAAAAAAAATTCCGCGAACAATAATTTTAAAATAGCGTTCCGGTTCATGGATTTTTCCATTTCGAACCCTGGAATTTTTTATATAGATATGCTAATTTATATCAAAATCAAAAGTAATGTACATTTATTTAGTAATAAATCAGCTGTAATAGCCAAAAGAGAATGATTAACAAAAAATTTAGTAAAAAAAAACATTGCGGTAGTCGCCGATTTCGGCGCCATCTTGAATTTTGTTCCTGCAACTTAACTGTAAATTTCATTGTTTACATCTGAAAAAATACGCGGATTTTAGGGTCGCGGATTTAAGGGAGTCTACTGTATTAAATATTTTCCTTAGTATTTTGTAGAATTATGAAATGTACTGTAAAAATATATTGTTCTTACAATAGATTATTTCTGAATTAAAAAAATTCCTCCCCACCACCACCAAACGCCAAGAAAGCTGAAAAGATGCAAAGGTAAAAGAAATCATCTTTTTAAAAATATTTTTGTTTTGTGTAACCAAAAATGCTTTTGGCACAAGATAAAGTAATGTATTTATAACTCATTCTAAACTGTATTACAACTAACTGATGTTGTATTAAATGAATTTTATAGCAAGTTATTTTAATGGTACTTATAAGTACCATCAGTAGATAAAAGGTTAATGAGTGAAATATGATTTATATATATAATGCAAAATTCTATATGATGCTCAACCTCACATTTTTAAGTTTGTGTTATAGAGACCTTAACAACTGTATTAACCAGTGTCTTAGTCATAAAAAAAACCCAGAGGAAAAACACTATAGGCAGAGGGTAAACGTTAAAGTCATGCCTAGGGTATACGCTATAGCTTTGAGAAACAGAGGATATAGCAGCAGCTACTTAAAAAAAATCCAGAAGATATAAAGTGTATACCTCCATATACCCCCTACTACATCCATTGTATAACCAATATGTTAGCTAAATTTGAAAATCCTTTGCCAATTTTCAAAAGTGCTAGCTAAAAACTTTTGTTTTTCTGGAAGCTTTGAAGATTAAAGTTATAGATCGGTTGCAGATGGGCACTCAAGTTTCTTCTAAATTCTGTTTCATTAATCCATTTCACATTGTAGGTTTCATTTATTTCAAATTTCTTATTTTCCTTCAGCATATTTTAAAATATTTTTACAATTTTTAGATATTTCTTTTTTCTTAACCCGTAAGCACACGCACAGGTATTTTTGACCCAACGCTCCCTATCATGTTCAGGATTTTTAGAAATTTCTCAAGACTTGCACCTGCCACATCCAGTACCTTACTGGGTGGTCTAGTAAGAGGGGATCCTGGAAACAGAAACTTGAAACACAAGATTTTTATATAGTGGCTAGTGTGGATGGGTCAGTTTTACCCACTGTGTACTAACCAGGGATGTAGTGGAGGGTATACGGTGGTATATGCCGTACACCTTCTGGATTTTTTTAAGGAACACAGTATACCCTCTGTTTCTCAAAAGAGTTTACACTGTAGGGTGTACCCTCTGCCTTGAGCATATACCCTCTGCTTAGAGCATATGCCCTCTGCTTTTTTTACGACTACACCACTGGTACTAACCTCTTACACCTTAAACCATCTTTACTCAAAAATTTCAAATACAAACAAGATTCAAAATATTGATTGTAATGCTATGTTTTCACTTACTTTTTCATTTTTTCACTTTTTTACTTTTACTCATTTACTTCTCATGTTACCTTTTTTCAAGAAAAATATAATTACAATTATGTACTAAATGTTTAAGCATTTCAAAACGATAGAAAACGAATGAATGCCGGAAAAAAAGATACAAAATTAAAGTAAGTTTTTTTAAGGGTTTTTTTTTTTTTTTTTTTTTGCTTTTAAATTTGACTTTTAAAACAAATAATAGATCCTGTTACTTAAAAAATGATTCAAATAATACTTTTAACTGTATTTTTTTATTTATAATGCTCATATTTTACCGAGAAGTTAGCGAAAAAGTCAGACGTGCATGTGGTTACGTCATAGAAATGGGTGCGTGTGCTGAAGGGTTAACCTCCTGAACGCCGAGCAAAAGGGCAAAATTGTAATGTTTTCTCTGTAATTTTTTTTAAATGCTGAAGAAGGATTATTTTTTCAACACAATATAAAAAATTTAATTATGTATAGGAATATAATCCTTGAGAGTATTAATCATAATTTAGTCTTTTAAATTTGGATTATGTCTGTAGAGATGTATTAATGAAAAAAATTATTTTATTGCAGTGAAACCTACAGCTTAGTGAACGGATATGATATATCAGTTCATGGTGGTGAGAAGGTTAAACAATTGGAACAAAAATAATCTTCACCTAATATTCTACCAAAATTGAATTTTTATCGCCACTTTTCAAGTTGATCTGCATTTGACCAGGTGGCGAATACATAACATGGTCCCTGTTTCTTATTCATATAATTGGCATTTGTTTTGTACACGAAATTTGACAATTTTTATATCAATTCAAATCATATGTATAATAAATAAATTGCATACCTCATCATTACATAGTAATATAACTTTCACATTTTGTAGGTAATCTGTGCTGAATCTTTTTTGATGATTTCAGTTTTTGTATTTTTATTCATAATAAATTAATCTGAATATTCTAGTTGCTTTCTTGAAATAATTCAGACATTTTCATTTATATATTTTTCTGAGGAAATTACAGTATATTTATGTTTTTTATTCATGGCTCATATGTTTTGAAAAAATTATAAAATGCATTCACTTTCAAGTGTTTGAAAGTCTTTTAGAATAAAATAATAGTCCTCAAATTTTCAAATGAAAAGTTGATGGTCATATTGGCATTTTTACTAATAAGATAAAGAAAATGTCATGAAAGAAATTATTCAACTTTCATTTTCTGTTTTGTCTTATCTTAAAATATTTGTAAAGGTTTTATACTCATTTTGTAAGAAAAAAATCTCCTGAGAATCCCTGATGTATTTTCCAGGATGCACAATTTTTTCAATAATTAATGACATTTCTTAAACCAGTATCATAACATCCACCCCTGCCCGCTAAAAAAAACAAAAACAAAAAAAAACAATCTTGAAAATAAAGTTTATACATCACCCATATAAACAATATGAACAGAACTTTAAAGGAAAAACATTAATTTGTGTAAAACAGAGATGAAGTCTATACCTTGTGGAGCAGAACACGTCCTACTACTTTGAAAGTACTATTTTTTCCTACTACTTGTCCTAGTCTTGCTGCTGTTTTCAAAGTAGTAGGACGTGTTCTCTGCACCTGATGAAGAAAGACTAGTTCTTCCGAAAAGCTTTGCGCGTTTATTAAAATTTTTTATGGTTTTTTAAGACCTTCTCTCTTTCTTATCTTAATATGTAAATGGTTCGGCATTCTGGCAAACAGTCCATAGCGAAATTAAAACATCCTCAATTATAGCACAAAATCAGCACTCGCCAATCGTCAAGTAACACTTAAAACGTGGCAATTAACTTTATTGTCCTCATTCGTCAAACGCGAAAAGATTGCGGAACAAACAAATTTCATCAAAAGATCGCCTAAAAACACAAATTTTTTCAAAGAATGACAAAAACCCCCCACAAATTTCGTCAGAAGATTACGAAAAAATGCAGATTTCGTCAGTGACCCGGAGCCGAACAATTTTTGATGCTCCGGCTGCAGCTCCGCTCCTAGATAAAATACTGTGGCTCCAGCTCCAACTCGGCTCCGACTTCGCGCTTTTGAGTTGCAGATTTTAATTTACACATTTAATGTGTTGCTCACAAATTCTTTCTTCCTTTACCATCATTAAAGATCTGACAAAATGCATTTTTCTTCTCATGAAACTTGAAATGCTTGTTCAGAAAATATGACATCTTTTAGCTTTTGCTTTTAAAATAGAAAGTTTGGTGGAATTTTAAACACAAAAATCTTAAATTTCTTCTAGACTTTTCAAACAACCAAACTTGTGCAACTACACATGTAAACAACAGGCGGCCATATTTGTTTTCAAATAGTGTTGTAGAAAGTAGAAGTAAAGTATTAGTTCAAATAGTGTTGTCACTTAGCTCAAACAGAAAGTAGAAGTAAAGTAGTGTTACCATGTTTTGAGAAGTTTTCCATCTCTAATAAAAAAAAAAAAAAATCCCTAAAATATGATATAATTAAAACACTGAATAATGATGTAATTAAAATATTTTAAGCCTGGAAATTTAAAAGACTGAATTTTTTTTTTTTTTTTTTTTTTTTAAGAATATTAAAAATTAAAGGAGCCGTGGAGCAAGCGAAAATTTAGAGCTCCAGCTCCAGGGAAAACACAGCTCCGGAGCGCTCCGGCTCTGGGCTCCAGCTCCAGCTCCGGGTCTCTGGATTTCGCCAAAAGATCGTAGAAAAATACCAATTTCATGAAAAGATTGCGAAAAAAAATGTAGATTTTACCAAAAGATTGCAAAAAAATATGAATTTCGTCAAAAGATCACAAATTTCGTTAAATGGTCGCAAAAAAATGCATATTAGTGCCTAAGGGGATTCCCCCATCTGCTGTAACCTTTCTGAAAATTTCTTGAATTTATTTTATTGCAATTAATAGTAAAAATAAAATATTCAAGATTTTATTAAAATAATTCTTAAAATATATTTCAATTTTCTTGTCTCTTTTATACATTGCATTAAATATGTCTAAATATTTTCAAATATGTGTATTTTGAAAACAGTAATTTCTTGGTTATATTTTTCTGTTAGATGTTAATGCCAGTTTCTTTTTTCAGTTGAGTGTAATCATATCGAATGGTTGGTAGGTAAAATATATTAGTCAATTACAATGTTGATAGTTAGAAAAAACACAATTTTGTATGGAGCATACATAACTTTGTTAATGGCCAGTGGTTAAAAAAAACTGGTCAGTGAAAAAAAAATCAGTGTGCTGGCCAGTAGCCAAAAATGTTAATTTTGACCTATATCCTCAATCAATCAATAAATAAAACACATTTAATTGATATGTAATCAAACTGCAAGCCTAAACACTACAATAATCAGAATCAAACAGACTGCTGTAAGTAGTGAAATCTTTGGCAAGTTTCAGCTGTTAACCCTGGCATGTGGTTAACATGAAAGAATTGCTTTTAAAAAATTTTCAAAACTTCATATGAATACATGATTGATATTTTTCATATAAAAAGTCTTTTTGGTAGTGTTAGTAGGAAATCTAAAAAATATATACATTAAATGTAAAAAATCTATTTAAAAAAAAAAAAAAAAAAAAAAAAAAGATTTTTTATTAATGTTCTATACACCAAGCAATAAGTTCGGTAACTCAGGAAAGACCGGACTGGATCTCCTGGAGCTTGTTCAGCGATGCAAATTGGACCGCCTGGGCGCAGGGAGATATACTTCATGGAGTAGGTCTTAAAAAAGTAAGGAATTTCGAAATAATTTAATTATTTTGTAATTTTATGGTTCGAAACAGGTGAAACCAGTGATTAAATCTTCTTATCTTTCCAAACAATGTCTCTGGTAATAGGAATACATGTCTATATGCACTCAGACAAAATCCAAAATATTCATGAAAAGTATCATGTGATCTGATATAAATCCGATCAGCAGCAAATATTACGCCCAGTCTACACTCACTTGACCCACAAAAAATCTGTGGTCGTTATGATCACGTGCTTGAGCTTTTTTTGTTTATGTTTTCACTTGTTTTGGTAGGTTGACTGATTTGCTTGAACAGCTCGACAAAAAAACAAAGTACACCATTAACAAAAAACAAACAAACAAACAAACAAAAAAAAACAGTAGTGAAATTCAAATAACTTAACAGGCAGTTCTCTCCCTAATGACTTTTTCTCAAGTGTAAACAAGTTTCAAGAAAAATAATGTGCCGTGCATAGATTAAAAAAATAATTTCCAACATTATAAAATAATGATTAAAAAAGTTTTATCTTTAAGTACAGTGAAAATGAAAAATATGTGCTTTAATATGGGGAGATTCTCAAAAGGTGGGATCATTAAACGTTAACTATATGTAATTTTTAAAATTTTCAAATTTAAGGCCAATTTTTTTTAATAGTATAGTATTTTGTCTATAAATATAATATATAAATGTTTTATAATAGTATGTCTACAAAATTATACACAAACAGAAACTATTCTAGAAAATTAATGATTAAAGCATTTAATTAGCAGTTACATACGTTACAAATTTTGGACACTCTTTCGCACGTACGTTACAGATTTTGGACATTGCTCTTAGTATTTAAAAAATTCTTAAGACTAAGAATGTAGTAAATGTGTCTGTATATATATATATATGTAGAATTTTTGTTATCCAGTAATAATAATAATGAAATCAAATACTTTGTTACGTGCGTTACTTTCATACATAACAAAATACAGAAAAATTCTTTATAGAAAAGTCCTTCTATCTCCAAAAAAGCAATAAATCAGCCTGCCATCTCTTAACGAAATTATCAAAAAATCATCCGTTTCCTTTATGCATTCGTTGTTTACCATTAGAACTACCTGGAAAAAAGTTAAAACTCTTTTTCTTGGTGGTACATTGGAGCAGTTAACGTTATGAATGTCCGAAATTGACCTCTTTAGTATAAAATAATAAAATTTTAAGATATTTATATAAAGCTTTTACAATAAATTATATCATTTTCTGTCTCTGAATAGAATTAAAAACTCAGTGTAAAAAAAAAAAATAAAGTCAATCATAATTAAAGTTATGTTTGAAAGGCTTAAAGTTATGACTTGTGTCCTGTGCCCACCTTTTGAGAATCGCCCTATGCAGTTTACTGCCAAAAGGACACAATTTATTTAGCAAATATTCAACAATTACAAAGTACTCATCAAAATTTCTATCAGAAAATGCATCAAAATGAAAGTTATAATTGTAAAAAAGCACTATTTTTCAAGCGAAGGAAAGGACTAGGCTATCACCAAGCTCTGCCAGGCTGCCATAGATTGGACAAAAACTTTGAAACTGAACATTCGTTCTGTGCATATGTCGCTATTCTCTTTTAAAAACACTCTGCGGAACACCGCCTTATTTTTGTCTAATAAAAATGTTATGTAATACCACAGACTTATCACATAATCTCTTATTATCGTTACTCTAAGGGTAATACAAAGCTGCTGAGTATTTAGTTCCCAAGTTCACCGTAACTGTATGTTTAAAATATATCCCAATAAAGCTACAGTAAAATGGAGTGATAGAAAGGAAAATGTTTAAAACTGATTAAATGAAGATGAGAAAATTTTCTTTAAGAAGCAAGAAAAAAATGAATGAAATATAAATTGGAAAGTTGATAGGAACTTTTATTTCATTTAAATAGTATCCATAGTAGGTAAATAGCAAGAATGGAACAGACTAAAAACGATGAAAGCAGCAGCCTTGAGAAATGTTAGGTATTCATTCCTCTGCAAAAAACATAACATTGATCAAACCACTTTAGGACGGTATGTAGATAAATTTCCCCAAGATGAACACAATGAGATGAAGCCAAAGTATGTGGCAACTAGTGTTGCCAAGTCCAGTGTAAAAAAAAGTGGGTATTTAAAACGGAATTTTTCTCATGTGCCTTGAATTCAGTCTAAGCAGGTTTGTTTAGACATCACAGTTTTCCAAATATTTTTAAATTCTAATTAAACCTTGTAGTATAAAGTTCTTCTGCCTTTTTAAAAAATGATTTTATTTCCCTTAACAAATATTTCAATTTTCAATATAAAATAAAGTGGGTCAAGCCTCCCATAAGTGGGAGCCTAGACCCATTATTTTCTCATGTTTAAAATCAATAATTTTTCAAGTTCCTTATATAGTACACTTATGTTGCAATTTTATTTTGATAACTGATTGCATAACGAATGAAATGATATATTATTCTAAGTTCAATATTTAAAAAAATAAAAAATCATTTTGTAAAAACTCGTTCAACCCTTCCCTATATATACAGCATAATGATTTAGTTTGATGCAAGTGTTCTTTTAGAACATAAATTCTTAAGAGAAAAAAAAATCAGCAAGTTTACATGTTTTTTTTTTCTTTTTTTTTTAAGTATATTTTTATTATAAGGATGCACCATTCATTCCTTCATATACTCTTCAGAATGATCATTTTCAAACATTTTTCATTATAAGGATGCACTATTCATTCCTTCATATACTCTTCAGAATGATCATTTTCAAACATAGTTGAAAGGTTTATGAATTTGATGTCAACCCGATCTCTAAGATACATAAATATAGTCGTATTGATATATACAGTATGGAACCAGTTATCCAGAATGATATTTCCAATTCATTGATTTTGGAATCTTTTCACAAAAAGTGCCTTATAGTACCAGTTTGACATCAGCATTGCTTGAAACAATACAATATGCATAGTATAACTTGATGCCAACATCTAGTATTTGAACAAAAGGCATTTAGTTAGATATTTAACATTTTGATTTTAATGCAAAAGAAGCATAAGGATTTTTATTTCCAAGATATTTTCATAAATTGTCTTCTTTCAAACTCCAATTAACTTTTGATCTTATTTGAATCTAAATCTTAATTTGTGTAATCTAGAAATCAGAATCAATGCCACTGCAAGATATATTCTACCAATTAGATTAAATGGATGTTGCTTTAATGCCCAACCACTTATCCAGAAAAAACAGTTATCCGGAACACACATGAACCCAAGCATTCTGGATAAGTGGTTCTGTACTGTAATTGATATATGCTATGGAGATTTACTATGACAAGTTTGGTACTGAAAATGAAGTACAGTAAATTCTGTCTAAGGTGGACTTTGTGTAAGCCGGAAATCTGTCTACCACGAAAAATTCTTCAAGTCCCGGCGAATAGCCCCATAGAAAATTACATTAACTGATGCTGCATAAGGCGGAATCTGTCTAACGCGGAAATGGAAAGGATTTTAAGGTCCCACCGAAACCAAAATTTTGCATAAGGTGGAAAAAAGGATATTTTAAAAATGAAAGGCATATCGTTTATCAAACTTTAAAACTGTTAAGTCAAGTACACAATGTCGAGGATGTCCGTTAAATTCCGTAAAACTTTGAAAAAGTTAATTCAAAAGAGCAGAAACTGTTTAAATTTTAAGGAATTCTTGCTTATGACATTTTTTCTTATACAAAATTGCATTTAAAAGTTATTATTTCTAGTAAAATGCAAATTTATGAAAATACATATTTTCTAAAGTACAATATATTATATTTTAAGGTTGTACTCAAATTCAAAATTATAGCGTTCTGTCTCATTCTCGAAGTTTATTACTTTTTGTGTGTGAAATCATATACAATCAACAATGTGCATGCTTTTGTTTCTACCTTATCTGTGCGAGCATGCGCCAATTCGCATGTATTAGAGCAGTACTAAAAAATTGAATAGCATTTCTCATTTACCTATAAAGACAAAGGATCTTTCAGAACTTCAGTTTTCAATCGATTTTCGAGTCAGGAAAATCAATGAAAAATAATCTAAAATAGAGTTTTTTTTTTTTTTTTTTGAAGGGGAGGTGGGAGTTTTTTTGCATAAGCCGGAATATTGTCTACCACGGAAAATTTTCTCAGTCCCAACCGATTCCGTCTTAGACAGAGTTTACTGTATGTAGCATTCATGGTTCATTTACAGGGACACTCAAAAGTATTGTTACATCAAGCTTTATGGGAGGAAATCATTTGCAATGCATTTTAATAATGTTACACTGTTTCAAACATATTGAATATGATATATATCACTGAGGTGCGCAACAAAATGCTTACTGTAGAATATGGTGTACATAGCATTCATTGTTCATATACAGGAACACACAAAAGTGTTTGGTTACAGTATTGTCCATGAACAAAATTGCTGGAAGTGTGTTTTCAGTTTTGGTATGTGTTTTTAAACACGACTTTTTTTTGCAGATTACTTGGTGTGTATAAATTAGGTAGTCTTACACAGGGATGTACTTTCCGAATACATATCCGTTTTCATCTATAGTCGGAAAGTATTTTAATTATGTAGTGTTTTTTCTGAATTATAAAATTAGTCAAATATTTATTTCTCAACAAAACTCTATACAATTACAGCAAACCTCCTCAAATCCACTCAGCTTGTGCGGATTTTGGGTCATTGCTTGGGTCATTACCAGTGATGTCAGCAGTATCTTGATTTTTTTTTTTCTTTTTGAGAAATAAATTTACATTTATTTTATTTGCCAATACTCTTAATAAATAAAACTTATGTGGAATATATTAGTGTATAAATATGTTATATACAATAGTAGCACCTCGTTATATCATTGGTTCAGATTTATAGCTCTGTTTTTCTGCTTTTTGATAAAAGAAATTGTAATTTATTTGCATCTATTATATAACCATGTTTAAATGTTATTGCATCACGTATATGGGGCATTCTCACAATCTTTTGACTTTTGGGAATAAAAATCTGGTGAAATTAAACTTGCTAAAATAACATTTTAATCTGATAGATAAATGCCTTAATGATTCAAAATAAAGAAAAAATAGTTTTATTTAACTGAAGTTTAAGTTAAACTTACGAGTTTAATTTTCCTTACCATTTTACCACTATAACTTTCTATTTTCTTCTTGATTTTTACTTATAATGAATTTGCATAGTACCCATTGGGCATTCAAATAAGAAATAATAAAAATGTAGTATTTTTAGTACAAAATTTTGGTATAACATTATCTTAAAGGGGTGTTAAGGTAAACAAGTTGGAAATTGCTCGTCAAACGTGGCAAATGAGGTGCGTTCGTACTATAACTAGTTTTATAATTATTTTTTGCACCCCATATTGTACTGAATGTATAATTTTTTGCACTTCATAAAGTGCATAGTCTGATACATCATAAAAATGCACTTCCAATAATTTTTTCGGAACACTTTTGACTGTCCCTGTAATTAAACTATACATCCGATTTTCCTAAAATTTGAAATAGCTCAACAAAATTTTGCAACAATTATATCTTTAAAATTTCAGACCATTCGGAAGGCTGTAATATCATTAAAATGCACTTTCAATAATTTTTCCCATTGGCCGTAATGTAAAGAAAAACTTTTGACTGTCCCTGTAATTAAACTATACATCCGATTTTCCTAAAATTTGAAATGACTCGACAAAATTTTGCAACAATTATATCTTTAAAATTTCAGATCATTCGGAAGGCTCTAATATCATTAAAATCCACTTGCAATAATTTTTCCCATTGGCCGTAATGTAAAGAAAAACTTTTGACTATCCCTGTAATTAAACTATACATCCGATTTTCATAAAATTTGAAATGGCTCGACAAAATTTTGCAACAATCATATATTTGAAATTTCAGACCATTCGGTTGGGTAGTTTTTGGTCTGTTACATGCTGACAGACGGACGGACTGAACGACGACTATAGGTGCTACGTATTTATATAATTACGAACGCACCTAAAAAAGGGGACAGTATAGGAAAAAAGGGACGGTAAGGAAAATTACAGACCTATTTTTAGGAAAATCATGTTAAGACTAAGTGGTAACCACAATGTTCATTGATTTTTAGAAACAGTTATTTACATTGGATTAAATTAAAAAAAAAAATTAATTTACCTCGAAAAGTGCAGGAATAAACCTTGGGGACGGTAAGACTACCAATAAAGCCACGATCTTGAAATTGATATTTAAATGCTGATTTAAATTTCCTGTCAAAGAATTTTAGACATTCTTTCTCTAGCATACTTCTGCATGCGAAAAAAAGTGAAAAAAAAACTCTGTGGCTGCATCTGAAGTGATTTTCTGTAGAAGTTTAGCAAGAGGGACGGTAAGGATAAAAAACCCAGGGACAGAGTTCAAAAAATAATATCAACCGTAAAAATGTGTGCAGGTTAATTTTTTGCTCCATATTTATATAAAACAACTGTCCCAGTTTCGGAAAAAAATTACATAAAATTACTTTTATTGAAACAATTTTACACAGACAGCTCCAAACTTAAAAATTAGCATCAGGGACACAGGACGGTATAGAAGTTTTCCTGGTATGTGGACCCCCAACATCGTCCAAAACTTATTTATCTCGTTAATACAGTCGGACCTCTATTTAAAGAACCTCTATTTTGCGAATTTCTTCGTAAAATAACCTCCAAATAGCGAAGTGCATTCTCTATTTAACAAACTTTTTCTTGTGATAAATTTTTTTTTTCCCTCCCCATTTCTCAAAATACTTCTGGACATTTCAAACTTATTCTTTCTTTTAACACATTTTATGATGTTCAATGGCCTTGAACTGGTTTTACCAGGCGCCTTCTTTGTCAGCAGTGAGAATTCGGTAAGTACGTGGGACGAAGACGATAATCTCTTAGAGTAACTTAAAAAAATGTGGATACAGTGAGACAAAAAGAAGAAATTAACCATGATGTGCTGTTTGATGATTGTATTCTGAAACTGAGACCTCGAAAACACTATCCAAATTGGATATTTTCGAAAGTGTGAAAAATAAAAACAATACAGCAATGAATTGCGATGAAGATGAATATGATGATGATAGAAATGATCATTATGCAGGAATTAACAAAACTTCATATGATGAAATGCTAAAATCATTTGAAACAATCCGACGCGGATTATAGTTAGAAGAAAATACGCATGAAGGGATTTTTGGTGCATTGCAAAGATGCGAGACGTATTATGAGAGAAAGCACTTTTTTAAATAAAAAACTCAGTTAAAATTAACAGTTTTTCAGAAATTAAATTTAAGGACGCATATGTTAATGTATGGTTAAAATTATTTGGTATAATAATAATAAATACGATAATGTCATTAAAATTCGTTAATTTTAATGTAAAACTATTTACTTTAAACAGAAAATACAGTATATTCCCGGATAATGTTTTGTTTTCCTTGCAGATTTCGAAGATTTAAGCACATAGAAAAAATGAATTGATGATGGATATTGATGGGTAAAATAAATATAACAAATCGATATAATTTATTAAAAAAATGTGATTAATTACTTTTAGTAAAAATATTTAGTGTTTATGAATTTAAAATCTGTTTTAAGTAGTTTAAAGTATTTTAAAAGGTGAATCACTATTTAACGAATTTTACATATAACGAACTTTTTTCCGGGATTTAGCGACTTCGTTAAATAGAGGTTCGACTGTATTGTTATGCAATCATGCAATGGGATGTTCTCCAGTATATGAAATAAAAACACATGAAAATGTACTGCAATAAAAATTATCATTCAGGGACATAAAAGTCAAAAGATTGTGAGAATGCCCCATATCTCTCTTAATTTTGCTATGAAAATTGTAATGTGTGTATAAATTAACATTTTGGAGACAAACACAAAACATTTTCTTGTATGTTTTATTTAATGCACTTGGTTGCATTCCAACAGATACTATATAACAAGAGATCACTGCATTATTTAATATGTGGACTCGATTTTGAATCTAGATTGAATCATTTGGCAAAATAATCTGAAAATAGCATAGAAGTGACTATTTTTGAAAAGTATTTTATTTTGCAGTTGCTACTTTTCAAAATAAGTAGCTGTAGCTAACTATGTATTTGGGTTGTTCTCTGCAATACTTGCAAATTTGGCCAAGCAGTCTGACTTGAATGATACATGTATAAATTTTCATAAAAATTAAATAAATGGTAAGAAATTAGTCAATTATTCAAGATTTTAATAGCAGCAGAAACCGTTTTAAAAATTTGACTTAGCAAAAAAAATAAAATAAAAATTTGTGGAAAAAATAAAATAAAAAATGTGAAGGAATGATGAAATAAGACATTTTTACTAGTTGTAGGGAAAAAATGCAAAATTATGAAGAAATCCAAACTGTTTCCTTTAAGAGCAACACTTAATATATAATGTATGATAAAATTAAAATTTTTGATATTTCTAAAAAAATGAGTATTCTATATGTGGGAATGACTGCTAATAAAAACGCTTCCAGATATATTGGCTGAAATTTTTTTTTTGAAAAATTAACAAAATCTTACACCACCAATTTATGTTGCTGGACTGACAAGTGTTTAAAATGGCTTCTTCTCTGTGAAGGATGCTAGACTGCTACGGCTCTTTAGTGGTAGATATTTGAGATAATAGCAATGTGTGAGGGAATGATGGTCTAACATGGGGAAACATATAATTGATTGAGTAGACTATATAATAATAGTAAAAAATAATATTTTTATTATTTTTTGTAATGTACCAAATAAGAACTTTATTTTGCTTAGGGTATTTTTAATTATTTTTATTTCTGGATGGAAAGAAATAGGCAATAAAATATGGTAGTACAGGTGGGGGAAAGGTGAGGGAATGATGTTTGCATGATATATACAGACCTGCCAACTGCTACGAAAAAATCGTAGTTTCTACGATTTGGAGCTAAAAACTACGATGCTATGAAAATCGGTCTAAAATTACGATTTTTTTCAAAAAACACACACGCCGAAAAAAATCAATATCGTCAATCGTTCACAAAAAAATGCCAGTTCGTCAAAAGATCGCAGAAAAACGCAAATTTCGTCAGAGGATACCGAAAAAACGATAATTATATAATAAAATTTAATAATAATAATAAAATTATATATTAAAATAATAAAATTTCGTGAAGGAATTGCGAAAAAAAGCAAATTTCTTCAACGGATCACAAAAAAACACAAATTTCTTCAAAGAATCGCGAAAAAACGCAAAATTTGTCAAAGGATGGCAGAAAAATATGCGAATCTCGTCAATGAATTGCTAAAAAACGCGAATTTCGTCAAAGCATCGCGGAAAAAACGCGAATTTTGTGAAAAAGGGCCGCTGAAAAATGCATAATTTCTGCGTAACCGCCTCCCCACTGCTGTAACTTTTCAAAAAAATTTCTGACAATTTTTGAATTTTATTTTACTCAGAATCACCCCAGCTCTGTGCTGTCTTCATAGGACACATCATACACAGACAGAAATCTTTATTCTTTATGTTTTTTTTTATGATACATATAGTTTTTAATCTGAAAGAATATAAAGAACTAACTTTTGAAAAATCGGGTTAACCCAACCTGCATGAATCTAAATTCGGTCCGAACCGAAAGTAATCAGAGTTCACCCGATATGCAGCGTAAAAAACAGCAACCAACCAACCAACTTCCAGATTCATTTGACTTTTGGGTGCTACGATTTCTCATTTTCAAAGGTTCGCAGGTCTGTATATATTACATTTTTAAATACTAAATTTATTTATTTTTAAATTTTACTTTCTGCCCCTAATAAACTATGTTTAGATCTTAAAATAAAAATAAATGTAATGAAATTAAGAGCATTTATATGACTGGGAAACACTTTTTGCAGTATTGTAGAAAATAACCCATTTGATAAAAGTAGTTGTAGTTCGCTACAATAAAAAAGTAGTATTTCAGACCACTGCCCTCACGTATGGTCATAATTTAGGAAAGTGGATATTAAAACAATGTTTTCGTACAATTCAAATGATTCCCCCTTTGAAACTGTAGGTTCAGGTGGGGTAAAACAGTTATAAAAACAGCACTTAAAATTCATACTTAGTTTGCCAAAAATATTTTAGACTTTTAATATATTTTATTCTACAAAAAATTACATAGAACATGCAAATAAACATTGTTCTCAACATTTCAAGGATAATTTCAACAATAAAATTGCAAATTATTGCTGTTAATGGTATCTTAAAACAAATTGCCAATTAACTATTTTAGCCCACGCCATGGGATAAAATAAGTAATACTTATTTTAGGTTTTCTATTATCTTAATTAAATAAATAACTGCACATTTATCAAACTGGAAATCTTCTTTAGAATGCTGAAAAAGTTAAATAACAGATTTAAGGGAAGAAATAGTCTGAATTTTTGTTCATTTGTGGATCAGAAAGGACAGCTGTAATTTGTGATGCATCAAAAACATCATCTGTCTCAGGAAATATGGAGTAGGAATATCCACTTTCTTTTGCAAACTTAAATATGTATATTTTTAATTATTGCGATTGCAAGAAATATCTAATTTGCTGCCTTGTTCAAAAACTCTGACCTAAAATCCAATTCTGATAATTTGTCCACTACTATTAATTTAACTTAGATAAGCTTTCCTCTTCTAAAAAGAAAAACAAAACCTTTTCTAAATAGAATAATAACTTTGTTGATAAGACTTTTAACCATGAGTTAGTTATTATTTTGGCTTTCTATTTCACTTTTTTTTTTCCCTGACACTTTAATTTGTTGTATAGCAGTTGGTAGAAAGTAAACATAAAAGCTAAAAGTTGCACATTTTGCTTTTACTATATATTAATTTATCACATTAAATTAATTTTTAATAAACTTTTTAAAGTAAATGGTTTTAGAGTACTATGTTGTTTTAATGTCAAATGTTTCATTAAATAAAAATAAATAAATAAACTATTTGTCTGTTAAGGGGAGACTCATCACTCATTTGAAAACAGCTGCTCAGTAATGTTAAAACTATGGACAGGTTGCTTCCGAATTTCTTATTTAAATTTGAATATTTAACTCTTTTTTTTTGCATAGAATAGCAGAGGTCGATCTCTAAATACGGCCATTTTGTACTTTCTCAATACTGATTGTAGATTTTTTAAATAAAGGTACTTTTACTTTCAAAACAAGTTCTGAAAGTGAAAGTAAAAAATAGCCATATTACAGATCGACCTCAGCTTTCCTATGCAAAAAAAATCATTTAAGAATATTAAAATTTAAATGAGAAATTTGAAAACCACCTGCCCATATGTTTAACATTACCGAGCAGGGGTTTTTCAAGTGAGTAAAGAGTTCCCTTAAGCCTGACAGTATAACTTTTTTATCCCACATAGGGTTTTTTTTCCCACTAAAATATTAATTTTACATTACATTGTAATAAAAAATGCAGAAAGTTAATCTTGAATAAATGTTTTATGCTATACAATGGATAAATAAGCTGAAAATAGGTTCTTATTTATTTTAAATTCAAAGTTTTTCTCATGATTACAACCAAGTCACATAATCCAAAATTTTAAAATGGCTACCAAATATATTAATATAGCAAAAAATATTTTGTTATTCATAGAAAAATAATAACCGATACTTGTAACACACTAATTTGGAAAACCAGTTTTAAAAAATTACAATTTATTTTTTATAAATTTATTCTTGGAATCTATCTATTTTACTCTACCCGAGCTTGTGATTAAAACTACATATAATTTTAAAATAACAGCTGACCAAAAATGTTAATTTGTTCATTTTTATCAAATATACAAGAAAGATTTTTGTTGGTTATTTTGAGAAAGGAAAATACTACAGTCAACTTGAGAAAGATATACAAATTTTGAGGAAATAATCTGGAAAATTTTCTCAAATAAGAATATGGGTGAGCAGGCTATGACAGATTTGAAATATAAATTTAAAAATTATGCACCACAACCTGCATGTTATAAATAAATAAGAAAATTTACTTGATTTTTTTTGGAAAAAATTCTTGGTGTCTCTGGTAGAGTGCACCCCCCCCCCCCCCCCCCCACACACACACACACAAAAAAAAAAAAATCTAGCTTTGACAACAAAATTGTCATCATATTAAGTATGTTTAACATAATGCAGCACTCCGCCAATTTTAGATGCCAGCATGCTGTCTTCTGGATGCAAAGTCCTTATTTTCTCAAAATAAGAAAAAGAAATTGCCAAATAAGAAAGAACATACCAAAATATATAAAACAAAACTGCACACTTCATCACTTATATTGTTTTTCATATTATTAAATTATAGTTATGTATCAAGGACCAATGTATGAGATCCAGTTGTAAATAACTAATCAGTTTACACTTTTAGCCCAGTGATGTTACAGCCTTTTGAAAACCTGAGTCCCTGGGACTCAGACCCTTCTATAAAAACTGGGTCCTTGTTAAAATAAGACAGATTTTATGTAATGCAAAATATGCCACTTTTATGATCATTCAAGAGGAAAATTATGCATCCTGAAGAACCCCTGCTATTTTTTTATGCATCCCTTCCCTATTTCTTTTGCTTAAATGATGTGCTACAGCACATCCCCGGCATTACTGTTTAACCCTTATTACATTTAATTGCTACATAAAAACTGAAAATGTTACACAATTATCTGCCATGCTGATTTGTGCGGCACATTAGCCCATCTACCTTGCACAATTGTGACCGCCTGTAGTACAGTGGAGCATATACAGTGGTACACATTGCATTCTGTAGGATTTTTTTCTATAAAGCTTCATATACCCCCGGTTTCTCAAGTAAAACTGTAGCATATACCCTCTGTCTATATGACAAACTAGTTTTTTTGACAAATACAGGCGTCAGTGTTTTTGATACTATTAATTTTTTTAATTGTTGTGGTTATACACTTTCAACTATGAAAAGGTGCCGAGAATTCAACAAGTCACTACAAAAGATCAAAACACTTCTGGATTAGTCATTTTTACGACATTCTGCAATATTTTTCAACATATTACTGTGATTAGTAAATAACTGAAATCAAAGTTATTTTTTTTCTATAATTATCCTCAAATTTCCCTGATAATTCCAGGTTAACGAAATTTAATGACATTTTCATATTTTCCTGACCACCCTGTAATAATGTCTTAGGAGCCATACACTAGTCATGCAGATAAACTCAAATGCTAATGCAGGGGTAGTACTGGTCTTAGGTAATATTTCAGGACATACTTTTTCTAATACTTCAGGACAATTTCAGGACACATTTACCAGGCATACTACTTTTTTTCCATGATCGTTTGTCGAAGTTCGAGATTTTTTTCTGCGATCGTTTGGCGAAACTCAAGTTTTTTTTTCCCGTGATCATTTGTCAAAATTAGAGATTTTTTTCTGCAAACGTTTGCCAAAATTTGCGATTTTTTTCCACAATCATTTTCCGAAATCCTTTTTTTCCCATGATCGTTTGCCGAAATTCACGAATTTCAGCGAATGATTGATGATATTCCCGATTTTTTAAGAAATTGGTTGAAGACTATTGTAATTTTTTTCAACGACCAATTAACAAAATTTGCAATTTTCCTTCCTGTCCAACTGACAAATTCTTGATTTTTTTTTTTTTTTTTTTTTTTTTTTGTGACCACTTGACAAAATTTGTGTTTTTTATCATCAGATGACAAAATGTTTCCCTATTTTCTGACTAAATCACCTATTAATTCCAAAGTACCAATTTTGTGCAATTCCGGAAAAAAAAAAAAAAATTATATATATATATATATATATATTCACGGAAAAATCATGACTGTGCTGTAGTACAAAACTCGCCAAATTTCAAGACATGTTACCATATTTCAGGACGTTTTTTCATTTTTTAGGGATTTAAGGAATATCAGGACAAGTACTATCCTTGCTAATGTTAAACCTATGGGAGAAATCTGAGATTTCTCACTCATTTTAATATTTTTAAATGATTTTTTTATGCACAGGATACCTGAGGTTGATCTCTATTGTTTTGTGTTTGTACTTTTTTGATTTTGGTTACAGGTTTTTTTAATATAAGGATAGTTTCACTTTCGGAACCGGTTTTAAAAGCGAAAGGATAGGTACACATAAAAAACTAACTAAATTAAAAAAATACAAACACAAAACAGAAATCAACCTCAGTGATCCTATGCAAAAAATATATATATATATTTTTAAATATTGAAATAAGAGCAAGAAATCTGTAAAGAATGCTCCCATAGGATTAACATTAGCAAAAACATTTCTTCTTGTGACTAGTGTAGACTCAACACTGGCTGCCAGGTCAGAAAAGATCTGCCCCTAGGTCCACAACATCCTTCAGAGAATGTCTTCATATTTCCAGGGACTCTATCCAGCACTGGCCTATGCTCTTTCTATTTTAGGTTTACACTCAGTATCACCTATCATTTTGTGGTATAAAGTTGATTCAAGCAAAACTCTTATTTTTTAAGTTTTACAATGCAATATCTCACCATTTGATGTAAGTACTTTAAAATCATTATTTTTTTTTATTATTATTTATAAGTAATTTAACTTCGATTATTTATATATTATTTTAATTGTAAGATTTGTGTAGGATGAGAAAAAGCAGGTGGTACTTGTGCATGGATTTTGAAAAATGGGGTGGCAGCCAAAGTGTTAAGAGCAAATACTGGTCATGCGAAGAAACGAGAACGTTAATTTTAAACTTATAAGGGAAATCTTTACAGATTTCTTGTTTGTATTTTAATATTTTTACATGTTTTTTTTTTTTTGCTTAGGATACCTGGGATCAATATCTAACATTGTGTGTTTGAACTTTTTCGATTTTGACTCCAGTTTTTTTATATGAGAGTAGTTTCACTTTCAGAACCGGTTCCAAAAGTGAAAGTGTCAGCATATAAAAAAATCTGTAGCCAAAATCGAAAAAGTCCAAATGCACAATATAAGATATCGACCTCACGTGTCTTATGAAAATAAAAATAATTTTTAAATATTAAACTGCAAGCAAGACATCTATAAAGATTTCCTCCACAAGTTTAACATTAGCGTTTGGGTTTCTCTGTGCGATTAGTTTAGGATCTTTAACAAAAATAATTCTTTAGCAAGTAAAATTATCTTAAGTTTAAAATGCTAACTTTGATGATATAATGAAATAGACTATTAAAGTTAAACCAAATCGGAAATGAATCTTTATTAAGTTATTTGGAATGAAAGTGAACTTTCAAGTAATAATTACAAACATAATATCTATTGTGATATAATTTTTATAACGTTATATCCAATATTAAGTCAAACAGAGAATTAAAAAAAAACCAACAAAACATTTAAGGAGCAAAACCTCGAGCATTTTTTAGCAATAAGTATAAAAATGAATTTGATGTCCTGTGAGATAAAAAAAGGAAAAAAAAAAAAACCAAGCAAGTCAAAAAATAAAAAAGGTGAATTCATAGCAAAAAAGTCTATTTTGATCCTAAAGTTCGGTTAATTACTCTTTCATACTCTCCTCGGAAGGTTCTTGACTCGTGCTGATTGGCTGATGCTCTTCTTTCTTCTTTATTCCAGATAAGATGTCATCTATTCTTAACAACATGATGGCTGTCTCGATGGCTGTTTTGTAAGTTTGGAGCTTGACTGTTAGTGGCTCCCATACCCCATACTCTTTCATGTCAATCAGTTGACCAGTGGTGCCATCTATACCCCAGCTGATATTACCTGGCGTGGCGTGCTTTGCTCGTAAGGCAGTGAGGGATCGGATTGTATTACCACCACAGTTCTGGATAAGTGTACGTGGCACAACTTCTAAAGCTGTTGCCACAGCTCTGTATGGCCACTGCGTAATACCTGCAATAAAAATAAAAGTAAATAAAGCTTTTTAAAAACATTCAATATTTATCTTAAAAATAACACCTGATTTCACAACTGCAATTCACGGTGCTCCAAAATATGGCAGTTACAAATACAATATATGAATTTGACACAGGTAAACAAAAAAAAAAAAAAAAATACATTTCTAATTTTTATACTACGGCAAATGTTACATTATTGTATGGTATTCGGCCGAATACCGAATATTTGGCTGACCGAATACTTTTATATTACAAAGTTTAAAAGCATTAAAATGTTAAATTTAAAAACAATGACATAACATTTAATACAAAAACTCATATTTTGATAAATAGGTGCTTTTTACAAGTAAACTGTATACTGAAAAAAAAAACTGCTTTGAGTTATTTAAGAAGAGGATATAGTTGGCTGAATCCATATCAACTAAGGCAGGGGGGGTTACCTTCATAGTCTCAGAAGTTTTTGAATTGAACATATGTTAAAATTTAAGAAAAAGTAAGATACTTGTATATTTTCATTTTGCCCCAAAAAATTCCTGGCCCGAGATACAGGCGCCGCCAAAGATGACATCCCCGGCATCCTTTCTCATTTGCAATTTTCGATAAAAATTTTAAAGTGCTCTATCTCTAGAACGGTGCAAGATATTTTGTTGTGGTTTATTTTATTTTAAAGATAATATACTTCTGTTTAAAATGGTATAACCAATTTTGAAAAATGTATTCAACTTTTCTTGTGGCAGCCTTTTGAAAAAAAAAATTTTTTTTTGAAACGCCAATCCCAAAAATTTTGATTTTTTTGCTGTTGATCAATACCATTGGGAGCTACCTTCATTGTAAAGGAGAACTTCCACTTTTGAGTTTAACAAATTTTAGAAACATTTAAAAAATTCAGAAGTTTACAGGAACTGTATATATTAGGGATGCACCGGATATTGATTTTGCCGGATATCGGATACCGGATATCCGAAGCTCCTTCGTCTGCCGGATTCGGATATCCGGCCGGATATCCGATCGGATATCCGGCCCTAGATATATTTTTAGTTATATATTGAATTATTTCTCTATATAATGTCATTTCAAAACAATAAATTACAAACATGTTTCACACATCATTGAAACATTTTAAATGTATTGAAATATAATTTACAAAAACTATATCTCTTTGAATATCATGGCTTGAATTCAAGTTTTCCCAAGAGGGGAGTTTCGTACCCAAAATTTATAAATGCAGGGGAGTTGAACTGTTAGAAAGGGAAAAAAAATCTTTACACCCCGTTATTTTTTATGTGCTACTTAAAGAATTACATTTATACAGACATGACAAAATACCATTGAAACAATTTAAATTAACAACTCAAGATAATTATTCAAAATTTTTATTTTATTAAAACAAAGGAACAGAATCAAGCTTTATATATACCATGTCTATTTTTCAATTTTCACCCAATGTTATAGGCAATTAATAATCGGGTTGCTAAATGAATTTCTTAATTTAGATTTTATTCCATTTTGCATACTTTAGCCTCTTTCAGAAGTTGCACTTTTGACAAACAGTACAGGGCGATTTTATAACTTTAGAAATTATCGGAAACACATGGTTATGCTCTCTTAAAAAGTTTTAGAAAACTTTGATGTGCATTAATTTTTAACTTACATGAATAATGCACATCTGTGATGGTATGTCACTTCTGAACAAATTTTTTTATTATATCCTTAATGGAATTATAGTCAAAACTGTAATCACTGGTATTTTCGTTAATTGAACTATGTTCTACGCATTGGAATCTACGCTATGAAATCCATATCCAAAGTTTGAAAAGGGAATAGTCAATTGATTTCTTCTATTACACGAGAAAAGGTTGATTTCAAAAAGTCGTGTCCTAATTTCTGTTAATTGCGAGAAACAACTAGTTTGTTGTTTCTAATTATGTTTTTTTTAAGTTCATCAAAGTTATTTTTTTTCATGTGCATCACAAGTGTAATCTCATTTTGTTTAGTGCTGACTATTGGCCAATTTGATAGAGCTTAGTCTCCAGTGGCCGTTGCTGCCCTTTTAGATATTTCCTATTTTGGGCAGACAGGTAAAACATCGCAAAATACGTAAAATGGTCATAGAAAAAACATTGCTGATTTCGTCAATCATGGTGAAAATAAATAAAATAATTTGTCGATTGGTTGCGAGAAAAAAACTGAAGTTCATGGGAAATCGACAGTGGGAAAATATCACAAAATTCGTCAATCGATCATGGAAAACTATCGTGAAATTTACCAGTCCGTCACGAGCAAATACTGTGAAATTCCTCAGCTGGTCGCAGAAATAAAATGCAAAATTTTTCAATCGGATGCAGAAAAACAATCGTTACTTTCATCAGTATGTCACAAGAACAAACAGGGAAATTTGCCAATCGGTCACAGAATAAAATTTCTAAATTTGTCTATTGATTGCGAAAAAAAATTTATGAAATTCACCAATCTGTCTCCAGAAAAAAATCAAGAAATTCATACAGTCGGTCGCGGAGAAAAATCGCAAAATTTTTTTGTCAGATGCAGAAAAACAAACATGAATTTTGTCAATTTGTTGTAAGAAGAAACTGTGAAATCTGCCAATTGATAGTGGAAAATATCACGAAGTTTGTCAGCCGGTCCTGAGACTTCATCGTCGTTTTACAAAGAAACATTTTCGGAAAATGATTTTTTTGGAAACAGGAGTCTCCCGCCCCCAATATTCTTTAGGGCACGAATCCTACCATCCCATCTCGAAATTCAAGACATGTATCTGCCATTCAAGCCATGTAATGTATATTAATAATGTTGTATAAAAAATGTTATTTAAACATTAAAATATTCTGTTTATTTGTACAATGAAATCCTGATAATTGCTACCGGATTTGGATATGGGATTGAGTATATTGATAATTGCTAATAATTAATTTGTACAATGAAATGCTGATAATTTGTGTAACAAATTTTAACCAATTAAATATGCCTATAATTGTAGAGTATTTTCACAAAGAAATACGTACATTCATTTTATAATTTTAACATAAAATATCTACTAATATACCCATGATTAAAGAGTGATTTTTTCCAAATAAAGGTTTAGTTGATGCCTTTCTGTTTTAACTATTTAATAGTGTTTTGCTTTGAATCACATTTAGTTTTATTTTAAGTTAAATTACTGTGATATTTATAAGTAAAAAGAAAATTACTTTTAATTTTAAATATTTTATTTATAATGAAGTTACAAACAGACTCGCATAAAACCAAAAACTTTCTGCGCACATAAATATTGGGTCAAAAACTTTCTGCAAATTTAATGTTTAATAAAATGACGTGTTATATTACTTTGACTGTATGAATTTTAAATAGTAGTTTTAAAATAATTACCGTTTAACTTAAAAATTAATTAATATTAATTACAGAATAATTATGTTGGCTAAAAAAAATAATAAAACTAAAAATCCATGATATGAAGGGGTGAATTCTTATCAGTTATTTTGTCAATGCATTTAGAAACAGCACAATCATTAATATTGTGACCTCTTCTCACAAAATGCAATAATGGACATTGCTTCTGAAACAACGGAATCACATTTTGTAAGGAGAGGTCCATTCTTAGGTATCATCATTAAAGAGACCGATGAGTTTTTATTGCAGCCCTTTGACGAAATTCTCATTTTTTTCCGCGATCATTTGGCGAAATTTCCGTTTTTCCGCGATATTTTGACGACATTTGCATTTTTTTGACAAAATTCGCGTTTTTTTAGAGATCCTTTGACAAAATGCGCTTTTTTTCTCCTATCCTTAGACGAAATTGGCATTTTTTCGCAATCTTTTGACGAAATTCAAGCTTTTTTCACGGCGTTTTGACGAAATTCGCAATCTTTTGATGAAATTAGTTTTTTCTGCGGTTCTTTGCCGAAATTTTCATTTTTTTTCATGATCTTTAGACAAAATTCGTGCTTTTTCCGCTATGCTTTTACGAAATTAGTTTTTTTCCTGCGCTTTTACACAAAATTTGCTTTTTTCTGCGATTCTTTGATGAAATTCGCTTTATTTTCGCAATCCTTTGACGATATTCGTGTTTTTTCTGTGGCCTTTTGAGAAAATTCATTTTTTTTCGCGATCCCTTGACTAAATTCGTGCTTTTTCCGTGGCCCTTTTACCAAATTTGTGTTTCTTTCGCGATCCTTTAACGAAATTAGTTTTTTTCCGCGATTCTTTTATGAAATTTGCGGGATTTTTTTCACGATCCTTTGACAAAATTCGCGCTTTTTCCCGCTATGTTTTACGAAATTCATTTTTTTCCTGCACTTCTTTGACGTAATTTGCATTTTTTCTGCTATTCTTTGACAAGAAATTTTCTTTTGTCCACGATTATTCTTTAAAGAAATTAGCGGTTTTCCGCGGTCCTTTAACGAAATTTTCATTTTTTCCGTGATGCTTTGACAAAATTGGGTATTTTTTCTGCAAACGATTGACGGAATTGGTTTATTTTCGGCGATCATTTGTTGAAATCCGCAATATATTTCAGTTATTTTTTTTGTGTCTGAATTTTCGGACTGATGGGCGATTTTTTTTTTTAAATTTTCGGAACCGAATGCCTTAAATTTTCGGAAAATTCGGAACAGAATCACCCCTGTCAAACAATAAATAAATCGTACATAAAATTGGAGAACATTTTTAATTTTTCGGTATTTAAAAAAAAATACAAGAACAAAAACTACTTTTCTTTTCTAAGAAATTTTCCGCAAAGTTCCGAATTTTGCGGAAAATTTTCCGCGCACGGCGTGCATCTATATTATACAACTCTGGTTACAAATATAACTAATTGGATGTGCCAATCCTAAAACTTTCTTCTCTCTCATGCGTCTTAATATTTCTAAAAGTAATTTTAAATGTTAATACTTCAATATTATTAGTTCAATATTATACCAACTTTGATTTTGATCTAAGATTTCTGCTCGTCAATTAATCAAAATAAGAATAAGTTAATCTCAATCATGATATTTATTAAAATCAATAATTTTTTTCGTTATTCTGTTGTACATCAGCTGATTGTGAATAGACAGCTTAGCAGGATGCGAAGTTCCCATGACTTCACGAGCCACCAATATACAGTACAAAAACTGCAAAAAATTGAGAAAATTTTACAAAAAACGCTGTCACAGCGACACCTTCTGGCGGAATATTTCCAAATTCAAGGAAAAACTGATGGCCATAGCCAAAAATATACACAAAAAATTGGTTCAATTCTATGCTTAGTTTCATACACTTTTCGATGGTAAAATAATGGAAATAACACAAAAATCATTATTATAGCGCCCTCTTCCAGCAGACTATTTTCAAATTCAAGGAGGAATTTGAATGAGGAACCCTTCTGGTGGAATATTTCTAATTTAAAGGAGAACCTGCTGGACATAGCCAAAAACATACACAAAAAATTTTGTTCGATTATATGGATAACTTATTACATATTTAACAGATACTTTTCGACAGTACAATAATGAAAATGACACAAAAATCGCAATTACAGCAGCACTCCTTTCTGACAGAATGATTCCATATTGAAGAAGGACCTGCTGGCCACAGCCAAAAACACACACAAAAATTTGGTTCAATTCTATGCATAACTTCATACACTTTTTGATGGCACAAAAATCACGATTACAGCACCCCCTTCCAGTGGAATGTTCCAATACTGAAGAAGGGCCAGCTGGCTATAGCCAAAAATATTCACAAAAAATTTGGTTCAATTCTATGCATAGCTTCATACACTTTTTGATGGTATGATGACAGAGAAACAGACATTTTGTATAAGCATGTTTTGGGATCTCTGACCCCTAAAACGTCTAAGCCCACCGAAAACCAGAAATCGAAAAAAATCTCAGTTACAATACTTTCTTCTATTGAAGATAGAAGAAAGTAAAAATAGGCCTGTTTAATTGTTAAACTTAAAAGAGAGAAAGAAAATTAATAAAGTCATACTTTAATAAACAACTTCAGATTTTGTTTCACATTCTGAAAGTAAAGGTACAATTTTCTAAAAGATGTAAACATAAATTCTTAAATTTATAAATACCAATGTTAGGAAAGCTGGTAATTCTTTAAACTTTTGGGAATTACCTTTTACTCATAAATAGTGGACTTACTTTCATATTTTGCATCATAAACAAAAGTCGTTCGGCATTGTTTGGGTCAAACGATTTCTCTTATCCTTATATATTTGCTTTGTTACGCATTGCCGGATATCCGGCAGAGAAGTCGGATATCCGGTGATTGTGATTCGGATATCCGACGGTATTTCGGATATTGAAAATTCAGCCGGATGTGCCGGATATTTGCCGGATATCCGTTGCATCCCTAGTATATATACAGTTCCAGTAAAAGTCACTGAATTTTTGCTTATTTGTATCATATCTGTGAGGATAAGCCTACTATATATCCCAAACAAGTTAGAAATTGCAATATCAAATGTGGCAAATGAGGTGCGTGCATACTATAACTAGTTTTATAAATATTCAGATCTTGGTGCAATAAGTTACACTCTTGGGCAAAAAGGGCATGAATACAAAATTTATTATGATTCTACATATTAAATTCAGTAATACGGAAGTAATATGAATTCATCTTAAAAGGACTTAATCGCCATGCCAACCTAGAATCATTACCTATCAAGGTATATCATTGAATCAATTATGTATTATAGGATTTTTAAATAGACTGAAGAAAACTTTTATTAATGTTTTTTTATGTTTTAATTTGATTTTCATAGCATTTGAAGTGATACATACTTTATTTTCAATACCGAACATAATAAAACAATCTCAATAACATATATAAATTACACAGCAATACAAATTATATTAATACAAGTTAGAGTTCAGACAGATGGGCAGACAAATCGAATCCATAAAGACTTTCAACTATGTTAGAAATTGTTAAAAACACATAAATAGGTTGAAATTTGACTTTTAGAAATTTATGTCAATAGACGGAAGCATACTTGAGTACTTTCATACAACCCTGCGTTTTACCTACTATCTTTATATACATGCCACTATTTAGCTAATATTTAATTAAGATTAAAACATCCTTAAAACCAGTGAAATCACACTTCCAGAGATTATCATCCATAGACGGCCATGTATCTAATTCTTCGCATGAACCTGTATATCATTTTATCTATATTCTCCAAACATATCTTAGTATACTAAATGTAGTTCAGTGTAAAAATGCATAACTCATTTAAAAATCACCTTTAAGCTACTTTCATTCATACTCAGTAAACCCTTAAGATTTCTTTTGTGTAGCCCTGTTTATGATCTACAGCATTTATGCACACAACGTAATATGGAAAAATTTAGTTAAACTTAAAAACTCAAACACAACTAACAATGCACTTCCAGCAATTCCCTTACGATTTCTTTTGTGTAGCCCTGTATATGATCTACAGCCTTTATACACACAACGTAATATGGAAATATTTAATTAAACTTAAAAACTCATATTGCAACTAAAAATGCACCTCTAGTAATCATCGCTAATGTACAGTATTTCCAATAAGGTAAAGTATCTGAAATCTTTTGTGTGTCCCTGCAAACACTATGCACTTTCTATGACACAGGAAGTAATTTTTTGTAAACCTCTGCAATAAAGTATGTATCACTTCAAATGCTATGAAAATCAAATTAAAACATAAAAGACATTAATAAAAGTTTTCTTCATTCTATTTAAAAATCCTATAATGCATAATTGATTCAATGATATGCCATGATAGGCAATGATTCTAGGTTGCCATGGCGATTAAGTCCTTTTAAGATGGATTCATATTACTTCCGTATTACTGAATTTAATATATGGAATTATAGTAAATTTTGTATTCATGCCTTTTTGCCGAAGAGTGTAACACTTATTGCACCAAGATCTGAATATTTATAAAACTAGTTAATACTATGCACGCACCTCATTTGCCACATTTGATATTGCAATTTCTAAGTTGTTTAGGATATATAGTAGGCTTATCCTTACAAATAAGCAAAAATTCAGTGACTTTTACTGGAACTGTATATATACAGTTCCTGTAAAATTCTCTGAATTTTTTAAATGTTTCTAAAATTTGTTAAACTCAAAAGTGGAAGTTCTCCTTTACAGTGAAGATAGTTCCCAATGGTATTGATCAACAGCAAAAAAATCAAAATTTTTAGGATTGGCATTTTCGGAAAAAAAAAAAAAAAATTAAAAAAAAAAAAATTTTTTTTTTAAAGGTTGCCACAAGAAAAGTTGAATACATTTTTCAAAATTGGGTATATCATTTTAAACAGAAGAATATTATCTTTAAAATAAAAAAAAAATGCAACAAAATATCTTGCACCGTTCTAGAGATAGAGCACTTTAAAATTTTTATCGAAAATGGCGAATTGGAAATGGTGCCCGGGATGCCATCTTTGGCGGCCTGTATCTCGGGCCAGGAATTTTTTGGGGCAAAACCAAAATATACAAGTATCTTATTTTTTATTGAATTTTAACATATGTTCAATTCAAAAACTTCTGAGACCATGAAGGTAAGATTTTTTCGTTGGCTGCCTGAATTGACATGGATCATACCAGTTATAAAACTCAAAGAATAACATTTCTATTCCTTTGATTTAGTAAGGAAGTTTTTAAATGCATCCTAGATCAGCATCTAGAGTGGGTGATCATTTTCAGAAATTGTAAACTTAAAGGTTGTTTTTAAAATCTTGCAACATACTTTCGACAGGGATAATATGGTCAAGACAAACATTTTTTTAAGCAAGAAACAACATCTCAGCCCATTTATTCCGTCAAAAACACTGGTTGTGTAACTACAAGCTGAAAATGAATTTTCGTTCACAACTTTATCAATAATAAAGATATTTTATCGAGATTTGTTTCATACTAATTTTGCTGATATTAAATGTGATGATATCATTGAAAATGACTGAATTTTGGCCAGTGAAACCGTATAAATACTGTCAACTGCATTCTGAATAAAGGAATGTCTAGCTCATTGGTCGCAATTTCCAACACTTCTCATCCTATCATATTTCACAGAAATCAAAGCAAGTCTGTTGAAAATATAGTTATGATATCTTTGTTATTGTTAAAGTAACAAATGAAAATCAAAGTTTGACCTCGAGTGAGATGAAATACACTGTACTTATGGCTGAATAAGTGGATTGCAATTATGTTTTCCTTGTAAAAAATTGCCCGTCTTGATGTCTTTTCTCAACCCTGAACGATTTTCCATTTTGTTTAGAAACACTCTTTTTTGTTAAAAAGCAAGAAACAGATTATTTACAAGACAATGTTCAAGAGCTTGCATTTGTATATCATTAATTCCAGAACAGATGTCTTATTATCCCGAGGTCCGCCATCTTGGATTTTTTTCTTGGCGTGAATTAAAAATTGTTTTTAAATTAATAGTTATAATTATTACATTCCAGTTTTTTCAATACATATTAATCTACCAACAATATTTAACCATTGGCGACATTTACTACTTGGCGAAAAAGGAGTTTTCATGCAAGAAAAAAAATCCAAGATGGCGGACCCCGGGATAATAAGACATCTAAGCCTTAATTCCTATGAAAATTCTCATTTGGTTAATTTTCTTAAGACCGAATAATGTAAAAACATTCTCTTTTATTTAAATATGATTCTGTTTCTAATTATTCTGAATATATTTATAAGTTGACAGTTAAAAGTAGAACTTGTGTAAGGTTTTTAAAAATATGCTTTAAAAGATTTTTTAAGTATTCGGTTCAGCTGAATATTTTGATTTGGCCAAACCAAATATTCAGCATACCGAATCAGGGGTCGATCCAGACAAAATTTGTGGCCTATTTAGGACCCATTATCCTTTCACAAAAATCTATTTAATAAAAATAGGTCCCTTCACAAAAATAAATTTAATAAAATGGGCCCCTACACAAAAATAAATTTAATAAAATGGGCCCCTTCACAAAATTCTTTTTAATAAAATAGGCACCCTACATAACATAATTTTTCATAAAAACTGTTTTAATTTAAAATCTGTAATTTGTAATAAAAGCAGGTCATGAAAAACAAAAAGTTTAGCAAGGGGATTTAAAGAATGTTTTTGTTCATAAATTCTTGGTTTGAATTGAGTAACCAGATTTCGACTTTCACAAAAATAACTTCTACTTTTCACAAAATGGACCCCAAGAATAAAAACCTGCATCGACCCTTGCGAATAGTTTGATATTCGGCCAAACCAAACATATTCATGTATTAATCAAGCTTTTTTGGTCAATAAGCCTGGCTAAATCTGAAATTAAACTTTCATTATTAAATTCAAGAAAAATGTATCTTTATGGTACATATTTAATTATAGATTATTAATTATTTACTTAACGTTTACTTATAATAATTGAATCATTCTTAAAATCATCTTAATTTTTACTATTTTAATTTATTACTTTGTTATTTTAATATTTACTATATTGTAAGCATTCATTATAATTTCGATTGCATTATTTATTATTACATTCAAATTATGTTTAAAAAATATAAACAAATCAATGACCAGAAATCCACATAACCTCTGGTCCCAAGCAGTAACATATTTCAAGGAGTCTACTGTATTACAACTTCAGATGATAAATGTAAGATTTTCAACCCTGCTGTAAAGGACAAAATTAGCACTAGCCACCTGCATTGCAAAAAAGTTTAATATTTTATTAATTGTAAATTGAAGGATTTACAAAATAAAAAATTAGAAATGTAATTTTTTGCCAAATTCTTCCCAAACTTCTCTAATTTCTTGGTATAAATCTTGAGTAAATTCCGTAGAATTTCCTACTATTGGTCCATAGAAAAATAAAATTTAAATTGGTATTCTTAGCTCTAAATTCGTAAAAATCTAGAACGATTTTAAAAGAATATTGAATAAAAACTAGTGAATTTTAACTGAGGTTGGATTCGTTATTGTAATTTTTGTACGCTGTTTTTTAGGGATTCGTTCATCTGATGAAATCCTATTCATTTCATTCCTATGTCTGTCTGTCTGTCTGTCCATCACAGAATTCGTTCTCAGAAACTGTTTAAGTTAGAGACTTGAAATTTTGCATACTTAGAGCTGAATATCAAAAATCACAAAATTTTGAAAAAGTCATTATTTTAATTAAATTAATTAATTTAATGACATTCAACCAGTTTTGTTATTTAGATTTTTAAAACAGAATCTTAATTTCAATCTTTTTCGTGCTGACTAGATAGCTCTGTGGCAACACACTTAACTGTTAATCAAAAGGCTCTTGGTTTGATACTCAGTTTCAGAGTTAGAGAATTTTTTTTTTTTTTTTTTAATAGATTTCATTATCTAATATATTCAATTTTACAAAAATGTTGTAATTTTTTTTTTTTTTTTTTTTTTTTGTCATTTTTAAAGTCAAAGGTTGTATAATATTTTTTTAATTATTATTATTATTATATTTTTTTTTTTTTGAGAAAATGCAAAATTTTAAATTGACTACTTTTCATTGACCGATGGATTTACTTATTCATTTTTTTTTAAAGCTAAAATTAAATCATGCAATTAAATATGCTTTTCATATATATATATATACAAACATATGTTGTTGCAATTGTCTAAAAAGCAGTCAAGGATTGAAGCAATTTGTCTACCAAACAAATGAACAATGAAAAGCTTGCAAGTTTCGCCAGTGGGGAAAAATCCATATTCATCAACTGTTTCCAAGAAAAAAAAAATGAAATCCCTCGATTGGCCATGGGAAAAACCTGCAAAATTTATCCATCGACTGTATCACGTGTTTTGCCAATCGATTGTAAAATACACCTGCAAAATTAGGCAATGCAAAATTTATCCATCGACTGTATTAAGTGTTTCGCCAATCAATCGTAGAATACACCTGCAAAATTAGGCAATCGGTAGAAATAGAAATAAAATATCGAAACAATCATTAATCGGTTGCAGGTGAAAAAAGAAAAAAGAAAAAAAAAAAAAAAATTGAAAATCATCACTTAGTTGTCGGAAAAAAAATCGTGAAATTTGCCCATCGATTGTCAGAAAAAAATATTAAAATATTGTGAAATTCGTCAACTGCTTGCAGAAAAAATAGTGAAATCCGTAAGTTGGTTGGAAAAAATAAAAATAAATAGTGAAATTTGTCAATCAGTTGAGAGGAAAAAAAAATTGCAAAATTTACCAGTCAATCGGAAAGTATAGGTGAAAACTGGGAAATTGAGTTAGTAGCCAGTGGCCGGTAGACTCAGTTTCATTAGTGGCCACTTTTTAAAGTTAGTGGCCACTATAATGTTTCAAACTTTCTTGACATCTAGATAAACTATAATCGCTGTACATATATGCATTTTTCTATAAATCAGAGTTTTGTACCAGCCAACTATTCGTGATAAGAATAGGGAAGCAGTCGAAATTCAAGAAAATTACACTTTAAAACCACAAAATCTATTATCATATTGATTTTTTTTAGAATATATTTTTAGATTATTTGTATATGTTCATAAACACTATTATCAATCAAATTACTATTACTTTCTTTATATAAAAAATAACTAAATCAAAATTCCAACAGTTAGGTGTATACAATAAAAAAATAATCAAATGAAACACAATAAAATGTTATTTGTATTTTATTTAATAAGTAAATGTGTTATTAACATACTACACACATTAATTACATACAGCTGAAATCTAACTGGTTAGCATGTGGCAGGAGTCGAAATATTGAAAATACTACAATTCTTAAAACACGCTTGCATCCAGTGGAAAAAGGAATAAATTATTTGAAATGCATGTGGAATCAGAGCTGATGAATATATTTTTCAGAATAAAACTGTATTTCTTGAAAAAATAATAAAACTGAAGGGCAATGGCAAAAAGCCCAAATATTGAAAATACAACTAAATCACTGCAATCTGCTTGCATCCGGTAGAAAAAAGAATTAACCAGTTTGCTAATTAGATGTAATCAAAGTAGAGACGCACATTTCTATGAAAAAAGCTATATTTCACTTGGCAATCGATAACAGATTTTTTATCGCCACTTGGCGAGTGGCGACTAGGGTGGCGATCGATGGCCGATTTTTTAATCGTCACTTTTACAATTTTAATCGCCCCGTGGCGAGTGGCGACCGCCAATTTTCACCTATATCGGAGAGGGGGAATCGTGAAATTCAATCGGTCGTGGGAAAATATTGCAAAATTCTACTGATAAGGACTAAACAAACCAATTCAAAATAATTTGTGTAAACAACGTACATGACTGCCTTTTTTGAGAATAGTGCACCCTTTTTTAAAAATTTCCGCCCGACAGCTCTTTTTTCTAGGGTTTTGAAGGAGGAAAATATTAAGTTACAAAGAAAATACAATAAATGCACTGTTCTTGTCAGAAGGTTACTGGACAATAATAAAATTTTTAGGTTTTCTTTTTAACACCTGCCTTGTTTGTCCTTTAATACATTTCCTTGAAGTCTGTTTTTTTTTTTTTTTTTTTTTGTTAAAAAGTTTATATTATAGTATATGTCACAATATATTATATGGGATATGCAAAGATAAGTAAATAAACAGAAAGAGAAAATTATTTCTTTTGTTTTTTCTAATAGCTTTTGCATAATTTATTTTGGTAAAATTAATTCGGCGATTTTCTATATTTTCCTAAAGATCAAATTATGCAATTCTTTCTTGATAGATAACTCTCATTCTCTTGAAGCTACTACCTCATTTTTGCCAAACTTAGTGACACACCACTTAATGGAACTTTAGCTAAATCACGATAACTCTTTGCAACCAAAGAAAAAAAAAAAAAAAACATGAAAGGACTAGAGATGGGACTGCTTGAAAAAAACAGTTTTTTTTTCAGTTTTTTTCCGAAGGGCTATTTTTCAATTTTTCCAAATTGGAAAAATTGAAATTTCATTTATGAAATAATGTAGTCAAAATTTTATAACTGCTACATACTGATACTTTTATTTATATATTTTTTCATGTTTAGTGTCCCTCATGAAAACATTAACATGGAAAATCTTGTCTATAAGCAGAGATCTCTTTAGAAAGAACTTGAGTCTCTTAAGGGTGTTTTTAACTGCTCTGCTCAACAAGCGCAAAACATTGACACATTTACAAATTCATTTTTTAATGGAAAGATAAAATTGGAAAACCTGTCCACGAAAGTGATTTGGAATCGACCTGTGTTTTCCATTTTTTGATCAATGAATTACCTATTGAGTTACAGGTGATTTTGATCATATGACAAACACGATTTTCACCCTTGAACCACTTTGACACTATTTTCAGAAAAATCTATTGTGTTTGCAAAAAAAAAAAAAAATGGAAAAACAGCTTGATTACATAGTTTTTGAACAACAACACCTGCTAATTTCATGCATTTCCGAACAAAAATAAATTAAAACTTATGTCACAAAGTTGCCCTTTTGGATTTGAGAACAGCCTTAAAGGATCCTTCAGTTTTTTCTCCTTGAAACATATGACCTTTAACAAAATTCTTTCTCTTAAAAATAGACATTTCATAATCTTTTTACAATCGCCAAATTAAATTCTTCACAAACGTAATGATATTTGGATTTAAAAAAAAAAAAAAAAAAAAAACCCTGTTGTATGATAGCTGCAATAACTAATGAATCTATTATCTAGCTGTTTATATGTACAAAGGACCATCTCAATAATGTCTAAATAAAAACTTAAATATGACAATTTCTAATTTACAAAATTCCCATTACATCATTCACATTTTTTACAAGTTCACAATTTCGCAAAAAACATGATCGTGTGAAAAAAAATCCAAGCAAATCCCTGGTAAGATAATTAAATGCAACTTCTCTCGTTAAAAATGAAAATTCATGTGCAAAAGTATTTCAATATTATACCAATAAATGAAAATGGTAAGATGAAACATTTAATTAAAATTTGAAACAGGCATTTATTTTTATTTGCACAGCTGTAATTTTTCACTATTGTTATAAAAAAATTCTTTTGATAATAAGATATAGTTAAAATTATATATGATGGTGCAATCGCAGTTTACTCTCCCTTCTTGGCGCAATTTTCAAAAATCGCCAAATTGGCGCATTTTCGCGTACTAACTCCCGGAGCTGCAACATCCGGGAGAGAGTACTACGCAAAGTTATTATTTGTTTTCTCTTCTCGTATATTTTGAAACAAGTACCTATCTAGACAAATGCTTAAAATGTGAGAATAGATATTCGATCAGTTATTTTTCTCTTATTTTAACCTGTATTTTTGAGTAAAAATAAAAAATACACAAAATTTCAAATTTTTTCGAAATACATTTTTAAAAAATACATTTCATGCAATTTAAAATACATTTTATCAAATACTATACCAAAAAACAAAACTTCCACTTACCCAAATTATTAAAAAAGAACATTTATTAACAGTATAAGGGGAGCAAAACAATGTTGTGGTTTTTTTTAATCAGAGGGCCCCCCTTTTTTTTAATCATGGGGGCTACCGCCCTCCTTAACCCCTTGTTTTTTTATTCATAATTTTACCTTGTACTCTAGGATGTCATTCAAAAGCATCACTTAACCTGTCACTTTTAGCCATTCATAGCTTGGAACAATCAGCCTCTCTTTCGTACGTAATTCAATCAACGCTCAAAAATACAGGTTGTAAAAATAAAAGTAAAATAACTGATCGAATATTTATTCTCACCTGTCAAGCATTTATCCAGATAGGTACTTGTTTCAAAATATACGAGATTGAGAAAACAAATAATAAAAATTAGGGATTGACCGAATACCGAATAGTTCATTCGGTATTCGGTGGTTCGGCATGTAAACCGAATATTCGGCTCCGGCCGAATACTAAGTATTAGGCCGAATAATTGAAGATAAGTATTTTTTTAGAATTAGAAGAATTCTCTTTTACTTAGCAGTAGAATAGGCTAAACAATGAGTTTTAATATTATGTGCATGAGTTCAGAATTCAGCTTGCACTACAAAAAACAAATCAAAAGGCCATTTTTTATTTTAAAAAAACTTTTTCCTTCCTCAAATAGTCTACATAGGGGTGAAATCAAAACAATTGCCAACTAGAGAAGAAAAAAAAAGGAAGGAAGATGCATATCTTTCCCGTATCATTTAATTTTAATTACTTCTACATTAGTTTTTTTTTAATTTAAATTTATTTAATATGTATTTTCTTTAATATACACATCAAATAAGTATATTAGAGTTCATATCTGTATATCTAAGGTTATTAAAGAAAATACACACATCCAATAAGTATACCCCAATGCTTATCCTATAGCTTTTATAACTGTTATATCAAAATCGCTCAAATTTGTAATCTTCATCACCACAGCGTTAAAATATAAATATCTATCAATAATTTGATAGAAAATAGTTAAATGTACAAATTGATATGATACCTTTTGTATTTTGAGAACATTCCTATTCAATATGTTTATAATTAGACAATCAGTAAATCAGCTTAATAACAACATTGTTTCTTTTTATTTGAATGAACTTTTGTTTTTTTGGCAATCCTTATCCTTAATAATAGCCTGCATAGTTTCAATACTTTCTTAGGTTATTTTTGGGTATTGACTAGCGATAAAATAATAAAAAATAAGTGATGGGTTAATAAATTTGTGAGTGGAAAGAAGTCATTAAATTTTTTGTTAATTAGATTTAAGAATAAAAATGTAACTGCATTAAATTATTGAGAATTTCATTTCAATTAAAGTTCATTAAAAAAGCTAGTATATGCAAAAATGCTTATTAAAAATTTTCAAGTATTCGGTTGCCGAATACCGAATATTCGGTGTACACTTCGACCGAAGCTTCGGTATTCGGCAAAATTGCTGCTTCAGACAATCCCTAATAAAAATACGCGACAGCAACACACAGAACTTTTCAACGCGAAATCCACTGTAACAATATCAATAACGTTTTTCCAAACAAATTCAAAATGTTCCCTGATTCTCCTCTTTGCCCAATAAGAAAGCCTTTTACAAAAAAATAAGCGTCCAATTCGGTCCAATTAGAAAGCAGCTTACAAAACAAGGAGTTTAAACCATCAACTCTCTCAATAGAAATCTTAGGGTTGCCATATTTTGTGACATCCGAGGAGCAGTCCGATAAACCAGGTTTGCCACATTGGCGCAGTTATCGAAGGAGAGTATACTGCGATTTAACCAAAAAATTCTTTTGATAATAACATATAGTTGAAATTATGTATGATTTTTTTTTCTTTTTTGAAATATATATTCTTAGATTTGTCTAAATGTATTTTCCAAAAATATAAATCCATACAAACTTTGCTAGGAAAATTTAAGCAAATCTGAAAAATCTAGTTGAAAACAATTTTTAAACATATGGAAAAATCCACTTGTTTTAAAAGTTTCATTAAAAAAAAATAATAATAATACCACTTTCAATATTAACAGGGATAAGTTTAGGAAAATTTTAGGTCCTTCAAAGGACCCTTCACAAAATTTTTTATACCCAAACAGGACCCTTCACAAAACATTTTATCCGAAAACAGGACCCTTCACAAAATTATTTGTTTCTTATATAGACCTTTCACGGAATTTTTTCACCTTCTAATTGAACTTTTTACTAATTTAGTCATTTAAATATAAAATCTGGCCTGAACTCACCAAAGAGCATATTACTTAGCTTTTTATCAGTGGCGTGGCGTGAAAATTTTCGGTGGTCATCGCAATTATTTAAGTTTGTGGTGAAAAATTATTAACTCTAAAATTCAATGGTTGAATGTTCAAAAAAGAAACTTTAAATCTTACCTTCACTTATACACAGGGTTCGTAAATATCATGATATTTTCGAAAATATCAAAAATATCCGATATTTTGATATATATCTGATATTTTCGATATATATCCGATATTTTCAAAGCAGCCAACTTACCGCTGATCATAAATGTTTTCAAGCATAATATAGATTAGAAACTAAAATATATTTCACTTAACATGAAAACTTAATCAAAGAATATTCTAAAAATGCATTTTTTTTCCCCCACTTAGAATTGAAGATGAACTAATTGAAAACAGTAACAATTTGCTTTATTTAAAAAAAAAAAAAAAAAAAAAAAAAACTAACTATAGGATTCAGTATCAAGATCAAGTATAAAATAATCAGAAATTTTAAATACAAAAAAGTTCTTTTAATTGAAAAAATTTAACATAAATGTAAGTATAAAATATCTTATTTCGTATTTTCTAACATGTTGTATAGTTTAAACTAAACTGGACCAAAACATGAGAAAAGATTTCTTTCTAATGAAACTGTATATAACTGCTTATTTAAGTTAGTCAGTTCATCTTTCAATGGTTATTCTGAATTAATTATGTCCCTCATAATTATTAGTTCAACATTTTAAAAATAAAAGCTTCAAATCTAAAGCTTCAAAAATATATTTATTTCCTTTTTTGGTTAAAAAAGTCACATCCAGAAGAGACAAAAGTTCTTTATCTACAGATTCATAGTCAATAACAGTTGAAAATTTATTTCATTCACACTGAAATATTACGAATTACGACTGAAAATATAAAAAATATCTTGCACACATTCATATTTTGAAAATAAATATCAAATGCAGAAAATATGAAACATCTTGATATATTGAAAATAAATATCAAGAAATATGAAAATATCAAAAATCTTGATATTTTGAAAATAAATATTGGATATATATCCATCAACGAACTCTGGCTATATAGGGTAGATGTGCCAGTAATGGACACCCTTAAGGAATTTCTTTAAAAATTATTTTTTTATTAATAGTTAAAATTATTATATTCCAGTTTTTTCAATATTATATTAATCTATCGACAATATTTAACCATTCTTATAGCCTCATTTCCCAATATGAATAGAAATTTAATTTTAAATAACAGAAATATATCAAAACACCCAAAAGCCCAGTAATGGACACCCTCTGGCCCAGTAGTGGACACCCTCTGTTCCAGTAATGGACACCCCCTAAAAAGTAATAAATATAATTGTTTTTATGGCTATTTAGAACCAGAATTTAATGAATACATACTAATGAAACAAAATAGTTGTTTTCAAATAAATTTAACATTTAGGATACCAGTAATTAATAAAGTATTTGTGATAATCATTTATTGTTTGTATCAATTATTGAAATTATCAGAAGATCGATAGTTTTAATTATTTTAGATGGGTAGATTAAAATACTAAATATCAGGCAATTACAGCTATCAAATTATTGTAACAGTGGTGGATTTAAAGGGTAATTAAAAAAAGTTTTGGAATATTAATATTTAGTTTTGTGCCATTATTTTTAAATGTTTAGTTTTGTGTCCCTATTTTTAACAATCTTCCAGACTCTACTTGATATATCATTTATAATAATTAATATTACAAATATGAAAGAAATGATATTGTGAGTTGAATATTTTAAATACTAAATAAAAATTTATTTAGTATTTAAATTAATTTCAAAATAAAACTGTAGTACCGATGTTTGAGGCCAATGATCTGCAGATTTACTATAGTTTCATGAATATTACCTGTAACTTTCATTAATAGTATTACATTTTTTTTTTTTAAATAAGGAAACATTTAAGACAGAAAATAGATTTTTAATAGCTTCTGTAACTTAATTGTTTTTATTTAAACGGAGAGGGATTAAGCCCTATGAACCCCTCTTTGACTGTGCTCTTAAACAATATTTTTTGCTTCCTGGCTGGTTTGATTGCCGGATTATAAAATATGCAAGGTATATGTACTACATAAAAAAATAATAATAATAAATAAAATAAAATATTGAAATTTCATAAAATCTCATAAAATAACTTAAAAGCAGCTATTTATAAAAGTTTTGGTGTTATTACATTTTGGTGAGTATAATTTAAAAATTAAATTTGATTATTTAGGTTTGCAGTTAAGCCAAAGTATTTTATGCACTATAAACATTACTAAAATTGCATTTTTAGCAATGTCTACATGGGGTGTCCATTACTGGAAAATGACTAATTAACCACCCCAGTAATGGACACCCCTCTTAAAATCTTAAAAATAAATGAAATTTTGTAAATGGCCATTGGTATATAAAATTCAAAGTTTTCGATTGCTACTCAAACAAAAACATTCAAATTTTGCAAGAAAATAAATAATATATAAATTGATTAAACGAAGCCAACTCTTAGCCTCTTCATTAAGATTTTCACAGAAAAACAGCAAAACTTTGAAACATTATTTTCTGCTTCCTGATTGGTTTGATTAAAAGTGTCAACAATAACCCAGTTTTATAAAACATACAAGGGGGAATTATAAAAAAAAATAATTTAAGCTAAACATTTATTAGTTATTTTTTTATGAACCAAAAACATCAAGGGGTGTCCATTACTGGCACATCTACCCTATAAAGAATTATCAAAATTACATTTTATCTTTCAATGGCTGTTCTGAATTAATTGTCTAACATAATTATTAGTTCTACATTTAAAAATAAAAGTTAAAGCTTGGAAAAGATTTGTTTTCTTCTTTTCCTAAAAACGTTACTGCCAAAGGCAAAGTAAATTATCTATAGAATGATACTGTCAATAACATGTGGAAATTTCATTTACACTTGCTTTGAATGTGGAAAATATCAAAATTATCTCATATGGTGATATTTTGAAAATAAATATCAAATATACAAAATATCAAACATCTTGATATTTTGAAAATAAATATCAAGAATTTGAAAATATCGAAAATATCAAAAATCTTGATATTTTAAAAATAAATATCGGATATATATCAAGATATATATCATGATATATATCCATTGATATATATCAACGAACCCTGCTTATACATGAACTCCGAATGTTCTGCTAAAACTGGATCGTAGAGTTTTAAAAGCTTATTAAGAGTTTTAAAATATTCTTGGTCATCGCCGCATCCAGCGATGACCGGACGCCACGCCACTGTTTTTTATATGTGAAGGATAGAACATGAAGACATCAATAATTTAAAATTCACAAAATTATGACTAGAATTTTCACAAAAATAAGAAAAACTTCACAATTTCACAAAAACAGGACCCTGTGAGAAAAGTCTGGACAGACCCCTGATTAAGGATCTAAATCTTACTAAAACATAGTTTGTGTTTAGTCTGGAAAGCTGTACCAAAACCACTTATACAGGAAATGAAAATTATAACTGTAAAAAAAAAAAAGGGGGGGGGGGGAGTAATATTTATAAATAATACCAATTTTTGAACAACGGAAGATTTGAAAATGATAGTAGTATTTATAATAATACCAGAACTACTATAATTTGTTTCTTTTACACTGGCATCTCCTTTATGTATTTGAAAACCAGTACTATGTAGATGAGATGTACAATACAGTTTAAAACTACAGTGATATTGGTTGAAACTAAAGTTTTTAATTAGCTCTACTGATATAATTAAAAAAATGCTGCTGAAAAATCATTTGGCTTAGATGTGTTATTATCCCTCCATCCACCATCTTGGATTTTTTTCTTGCGTGAAAACTCCTTTTCCGCCAAGTAGTAAATGTCGCCAATGGTTAAATATTGTTGATAAATTAATATAATATTAAAAAAACTGGAATATAATAATTATAACTATTAAAAAACAGTTTTTAATTCACGCCCAAAAAAAATCCAAGATGGCGGATGGAGGGATAGTAACACATCTGTTCCAGATAAACTTTTAAAAGCTGTCTTTTTTTTTTAATGTGCATAAATATTTAAAAAGTTACTAATTACTGTATACTTTTTAAGAAAATATAACTTATTTTTGAGAAACATTTATAGGAACATTTATAGATATATTTCCAACTTTTCCAGAAAAAAACTTTTCTTTTTCTGCTACTTCAAATTTTCCGGAAAATTTAGATCTCTGGAAAGGATATAATACCTGTAATACTTTTAGACTTCTCCATCAGACATTGACTCACAGCCATTTCCACGGCTCCTCCACCAGGGACGAGATATGGATCTAGCACAACATTCCGAGCAACACACATTGCATCTTGTAAACTTCGTTCGACTTCGGAAAGAATGTCCTTACTAGCTCCTCGTAACAAAATGGTACACGCCTTCGGATCTTCACATTCAATGACGTAAGTAAAGTATTCATCACCAATTTTCTCAACCTTAAACAAACCAGCCTTTGTACCAATATCTTCTTCTTTTAGTTCATCGACTCTATTAACAACTGTTGCACCACAAGCTCTTGCGATACGATTATTATCAGTCTTACGAACTCGTCGAATAGCAGTGATATTAGCTTTTACTAAATAATGCTGAGCTAAATCGCTCACACCTTTTTCAGTAAAAAGAACATCGGGCTTGAATTTTATGATTTCAGCACACATCTCTTGGATATATTTTTCTTCGAGTTGAAGAATTTTTGTGAAATCTTCCTCTTTCGAAATTTCAATTTCTGTCTGAGATTCTCCTTTCTTGTATTCGAGGTTGCAGTCCAAAAGCATGATTCGGGGATTTTTAACATACCGACGCATTTTAGGATGGGTTACATCTTTATTGAGCATGACGCCATCCAATACTTTGGAATCTTCAATAGAACCTCCAGGAATTTTTTCAACTTTGGCATACCTCTTAATATCGATTTCTGTACGGCCATTTACATTCAGCTGAACTTTCCTAACAGCGTTTAGAGCTATTTCACAGGCTTTCATGCCCCAGTTTCCAACAACTTTTGTTCGGAGACATCCCATAATTATCTTAAGCATTTCTTCATCGTTGTCTACATCAACTGGTACAGAGATTTGAGTATTTAGAATATTAACAGCATCTTCTAAAGCCTGGCGATAGGCGCAAATGATAACAGTAGGGTGAGTATTTTGTTCCAAAAAAGGCAAAGATCTTTGCAGCAGTTCGCCGGCTAACACGATAACTGATGTCGTTCCATCGCCGACTTCTTCATCTTGGGTACGGCTGATTTCGATCATTGTTTTAGCTGCAGGGTGCTGAGCAGTAATTTCGCGTAAGATAGCATTTCCATCGTTCGTCATAACTACTCCACCCATAGGATCGAGTAGCATTTTAAGCATCGCTCTGGGACCAAGGCACGTGCGGATGACATCTGAGACTGCTTTTGCTGCCATAACATTTTGTATCTGGACTTTTCGACCGGATTCGCGAGTAGTGTCTTGACTAAGAACTAAAATTGGAGTTCCACCCAACTGCATCATGTTAAGTTATAATTTAACAGTATAAACAGACGAAATTAATACGAGAACCAAATCACAGAAGTAAATAATGGCCGATCGGTTTGTGAGTAGTGCTGCCACTAACTGAACTGTTACTAGTAATTTCATACTTTATTCAGTCTCCCTATAGAGGGCGCTGGCTTATTATGAGTAAGCAAAATTTCAGAAAGCAGATTTTAAAGAAGGGAATAAATAAAAATATATATCTCAAGAAAATTATTTTTTTTTAACTTTAGCATTTCTCCGTAGAGTGCAATGTCAACTTTTCTCAACATAGATATAGTGCTAGTCAAAAAAAAAAAAAAAAATTAGAGTACCCCTAAAAATCAGAGAGAGGGTCTCTGATTTCATGTTTTTGGCGCTTGAATCATAGATATAGTAAAAAGAACTAGATTAACCACTCAGTGTTATTCCAGATTCTGCAGCGGCTTGGTGGCAACATAATGGCAGAAAAAGAGTGGAACTTGGTGATACTAAGTGGATATCCGAGTATTGCGATGTTTTCATTCTATTTGTTGTAATTAAATATATGCATATGGTTGCTTAGAATTGTCTGGAAAGACAGCGGAATATCCTAAATGGATATTTACATCCATATTTGTAATTTGTTAAATACTTTTAAAACTATTTAGTACAACTTCGATGTAATGTTTAGTTCATTTAGTAGAAATTTTTCTTTTCAAGTATTTCTGTTTTTTATTAAAATCTTAAGCGCATACAAAGTCTACATATTATTATGAAAATATATATTATTGTGAAAACATATTATTTCGAAAATTATATGAAAAAAAGAGATTATTTTAAGATTTGCTTAAATATATATATGTATATATTATTAAGAAGAATTTAATATATTTATTTTTAAGCATTTTACGTCTGTAAAAAACTTTGAAATTATCATTTTCCAATAATTAGTCATTAACGCAGTTTAATAAATATAATAATATTTATTAAGAATATTGACCTTTGTAAAGTAATTAATATTTCCATCCACATTTGCTGAGTAATGCATGGCTAAAAAAAGAAAAAAATCTTAAGAATGTGTATTATTAATGCAGGTATTTATTTATTTTTCTCTTTTTTAGGAGAAAAATTCTTGCTATTTAATTAAAGTAAACAATAAGCAAAAATTGATCGCATACTTACATGTTTAAAAGCATGTAAAAAAATATTAACAAATATCTAATTTTAAAGGCAGTTTTGAAAGTTAAATGCAAAAAAAATGTTCTTTTTAAAGATTACTAAAGCAGTTAAAATAGAATTTTTTGCATTATTTTCTAAAAATTTTAAACTTTGTTTTGTGGTTAGAGGATGTGTGTGTGTGTGGGGGGGGGGGGGGGTAAGGTGAGTTTTATATTTACTATTGCTACAACTTAACACATAGGGCTGAAAAAATCGTTTTAAATGTCTTAAGTCTTGTGTGGATAAGGCAAATTTTAGATAATTATTTATTGCCATTGCAAAGAAACGAATGGGCAGAAAAAAAATCGAAGATGGTGAACTGCTTCTTTTTTTGTGAGGTGGGGGGGGGGGGGTAATATATTCACTTTTGCTACAACTTAACAATTTGGGCAAAATAATAATAATAATAAATGTTTTAAGTTCTGTGAGCAAGGAAAATTTTATATAATTATTTGTTGTTATTGCAAAGAAACGAATGCACGGGGGGAAGAAAATCTAAAGATTTTAAACTGCCTTCTTTTTTTTTTTTGGGGGGGGGGGGGTAAGTTATACATTTACTTTTCTTACAACTTAACAATTAGAGCTGAAAAAAAACATTAAATGTTTTAAGTTTGGTGGGTCTGGAAAAGTTTGATTATTTATTGCAATTGCAATAAAGAAACGAATGGGAGAAACAAAGAAAAGAATGGGCAGAAAAAATATTTATCGAAGATTTTAAACTACGCCCTTGTTTTTTGTGGGGTGGCGAGGCGGGCTGGTGAGGTAAGTTATATATAAATTATATATTTTGCTAGAACTTAAAAATTGGGTCACAAAAATATGAACTTTTTTTTTTTTTAATGTTTTAAGTTTTGTGGGTAAGAAACATTTTATATAATTATTTATTTTCATTGCAAAGAAATTGATGGGCAGAAAAAAAAATCGAAAATTTTAAAATGTGGGGGAGGGGTTGAAAAGAAATTAACAGAAATTTTCGAAGGATGCGAAGGGGGATAGATCAAAGGTGGAAATCCGCGGAGTAATCTTACTCTTTACTTTAATATAAGCTCTTCCCCTCCCCTGAAAAAAAATCATTTAAAAAGGTGCATAACTTTTATTTTGGATGAAAAAAAAATACTATTGCTGAAAATTAAAATCTCGGTAAAATACTGATTTGATTCACTTCCCCGTTGAAAAATATTTAAGTATAATTGAGAAAAAAAATGATAGTTTTTGAAAGTGAATAATCTATTTTATTTATTTTTATCATAAAAATTACTTAACGATAAAAATTTCTAATTTGTGGTTAAAAATCCTTGATATTATATATTTTGAAACATTTATCAAGGCTTAAACTTATGTAAAGGCAATTTAAGAACGCACAAGCTATTTAATTTTCTCCTTATATAGATGGATCACCGTCCATTTGCCACTCTAGTGGAGTAGTTCCGCTCGCGAACGCAGAATCAACTTTTCTCCCCGTATGCGTAATCTAGTTCTTTTTACTATATCTATGGCTTGAATGCCATAGAATTACAAAGAACGAGAAGGAAGGCAAGCATATCTTTGCATTGCATCTTCTCTGCGCGAAATTCTAAAATGGAGGGCCAAAATCACAGTCAGGTGAAATACAGCCACCCCATTGGTTGTGTGGTCGCGTGGTTTTAAGAGAGATAAAGAGTGTGTTCAGAAGTGCATTTCGCCCCGCGCGCGCGCTCAGAAGTTTGTGTTATGGAGTAGGTCTTATCGAAGAAAGGAATTTTAAAATAACTCAATTATTTCATTATTTTTAATGGTTCAAAAAAGGTAAAACCAACGACTATATTTCTTTATCCTTCCAAAACATGGTTTTCGTAACAGAAATACATGCCTATGTACACTCAGATAAAATCTAAAATAGTCGGGAAAAACATCACGTGACCTTCTTTATCTACTTTAGCCCATTTAGAATATAAAATTAGTTACCCAACCGCACACAAACTCCGCGCGAGCTGCTCCAAAAAATTGTGTGGGCGATTTGATCACGTGATTGTGCGTTGTTTGGTAGGTTGATTGATACAATTTAAGAATTCAACTGGTGATCTAAAAATTTTAACTTTTTAACAATTTTCTTTTTATTTATTTAAAATAATTTATCAGTTGATTTATATCTTCCGTGATAAATAGAATGCTGTTAGTAAACCAAGATTGTGATATCAGCATATGAGATTTGTTTGTAATCTACTATACTGGACGGATTTCAATGGAATTTGCACTGTTAGTTAGACAATTTTTCAAAGAAGATTTTAATATATATATTTCTTATTTTATGATTGCATATTTTAATACCGTGTGGATAAGAGAACAAAATACATCATAAAACACGAGAAATAAATGACATTCAAAATTCTGTTAGTATAAGCAAAATACTTACTTATACTTTCAGTAGAAAATTTATAAACATTCTAATCATACTTTATTCACTACAAAACTAGACAGCAAACCTATATATATTATCTCTTTAAAAAATATATGTACAGATATTTTTAGTTAAAATAATCTACAACTATTACATTTTATTTTTATAATGTTCAAAGTAAAATATGATTTCCAGCCTAGTCTCGATAAAAATTCACTCCTAAAGTACTCAAAAAAAAAAAAAAAAAAAAAAAATCAAGGAATTATCCTACGCGCAAAAGGATATCTTCGACAATATATATTATTTTTTCATTTGGATTTGCTTAATGTTTATATCATTATACATATACATACTATATATATAATCACTTAGAAACGAAACTTTGAATATTTAAAAGGCGTTCAGATGTAAAACTTTCATCTCGAAATACCTCATTTTCTCACATTTAAATAGGTATTTTATTATTATAATATAATAAAATTATGTTTACAATGTGGGACTGGAAGGATTCGAACCCAGAATCCCTAATCTCGAGTTTACTGCCTTATCCATTCAGCCATCTAGCACACGTTCCATTGGCAACAAAATATCTTTATAATTAGCACCATAATTAATCAAATCCATGATCTGTTCCTGAACACACTACGTGTTATTCCATCAATTATATTTACCCACTCCATGTTCCTGAGCTCGCGCGCGTGCATCTCGAACACACTCATGGGTGAGGATCACCATCTTGTTTCTCCATTTGGAGTGAGGGGGAAAAGTAATTGTGAAGCAATTGTTACCTTATTTACATTTATGCATTATTTACCTTATTATTTTATTAGCTTTTATTTATAATAAACAATCGAAATTAACTCAATTAAGATATTGATAACATTTTATACAACAAGAATGAATAGTTTAGATTACAAGTTGTAACAATTTTTAAATGATATGACATGACAAATATTCTTCAATAAAAATTTAGTTTTCATTGAAAAATACTTGTAATATCATTTAAAAATTGTCTATAAATTCCGTATGGTAAAAATCTCAATAAATTTTCTTCTCTACCCCCCCCCCCCACCCCCACAATTTAAATCCATAAAATCACAAAAAAAAAAAAAAAAAATATTATTCTAGAAAAGTCAACAACTAAAAAAAAAAAAAGACCTTTTTCTAAAAGCTAAATCGGAAACTTTAAATTAACAAAATTATATTAAAAAAAATTACATAAATAATTTAAAACATACAGAATTTAATGTTTTAGCATTAAAAAAAAAAAAACAAACTTAAAAATAAATCCAAAAAAAAAAAATTTAAGTCGCTCCAGTTTCTCTGCCCATAAAATAAATATGAAATTTAAAAAAAAATTCCGCTTTTATCCCTTTATGCCGTACGGTACATTAAAGTGCCATTAAAATAACTTGTTATAAAACTAATTTAATACATCGATAGTTATACTGTTTAGAATGATTTATAGATATTTTACTTTATCTTGTTCCAAAAAACATTATTGGTTGCACAAAAGAAAAAAAAATTCTTTTGCCTTTGCATCTTTTTCAGCTTTCTTGACGTTGACAGATTGGAGGTGGGGGGGGGGGGGGGGAGGCGAAAGTTTCTGTTTGGAAATATTTCTATTGTAAGAAATTATATTTGTATATTTTGTAATTTTACAAAATACTAAAAAACAAGATTTTAAATAAAAGATTTGAGTGGAGTTACAAATATTGCACAAAATCCCTATAAATTCGATTTAATTATGTTTGGCAAAATCCTTCTAAAATTTATTAAATGATTGTGTAAATCTTCTAATGTAGTTTCAAAAATTCACAAAATATGCTTTAGAAGATGAAATTTTCATAAATTCATAATTTGGCCCATAAAAGGTAAACATTCTTTTATAGACATTCAATTTTTATCTTAAAAATCAAACCTAGTTTCATGACTGCTATTCAGATCCGCTACAATGTGTTAATTTGGCGTGACCCCGATTATGGAAATTTCCTTCGTTTAATTTATGATTAGAAAAGCATGAACTTATGCATTTATTTTAAAAATTACAATTTTCTCTGGAATTTTTTTTTTATATGCAAAAGGAAAAAAAAGAAGCATAGTTTAAACAACCTTTCAATATTTCTAAATTGTTTTTTGAAACATAAAAATCATTAATTAATTAATGATAAAAGTGCATTTAAAAATATATATTACATTCTTCATATTTTATTTTTACATTTTAAGGGGACGAGGGACCTTAAAAATAAATTTTTTATTTTTTGTAAATTTCACCTTAAATATTACTCAAAGGTACATTATATGCATTATGACATGCATTTATTTACAAAAAAAAAAAAAAAAAATTAAGTCATTTTTGAGAATAAAGTGGAATTTTAGGCGTTGTTCTAGAAATCTCCGAAATGCCCCATGTGCGTCAATGACAATCCCCAATATTTTTCATAAAAGATTGGTTTATATATATAAAAAAATCTGTGCATCGAATTTTATATATTTGAATATAAAGGTTAAAAAAATTTTTTTTTTTTTTTGAAAAAGTTTGAAATTTTTCGAAAAAATTTCAAAATTTCAGAATTTTTCATTTTCTTTCATTTTTTTGCAAATTTAACTTTAAATATTACTAAAGGGTACATTATATGCATTACGGCATGCATTTATCACAAAAAAAAAATTTAAAAAAATTTATTTTTGAGAAAAAAATGGCATTTTACGTGTCGTTGTAGAAATCTTCGAAATGCCCCCTGCGCATTCCATATCAATAAAAAACACCAATATTTTTTATAAACGTTTGGTTTATATATATAATTAAAACTGTGCATCGAATTTTATATATTTGAATATAAAGGTAAAAAAAAAAAAAAAAAATGAAAAATTTCGAAAAAATTTCAAAATTTCAAATTTTTTTTCTTTTTTTTTTTTGTAAATTTTAATTTAAATATTGCTCAAGGGTACATTATGTGCATTGTGGCATGCATTTATCACAAAAAAAATTTAAAAAAAATTTATTTTTGAGAAAAAAATGGCATTTTACGCGTCGTCGTAGAAATCTTCGAAATGCCCCCTGCGCATTCCATATCAATGAAAATCCCCAATATTTTTTATAAAAGTTTGCATTATATATATAAATAATTCTGTGCATCGAATTTTATATATTTGAATATGAAGGTGTAAAAAAAAAAAAAAATCAAATTTTTGAAATTTTTTCGAAAAAATTTTGAAATTTTGAATTTTTTTTTTTTTTTTTACCTTTATATTCAAATATATAAAATTCGATGCACAGTTTTATTTATATATATAAACCAAACTTTTATAAAAAAATATTGGGGATTTTCATTGATTTGGAATGCGCATGGGGCCTTTCGAAGATTTCTACGACGACGCGTAAAACTCCATTTTTTTCTCAAAAATAATTAAAAATAATTTTTTTTTTTGATAAATGCTTGTCATAATGCATATAATGTACCCCTGAATAATATTTAAAGTCAAAATTTCAAAAAATAAAGAATTGAATTTTAAGGTTTTTTAAGGTTCCTCGTCCCCTTAATATTTAAAATATTTCATTGTTGCAGTTTCACAGCTAATTGGCATACTTTAGCGTGCATGATTTGGCACATAATTAATTCCATTCTTCTTGTAACTCTTTTACAATTATAATCATAAACAATATTTAGCAATTTGTCACTTGGACCCTCCTTAGGCAAACATATTTTTAATTTATAATTAAATTCTCAAAATATTAAAATATTGTATTGTCATCGAAAACCTGTTTATTCTTAATGTTTAAAATTGGTTTAAAATTATTATGATTAAAATTGGTTTGACATTTTTTAAAATTATTTTCCATTAGGCAAAATTTTTTGAACGTTTTTAGTATTCTAAGTTAGTTATTAAATTTTTCTATAGAAAAGTGCGAATATTTGTTTTATTTTGGATTTTAAAAGTAACATAAGGGAAAAAAAGTGCAAGTTTCATTTTTAATTTTCATTAACTATAAAAGTATTTGCCATATTATTTAAAATTTTTTACAGCTTGAAATCGAAATCTTTTATTCACATTTTATAAAGTCATCAAAATATCTTGAGTTAATTTCGATGGCTTATTTTAAATGAAATAGAAAAAATTCGCTTCAATACATGATTTTTTTTTTTCGGAAAAGGGAGTATTAAACGTTTCCCCTAGCGCTAGACATTGCTCTCTGAAAAGGACGGGACTCAATGACCAATGAGGTGCTCGGATTTCACCTGACTGTGATTTTGGCCCTCCATTTTAGAATTTCGCCTTCCCTGCCTGCTGTTTGCCACCAGATAATTTCTCTTTCGTTAATCCCCATGAGCACTTGCAGCAAAAGGGCGCAGCAGCGTTAGGGGGGGGGGGGTGCAAGCAGCTCATCTTCGTTAAATCCCGTCAGCCCCTGCGCGCTTCAAAGCTAATCCCGTTTCTTGTCTTTTTTCTCTTTATTTGTACTTCTATATTGAATGCTGGCTTCTCGCTTCAGGAAAATTCCGTGCAAGCACATTGCTTTACATGTATTTTGATTATGTAGAATGATTATCTTCTTGCACAAATTCAGATATTTCATGTGACATTTGTGTTATGTGTTGTTGTATCACAAAGTAAAAATTACAAAATTGACAAATTTCCTGTACCGACGGTTGTGATCAGCGCCTCTATAGGCCGTTTTAAGTCCCAGACTAGGGGGCTTCTACATGACAGTGAGCTGGAGTGATACATGGGGAGCCTCCATATGAGAGTGGCGAGAAATGGGGCAAAATAAATAAGGCAGCCGTCTCTTTTTGTAAGGCAAGTTGCTACAGCGCCTAGAAGATACAGTGTGGAAAACGGCTACAAAATAGTGCTAAAAAATTGAATCCCATAAATGCACAAGGATGCTGAATAACAAGATGTCGATCGTAGCGCCATCGTAGTGATTTAAAAACGATAGTCATTCTAAAAGAGACTCTTTTACCTATTTCACGTCATTCCTTAACTAAATTAGCTTATAACAGACCAAAATATCTTATATTTATAGTTTCCGATATTTAACATTCTATAATTTTTGAAAACACAGTGTTTATATTGAAAAGAGTTACGAGATGGCGCTCGTATCAGCATATTGCCGCTGAGCATTGTTGGAGATTTATGGGATACAAGTTTTTAGCACTTTTTAAAGCATTATAGGAATAGCCGTTTTCCACACTGTATCTTCTAGGCGCTGTAAAGTTGCCGAAGTGGGAGGGCAAGAATAGATCATTTTCAAATGACGTCACCACTTTAATGTTTTTTGTTTACCTACCAATTTTCCCGGGTTTCTACACTTTCGTTGGTTGAGCGCTAAAAGACGGATGATTTTAATTGGTTGGTGAAAAATTGAACGGCATGTGGTCATGTCTCATGTGGTTGAAACTAATCTATGAATACAAAGAAGAAAATAATATTCAAAATAAGAACGATTTGCCTCAAGTGTTAAGAAAGGGGGGGGGGGGGAGCAGGAGCAACCACCCAAAAAATAACGGGCTAGCTGTATTTTAGTAAGAATTTATTGTCGCTGTCCGAATAAATAAATAAAAAATTAGAGGAACGAAGGGATGAGGTTCAATGTGCTTAAAAGGAAAAATCAGGGATGTGAGATAAAATTTAATGGGAGGGGAGAAAAGGGGGCAAAAGCCCTCTGAATCACGAAAACTATGCCCACTCCTCCTAGCGAAAAACTAAAGGCTAACAAAGGATGTCGTGAGGTCCATTGGAGGTTTATTTCAGTTATAAAGTATATAATATAATACTGAGTGGAGGGTGCAATTGAGAAATTTTTAGGGCCGAAGCCCCTTGCCGGAAGGAGCCAATTGTCTAAGGGGGAAATCAGGGAGGGTTTAGAATAAATCCGGAGAAGAAAATAAAATAATTCGCCTTTAGAGCTAGGGAAGAGCGGGGCTTTGGGAGAGAATGCTAACAGTATTTGAGCTAGAATTCACTGCCCTAATAAATAAATAAAAATTTAAAGGGAGGAAGGGTTGAGGTTCAAGATGCTTAACCCGAAAAATCACGAATGTGATATAAAAATTGAGGAGAGGAAAAGCGGATAAAACGGAAAGTGTGTGTGTGGGGGGGGGGGAAGGGAGGCCTCCTAAATCTCAGAAATTATGTCCCCTAGCGAAATCTAAAGGCAGAATTAAGAAAGAGGGTACATCATTGCGATAGTAGAATTATCAAGCAAGCCCCATTACTACAATCAAATTTTCTACCAGAATAATAGCTAAGTTTTGCAATTACTGTTTTCAGTTTTTCGTTGTTATAAACTGATGGTAGAAAATCTCGATTTAAATTTTTGGAAGTAATCGATGACTGCATCGAATGTTATTTTTACAGAAATTAAGTTCATTTGAAACACTCTCTACTGCCGAAAACAGTAAAGGCCCCCGAAACCAGGTTCATTTGAAAGATTTTCCGGAAATATAAAATCATAGTAACTTCAGTTTTTTGTTTAAGGTTATTATAACGGGCCTGGGCAACACTGTGCGGATCAGCTATGTATATAACAAAACCTAATAAATGAACAGAGCAAAAATATTAAAATAAGGAGTAGTGAGTTTTCAGAGAGTCATATTCGCCAAGGACTTTTTAAAAAATAGAAACTAGCAAAACACAACACAAAGGGCTACAATGAGCAGTATTTATAAACTCTGCAGCAAATTTTATTTTTCTAGCGATCGCGATGGATGGTAATAATAAATGACGGTGCTGATAAAGCGCCTTTCCAGTTTGACATCTGGTGCCGGGGTACCGCTCGAATCTTTCTTGCTGCGGCTCAGCTTCAAACTGTTTTAATATCATTCAATTGCATGAATATATATATATGAGAAATTCCTGCGACACTCCTGTATATCTACATAAAAGTAGTATACGAATCCATGCTATAAACTTTACCAACCCTCCGTCACACGGTGGGTGATTTACAGATTCTAGCTGGCCAAAAATCGATTTTTAAAAGTTTATCCCAGCGTAATATAGTTTTTGCCTGTTATAGATTAATACTTAGGGCGTTGTACCCTGCTATTGGTTTTGATATAAATATAATTGTATGGTCCATAGACTAGCGCAAAGTTGGTGCTTCTTAGTTGGGAATGAATCAATCAATTTGAGTATAGTTCTTTAATCTGTTACTTGAAGCGGAATAAAATATACTGCTCGATTATGGACGCTTCCAAACAAAATATGGATTTTATTTTATTGGATTTATGTACATAAAGTTTGCACATATTGGATGTTATTTCATATTTAATGTCGCAAAAAACTCTGTATCTTTTTTTACAATTTTAATATAGAAAAAGTTACATGATAAAGCACGATTAAGCTCAATTTTTGATATTATTAAATAGTTTAGATTATTACCTTTTCGTTCCAATTTAATTTGTCTGCCCTCGGGTGCCCTCCCAAATTTTTAGAATTGTTTTTAGCTTATTAAGTCTAAATAATTATTTTTTTAAATTTTAGTTCAAGTACCATATTTTTTTTTTTTTTTTAAATCAAAGACAGCAGAATTTAAGTTAGTCACATAAATAAACTTTTGCAGTATTTATGCAACGGCAACAAGATTTAAAATGTAACGAAAATATGAATTTTGTTGAAAATATTTTGTTTATAGAGAAAAATTACAATGAAGAGCACATGAAGTTTTGCAAGAGCGAAATGTTTAAATTTATGACAAATTTGGACAAAAATTGCCAGTTGTATGTAGATATATCAGGACAAAATGATTGAAAATATATTACATGGCTGCAAATTTCGAGTCGTTACCAAATTCTGATTTGATACAATGCAAAACATAATGTAAGCATTTTCTCGTGATATCTTTTGATTCCCATTCTTTACATAAGGTTCCTCTGTGCGCAGATAAACATAAATATACAACAGAATATACAAAACAGCAATTTTCATTAAAGCTGCCGAATGTTTGCCCCGTATCTTAAATTTTAGAAAAAGAAATTTTAGGATTTGTTATAATAATACAAAAATAGTTTTATCACATTAGCTTCCATACTGTTAAGAAAGTATCATTAAAATTATCAAGAAGAATGTAAAATCATGCGTCAATCAGATTATGAAACATTTTTCAACGCATTCGGACTACTATATAATAAAATTTCATTGCTTATTAACGTGAAAAACAATGTCTAAGTAATAATTTGTAAAACATATAACACGTTTGAAAACGCAATTTCAACCAAAGTCGAAAAAATAGCTGTAAATTTTGTACATCCCTGTATATGAACTATAGATTTATCATATGATCCACAATATGCTAAAATTTAGAACAGTTAGTGAACGCATAGCACAGTTGAAAAGCCTCGTCAGCAATTTCCGCCAATAAACGGAAAGTACTTTAGATGTTTTGTGCAGCCCTGTGCGTGTATATAATTTATAGAATTTATGCACACTAAATAGTATGCAATTTTTATAAATTAAGAAAGTGTTCCACAACTGAAAACGCACTTCCGTCAATTTTTGTTCATACAGAGAAAAAATATAACTGATTTATTTTGTGTGCCCCTGTATAAGGAAAGGGCATGTTTACAAACAAACACTTCCATCAACCAATCTACCAACTACATTTTTGTCATACCGATCATTGTAGGAATAGCCTTGGCGATGTAGGCCAATCATATCAGAGACCTGTTAAACGTAGACCAATCAAATTTCCCTAGCTATTGTGTACAGGTAGGAGTCCATAATGAATGAACAGGTTTTTCTTGCTGACCAATAGTAATTCAACCAACAGTGACGTCAGCTGCCCTTTTCGAAAGATGAATGGCACATCATATTCAATAATAAGCATCTTATAGAGCACCTCGGAAATATATATCAATTTAAATACCTTTGAAATAGTATAACATAAACAAAATACACCATAAATAATTTTTCTCCATAGACCGTAATGTAACATAACTCTTTTTAGTGTCCCTGTAAATGATCGATAACGCTTATAACGGTTTTCCCGTTATATACCCCCCCCCCCCTCGAAAAATCAACATTTAACTTTATTTATTCGTTTTTGTAGTTTTCATTATCCCCCCCTTCCTCCCTGAAATAAAATATTTAGTTTAAATTTGACATTTTATACTTAATTTCACACTTTTGTATTCATTCACTACTCCCCCCCCCCCCACCGCTTCTGTAAGTTTCATTTATACTTTAAAAGTTCGTTTTAAATGCATGCATCACTCTTATCAGCCATTTCCTTTTCTATTAACTTCACATAGACATGTGTATAGAAATAAATCTTAACCGCAGTGATTTTCCGTTGAGATAAAGAAAAAGAATAAAATAAAAATGAATTTCCTTGGCCTCTCAGCCGACAATATGTAATGTATATTTTACGAGTAACACAGAATTGCGCATTAGATTTTTCTCATCCTTTTTGGCTTGCATTCCTATTAATTCCCACACTTTATCTTGTCAGATAACGACCATATGTCCTGCTGATTAATACAGACAGTTGTTAAATTGTAACGTACATGTAATATCAAGTGTTTAGCTATTCCTTCAGTTAGCCCGCCTAACCACAAGAATTTTATTAACTAGCAACCCTATAAGGCCACCATGGCGTATAATTTAATTCAATGTAAAGCTTCGTGATTTTTACTGATTGCTTTGTCTACACCATCCGTGTTATCGCCAATATCTTACATATGGTTGTCTTAAGCTCGCCAATGCGTGAGTAATTGTAACAAATACTTTATCACTATTGCTTCTGATTTTGAGCGCTCCAGACGTTTAAGCGTCCCCCCTTGTGGGGCCTGCTCCATCGGGCACTCTTATGAACTTCTCTCCCCTTTTCTCTGTATGTTCACGGCCCTCCCTTTAAAAGTTATCAAAATAAAATAAGTTAAGTCCTCTAAAATTCTTGTGTTGGAGTTTTTACTTGTTTGCGAACCTGGGTACACAAAACGCCTTCGTATAATCTTGGTGCGTGCCCACTTTTTCTCCAACATTTAGTAAAAAAAAAAAAAAAAAAAAAAAAAAACATACGGGAGAAGTTGCATTTCAGTGCTTATCAGTAACGTGAAAGAACTTCCATATATTTTCCCCACTTGGTTTGCGGCTTCCCTCTCCGACTCAGCGCTCATCTCCCGGTGTGCCCGAATCATTTTCTACGATATTCAACTTCATCGGACTGTCATCGTAGCTGCACTCACTACCCTTGCCTGCCCTCGCCGCCCTAATGGACTTGTGTGCGCCTTTCTTTTGCTGGCTCTACACTGGCTTAACGAGAAGCAAGCCAGTGTAACGAGAAGCTTAGCCCGCGGTGTGCCATTCCGGGTCATCGAAGTCGCTGTATCCAGCAATTGCATCTTTTATCTGGACCCCCACCTTCCCATTCAGCATCATTTTCGGCGTTAATGTGTACGGAATCCTTCTGCATCGCCACTGATCTACCTCGTGTTTCTTTTTTTCGCCGACCCCTCAACATCTCCGCGTCGCGGACTTTGATTCCACACTTCTGCTACATCACGATGTGCCTCCCTTGCTTATCGCTCCTGTTCTTCTCTTCAACATCGGAATGCGACCTTCTTCGACTGTGACTCCCCCCCGCAAAATGAAAAAGTGATATCCTGTGTTTTCCGATTCACCCTGTTCCGGCCGTTAGTGAAATTATGTTTATGTGTGCGCCCATCGACGGTAATCGGTATTGTCATATGTTTACTGTGAAAAATACATAAAGGGAAAGATTCATCTGCTCTAGATATTTACTAGAAAATTGTGAAATATGCCAAAAATTTTCTTTGCAGAAAGTTTTTGTGAAATTTCGTGTGTGGGATTTACAGTGCGCCATTCCCAAGTCATGTATTATTAACAGTGTTTTTGTCATGTGTATAGAAATAAATCTTAACTGCAGTGATTTTCCGTTGAGATAAAAAAAGAATAAAATAGAAATGAATTTCCTCAGATAGCGACCATATGCCTTGCTGACTAATACAAACAGTTGTTAAATTGTAACGTACATGTAATATCACGTGTTTAGATATTCCTTCAGTTACCCCGCCTAACCACAAGAATTTTATTAACTAGCAATCCTATAAGACCGCCATGGCATATAATTTAATTCAATGTAAAGCTTCGTGATTTTTACTGATTGCTTTGTCTACTCCATCCGTGTTATCGCCAATATCTTACATATGGTTGTCTTAAGCTCGCCAATGCGTGAGTAATTGTAACAAATACTTTATCACTATTGCTTCTGATTTTGAGCGCTCCAGACGTTTAAGCGTCCCCCCTTGTGGGGCCTGCCCCATCGGGCACTCTTATGAACTTCTCCCCTTTTCTCTGTATGTTCACGGCCCTCCCTTTAAAAGTTATCATAATAAAATAAGTTAAGTCCTCTAAAATTCTTGTGTTGGAGTTTTTACTTGTTTGCGAACCTGGGTACACAAAACGCCTTCGTATAATCTTGGTGCGTGCCCACTTTTTCTCCAACATTTAGTAAAAAAAAAAAAAAAAAACATACGGGAGAAGTTGCATTTCAGTGCTTATCAGTAACGCGAAAGAACTTCCATATATTTTCCCCACTTGGTTTGCGGCTTCCCTCTCCGACTCAGCGCTCATCTCCCGGTGTGCCCGAATCATTTTCTACGATATTCAACTTCATCGGACTGTCATCGTAGCTGCACTCACTACCCTTGCCTGCCCTCGCCGCCCTAATGGACTTGTGTGCGCCTTTCTTTTGCTGTCTCTACACTGGCTTAACGAGAAGCAAGCCAGTGTAACGAGAAGCTTAGCCCGCGGTGTGCCATTCCGGGTCATCGAAGTCGCTGTATCCAGCAATTGCATCTTTTATCTGGACCCCCACCTTCCCATTCAGCATCATTTTCGGCGTTAATGTGTACGGAATCCTTCTGCATGTCCACTGATCTACCTTGTGTTTCTTTTTTTCGCCGACCCCTCAACATCTCCGCGTCGCGGACTTTGATTCCACACTTCTGCTACATCACGATGTGCCTCCCTTGCTTATCGCTCCTGTTCTTCTCTTCAACATCGGAATGCGACCTTCTTCGACTGTGACTCCCCCCCGCAAAATGAAAAAGTGATACCCTGTGTTTTCCGATTCACCCTGTTCCGGCCGTTAGTGAAATTATGTTTATGTGTGCGCCCATCGACGGTAATCGGTATTGTCATATGTTTACTGTGAAAAATACATAAAGGGAAAGATTCATCTGCTCTAGATATTTACTAGAAAATTGTGAAATATGCCAAAAATTTTCTTTGCAGAAAGTTTTTGTGAAATTTCGTGTGTGGGATTTACAGTGCGCCATTCCCAAGTCATGTATTATTAACAGTGTTTTTGTCATGTGTATAGAAATAAATCTTAACTGCAGTGATTTTCCGTTGAGATAAAAAAAAGAATAAAATAGAAATGAATTTCCTCAGATAGCGACCATATGCCTTGCTGACTAATACAGACAGTTGTTAAATTGTAACGTACATGTAATATCACGTGTTTAGATATTCCTTCAGTTACCCCGCCTAACCACAAGAATTTTATTAACTAGCAATCCTATAAGACCGCCATGGCATATAATTTAATTCAATGTAAAGCTTCGTGATTTTTACTGATTGCTTTGTCTACTCCATCCGTGTTATCGCCAATATCTTACATATGGTTGTCTTAAGCTCGCCAATGCGTGAGTAATTGTAACAAATACTTTATCACTATTGCTTCTGATTTTGAGCGCTCCAGACGTTTAAGCGTCCCCCCTTGTGGGGCCTGCCCCATCGGGCACTCTTATGAACTTCTCCCCTTTTCTCTGTATGTTCACGGCCCTCCCTTTAAAAGTTATCATAATAAAATAAGTTAAGTCCTCTAAAATTCTTGTGTTGGAGTTTTTACTTGTTTGCGAACCTGGGTACACAAAACGCCTTCGTATAATCTTGGTGCGTGCCCACTTTTTCTCCAACATTTAGTAAAAAAGAAAAAGAAAAAAAAAAAAAAAAAAAAAAAAAACATACGGGAGAAGTTGCATTTCAGTGCTTATCAGTAACGCGAAAGAACTTCCATATATTTTCCCCACTTGGTTTGCGGCTTCCCTCTCCGACTCAGCGCTCATCTCCCGGTGTGCCCGAATCATTTTCTACGATATTCAACTTCATCGGACTGTCATCGTAGCTGCACTCACTACCCTTGCCTGCCCTCGCCGCCCTAATGGACTTGTGTGCGCCTTTCTTTTGCTGTCTCTACACTGGCTTAACGAGAAGCAAGCCAGTGTAACGAGAAGCTTAGCCCGCGGTGTGCCATTCCGGGTCATCGAAGTCGCTGTATCCAGCAATTGCATCTTTTATCTGGACCCCCACCTTCCCATTCAGCATCATTTTCGGCGTTAATGTGTACGGAATCCTTCTGCATCTCCACTGATCTACCTTGTGTTTCTTTTTTTCGCCGACCCCTCAACATCTCCGCGTCGCGGACTTTGATTCCACACTTCTGCTACATCACGATGTGCCTCCCTTGCTTATCGCTCCTGTTCTTCTCTTCAACATCGGAATGCGACCTTCTTCGACTGTGACTCCCCCCCCGCAAAATGAAAAAGTGATATCCTGTGTTTTCCGATTCACCCTGTTCCGGCCGTTAGTGAAATTATGTTTATGTGTGCGCCCATCGACGGTAATCGGTATTGTCATATGTTTACTGTGAAAAATACATAAAGGGAAAGATTCATCTGCTCTAGATATTTACTAGAAAATTGTGAAATATGCCAAAAATTTTCTTTGCAGAAAGTTTTTGTGAAATTTCGTGTGTGGGATTTACAGTGCGCCATTCCCAAGTCATGTATTATTAACAGTGTTTTTGTCATGTGTATAGAAATAAATCTTAACTGCAGTGATTTTCCGTTGAGATAAAAAAAGAATAAAATAGAAATGAATTTCCTCAGATAGCGACCATATGCCTTGCTGACTAATACAAACAGTTGTTAAATTGTAACGTACATGTAATATCACGTGTTTAGATATTCCTTCAGTTACCCCGCCTAACCACAAGAATTTTATTAACTAGCAATCCTATAAGACCGCCATGGCATATAATTTAATTCAACGTAAAGCTTCGTGATTTTTACTGATTGCTTTGTCTACTCCATCCGTGTTATCGCCAATATCTTACATATGGTTGTCTTAAGCTCGCCAATGCGTGAGTAATTGTAACAAATACTTTATCACTATTGCTTCTGATTTTGAGCGCTCCAGACGTTTAAGCGTCCCCCCTTGTGGGGCCTGCCCCATCGGGCACTCTTATGAACTTCTCCCCTTTTCTCTGTATGTTCACGGCCCTCCCTTTAAAAGTTATCATAATAAAATAAGTTAAGTCCTCTAAAATTCTTGTGTTGGATTTTTTCAATGTTTGTGAACCTGGGTACACAAAAAACCTTCATAACGCTATCCGTACCATATTTTATAGCAATCATCTTATAGTGTACTTCATAGATATGTATATAAATTTCAAACTGTTTGAAATTCTGAAACATCATTAAAAACCACCGCAAACGATTTTTCACCATATGCCGTAATGTAATGAAATCCTTTTGAATGTCCCTGTAACGAAATTACGACTGCTACGCGCTACATTTTGCAATACCTAACATTCAATAGTGAATATCAATAACATTTTTCAATTTCATGGCGATACGACTATATTCACGGCAAAAATCATTTTGGCCAGCTAGAATCGGTAAATCACCCACCGTGCGTCATTCATGGGAATAACCACCGCCCCCTGAATACTAGGCCTGAGCGCTCACACAAAAATGACACAAAAATGGCGGCTGCCGAAGGCGGATTTTTTTTAGCGTAGGTACGGTCCCTTAAATGTTGACACCAGTATTTTATAAAAGATTTCTGTACCTTGTTTATTCTCAGAAAAGTGAAGCGGAAAAAACTTCAAAAAATTATTGGTAGGAATATTTAAGGGACCGTACACACTCTGAAATAAATCCGCCTTCGGCAGTCGCCATTTTTGGTCCAGCGCTCAGACCTAGTATTCAGGGGGCGGTGGGAATAATAAGAGTGCAGTCATGGTGGTGATAGTCCAAGAGCCGACAGCACAAAAACCTGTGTTATCAAGCACAAGAAAAAAACCTTTATTTTATGGAAGAGTAGAAGTAGAGGTATCTAATCATCCATAAAATAAAGGTTTTTTTCTTGTGTTTGATAACATAGGTTTTTGTGCTGTCGGCTCTTGGACTATCAAGAAACATTGGGAAGAATTTCCCGTTCAAATAAATAACAGAGGCATCATAATCTTAACGGCGTTTATTGGCAAACAAATCTCATAACAATTCCAGTAGACAATCAATCGGCTCTCGAATATTAACTGCACCACTTCATATTATGCTCTATGATGTTAAAAGGCATTCGAATCTCCCAAATTAAAAAATCATACCACCAAATGACGGGTTGTTAGTAAACAAACGAAAACCGTATAAAATCTGGTCTCCTAGCCAATGTAACGGTATAAATAGTAGCAAAAAACAAACACGTAAGCCCAAAGACGCACAAAGCAAGGCCAATCCAGCCAAGTGAAAGGGGAAGGAGAGAGGAGGCAGCGCCAGTGATTGTATTAACTCCGGTGCGGGAGTCAGAGCCGGATTAAGCATTTTTGGGGCCCGGGGCTGCTGAAAACTTTGGGCCCCCTCCCCCTGCTACTGGAACCCCCCCCCCCACACACGCAACTTTTTTTTTTTTTAATCCTAAAATACCAATTTAAAAAGTTGAATATGTATATTGTTGCACAAAAACTTTTTTTTTTATCTTTAAGAGTGCTCTTAATTATTTTATTTAAACGTATTTATTACACGTACCATTCAAAGATACTCTATAAACATTAAAAGAAAATAGAAATCTACCAGCGTATCAAAACTGACTACATTTAAAATTATTTTAATGCAAATTTTTATTTATACAAATGAATTTAATTACATATTTCTGCATTTTTGTTCTAGATTTTCTTTATTTAAAATTAAAATTGAGCTAATTATAAAAATCGTAAAGAAACATGGTAGGTCTATGATTTTTACAACCTTTCGAGCACATAGATTTAGAAATACTGTAATTTGGGGAAGATTTTTAAAAGAGATCTCTCGATCTCTGAGATAACTAAAGATGCATTTCACTATTTTTAAAAAGGGCTGGGTACATTTTGCGCATTTTAGAAAGGGCAGGGTAGCCTAGAAGAAACACTGTGTATATATATGTATGGCACTGATGTCCAAAAATTAAGGGGTAGTCACCGGACGCTTTCGAGTGTATACAATTTGTCGAATATCTGAAAATCTTGACGAATTGTCATTCAAATTCAAGGATGTAAAGAACATGTTTGACTTCACATTTTCCAGTGAAGATTTAGACGCGGAGACAATTAGGGGCAAAACAATAAATTTAATAATAAAATAATGCTTACAATCATTGATGAAACAGAAAATTCTCAAAACTGTCCGTAGGAAATGACTATGTGGGTCCTGTCTAATGTTTGTGTGCATTTCTGGAAACATAAGACGCATATTCGTGACGGTTTTAACGTTTCTGTGAAAATTTTAAATGTTTTTTGTTTATAGCATGCAGAGTTTCAACCAAATCTAACAGTATAACGAAACTATGAAAAAGAACAGTAGAAAATGTATACTGCAATTAAATCATGAATATATTGAATATTTCATGAGATATGGGCATTTGTATGAAATAATTTTTAACTGTGCATGCTTGAAAGATTCCAAAATTTTTATTTCCTAATTTGATAGTCAGCTATTTAGGGCAACTTATATAAAAAGTTCAGTCAAATATTGTGAAAACTCAGAAAGATACAATGAACGGATTGACAAATTATGGAAAATCTCTTATAATAAAGCTACTTTTAGAAAGCAACTCACTCTATCGCCCTTAACTATTTGAATTTTTGCAATATTTGACAGGACTTTTTATATAAGTTGCCCCAAATAGCTGACTACCAAATTAGGAAAAAAAAAACTTTTGGAATCTTTCATGCATGCGCAGTTTAAAAAATATAATATTTCACACAAATGCCAAATGCCCATGAATTTTTGGGAAAGTGGTGTTAAATTTGGTTGAAAACCCTGTGTTCCATAAGCAAAAAATATTTACATTTTTCACAGAAACATTAAAACCTTCACGAATATGCGTGCTATGCTTACACAAATGTACACACAAACGTTAAATAGGATCCACATAGTCATTTGCTAAAGTTTGCATAGACCAGTTTGAGCATTTTATGTCTCATGGGTAATTGCAACCATTATTTTATAATTAAATTTATTGTTGTCCTCCTAATTGTCCCCGCGATTAAATCTTCACTGAAAAAGATGGAGTCAAACATTTCTTTACATCTTCAAAGTTCAAACACAGTTCATCAAGATTTTCAGTAGATGTTCAACAAACCGTGTACAATAGAAAGAGTCCATTCACTGCCCCTTAATTTTTGAACTTCAGTGTATATGTATGTACGTATGTGTGGTAATAACATTTTCAATTAATGTATGGTGAGAAACTAATTGAGCTGATTAGTACATAGAACGTTTAACAACCTTTATATATGGACCTGTGTCGTAATCCCGTTTTCAGTGAAGAATACAGGGTGTTTATACCTCTGTTTCAAATTTCAGATATTTGTTCATCATAACACTAATTGAAATATTTCAAATGAAATTTTCAACATACTTATCCTTCTTTGTGTGAAACATAATAATATCACGTGAAGTATTGGAAACAGCCCGAGTCCCATCCGCATGCAATCAGCTTTGAACTAGGCACTTAATACTTTGGATTGTAGTTGACATTTGATGTGGTGTTTGTTACTAATCGAAATACTACCCACTTCCATTGCACTTCGCAATGCCCCCCTCCCCCCAAAGTATCTCATGAAGTTTAAAATCATTAAAATTCTTTAATTTCTTCTATTTTATTTGTCGTTTTGTTACAACAATATTTAAATAACCATCTAAATTATTCCCCCACCCCCAAGAAAAAGTTCCTTTTTTTCTTCCCCACCCCTCCAATACATAGTTTAAAATATTTTTTTTCCTTGTGTAACGTTTCTGTATTAATAATTAAAAGAGCATCTAAATTACTCTCGTCCCCCTGATTAAAAAAATGCCACTTCTCCCCTCCCCCCTAGCACATAAACTTTAAAACTTTTTTTTTGTTTTAGCTGTATTGCTATTTTTTAGCAACAATAAATAAATAATCATCGAATATTCTATCCTTACATTTCCGTTCCCCTTCCTCATAATAATATTTCCAAATATTTTTCAATTGAAAATATATTTACACGTGGATATTCAGAAAGACAGGAAACTTTAAAATAATTAAATTATTACAAGTAAAAAGCATTTTATGGAGAAAATTACATAATATTTAAAAAAGCCAAAATAGTAATATTTCTAAGTACTTTCAATTGGAAAATCGAAAATACATTTACACGTGGATATTAAAAGGAAAACAAAACTTTAAAATAATTAAATTTTGCGTGAGAAAAGCATTTAATGGGGAGAAATTATGTCATATTTATATATTTAAAATGATTTCCTTACAAAGTCCAAAAGATAACAAATTCTAGCCATTACAAAAGGTTGGGAGGCAGCGACATTTTTCACTTAATAATTTTAAACAAACTGATTTTCAAATGTCTGATAGATCTTACTTAATCGAAGACGAAAACAACCGTCAGCTGTTGCGACAGCGGTAGATGCGGTCTTGGAAGCCGAAAAATTTCCTAGCCAAAGGGAACTTAAGAGCAAGGCGGTTACAGAAGATCCGCTACTGGACGTGATGATATCATCCAATCTTTCGTAATCAAATATCTTTATAAAACACAGCAAATTAGCATGTTTTTACTGCTAATGGTTGCATGAGACTGCGGGGTCTGCTGCACGTCGGGTTGGGGAACGTACCTCGAAGGGGGCAGAACCTCCTAGTTTTGTTAGAAAATGTAACTGTGAGATAAACTTTTATAACGAAAAATTATTTTTTCCTGAATTAAAATTAATAAAAATAAATGTAGCTCTTTAAACTTTTCATAAAATTTACTTTTCTAAGTTAAAACTAAGACAATGAACTAAAAGTTTTAAATGTGCGCGCTAAAAGTTTTCAGTTTGGCTAAAATAAGTCAATATTTGCACAAAACATGATAAATTTTATTATATAAATTCTTCTTAATCAAACTTCTGCAATCAGGTAATCTTTTCAAATGAGAACAAATTAGCATACTTTTAGCGGAGTCTGCATGAAGTTGGCGAGCGTAGCTCGTAGTGGGCAGAACAGTCTAATTTTGTTAGAAAATGTAGCTGTGAGATTAATTTTTATCACGATAATTTTTATCATGAAAAAACAATTTTTCCCGATTTAAAAATTTTTTTTAGAAAACTTACTTTTCTAGTTCAATCCGTATCTTGACAATGAATTAAAAGTTGTAACTATGTGTGCTAATATTTTTCATCTTTAATGAAATAAGCCAATTTTGTGCAAAATATGATAAATCTTATTAAGACTGTTCCCAAATTTAAAGGAACTACTTTCTGACACATTTCTGAAATCATTTTTGTTCGGAAACGCATAAAATTGGCAGGTGTTCTTATTCAGAAACTATGTAATCGAATGGCGTTTCCCATTTTTTGATAAAAGCAGAAGGTCTTTCAGAAAATACTGTCAAAGTAAATGTTTCGAACCAAGTTTCCGGATGCGGCAGCACGAGAAAGGGGTAAAACGTGTTGTCACATGACAAGAAACGCTTATTACTTAATAAGCAATTTATTTATAAAAAATGGAAACAGTTATTCGATTTCAAATCGCTTCAATAGTCAGACCTGTTAATTTTATGCCCGTATTTAAAATTTGTCTGAAAAATGCGTCAGTAAGTTTTACGTTGTTGAGCTGGGAATTTGAGAACCACCTAAAGTAATGTGAGCATTTTAAACAATTTAACCCATACGTATTGAGTTTTAGTAAATGGTACAAAAGGAAAAATGCATGAATATGGAAATTTTAATAAAATAAGGATGTGTGTAAAGTTATTTAAATAATGAAATCTGTATTAATAAAAGAAAGTTTCGCACTGTGTCCGTGTGTGTGTGTCTGTTCGCAATGGCTAGCAAAATCTGTCGCATGTATAAGTCTGAAAATCTAGGTCAGGATAATCCAAAACAGGTCCTGATGCACCTGATATACATATTTTTAATTTTTAAAGGGCCGGGAACCCTGGACCCCTTTAAGTTTTTATACCCTAAATTGTTAATAACTTGCCCCATTTTATCCAATCTTCTTCGTTTTTGGGGCTACACCTGCATTTAGTTATTCTCCCATTTCTACATTCCAGTTAAGATCCTCGCCGCCTGGGGCCCGGTACAGGGCCCCTTGAGATTTTGTGCCCTAAATTGTTAATAAATTGCTTCCTTTTAATCCGATCTTCCTTTTTGGGATCCTTTTTCCATTTACTTATTCTCACGTTTCTACATTCCAATTAATACTTGGGGTCTTCTATGGTCCCGTAGGCACCCCTTGAACTTCTGTGCGGCATGAACTTCGTGCGCCATGCATTCCCTCCCTCTAATTTTTTCACCTTCTCAGTGCATTGCTTTAAAGTTGAATCTTGGACTCTTCTTACCGGACACCTTCATAATTTTTACTGGGACCCTAGGGCCTTGTTTTAAGCATTAGCCCCCACCCCCATTTTTTGCGCATTTCTTTAAAATATTATTATAGTGATTATTTCATACCCTATGCTTAATTTTGATTAATTAAAGATCTAAAACGCTACGTACTAAAAATATTTAGAAGGTTTTCATGTTAGGGCTGTGCTCTCAACTATCAGTTCGCCCCTTTTGGGCCCCCTATTATAACTCCCTTAAAAATGGTCCGATTCACTATTTTTTTTCTAACAACTCCCTAGGTCCTCCAGCTTACTACATGAACAACAACAACAACAAAAAATCTCAGACTTTAGCTACCACCAATTTTGAATATTAATCGCTTTCTTGGTACCCTTGGTGCAGCTTCTTTAAAAAGGATCCGAATTGCTTGCAGTTTTCTTTAATATAGTTCTAGCGTCTCCTGATTACTTTCAAAACAACTATAAAGTATCTTTATAACCCAACTACATACCAGTTAAGTCCCTGGCGACTTGAGTTCCCTTGAAGTTTTTGCACCATAAGTTGTTAATAAATTGCCCCCTCTTAATCCGAACTTCATTTTTGGAACACCTTTTCTGTTTAGTTATTCTCCTGTTTCTAGATTCCATTTAAAATCCTGGGGCCCCCCCTAAGGACCTGTAGGGCCCGATACTGAATTTTTTGTGTGGCATGCATTTTTCACCCCCTAATTTTCTCACCTTCTCAGTGAATAATTTTTAAGTTGAGTCTTGGACTCCTCTCCCCGGAAATAAACCCTCATAATATTTACTGGGACTCTAGGGCCCTGTTTTGGTCATCCTCCCTCCCATTTTTTGCGCATTTCTTTAAAATATTATTATAATGATTATTTCATAACCTATGCTTAATTTTGACTAATTGGAGATCTAAAACGCTAAGTACTAAAGCATTTTAACATGTTTTCATGTTAGGGCACTGCCCTCAACTATCAATTGGCCCTGAGCCCCCTATTATAGTTCCCTTAAAGATAGTCCGATTCACTAGCTTTATTTTCTAACAACTTCTTAGCTCCTTCAGCTACCACAAGAAGACGAAAAAAATTCGCAGACTTCAGTTACCACCAATTTTGAATATTAATCGCCTTCTTGAGGCCCTTGGTACAGCTTCTTTAGAAATGATCCGAATTGCTTGCAATCATTTTTTAACATAGTTCTAGCGTCCTCTGATTACTTTAAATTCCACTAAAAAATACCTTTATACTCAACTACATGCCAGTTAAGTCACTGGCCCCTTGAAGTTTTTGCATCCTAAATTGTTAATAAATTGCCCCTTCTTAATCCGGTATTCATTTTTGGAATCTTTTTTCCATTTAATTATTCTCCCGTTTCTAGATTCCATTTAAAATCCCGGGACACCCTAGGGTCCCGTAGGGCCCCTTGAACTTTTTTACCTTGAACTAATTTTCTCGCATTCTCAATGCAAAAATTTAGAGTTGAGTCTTGGACTTGGACTGCTCTCCCCGGACCAACACCCTAATATTTTTATTGAGACCTTAGGGTCCTATTTTAAGCATCCCCTCACCCCCAGAGGCAGAAGAAGGGAATAGAATAAAGATGTTTTTTCTGCTTTCGTCGCGGGGAAAGAGGGTAAGAATGCTAAAAGGATGCCTTAGAAACAGTTACTATCGGACTTGCGAAGCTTTAAAATTGCAAAAGTAAAAGGTTATGGATGTTGACACTTGAAACACGACTTTTTTCGCTATTTCAGAATACTTTTACCATTTTATCATTTCAGAATTTTTTTTTTTTTAGAAATTAAGTAATTTTTAAAACGGAACTTTGATACAACTTAAGCTACTACTGAGGGCCCCTCGCGACTTGGGGCCCGGGGCTGCAGCCCCCGTAGCCCCCCCCCCCTTAATCCGGCCCTGGCGGGAGTTGATACTGAACTACGTAATCTACAATGGCGGATCCAAGGAAGGGGGTCACGAACCCCTCTGAACACCATCAAAAGTAATCTAAAGATCATTTTAAAAATGAAATATACAGTAGAGTCCCGCTTAATCGAATTTCCGCTTTAACCGTGTTATTTTCTTCTGATGGACTGATGGCTTCTATTTTTATGAAACAATCATTATAAATGAAGGGTTAGGGGAAGATGAAAGAGCAGTCGTAAAGAGTTGGAACCCTGATTTTCTGATCAGAATGAGAAAAAAAATGGCCATAATTTTTTTAGGGGAAGATGAAAGAGTAGTCGTAAAAAGTTAGAACTCATATTTTCGGTCAGAATGGGAAAAAAATGAAAGTTTTCATCTTCCCCTAACACTTCATTTATAATAGCTGTTTCATAATAATGTAAGCCATCAGTCCATCAGAAGAAAATGATCCATTCCAAAGGTATAATCCTTCATTTGGTGCTCCTTCGTTCTGGCGCCCGGGACACATGTCCCCCCCCTCCCCCCACCTTAGTTTCGGCCCTGACATTAATAATCAAAATTACAGGTGTTTGATGGCATCCTCAGGCAGGCCGTACACTTAGGCGACTCAAGCTTCATGACGTGTGTCTTAGGAGATAAAAACAGATTTCTTCTTTGTTTTGACTTGTTTCTTCTCATAAGATGCACGAGTTTTTTTGAGTGTGTGGTTTGCCTTAAACTTTCCATGGCACTTTTTTGCTTGAACACAATGGGGGAGAGGCTCCCTTCTCTAAAGCTAAGCACTTGAGTAATGATGACGTCATATTGACGGCGACAACAAATGGCCAATAAATTTCGTTTTTACTGCAATGTTTTTGAACTTCTAAAGCTAAATAAAAAAGGTCTGAATCACTAAAAAAGTAAAAAAAAAAAATTTTTTTTTACAAATGCAATTTATTTGTATCTCATTTTACTGATTTTTTATTGTTTTTAAAACGATTTTAAAACATGAGTTTTTAAAAAATCGATCTTTATTACGTGGAGCCCGATTATGAAAGATTAACTTGTTTGTACTTAAAACAATATAAATAGTTCAGCATTTGTTTCCATCTAATATTCCTTAGCGAAAATTAAAACTTCATCAATAAATATACAAAATAATGAAATAATATAAACGAAACACAAATTTAACAGACATGTAATCAATCTATGCGTTTAAACCACTTAAGTTATCAAAATAAAAAAAAAGATTGCTGTAAGTAGCGAAATCTTTGTCGATTTCTTCGGTTATTAACACTTGACATGCAGCTAATATGAAAGTACCGCTTTTAATATATTTCAAAACTTTATTCTGTATTTTTGGTAAAATTTTGTCCAGGGTTGCTACTCATATAGGAGAATGAAATTCCTTGAATTTTCCAGGTGTATTTTAGGAAAATTCCAATCGAGTGTGTAGTGTGAAATGGACACGCCGAGAGTAAAATAAATATTATACTACTCGAAAATATAAAATTCTTCGAACTATAAATAATATTGATTGAAACTGTTACATATGCATCCCCCCACCCCCTTCTTAAAAAAAGTTGCTCTTAGAACTTAATAGAATTTGCTTTCTTTAATTATTTTTGAGTGTTTTAAAGTAGGTTTCCTTGAAAAAAAAAAAAAAAAAAAAAAAAAAAAAAAAAAAAAAAGCAATGCAATATTTTTGTTTTCAATTATAATTTGCTTCAGAAACTATTACAATTTCAAGGGGATACATTTCAGAGTGGGGACTGGGGGTTAAGCAGATTTGAAATGATTTATTAATTAAAATAATTGCAACTTTGAAAATACAAATACAGTAGAGCACCGATTATCCGAACAAGTCGGGACCGACCCTAGTTTGGATAAATGGACAGACAATTTAATGGATGTTCCTGACTATACTAAAATCTTCACACTTTATCCACTCTTCGTCCGGGGCCTTGCTATGGGAAGCCCCCCCCCCCCCCCCCAAAAAAAAAAAAAAAAAAAAAAGATCTCGAATGCTGTTGCACTTGGCAAATTTACAAACTTAGTTGGCAAATTTGTTTAAAACTTAAATAAAAACTATAATACATTTTCTATCTCTGATAGATTTGCCAAAAATTACAAATATAATTGGAAATACAGTATGGAACCATTTATCCGGAAAACCAGTTATCCGGAATGATATTTCTGATAGACTGATTTCAGAATCTTTGCACAAAAAAGGTGTCATACTGCCAGTTTGACACAGGCTTTGCTTGAAACAATTGTATAATTTGATAACAACATCTAGTATTTGTTGTCATCAAATTTAGTTGCATTTTAGATGTTTTAATTTTTATGCAGAAGAATTTTTGTTCCTGAGAGATTCCCATAGATTGCCTTCTTTTAAACTCTGGCTAACTTTTGATCTTTCTTGCATTGATTTTTAATCCAAGTAATCTAATAATTTAAAATCAGAAATAATGCCACAACCACACATATTCCACAAAACTTATCAAATGGATGCTGCTTTAAGTGCATAACCAGTTAACCAGAAAAACCAGTTATTCAGAATACATCTGACCCCAAGTATTCCGGATAAATGGATCTGTACTGTATAATTAAACTTTTTACAAATAAGAACAATATAACATTTTGTAATTGTGGTAACTTGGCAAATTATAAAACTAGTTGGCAAATACTAAAATTTGACTTGGCAAATTAAGGTTGTCTCCCCCACCAATAAAAAGTCTTTGCAATGGCCCTGCTCTTCGGACTGACACCTGTAGGGCTGTCAGTTGGCATGTTTAAAAATTGATTTTTGTCTTTTTAATTTTTGTGTTTACTTTTTTATATCATTTTCTGAACTCCAGAGATTAAAATTTAAGCAAAAAAGCTTTCGATTGTTGCTTGCTTCAAAGAAGACATTCTTTTCAATGCAGCCATATCTTGAATTCTTCTTAAATACGTTAGTTGAATAGGATAGCATTACTTCTGACGTTCGAGCTATTCCATTGCTGTTTCCAAACATTCAAAGGCTTCGTTATGTGATGGACCAGGATCATTTTCAGAACATTCGTTTTCATTTTCTTCAATTTCTTTCTCCTCTTGAATCGCATCCACAATCTCATCATGATTTAAAATCTGAAATCCAGGTTTAACAGGGTGTTTGGCTAATTGGAAGTTCGTTTAAAAAAAATGAGAGAAATAGGCTGTTCGGATAATTGGAAATTTGGTTAAAGAAATTTTTGAGAGAAATTGGTTGTCCGGATAATTGGGAGTTCGGTTAAAAAATTTTTTGAGAGAAATAGGCTGTTCGGATAATTAGAAGTTCAGTTTAAAAAAAAATTTGAGAGAAATTGGCTATTCGGATAATTGAAAGTTCGGTTTAAAAATTTTTGAGAGAAATTAGCTGTTCGGATAATTGGAAGTTCGATTAATTGGAGTTCTGATAATCGGCGCTCTACTGTATTGAAGAAAAGTTAAAAAAAAAAACAAAACTATATTAATGAGTTAAAAATTTTAAAGTGTCTGTGGGGATGTGGTTGGTAAATGTAGGAAGAAAAATTTTTAGGAGGAGATTAAATGATTCTTCTAAAAACTGGAATTTGCAAAAACACAGAAGATATTTCTCATCTGTCATGGAACAAAGTTTGTATCTATTTGGCAATCTCCATGAAATTTTATTAAATTCCTGTACTTTTTCATTCATAATACAGTAACAAAACTTTACAATTTATTAAGGTGAAAGATGGCCAAATATCCAATTTCTGGAATTACCATGAATGAATCGAAAAATACCTAATTTTTTTTTGTGCAGCCCTGTACAGATCCATAGATTCATATGTACAGGGCTATTACAAATGATGGACCTGATTTAAAAAAATCATATTTTCGAAACTACCGCACATATTACAATAAGTGATACATGAATTTAAAGAGAAATATCGAGAAGTTTTTTTCAGTTACAAATGTTCGATGTGTGACCCTACGTCCAATCTGTAATGGAGATCGTTCCAAACATTTTGTAGCATCACTCTGTCAATGGTTCTGAAAGCTTCACAAATTTGTTCTTTAAGTTCTGAACACTTTGTTTTCAGCATTGGTGGTACATAAACAGTGTCTTTGACACTGTCAGAACTTAAAGAACGCATTTGTGCAGAATTTAGAACCATTGACAGAGCGATGCTACAAAATGTTTGGGACAAACTGGATTACAGATTGGACGTATGCCTTGTAACAAGAGGGTCACACATCGAACATTTGTAACTGAAAAAAACTTTGTATATTTCTCTTTAAATTCATGTATCACTTATTGTAATATGTGCAGTAGTTTCAAAAATATGATTTTTTTAAATCGAGTCCATCATTTGTAATAGCCCTGTATATTACATAGCATGCTCAAAGTTAGTTCAATTAAAGCATAGCACAGATGAAATTTCCCATTCAGATTTCATTAAACGGAAATGCACTTGAGATCTTTTGTGTAGCCCTGTACAGTATCTATAGAATATACACACACCAAGTAATATGCCAAAAAAAAAAGTTACATTTTAAAAAACATATCACAACTGAAAGTGCATTTCCAGCAATTATTCTTCAAAGGCATTCTGTAGCCAAATACTTTTGTGTGTACCAGTAAATGAATGAAATTATATGAACAAGACATTCTACAGTATGCGCTTTCTAGTATACTTCAGTGATATATAAAAATTTCAATATATTTAACCTCTTCAGTTCCAAAGCTAAAATAATAGTGCAAATGCTTATTCATTGGTTTTTTCCAAACAAAATGACATCGTAAATGAGAGAAAAAAAATATCTTTTCTGAAATTAATCCTTTAGGCGCAAGGTTAAAAAATATGGATCTAAAACTACAAACCCCCTTAAAATATCAATTTAATAACCATTAACCTAAATTAATGCAATCACAAATTTAAGAGCTTTACACAAGTAAATTATCTACAAATCCTCAAATTTTTTTTATAGAAAAAGATTTAAGTTAAATACTTATGAAAATTTCTCACTTTCTTGGTCATACCGTCTTTTGGGCATTTTTAGACATTTTGCAAACTCTGATGAAAATAATATTATTTTACGTGGGAATCAGCTTAGATGCTGCCATTTATTCGTTTGCTTTGAACGCAAAAAACATTCAGCTATTAAGAAGTGATGTGAAAATGTAAAAAAATCGGACATTTTAGTTTTTATATGGAAAAGAACAGATGTCCCCGTTTGAGGACCCAGGGGCCGAAGAAGTTAAATTAGTGTAATATTAAATACACCGCAAACGATTTCCTCCATAAGCCATCATGTAACGAAATTATTTTGTATGTCACTGTAAATGAATGGTAAATGCTACACATTTCATTTTCAATACCGAACATGCCACAGTAAATACCAATAAGATTATATCAATTTCATGGCAACATGACCTAGGGTTGTTACGTTTAAAACATTTTGTTTAAAACATTAGATTTAAAACAATGTTTAAAACATGTTTATTAAAGAATCGTTTTATATTCAAGTTGCACGCTTTATTTATGCAACAAATACATCATTTTCATGTGTGGATCATTCAGAATTTAAAAAGATGGTGTTGAGTACAAAACCTGGCTACAAACCACCAAATCATCATGAAATAGGAGGCATATTACTTGACAAAGTGTATGAATCTGTGCTGGAAACTTATAAAAATGATTTAAGAGAACAGATTGTGCTGCTCTTGACAGATGGAGTAACATTCACAATGAGCCAGTTGTAGGAATTACAGTATCTTGAAAAGGCAAAATTTACTTAGTAGATTCAATTAATACATCTGGCCATCCTCATGAATTTAATTATCTTTGTGAGTTTGCAAGTATTGCCATAAATAAAGTAGAGGAACGCTATGGTTGTTTTATTGGCAGCTTTATAACAGACAATGCTGCCATGAAGATGAGAAATGAACTTAAAAAGATTGAGAGACATAATATGAATATTTTAACTTACGGATGTTCAGCTCATGTCTTAAATCTTCTAGCAAAAGACAATAAAATCTCTAATATAAAAGTTTAAGTTTTGATATTGTTAAATATTTTCGAAATGATCATTTTGCTTCAGCAAAGCTTCGGGAAACAGTTGCTAAAAAGCTTGAGTTACCATCAGGTGTCAGGTGAAATTCCATGTTGGACACAAATTTTCAAAATTTGTGAAGATAACTGAGAGAAAATCAATTCTGATATTTCTAAGAAAGTCCATAGACTTGCAGTTAAAAAGAAATGTTGAAGATTATATCCAAAAGCTCAAACATATTGCAATTTCATGTGACAAAGCTCAGAGTAATAATTGTATTATTAGTGATGTAGTTGAAGTTTGGAAAGATTTAAAAAAAGAAATGTCAGAAATATGTGCTGCTAGTAATCTTACCATGATTACAAAAAACATTGAAAAAGCCATAGAAGACAGATATGAATTGGCCATGACATTTGTACATTTCTTGGCAGACATTACTGATCCATGCTTTAAAGGAGAATCACAATTGATGAGACAGAGAAAGGCATGAACCTTGCAGCCGAATTATGTCCTGAACTAATTCCTATAATTATAAACTATAAAGCTAAGTCAGCTCCATTCTCCAGTTATATGTTTCACGCTATTAATAATAATGCAAAAAAAAAAAAAAAATGATATGCTGTCAGTTACCAATCATAAATTCGCTGTTCAAGAATCAAATAAAGTGCACAATTTTGTAGAAAAAACACCTTTATCTTGGTGGATAAGCTTTGAAAAACACGTCGATAAAAATATCATGCTGATCACAAAACAATTACATACAACTGTGTGGATGGTTTAGAAAGAATTTTCGACTTTTGGCTTTGTACCGAGCAAAACTAGAAACCAGTTAGGTGTTGATAAGGTTGCCAAGCTTGTTACAAATTTTAAGTATTTAATAATTAGATGTTTTAGTTTAGAATAAAAAATTAATTGTTAATTAATGTTTGGTATTTATTAAATATTTTTTTTCTTATTTAATGTTTTTTGAAAATATTTTCATTCTTTATATTTAATTTAATAATTTTTGCTCGCTTTAATCAAAATTGTGCTGTTGAATGAGAAAAAAACGTTTTAAACAAAAAAAAAAACATGTTTTTTGTTTTTTTCTTAAAAAAAAATCATGTTTTTTTTCCAACCCTGATATGACCATACTTAAACGAGTTAGAGTACGGAATGACAGACAGACATAGACAAACTGATTTCATAAATGCTTTTCAACTACGTTGGGAAGTGTTAAAAAGCATTTTTGGTACTTTCAATATTAGCTGCAGGCCAATGACCAATCACAAAACATTTCACTATTTATAGCAATTGCTGTGATTCTGATTATCCTTGTATTTAGGCGCATATTTTGATTACACTATGTTAGATTAATGTTTTATTTGTTTATTTTTGAAAGTTTAATTTTGTTTGACAATTTAGTTATGGAATATTACATGGAAACAAACAAATACTGAATTTTTTACATTGTTTTAAGTGCAAACAGGTTAATCTTCTTTCATTGGATTGCACACAGATTTTAAAAAATCATGCTTGAAAATTATTTTTAAAACATAAAAAATCAGTTAATTCAGATGCGGTTTTCTAATATATTGATTGCATTAGAATATACATTTTTCTGTATATCCAACTGTGTAAAAATTAAAATTGTGTGATGTTTAGAAGTAAAAAAAAAAAAAATACAGTAAACTTTGTCTAAGGCAGAATCAATCGGGACTGAGAAATTTTTCTGCAGTAGACAATATTCCGCCTTAGACAAATGTTACTCTATGTCTATGGATACTCTGGAACTTGAAAATCTTTCCGAGTTAGACAGATTTCCATCTTATACAGAGTTTACTGTATCAGTAAAAGTAGGGTATAAAAAAAAAATCCTATTTTTAATATTAAAATCAGATCTTTTTTTATTTAAATGTGATTTTTATTATTTTTCCCTTGCGTTACAGAATAGCTACTAAAAATTTTATTTTTCAAAAACAATTAACCCTCTAATCTAGAAACAATCTATGTTTTTATCCTTTAATTAATAAAATTATAATTATCAGTAATTAATTACAGAAATTATAAAAACTGCAAATTAGTAATTTCATTATTCAATAGCCTACAATAATGTTATGCACACTAATACTTCATAATAATTGCGTATAAAACTATATTAATAATACAGTATGGGACCGGTTATTCAGAAACCCCCATATCCAGAATGCAAAATGAACCAAAACATAATCTGCTTCATTTCAAAAATGTAGAAACTAAGCATGTATTTTATGTCAAGCATAGGATACAGCAGACAGATAAAAAAACATTTTTTTTGTTAAAAAAATTCGTTCTTATTTGTCAATAATTTTTTTTTTTATAACATCAGTAAAAGCTTTAATTCATATCGAAAACAATTAAATAAGCTTTAATTTGAAAAAAAAAAAAAAAATCAAGATGATAACACTCATCCATGGGTGATACAATTTGTGGTCATCTGCAATATTTTTTTATGGTGTGAATGAGCATAAAGTTGAAGACTTAAAAATTTCCAAGGAGAAGGAAATTATTATAGATCTGCTGGACTAAGCAAAAGAATTTACATGTTCAGAAACTTAAGGGGACCTTCTACATTAGGAGAAAAAAAAAAAAAAAGCACTTTTTTATGATTTTTTTTGTAAGAAAACTGCATGATGAATCTTTTTGAAATTTTAACAGTTTATTGTACATATCTTAAGGTATACACAAGAATTTTTTTATTAGATTTTGTTGCTTCTACTTTTATAAACAAATATGTTCAACTGCTTTGGAAAATTTCGTCTGGATGGTGGGCATGATAGCGCCTTGCAGAATTATCTGAAACACAAAAATAATTTTTTTCGTAAACTTCGTGAGTATAGTTTCAAGTTAAATTAAAAGAACCCATAAATTTATTAAAAAAAAGCTATGTAATGGCTGATTAAAAAAATTCGTTCTTATTTGTTAATATATATATATATATATATATATATATATATATATATATATATATTATAATATCAGTAAAAGCTTTAATTCATATCGAAGGCAATCAAATAAGCTTTAATTTGAAAAAAAAAAAATCAAGATGATCCATTAAGTAGTTTTTTAAATCTTGCCACCATATCAAAAAATATGGTTGACATGGTGGGCAAGATTAAAAAAAAACTATTCAATGGATCATCTTGATTTTTTTTTAATTAAAGCTTATTTAATTGCCTTTGATATAAATTAAAGCTTTTACTAAAATTATATATAAAAAACAGTTATTAACAAATAAGAAGGAATTTTTTAAATCAGCCATTACATAACTTTAAAAAAATAAATTTATGGGTTCCTTTAATTTAACTAGAAGCTATACTCACGAAGTTTATGAAAAAAATTTATTTTTGTGTTTCAGATAATTCTACAAGGCGCTATCATGCCCACTGTCCAGACAAAAATTTACAAAGCAGTTGAACATATTTGTTTATAACTTAGAGGAAGCAACAAAATCTAATAACAAATTTTTTGTGTATACCTTAAGATATGTACAATAATATAATAGTCTTGACTCTAGAAAAAAAGGGCCGCCGGGCGGGAATTTTTCAAAAAGGGAACACTATTCTAAAAAAAGGGTAATTTTTTTCAAAAAGGGAACACTATTCTAAAAAAAGTGCACATTTTTTTCAAAAAGGGGACACTTGTACCTTGTTCACAAAAAATATTTTGAACTGATTTGTTTAGAGTACCTAGAATTTGCGATATTTTCGCGGGGTTAATTGAATTGCCACAAAGTGCATAGGAAATGTTAAAAAGGGCAGCCTGGTGCAAAAAAGAAATAAAAAGAGCCACCGGGCGCAAAAAAGAAATAAAAAGGGCCGCCGGGCACTGCACCCTGTTAAAGTACCTTAGAGTCAACACTAAATAAACTGTTAAAATTTCAAAAGATCCTTCATGCAGTTTTCTTACAAAAAAATCATAAAAAAGTGCTTTTTTTGGTCTCCTAATGTAGAAGGTCCCCTTAATAGTTGGATCAAGAGTCAGTGGAAGATTGTCTAATTGCTGATGATGTGATATTCATGTATGCGACACTCATTAGATGACTGCCATAGTGACAAAACATATGTCTAATTAAAGTGATAATGATAAGCAGCAGAATGACGTGGGTAAACAAATTTCAAATTAGCTACTGATATTTTTCAACTAAACAACTCATTTGTGGAATGCAACAAAGAAGCACTTCCATGAACAGCAAATCATGTCAGTACACAGGAGAAATTAGTGCAAGAGACACACTATAAGCAACCAATCTTAATAAAAATGTTCTAAAAATCCAAAATCAAAGGATTCTGCTCCCCAGTCTTATATGTTTAATGTAATTTTTTTCTAAATTTGAATTCAATTTAGAATGTTTTTTTATTTTGTATAAATAAGTTATTAAATTCACAAATTTGTAATTATGTATTTACATATGAGGCATTCAGAAGACAATCTGACTAACTCCATTTTAAGTGGCCTTTTTGCAAACAAAGGAAGATTGAAAATTTTCTGTATATTTCTCCAGTGATAAAAAGTTACCTTTGATTAAAAGAAAATTAATGAGTTCAATCAAAATATCAAGAGAAAAAATATTATATAGATACAATATTTTTACAGTTACAAAAACTTCAACTGTTTATACTGAACATTTTCATTTGATGGAGTTAATCAATTTGTGCACTGAATGGCTCATATATTATTCATATTTTACACATTCCATACTGTTATTCTGTACTGTATTTAATACTTATACTAAAGTGTTATGAATTACGGAAAAACCCCTTATCCAGAATATCTCAGGTCAGCATTCATGATAACAGATCCTATACCAGGGTCGGCGAACCTATGGCACGCGTGCCAGAAGTGGCATGCAAAAGAACACTTTTGGCACGTCATTGATTGAGGTTTTAAATCAAGATACAGTGACATTCATTACAGAAAAGTTACCGATACAGATGTGTTGAGGTTGTTTACATTCGATATTGAAGAATTTAAATTACAGCTTATTGAATTTCAATCTAGTTGAATGTGGGCTAAAAATTTTATCAAACAAAGACAATATATGGAAAATATCGGAAAGATTATTAAGAAATACAAGTAAAAATGCTGATGATAAAATTACAGCAACTTTGAATTTAATTCCAGAGTTTATTAAGAAACTGTATTTGCATTTTAAAAACTTTTCTGCCTATCTACGACTGCGTGTAATTATTTTCACAAGTGATAATATTAAAACTCAAATATAAACCACTTGTCAGATAAAACAAGTTCAGCTTGCATTCTGTTAAATGAACCTCATATTTTCCTCCATCAAAGATGCAACAATAAAAATCGCATTAAATTTTTTTATTATTGTTTTTTAAACTATATTTATTTCTATAAATATTACGATGTAATACTACATGTATGTTGCCCATATTTTTAAAATCCCCAAAAATAATTTTTGAGTAATTTTAATTTTTCATTTTCTTATCCATTAAATTTGTTTGATGGATGGCACGTCATGGCTACAAATTATATTTTTGGGGAAAAATTGGCACGCGGATGAAAAAAGGTTCGCTGACCCTGTCCTATACTGTACTGACATTTACATCTATTAAAAATTTTATTTAATATTAAATTGTTAGAACTGCTTAAAATTAATAATTATTAAAGAAATAAATCTCTAATTAGGAAAAAATGACAATAATTTAATATTCATTCTAGGAAAAAAAAAAGGGGTGGGCGGTGGGACAAGGTGCTAGTTCCCCAAAAGTTCAGTACAAAAGGACATTATTTCATGATAGACAGGGAGGCAGCTCCATAGACCATCACCTGATCAAGTTGACGGCTGAAATTTCAGGATTAGACAGAATTCGATTTGCATATTAAAATGCAATTGGTCTGCCAAGTCACATCTTGGCAGAACCACCCGAAGACCTGATTTTAGGGGTTGATCGGTAGGTTTATCATTGTGATTTCCTGTACCCAAAGGTATCAAAACATGGAGGACTGGGAGCAGAAAAACACAATGGTAAACCTACCAGTCAACCATTAAAATTGGGTTTCCAGGTGTTTTCCACCAAGATTTGACTTGGCAGACCAGTTGCATTTTAATATGCAAATCAAGTTTTAACTAATTCTGGAATTTCAGCTGACAATTTGATGAGGTGTTGGTTTGTGCAGCCGGCTCTCGGCCTATGAGGAAATCTAATAATAATGTGTTTAGTAACGATATAAGAAAAAAGTATATAATTTTCTAATATGATAAATAAAGTGATATTAATTTTTAATGATTTTATGAATTACAAATTAAAAAATACAACTAAATTTCAATATGATTTAAAAATGTTTTTCTAAAGAAGTTTTTTTTTTTTTGACAAGGTACACAGATTTAGAAATTATTGTGGTATCGGCAAGTTTTTTACAAGAAATCTCCGGATACAACTAAAAGTGAATTTCACTTTTTTTTTTTTTTTTTTTTTTTTTTTTTTTTAAGCAGCATGCATTTTGCCAATTTTCAAAAGGGCAGGGTGCTGCACCCTTAAAAAATGGCCTAGAGAGAACAGTTAGTAATTACAGAATTAATGAAAACTGCAAATAAATAAAATTACTAGTTAACAGCACAAATAACAAAACAAATATCATTTGCAGCTCATTTTGTATTTGTATTTAGAAAAACGACTATTAATCGTATAAACATAAACTTACACACACGTATATGTATACTAACCCCAAAAATTAAGAAAATGAGTTACACCCATTTACATATACAGAGCAATTATAAGAATGGCTAGCTATATTTGAAATCATCAAAATTCAAAATATCAAACCACAAAATATTCACCTTAGGACTTTGTTTTTATTTCAGTCATAAACAATGAATCAATTTCAGCAAAATACTTTACATTGCAATAAAAGTCAAAATAAAAAAGGCATTAAAAAAATAAATTTACAAGGTCGTCGTTAAAATTGGATGTCAGACCCGATCTATGACTCTATTTTAAAATATTTTAATTAATTACAGAATAACAGAAAATAAAGACAGTAAATTTTGTAGATTTATTTGTGCTTTTTTCATATGTATTTTAAATTTTTTGTTCAGTTTTTCTTTTTATATCTTTGTGCTAAAAAAACCCCTTAAAGTTCAGGCATTTCCCTTCAGGTGAAAAAAACAAACTAAATTTTATTAAAAAATCAGTTGATTTTCTTCCTTTTGAAAAAAAAAAAATTTTTTTTTTATTTTTTAATGTTTCTTTTTTATTATATTGCTGTATTTTTTTTTTATGTTGATATGTTTAAAACTACCTTATATACGATGACAGAAAATTCTTACAGAACACAACAGAGAATTCTTAGTTATGTGAAAAAAGGCCTTGTCAAGTGGATTACAGGAATATTTGTTCCAAAATCTCCCTGGATTTTATTTTGAAGGCATCTAAATGAATACAAAAGGTTGACAACAAAATATAAAGGCACAGATTTAAACATACAGTAAAAGCTCTGTTATCCGGCATTCAAGTAACCGGAAAGCTCAACTAACCGGAAAAATTCAGAGAAATCGTTTATTTTTTTCCCCCATAAACAGTTGAAAATTTTTTACTACTATTTTAGGAAATTTACTGTTAGCATTCTCAAATTATCTCAGCGATTAATTCGGCGTATAACAGATCTGTGTGTATGTTCATAACAGTGAACATTATAAAATAAAAATATAGCATAAAGAACTGTCTATAGCTAGTTAGCGCAGAATAACTTCATGTTGCATCATAGTATGCGATAGTCTGCCGCACCGGCTGTTTTTCCTTCCGAAAGAGAGAAGGAGGGGGTGGAAAATGAAGACAAGAGAAGAAAGGCTTGATCTTTCTTTTCTGCTCTTGGCGAAACTAGATGGGGAGGAGGGGGAGGTGTGATAAACGGTAGAAAGCTACATCTTTTCCAAAAACTGAACTGCTAAGTGAGGATGCCAGGAGCATGAAGGAAAACTGTTTTCTAAGAATTGGGATGGGGATATGGTCATTTCAGATATCGTATTTTTTCCCCCAGATGCACAGTAGACCCCCCCTCCCTGGAGTTACTAGAAAATTCCATCTGTCTGTAGAACTTTCCATCTGTCCCGCCCATTTGGGTCTACATATTCAGTTTGACCAATTAGAATTTGACTTAAATCACGCTGATGCTTTTTTTTTTTTTTTGTTTTGGCATATTTTTACTGCCATTCACTTGTGTTTAATCAGCTAACCTAGTAAATTGCTCTCAACCTTTATTAATTGTGTTCTGTCATATTTTTTGTCAAATTAAAAAATGGCAGATCAGTCAAATCCTAATAAAAGGAAATGAGTTGTTTTAACTATAACTCAGAAGCTAGACATTATTAGACGTTTAGAAAGAGGGGGAAATAAACAACAATTGATGCGTATATTCAATATTGGATCCTCAACAATTTACGATATTAAATCACAGAAAGAAAAGTTGATGGCATTTGCTTCCTCTGCAGAATCAAGCAAAGCAACGGATGAAAGGAAAACACTGCAGCAACCTCAGCATGAGAAACTCGATAAAAGTTTATATCAGTGGTTTCTATTAAAACGAGAAGAAGGAGTTCCTATTTCTGGGCCTATGCTGACTGAAAAAGTAGGAGATTTTTCAGAAAAATTAAATATTGCGACGGAATGCAAGTTTTCAGATGGGTGGCTTTCTTGCTTCAAAAAACGCCATGGAATTAGAAAAATTGACATATCTGGGGAACGAAAATCAGCAGATAACGAAAGTGCAGAGGAATATTCTACTTTTTATGAAGATTTTATTAAAAAAAATAATATTGATCTAAACCACATCTATAATGCTGATGAAACCGGAATCTATTTCCGTTGCCTTCCGACCTCAACATTAGCTGGTCCTAATGAAACGTCAGCAGATGGTTTTAAGAAAAACAAAGACAGACTAACGATTCTGACTTGCGCTAATGCAACTGGCTCCCATAAATTAAAACTGTTAGTAATAGGAAAGTCGAAGAATCCAAGAGCACTTACAGGAATTAAACATCTCCCTGTAGTTTACACCAATCAAAAAAGTGCTTCGATGGATAAAGATATTTTTACCTACTGGTTTAAAAAAGTTTTTGTGCCATCTGTAATTAGCGAGCTTGAAGCTAAGGGGAAAAAACTGGAAGATAATAAAATAATTCTTCTAATTGACAACTGCCGAGCACATCCCAGCGAAGAACAATTGAAATATGGCAATATTTCAGTAATGTTTCTCCCCCCCCCCCCCCCAATGTAACTTCTCTTATACGGTGGCAGAATTTCAATCAGCTTTCACAATAAAAGATGCCATTTATGGTCTTGCCAGTGCATGGAATGCCATAAAACCGAAAACTCTTCGAAGGGGATGGAGAAAATTATTATTTACAGTAAACTTTTGTTCTGATTCATCAGATGAAGAATTTGAAGGATTTAAACCCAAGAAAAGGAACGAATTGCATGAAATTATGGAAACATTAAAAAATGGGCTTAATACTAACTTATCTCTATCGCAACTGGAAATGCCAGAAATCGAAAATTGGATAGCTATAGATAAAAATATTCCTGTCACCAAAACTTTAACAGAAGAGCAGTTAATTAAAAAAATGACAGCTCCAGAGGAAGAAACAAATGATAGTTCCTCAGAATCCAAAAATGAAATTGAGGAGAAAATTTCGTGGAGTGAAGCTGAGAAAAGTTTATTTACTTTTTTAAACGTTTGTGAAAAAAAATTTGCAGTATTCGACTCAAGAAGTTTTAGAATTGCATCTCATAAAAGAACGCTTCATGAAAAAAAGAGAACTTTCTTTCAAACAGACGGACATCAGACATGCGTTTTGTAGTTTTCCTGGCACATCAAACGCACAGTAACTGCTGAGAAATTATATCCCAAACTTTTTTTTTTTTTTTTATTTACTCAAGAACAAGAAATTATTATTTTAAAAGAATTATGTAACAGAGATCTTTATACCATATTGTATTTTAAATATATTTACTCAAGAATATTTTTTTATTGGATGTGTTTGGATCAACTACACTTAACTGGAAATTAAAAAAAAAGAAAAGACGCTGCAGGGTAAGTTTCTTTTTTTTGCTTTGTTTTATTGTTAGATTTTTATCAGTTCAAACTTTTTCACCTCAGCCGGGTGATTGCATCAAAGTTTTGCGTTGTTGAATTAGCGAGGAAAAATATTTTTCATCAACCTAAACAGTAAACAGAAATAATAATAATATTATTCTAGATAAAAAGAAAGAACGAAACGGTACTCTTTTTTCCCCCTTACTTATTATATAAAAAATTGCTTTCTCTGTTGCTAATTGCCGATTGTGTTCAAATTTTCACCAAATTCAAATAATAATAAATTAGGCTGTTTACCTAATTTTTATTAACATACAATGAGTTTTCAGAAATTTAGAAATCCCCCCAAAAAGACTTCACTATCTGAGCCACTCCAACAAGAAAAACAAAATAACTAATGAGTGTAGTTTGTTTTTATCGTGATCGGAGAAGTCGGGCATTATCAGTTTGCATCTGATAACGTTTTTAGCTATGCAGAAAAGATTCATTATTACTGTGAGGTTAGTTGAGGTAACACAAGTGAATCATACCAAAGTTAATTTTCCAAGTTTTCATGTGCTTTTTCCGGAAAGGGGAGATGTCAAATAATAAATAATACAACTTTATAAAAGATTAATAAATAAATATAGAAATTTGTTTACTTTTATTTTTTATTCGGAAAGAATAACTTTATCAACTGCAAATTTAATAATAATAATAAGAGTTATTTGATCGACTTCCTAATGGCAGGAAAATAGCCTAAAAATCATTTTCCTGTTTCATTTTTACGTCGATGCCTCCCCCCCCCCTTCTTTCATGACCGATTTTGAAGCACTCAACTATCCGGACTTTTCAAGTATCCGGCAATTGGCGTTTCCCGAGCATGCCGGTTAGTTGAGCTTTTACTGTAATTTAAGGGGTTACATGTATCCACCAGCTTATGTAAGTAATGCATTCTACAAACTTTTACGCAAGTTGAATTTTATGTAAGTCGAATTTCTAAATTGATTAGGTAAAATTTCATAAGAAACTGCAATATTTATTATATATAAATATTAACGACAAGGACTATGATAATTTTTAGACAGAATTTTTACTCAGAATTTAGTACAGTATCTTATTTATGAATATATATATATTATTTACACAGTATTATTTTATGAATAAAGCAGCATGCAGCAGTATTTACTCGGATATACAGTGAAACTTCTTTTAAAGGCCACCCCTATTCAAGGGCCACCTCTATTAAGGGCCGATATTTTTAGGAACGAAAATTTTCCCCATAGACATAATGTTAAATTTACTCCTATTAGGGGCTGCAATTACCCCTCATAAAGGCCATTTTTTTCACTTGTGCCTTAAATCCTAGTACTGAATTCCTGAACCAAAAAGAAAAGAGTTGAGCAAACAACTGCACTCTCAACAAATAAAGCAGGGGGAGATGGGGAGGATTTAGTAACACAATGAAGGATCACAAACATTTCCACAAGTGAGACAAACTGGTGTTCCTCACACTTCGTTTGACCTTTCAAGTAGTAGGGATTGCGTTGGAGGGGAAACTTGACCTTTTGTTGCGGGCGCACAAAGGATAGCAGATTATCTAGAAAAACTGATTCCACATTTACTAAAACTGTGAATGCATATTAAAGCACAATTTTTACACTGGAAATTTTATGCTCAAGCTTATGTAAAATTTAAAATGATGGCACCTACATCAAGCTAAAGAGTACATTTGGATTTTAATGACAAAATCAAAATTCATAATTGTCATGATCAAGGAACATCTGCAAGAAAATTGGCTTCACAATTTAATTGCAGCAAGAATCAAATGAACAATAATGTTAAAAACAAAGAGAATTTACTGAAAGAATATGCATTGCAGATTTTAAAAATCACGGCATAAAAAGACAGAGAAATGAAAAAATTGGTCACCCCTATTCAAGGGCCACCCCTCATAAGGGCCAATTTTCAATGGAACGGCAGGTGGCCCTTAAAGAGGTTTCACTGTATACTATAAAAATATAAAAACAAACGGAAAGAACACTTTTCAAATAAAAAACCTCTTATGGAATGCAAAATTTATAAATTTAGCATTGATGAATTGATTTAAACGATTTTTAATCTACATTAAATGAACAGGTAAAGCTAGAAGGGAAAAAAAACCCCACTCATTCCTCTTCATTGAAATTTTAAAATTAGCTTTCGTTCTGTTTTGAATTCAGATAAGATAATTATTACGGTTGAACCCCAGATTCTTTGTCTCATTTTAATTAGATTTGAGTTTGTTTTGTTAAAGATTTGATTGTATATCCCAATAAAAATATAACTCTTATTAATATATAAAAGTATATTCTGGTTGTTGTTTTTATCTGCATATTTTATTTTTAAAATAATTATCAAAAGTATGCAAATGCATATCAAATGCGCTAGTGTGTTCATAAATGTAATTGTCGAGGTTTATTATGTAACTGCAAATTTACACAAGTCGCATAATACATGTAAATCGAGAAAAATTTCAAAAAATACTTTTTTTTTTTATTATTATTTTTTTTTTTTTAATCTAATAGTACAATATGTCTAGAATGTTTTTCCAAAGTTTCAAATCAATCGGAGTAAAAGTCTAGGAGAGAGAGGAAAATTTTCTCATTAGTCTAGACTGGCCGGAAGTAATGCAGGTATATCACTTTTCTAAAAATAGTATTTTTGAAGTTAGTGGACATGATTTCTCAAAAACTAATGCACTGATCTTATTGAAAATTTGCACACTTCTTCAAAATAGGATTGGCTAGTCATTGAACGAATAATGCACAAATCTTATTGAAATTTTGCGCACTTCTTCAAAATAGGATTGACTAGTGATTGAACAAATTGTTTTTTTTTTTTTTCGATTACAACTAACTTTGCAAGGCTATAACATAGAGTAAATTATGCCAAAAATTGTACTGTTTTGCATACAGCTCTGCCAAAAATTCAAATTTCAATTTTTATTTAAATCTTGCACTCAATCACGAGCTAAACAGAATTATTATTATTTTTTTTTTAAATTTCAGATAAAGCTATTCAGGAGTTATCCTGACTACGATAAGAACACTTTTTTTTGAGGGGTCTCTGAAAACCAGGTCCCACACTGGCTGAATTTTCCAAACTTTTGAATAATAATTTTTTTAAAATATTGTTTAAATGTTGCTAATAAAATAATTCATTTATTATATATTAAAAAAATACAGAAAATATGCTTTTTTTAACCTTCAAAACCCATGTAACCCCTTAAATGTTCCTCCTTTGTATGAATAGATATATGTTTTTTTAAATTTGAACTGCGAGCGTATCTTTTAGAGCACAAATCACATGCAAAAGGCTTCTCCTGGGTGTGTCCACGAAGGTGCTCACTCAGATGAGATTTCTGACGGAATCCTTTATTGCATACCTCACAAATGTAGGGTTTCTCCAAAGTATGGCTTAGTAGATGGGTACTTAGATGAGACCTCTGGCAGAATCCTTTAGTGCATATCTCGCAAATGAAAGGTTTCTCTTCTGTATGAATTAGGAGATGTGTAGTCAGATGGCATTTACGAGAAAATTCTTTATTGCACGTCTCACAAACAAAAGGTTTCTCCTTGGTGTGAATGAGATGATGTTTTTTTAGGTCAGAATTTTGAGAAAATTTTTTACTGCATATCACACATGCAAAAGGTTTTTCATTTGTATGGCTACTAACATGTCTCTGTAAATGAGATTTTTGAGAAAATACTTTAGAGCAAATTTCACAAACAAAAGGCTTCTCGTTAATATGGATACGCATGTGGTTATTTATATTTGACTTGTATGCAAATCTTTTATTGCATACCTCACAGGCATAGAGTTTTTCAGTGGAATGAGCATGAAGATGATTAGTTAATGTAGATATATAGGAAAATGTTTTACAGCAAACATTGCAGGTGAAAGACATCTTCTTAATGTAAGTATGTAAAGGCATACATAAGTGTGGCATGAAGAAAAGAGAGCTGCTTACTTCACAATAAGGAAAACTTCTAATTAGCCTAATTATAACGTAAATGGAAAACACTGTTGTGGTAAGTGTTTTGTCAATTCAAAGTATCCTTAAAAATAAACTTTATGAGCATCTTGAATCTGAAATAAAGAAAATGTATGACTATCCTTCAAATTTTCACATTTCAGATACATAAATAATTAAAATAAAACACCATAACACAAGTGCAACGCTAAAATATTTTTTAAAACAGTTATACTTTATATTCTACTTTCTTATTAGAGTATAGATTTATTTGAAAGCCAGTTAATAATAATAAAAAAAAAAGATAACAAGAATTGTATTTTCTATCAATTAACTTTCGAAACTTTCCAGAAAAAAAAGGAAACAAACAAACCACCATACAGTGCCAGTTTGACATGGGCATAGCTGATACATTTACACGTATGCAGTACAGCTACATATGGATATGAAAATAATTGGCTCCAACTTTTGTCAAGGTGTAACTGAATGTGAAGTCTGATGAAATCCCAACTCATAGATGCTGAGATATAACTATGAAGGAAATCGTGAAAAACGCAGCATAGCAGAGGCACCTATTAAGTTATGTACACAAAATCCAATTTGCACCAATTTCCTAGAGGTCTAACAGAATAAAAAGTTTGATGAAATTCTGTGCATGTTCTTCAGATTCAAAGGACAAAAAAGTTATGTCACATACACAGGCAGACATTTCCCAAAACAATCAAATTGCATTCAGGACATCGTAAAAACTGTAAATCCAACAAAAAATGGAAGCTGAAAGTTTTCACAATGTTTGTGTTTACTTATATAAATACAGTGGAACTCCAGTTATATGTTACTTGAGTTGTACGTTTCCCTCAGTTATACAATTAAAGTCATTGGTCCCGACCATTTGCCGTTAAAGCTTAGCTGAGTTATACGTTTTTGAAATATATGTTTTCCTCAGTTATGCGTTTCTTTTTTGTGCCCCCGGACAAAATTTTGACTTACTTATACGTTTTGCAGAAAATATTATTTTCCTAATTATTCTACACCCCTTTTTGAATACTTTCTCTATGCTTTTAGGAATTTAACTGGCCATGTGTGAAAACTGAGCATATGAGAAGTAGGGGGATAGAGGTGTTGAACGTAGCAGCATGCACACCGATTTCCCCTTCCCTCTCAAGTTTCTCTTTACTACCACAGTCATGTGGCCGCCTGCCTTCGGCTAGAACTCCTATAATAAAGGCCGACGCATCCCCGCCCTTATGGGCCAGGAACCAAAAAACCTATTATCGTTGGCCAATTTTTTAATGATGACAGGTCATTCTCAATAGGCTATCCCAGCTCTGCCGGTAGACTAATACTGAGCCGAGTCCCAACAAGGCGGTCATTTTGGGAAACAACATGGATATGCATCCAGCAGTGGGCTGCGGCGGTCATTTTGGGAAACAACATGGATATGCATCCGGCAGTGGGCTGCGTCGTAGATCACTTGACTTTTCATCATGCAACTTACAAATGAGTCGGATATAGACAGCTCTCTTGGAAGAGGAAAAGCTAAAAAATATTTGGAAGGCTTGCAAAGAGACTTGAAGGAATCTGCAAGGAGGCCAATTCTGATGAGAATCTAAAGTAGGGATGCGCCGGATATTGATTTTGCCGGATATCGGATACCGGATATCCGAAGCTCCTTTGCCTGCTGGATTCGGATATCCGGCACTAGATATGTTTTTAGTTATATGGTGCATTATTTCCTTGTATAACGCTATCTCAGAACAATAAATTACAAGCATGTTTCACACATCATTAAAACATTTTAAATGTATTGAAATATAATTTACAAAAACTATATCTCTTTGAATATCAGGGCTTGAAATTCAAGTTTTCCCCAGGAGGGGAGTTTCCCACCCAACATTTAAAAATGCAGGGGAGTTGAACTGTTAGAAAGGAAGAAAAAAATCTTTAAACCACGTTATTTTTTATGTGTCACTTAGAGAATTACATTTATACAGACATGACAAAATACCATTAAAATAATTTAAATTAACAATTCAAGATAATTATCCAAAATGTTTATTTTTATTAAAACAAAGGAACAGAATCAAGGTTTATATATATACCATGTCTATCTTTCAACTTTCACCTAATGTTATGGGCAATTAACAATTGGGTTCCTAAATGAATTTCTTAATTTAGATTTTATTCCATTTTGCGTGATTTAGCCTCTTTCACAAGTTACACTTTTGACAAACAGCACAGACCAACTGTTATAACTTTAGAAATTTTCGGAAACGCATGGTTATGCTCTGTTAAAAAATTTTAGAAACTTTGCAAAATCTGATGTGCATTAATTTTTAACAGTAAGTTAAAAATGCATGAATAATGCATATCAGTAATTCTATTGTCAATATCCTACGGTGATTGTATGTCACTTCTGAACAAACTTATGTTCTATGCATTGGAATTTTAAATCCATATCCAAAGTTTGAAAAGGAAATAGTCATTGATTTTTTCTATTTCACGATAAAAGGTTGATTTCAAAAAGTCATGTCCTAATCTGTGAATTGCAAGAATCAACTAGTTTGTTATTTCTAAACATGTTTTTTTTTTAAGTTCAACCAAATTTTTTTTTCTTCATGCGCACCACAAGTGTAATCTCATTTTGTTGAGTGCTGACCATTGGCCAATTTGGTAGGGCTTGGTCTCTGGTGGCCATTACTGCCCTTTTAGTTATTTGCTATTTTGGGCATAGGGAAAAAACATTGAAAAATACATAAATCGGTCATAAAAAATATCGCCGATTTCGTCAATCATGGGAAAATAAATAAAAAAAAATTGTCAACCGGTCGCAAGAAGAAAACTGAAGTGCAGGGGAAATCGGCAGCGGGAAAATATCACAAAATTCGTCAATCGATCTGTCATGAGCAAATATCGTGAAATTCCTCAGCCGGTCACAGAGAAAAAACGCAAAAATTTTCAATCGGATGCAGAAAAACAATCGTTACTTTCATCAGTATGTCGCAAGAACAAACAGGGAAATTTGCCAATCGGTCACAGAATAAAATTGCTATATTTATCAACTGATCTCGAGAAAAAAAAAATTATGAAATTCATCAATCGGTCTCTAGAAAAAATTGTGAAATTCGTCAGTCGGTCGTGGAGAAAAAGCGCAAAATTCTTCAGTCAGATGCATAAAAACAACCATGAATTTTGTCAATCTGTCGTAAGAAGAAACTATGAAATCTGCCCATCGATAGTAGAAAATATCACGAAATTTGTCAGTCGGTGCTGAGACTTGCTCATCGTTTTACAAAGAAACATTTTCGGAAAATGATTTTTTGGAAACAGGAGCCACCCACTCACAATAGGGCATAATAAATAGGGCACAAATCCTGCCATTCCGCTTCGAAATTCAAGCCCTGTATCTGCCATTCAAGCCCTGTAATGTATATTAATAATATTGCATAAAAAATGTAATTTAAACATTAAAGTATTCTGTTTATTTGTACAATGAAATGCTGATAATTGCTACTGGATTTGAATATAGGATTGCCTATATCGATAATTGCTAATAATTAATTTGTACAATGAAAAGACCGCCGCGGCGAGCGGCCCATCTTCATCTGCAGCCTTTTATTCATCTACTCTAGTCCCACTCTTTTGCGGAAGCCAGAATGAAAAAAAAGAAAAAAAATTCAAAAATTGAAACCGGACAAATTTAAAAGGAAAATTTACACAAATTAAAGACACCGAAAAGCGGGAAGGGAGGGCTCGGGGCGATGAAGCTACCGAAAGACTCCTGCTGCTTCTAGCTTATTATTAGTGATTTAATTACCCATGATTAAAGAGTTATTTTCTCCAAACATAGGTTTAGTTGATGCCCTTTTTCTGTTTTAATTATTTAATATTGTTTTTGCTCTAAGTCACGTTTAGTTTTATTTTAAATTAAATTATTTTTATATTTAAAAGTAAAAAGAAAATTACTTTTAATTTTAAATATTTATAATGAAGTTACAAAAACATCTAGTTGGATTTGCCAATCACAAAATTTTCTTCTATCTCATAAATCTTAATATTTCAAAAAGTAGTTCCAAATATTAATACTTCAATATTATTAGTTCAATATTATACAAACTTTGATTTTGGTCTAAAATTTCTGCTTCAGTCAATTAATCAGAATAAGAATAAGTTAATCTCGATTATATTTATTAAAATCAAAAATTTTTTCGTTATTCTGTTGTACATCAGTTGTTTGTGAATAGCCAGCTTAGCAGGATGCGAAGTTCCCTTCGCTTCATAAGCCACCAATATACAGTACAAAAAAAAAAAACTGCGAAAAATCGAGAAAATTTTACCAAAATCTGTTACAGTGCCACGTTCTGGCGGAATATTTCCAAATTCAAGGAGAAACTGCTGGCCATAGTAAAAAATATACACCACAAAATTGGTTCAATTCTATGCTTAACTTCATACACTTTTCAATGGTAAAATAATGAAAATAACACAAAAATCCGTATTATAGCGCCCCCTTCCAGCAGCATATTTTCAAATTGAAGAAGGACCTACTGGCCATAGCCAAAAACATACCCCCGAAAAATTGGTTCAGTTCTATACATAACTTCATACACTTTTCGATAGTACAAGAATGAAAGTGGCACAAAAATCCCTATTACAGCGCCCCCCCCCCCCCTTCCAGTGGAATGTTTCCATATTGAAGAAGGGCCGCCTGGCTATAGCCAAAAACATTCACAAAAAAATTGGTTCAATTCTATGCATAACTTCATTACGATGGCAAAAATCGCTATTATTGGAAATATCCCCATCCTGGCGGAATATTTCTTATTTAAGGAGAACCTGCTGGACATAGCCAAAAACAAATACAAAAAAATTTTGTTCAATTATATGGATAACTTCATACACTTTTCGATGGTACAATAATGAAAATGGCACAAAAATCGCGATTACCATGCCCCCCCCCCCCTTCCAGTAGAATGTTTCCATATTGAAGGAAAGCTGCCTGGCTATAGCCAAAAACATTCACAAAAAAATGGTTCAATTCTACACATAACTTCATTCATTTTCCGATGGTACGATGGCGACATAAGGAGACCTGCCAACTGCTACGAAAAAATCGTAGTTGCTACGATTTGGACCTATAAACTATGATGCTACGAATATCGGTCTTAAACTACGATTTATTGCAAAAAACACAAACACATTTTTTTGTCTCTAGTTGCTATTTTTATCCCACACAGGATGTATTTCAGGAGTGATTCTGTTCCAAAATTTCAAAGTATTCATTTCCGAAAGTTTAAAAAAATTGGTCATTAGTCCGAAAATTCGGGTATTAAAAAATGCTCATGGGAAAAAAAAATCTGGGCTGCAAAACAAACTTCTTAACATAAAACCCTCTTTATGTATATTAAACACGAGTGAATCGTGTTTCGTAAATATTTATCCAGGAATTCCCTTCCTTAAAAAAAGGACGTGCCATTTTAAGAATTTCTGGAGGGGGAGGGGGGGTGGAGGTGGTTCTTTGAGATGCAAGGTTTGAAATAGTGTGCAAAATCTCATGATTTGCACATGGAAAAGGAAAGTCCTGCTTAATGAAAAATGCTGTGCAGTATTTCCCTCTGCAAATTCTTCCACAGACCTATGATTCTTTTGCGAGTATATTTTGAAATTTCTTGGAAGTCTGCAAATTTTTTTTCTTTTATGGAATTTCCCCAAATTAATTCGTGAATCGATCGCGGTAAAAAAATGAGAATTTCTTCAAATGGTCGTGTAAAAATATCGGGTATTTCGTCAAAGATCTCAGAAACAAATAGTGATTATCTTCAATTGGTCGCTGAATAAAATCGGTAATTTCGTTAAGAGTTCAGAAAGAAATTGCGCATTTCGTCAAATGATTGTGCAAAAAATCACAAATTTCAATAAACTATCAAAGGAAAAATATTGCAAATTTCATCAAAAGGTCGCGGAAACGATTAGTGAATTTTGTTAATTGGCTACGAAAAGATATCGAAAATTTTGCCGATCGGTTGCGTTGCAATAAACTATCGAGAATTTCGACAAATGACAGTGTAAAAAATTTAATTTTGTCAATTGGTCGCAAAAGAAAATAGATTTCGTCAAAGGATCGTTGTAAAACCGTGAATTTTGCCAAAATATGGCAGAAAGAAAATGCTAATTTCGTCAAAAGATCAGTAAGAACATACAAATTTCATTGAAAGAACAGTAAGAAAATGCAAATTTCACAAAAAGATCGCAGAAAGAAAACACTAATTTCGTCAAAGGATCGTTGTAAAAAACGCAAAATTCGTCAAAGAATCGCGGTAAAAAATACGAATTTCGTCAAAAGTTCATGGTAAAAAGTAGGGATTGACCGAACCAACAATTTTACCGAATACCGAAGCTTCGGTCGAAGTGTATACCGAAGCTTCGGTATTCGGCAACCGGATACTTGAAATTTTTTAATACGCATTTTTGCATATATTAGCTTTTTTAATAAGCTTTAATTGAAATTAAATTCTCAATAATTTAATTCAGTTACATTTTTATTCTAAAATCTAATTACACAAAAAAATTTAATGACTTCTTTCCACTCACAAATTCATTAACCCATCACTTATTTTTTATTATTTTATCACTAGTCAATACCCAAAAATAACCTATGAAAGTATTAAACTATACAAGGTATTATTAAGGATAAGGATTGTCAGAAAAACAAAAGTTCATTCAAATAATAAGAAACAATGTTGTCATTAATCTGATTTACTGATTGTCTAACTCTAATTATAAACATATGAATAGGGATGTTCTCAAAATACAAAAAGTATTATATCAATTTGTACATTTGACTACTTTTTGTCAAATTATTGATAGAATATTTTGATTAATGTTTTAACATTGTGGTGGTGAAGATAAGAAATTTGAGCGATTTTGATATAATGGTTATAAAAGCGGATAGGCATAGGGGTATACTTATTTCATGTGTGTATTTTCTTTAATATACACCTTAGATATACCGATGTGAACTCTGATATACTTATTTGATGTGCATATTAAAGAAAATACACATTAAATAAATTTAAATTTAAGAAAACTAATATAGAAGTAAGTAAAATTAAATGATAAGGGAAAGATGCGCATCTTCCTTACTTTTTTTTTTCTCTGTTGTAGACAGAGTTCTTTTGATTTTGCACCTATGTAGACTTTTAGGAAGGAAAATTTTTTTTTAATAAAAAATTTAATAAAAAATGGCCTTTGACACTTGTTTTTTGTAGTGCAGCTGAACTCTGAACTCATGCACATAATATTGAAACTCATTGTTTAGCCTATTCTACTGCTAAGTAAAAGAGAATTCTTCTACTTCTAAGAAAGTACTTATCTGCAATTATTCAGCCGAATACTTAAGTATTCGTCCGAAGCCGAATATTCGGTTTACATGCCGAACCACCGAATACCGAATCAACTATTCAGTATTCGGTCAATCCCTAGTAAAAAGTATGGATTTCAACAAAGAATCGTGATAGAAAAATGTGAATTACGATTGTGGGGGGGGGGGGGGGGGGAATTGTGAATATCCTGAAATGATCTCAGGGAGAAAAATTGCGAATTTTGTCAAAATTTACTGCACTGGGCTAAAAAACTGGAACGGGGCTCCTTTTACAAATGCCAAACACTTCGAAACGAGAAGAAACTCTAAAAATCGTATAAAAATTTCGAGAGTAAAAATTTACTGTATTGAGTTTAAAGACTGAAACCTTATTCCTTTTACGAATGTAAAAAGATGGCTGCAAAACATGAAAAACCAACCAACCAACCAACCAACTCAGATTAATTTTAATATTGTGTGCTATGATTTCTCATTTTCAAAGGTTGGCAGGTCTGCATACTGACAGACAGACATTTTGTATAAACATGTTTTGGGATATCTGACCCCTAAAACATCTAAATCCGTCGAAAACCAGAAATAGAAAGAAATTATATTACAATACTTTCTTCTAAAAATCCTGTTTAATTGTTAAACTTAAAAGAAAGAAAGAAAATTATAGTCATACTTTAATAAACAACTTCAAATTTTGTTTTACACTCTGAAAGTAAAGGTACAATTTTCTAAATGAAGTAAACGTAAATTCTTAAATTTATTATAAAGAAATCAAATATCAATGTTAGGAAAGCTGGCAATTCTTTAAACTTTTGAGAATTACCTTTTACTCATGAATAGTGAACTTACTTTCATATTTTACATTATAAACAAAATTGTTCGGCATTGTTTGGGGTCAAACGATTTCTGTTATCCTTATATATTCGCTTTGCTGCACTCTCCCGGATATCCGGCAGAGAAGTCGGATATCCGGTGATTGTGATTCGGATATCCGACGGTATTTCGGATATTGAAAAATCAGCCGGATATGCCGGATATCGGATATTTGCTGGATATCCGTTGCATCCCTAGTCTAAAGACTTTGTCTCCACGTATTGGAATACCATATTCTACCCTCAACACAATTTTAAGTAAGAAAGAAGAAATAATAGATGATCTAACTGAAACTGGGACAAACTCTTCCGAATGCGCATGTCTGCAAGAAGGACAATTTTCCAAATTAGAAAATCCCCTAGAATTGTAGTTTCAGCCTAAGCGTTCGGCTGACATACAGGTAGTAACATGAAATTTGTTGCAAGAGAAGGCCCTCAAGTTAGCAGTATTCAAAGCTTCTCAGGGTTGGCTTACAGGATTACTGGGCTACCATGCATTACTGGTTGCCCCATATGCAATGAGTAGAATGATGTAGGATGATCGCACAGTTGATCACCTGAAAGATCAGGAACTTCCCAAAATAATTGAAGGCTGTTAGGCGAAAGATGATTACATCACAGACAAGACTGTGTTCATGGCAGGACCGGCATGCAAAGTAAACAACGTTTGATTGTATTGCTGGGTCAAATGCTGAGGTACCGATAAGCTACGACCTTTCGTCATTGAAAAATACAAAAAGCACTGTTGGTATGAAAATGTAATCACGTTCTTCACGGATTATGAGGCAAATCTATAAGCGTGGATGACGCGAGTAGCCATGGACACTTGGCTAAAGAAACTATACGCACATATAAAAAGAGAAAATTACAAAGTTATTCTATTTATGAAACATTGTGCTGCCAACACATCCTCAAGCCAGCTCGAAAACATCTGAGTGAAGTTTCCTCCAGGCAACTGCACTAGAAAATTGCAACTCTCAGTTTTGGGCATAATTGCAAATTGTAAACTACATTATTGCAAGAGGTTACTTTAGTATAATGTGTCATGTCTTGATGCAGAACAAGAGCTGCCCAAAATAATTGTTCTTACGGTAAGAAGCAGTTTCCAATTGAAATGTCTTTTGATGAATGATTTGATTTCAATGATTTTTTTAAATACTCTATGTGCGTAAATAGTACTTTTAATAAAGCTTTTACTCATATGATAAAATAACCTTTCTTTATGCATTTCTCTAATGTACTTTTTATTTAATGTTCAATTTTCATGAATTTATGTTATGCTGCACAAAAAAAACTTATGAAACTTCAGTTTTTGATGAAAAAAGTAACTGAAACTTGCCAACAAAACAAAATTTTAACGATATATTTAAAAAAAGACCTGGTAGACCATTAATTTAATTGTACGTTTTACTGAGTTATACGCTTTGTTGTCCAGTCTCAAGGAAAAGGTATAACTGGAGTTCCACTGTATATATGTTACCGTGAAAGACCGAAATCTGGAGAATGTCCACTTTCACCAGTCAATGTCAACATTCACATAGTCACTTGGTGTATGTCGAAATATTTGCTAAATATTCTTATTTCTGACTTGCACCGGCAAATGTCGACATTCACCATGCACTAATGGTGAATGTTAAATATGTCAGAAATTTGCATTTACTTATCCGTATTTCAGGCGGGATGATTAATTTTTTAAAACATAAAAATGTTTTAATCGTTTGTAATTCAAAGGCTTAGCTTTAGCAGAAATCACTTCAGAAAGTATTTTAGAGTATTGTTCTTGAAAGAAACTAGTCAGATATACCAATCCCAAAACTTTCTTCTATCTCATACATGTTAATACTTCAAAATTCGCTATCAAGCTGCCTAAATTAAATGGCAATCTATTCCCATCCTGAGGATTCTAAAGATATAAAATTCTGTGCATTAGTTCTTGAGATATGACTATCTCTGAAATCGTGTAAATCCAACAAAATGCAGCATAGCAGCGCCATCTATTGGGCGATTAACACCAAAACCTAATCAGTAACAACTTGTTTCAACGTCTAACTAAATCTGAAGTTAGATGATAATTCATTCATTAGTTCTTGAGGTAGAGTTATTGCGGGAATCGTGAAAACCTGTGCAAACAGCAGCGCCACCTGTTGGGAGATTTATACCAAAATGTGATCAGCACAAACACATATCAAGGACTAACTGAATCTGAAGTTTGGTTAAAATCCGTCCATTAGTTCTTGAGATACAACTATTGCAGAAATCGTGTAAATCCTTCAAAATGCAGCATAGCAGTGCTACCTGTTGGGCGATTTACACCAAAAACTACTCGGTGCCAATTTATATTAGGGACTAACTGAATATAAAATTTTATTAATGTCCGTGAGTTAGTTCTTGAGATAGAGCCTACCAAAATTTGTGTCGCATACAGGCAGACAGTCACAGACTCACAGACAGACATTTTGTAAAAACATGTTTTTTGGAATCTCTTGACCCCTAAAACGTGTAAATCTGCGAAAACCGAAAATTTTCACTAATCCAATAGTTTCTTTTTGTAAAGTTAGAAGAAAGTTAAAAAAAAAAAAAAAAAAAAAAAAAAAATAGTTTTCTTGTTTACTCTCAATTAATGTATTTAATTTTTTGAAAAAAAAAAAAAAGTTCACGGCTCACTGCAGTATCCATTCAATATAAATTAGGATACTGAATAAAAAAAATAAAATTTAAGAAAACGTTGCGCGCACCATCAAAACTTGTGTAAAACTGACAAAGCTGACTGACTCGCAGTAGAACAAAGAATTTGGTGACAGACTGTAACCTCTCTTATGAACACCGCTTCTCTTTTCGACCTCCACCAGCAGAGCTGGATTAAGCATTTTTGGGGCCCGGGGCTACTGAAAATTTGGGCCCCCTCCCTCTGCTATTGGAAATCCGCTCTCCCCACACACGCAACTTTTTTTTAATCCTATAATACCAATTTTAAAAGTATATTGTATATTGTTACACAAAAACTTTTTTTGTTATCTTTAATAGTGCTCTTAATTATTTTATTTAAACGCATTTATTACACGTACAATTCAAAGATACTTTATAAACATTAAAAGAAAATAATAGAACTATTCCAGCGTATCAGAACTGACTACATTTAAAATTATTTTAATGCAAAATTTTATTTATACAAATAAATTTAACTACATATTTCTGCATTTTTATTCTAGATTTTCTTTATTTAAAATTAAACTACTTTGAAAATTCGTGAAGAAACATGGAAGGTCTATGATTTTTACAACCTTTCGAGCGCATAGATTAGAAATACTGTAATTGGGGGGAAGATTTTTAAGAGATCTCTTGATCTCTGAGATAATTAAAGGTGCATTTCACTATTTTTAAAAAGGGTTGGGTATATTTTGCACATTTTAGAAAGGGCAGGGTATCCTAGAAGAAACACTGTGTATGTATATATATATATACACTGATGTCCAAAAATTAAGGGGTAGTGACCAGACGCTTTCGACTGTACACAATTTGTCGAATATCTGTGAAAATCTTGACGAATTGTCATTAAAATTCAAGGGTGTAAATAATATGCTTGACTTCACATTTTTCAGTGAAGATTTAGACGCGGAGACAATTAGGGGCAAAACAATAAATTTAATAATAAAATAATGCTTGCGATCATTGATAAGACTGAAAATTCTCAAAATGGTCTCTAGTAAATGACTATGTGGGTCCTGTCTAATGTTTGTGAGCATTTCTGGAAGCATAAGACGCATATTCGTGAAAATTTAAACGTTTCTGTGAAAATTTTAAATATTTTTTATTTATAGCATGCAGAGTTTCAAACAAATCTAACAGTACATAACGAAACTATGAAAAAGAACAGTAGAAAATGTATACTGCAATTAAATCATGAATATATTGAATATTTCATGAGATATGGGCATTTGTGTGAAATATTTTTTAACTGTGCATTCTTGAAAGACTCCAAAATTTTTATTTCCTAATTTGGTAGTCAGCTATTTAGGGCAACTTATATAAAAAGTCCAGTCAAATATTGTGAAAACTCAGAAAGATACTGTGAACTGATTGACAAATTGTGGAAAATCTCTTATAATAAAGATACTTTTAGAAAGCAACTCACTCTATCGCCCTTAACTATTTGATTTTTTACAATATTTGACAGGACTTTTTATATAAGTTGCTCCAAAAAGCTGACTACCAAATTATGAAAAAAACTTTTGGAATCTTTCATGCATGCACAGTTAAAAAAATATTTCACACAAATGCCAAATGCCCATGAAGTTTTTGGAAAGTGGTGTTAAATTTGGTTGAAAATTGTGTTCCATAAGCAAAAAGCATTTACATTTTTAACAGAAACGTTAAAACCGTCACAAATATGCGTGCTATGCTTACACAAATGCATACACAAACGTTAAACAGGACCCACATAGTCATTTGCTACAGTAACTGACAAGTTTGAGGATTTTCTGTCACATGGGTGATTGCAACCATTATTTATTATTAAATTTATTGTTGTCCTCCTAATTGCCCCGCGACTAAATCTTCACTGAAAAAGATGGAGTCAAACATTTCTTCACATCTTCAAAGTTCAAACACAATTCATCAAGATTTTCAGAACAGACCATGTACAATCGAAAGCGTCCATTCACTGCCCCTTAATTTTTGAACTTCAGTGTATATGTATGTATGTGTGGTAACATTTTCAATTAATGTATGGGGAGAAACTAATTTAGCTGATTAGTACATAGAACGTTTAACAACCCTTATATATATGGACCTGGGTCGTAATCCAGTTTTTAGTGAGGAATACAAGGTGCTTATACATCTGATCCAAAGTTCAGATTTGTTCATAATACTAATTGAAATATTTCAAATGAAATTTTCAACATACTTATTCTTCTTTGTGTGAAATATAATAATATCACGTGAAGTATTAGAAGTAGCCCGAGTCCCATCCGCATACAATCAGCTTTGAACTAAGCACTTAATACTTTGGATTGTGGTTGACATTAGATGTGGTGTTTGTTACCAATCGAAATACTACGCACTTCCATCACAATTCTTCCATTGCACTTCACAATGCCTGCAATCTCATGAAGTTTAGAATCATTAAAATTCTTTATTTTTTTCCTTTTTATTTGTCATTTTGTTACAACAATATTTAAATAACTATCTAAAATATCCCCCCCCCCCACCAAGAAAAAATCCCTTTTTTCCTTCCCCCATCCCTCCAGTACATAGTTTAAAATATTATTTTTTTTTCTTGTGTAATGTTTCTGTATTAATAATTAAAAGAGCATCTAAATTACTCTCTCCTCCCCTCACTCAAAAAAATTCTGCTTCTCCCCTCCCCCTAGCACATAAACTTTAAAACTTTTTTTTTTTTTAATTTAAGCTCTGTTGCTATTTTGTAGCAACAATAAATAAACAATCATCGAATATTCTACCCTTAAATTTCCATTCCCCTTCCCCATAATAGTACTTCCAAACATTTTTCAATTGAAAAATATATTTACACGTGAATATTCAGAAAGACAGGAAACTTTAAAATAATTAAATTATTACAAGTAAAAAGCATTTTATGGAGAAAATTACATAATATTTAAAAAAGCCCAAATAATATTTCCAAGCACTTTCAATTGGAAAATCGAAAATATATTTATACGTGGTTATTAAAAGGAAAAGAAAACTTTAAAATAATTAAATTTTGCGTGAGAAAAGCATTCAATGGGAAAAAAGTATGTCATTTTTATATATTTAAAACGATTTCCTTAAAATCCAAAAGAAAAAATATTCTAGCCATTACAAAAGGCCGGGAGGCAGCGACATTTTTCACCTAATAATTTTAAACAAGCTGATTTTCAAATTTCTGATAGATCTTACTTAATCGAACATGAAAACAACCGTCAGCTGTTGCAACAGTGGTGGATGCGGTCTTGGAAACCGAAAAATTTCCTAGCCAAAGGGAACTTAAAAGGAAGGCGATCATAGAAGATCGCTACCATTGCCACCTGTATTCTAGGTGGCAATGCCAGTAGCGACATTGCCACCTAGAATACTCTAGGTAGCAATGCTACTGGTTGTGATAATATCATCCAATCTTTCGTAATCAAATATCTTTTTAAAACACAGAAAATTAGCATGTTTTTAGAGACTGCGGGATCTACTGCACGTGGGGTTGGGGAACGTAGCTCGAATGGGGGCAGAATCCCCTATCGTTAGAAAATGTAACTGTGAGAAACTTTTATAAAGAAATTATTTTTTTCTCATTTAAAAAAATAATAAAAATAAATGTGGCTCTTCAACCTTTTCAGAAAATTTACTTTTCTAAGTTCAACTAAGACAATGAACTAAAAGTTCTAATTGTGTGTGCTAAAAGTTTTCAGTTTAACTGAAATAAGTCAATATTTGTACAAAACATGATAAATTTTATTATATAAATTCTTCATAATCAAACTTCTGCAATCAGGTAATCTTTTCAAATGAGAACAAATTAGCATACTTTTAGCGGAATCTGCATGAATTTGGCGAGCGTAGCTCGTAATGGGCAGGACGGTCCAATTTTATTAGAAAATGTAACTGAGATAAATTTTTATTACGAAAAAACAATTTTTCCTGATTAAAAAAAAATTCAACACTTAACTTTTAGAAAACTTACTTTTCTAGTTCAATCCGTATCTTGACAATGAATTACAAGTTCTAACTATGTGTGCTAATAATTTTCATTTTTAATGAAATAAGTCAATTTCGTGCAAAATATGATAAATCATTTTAAAGCTGTTCTCAAATACAAAGGAACTACTTTCTGGACACATTTCTGAATTCATTTTTGTTCGGAAACGCATAAAATTGGCAGGTGTTCTTATTCAGAAACTATGTAATCGAATGGTGTTCCCATTTTTTGATAAAGGCAAAAGGTCTTTCAGAAAATACTGTCAAAGTAAGTGCTTTGAACCAAGTTTCCGGATGCGGCAGCATGAGAAAGGGGTAAAATGTGTCGTCACGTGACAAGAAACGCTTATTACTTAACAAGTAATTTATTTTTAAAAAATGGAAACCGTTATTCGATTCCAAATCGCTTCAACAGTCAGACCTGTTAATTTTATGGCCGTTTTTGAAATTTGTCCGAAAATGCATCAGTAAGTTCTCTTGCGTTGTTGAGCTGGGAATTTGAGAACCACCTTAAATAAATTAATGTGAGCATTTTAAACAATTTTTAACACATACGTATTGAGTTTTGGTAAATGGTACAAAATGAAAAATGCATGAATATGGAAATTTTAATAACATAAGGATGCGTGTAAAGTTATTTAAATAATGAAATCTGTACTAATAAAAGAAAGTTTCGCACTGTGTGTGTATCTGTTCACGATGGCTAGCAAAATCTGTTCCATGTATAAGTCTGAAAATCTCGATGAGGATAATCCAAAACAGGTCCTGATGCACCTGAGACACGTATTTTTAATTTTTAAAGGGCCGGGAACGCTGGGCCCCTTTAAGTTTTTATGTCCTAAATTGCTAATAACTTGCCCCATTTCATCCGATCTTCATTTTTGGGGCTATATCTCTATTTAGTTATTCCCCCCATTTCTAACTTCCAGTTAAGATCCCCCCCCCCCCCCAAAAAAAAGTAATTATAGCAGGCTGGCTGTAGCGTCACCAAACTTTTGTGCGCTACATTGTTAATAAATTGCTTCATTTTAATCCAATCTTCATTTTTGGGATCATTTTTTCATTTACTTATTCTCACGTTTCTACATTCCAGTTAAGACCTGGGGGCTTTCTATGGTTCTGTAGGGACCCCTTGAACTTCTTGTGAGCCATGCATTCCCTCCCCCTTAATTTTCTCACATTCTCAGGGCAATGTTTTAAAGTTGAATCTTGGACCCTTCTTCCCGGACCAACACCCTCATAATTTTTACTGGGACCCTAGAGCCCTGTTTTAAGCATCAGCTACCCCCCCCCCCCCCCCTCCGCGCATTTCTTAAAAATATTATTATAATGATTATTTCATATCTTATGCTTAATTTTGACTAATTGAAAATCTAAAACGCTAAGTACTAAAAAATTTTAGTACGTTTTCATGTTAGGGCTGTGCTCTCAACTATCAGTTGGCCCCTTTTGGGCCCCATATTATAGCTCCCTTAAAAATGGTCCGATTCACTAGTTTTTTTTCCTTGCTAACAACTCCTTAGGTCCTCCAGTTACTACACAAACGACAAAAAAAAAAAATTCTCAGACTTTAGCTACCACCAATTTTGACTATTAATTGCCTTTTTTAAAAATGATCCGAATTGCTTGCAATTTTCTTTAGCATAGTTCTAGTGTCCTCTGATTACTTTCAAAACCACTATAAAGTATCTTTATATCCAACTACATACCAGTTAAATCCCTGGCGACTTGGGGGCCCTTGAAGTTTTTGCACCATAAATTGTTAATAAATTGCCCCCTCTTAATCTGATCTTCATTTTTGGACCACGTTTCTATTTTATTCTCCTGTTTCTATATTCCAGTTAAAATCCTGGGGCCACCTAGGGTCCTGTAGGGTCCGATACTGGGCTCTTTGAACCTTTTGTGTGGCATGCATTTTTCACCCCCTAATTTTCTCGTCTTCTCAGTGAATAATTTTTAAGTTGTGTCTTGGACTCCTTTTCCCGGAACAACACCCTCATAACTTTTTTATTGGACCCTACGGGCCTTGTTTTGGGCATCCCCCTCCCATTTTTTGCGCATTTCTTTAAAATATTATTCTAATGATTATTTCATACCCTATGCTTAATTTTGACTAATTGAAGATATAAAACGCTAAGTACTAAAACATTTTAACATGTTTTCATGTTAGGGCACTGCTCTCAACTATCAATTGGCCCCACTATTATAGTTCCATTAAAAATAGTCCGATTCACTAGCTTTATTATTTTCTAACAACTTCTTAGCTTCTTCAGCTACCACAAGAAGACAAAAAAATTTTGCAGACTTCAGCTACCACCAACTTTGAAAATTAATCGCCTTCTTCGACCCTTGGTGCAGCTTCTTTAAAAATGACCAGAATTGCTTGCAATTTTCTTTAACATAGCTCTAGCGTCCTCTGATTACTTGAAAAACTACTAAAAAGTATCTTTATACTCAACTGCATGCCAATTAAGTCCCTGGCACCTTGAAGTTTTTGCATCCTAAATTGTTAATAAATTGCCCCTTCTTAATCCGATATTCATTTTTGGAACCTTTTTTCCATTTAATTATTCTCCAGTTTCTAGATTCCATTTAAAATCCCACGACACCCTAGGCTCCCGCATGGCTCGATTCGGGGCCCCTTGAACTTTTTGTGCGGTATGCTTTTTTCACCCTTTAATTTTCTCGCATTCTCAATGCAAAAATTTAGAGTTGAGTCTTGGACTGCTCTCCCCGGACCAACACCCTCATATTTTTATTGGAACGCTAGGGCCCTGTTTTAAGCATCCCCCGCCTACCCAGAGAAAGAAGAGGGAAATAGAATAAAGATGTTTTTCCTGCTTTTGTCTCGGGGAAAGAGGGTAAAAACACTAAAAGGATTCCTTAGAAACAGTTACTATTGGACTTGCGAAGCTTTAAAATAGCAAAAGTAAAAGGTAATGGATGTTGACACTTGAAACACGACTTTTTCTCGCTATTTCAGAATACTTTTATCATTTCAGATTTTATTTTATTTTATTTTATTTTTTTTTTTTTAGAAATTAGGTAATTTTTAAAACGAAACTTTGATACAACTTAAGCCACTGCTGAGGGCCCCTCGCCAGCTGGGGCCCGGGGCTGCAGCCCCCGTAGCCCCCCCCTTAATCCGGCCCTGTCCACCAGTGCATATCTGTGCTTCTCGACATTCGCCGGTGATGGTCCAAATGCACAAGAATATAATCAAAAATTCGGTCTTTCACCGACATATTTGGTATGTGTTGGCATTCAACGGTGAAAGTCGACATTCTCCAATTTCAGTCTTTCATGGTAACATATATATTATTAGCAGATCTGCTCGACATTACCTTGAACACATTAAAAATTATCTTAAATATAATACACAAACCAACCTAGTGGTGAGAGCCCCATTGCCTTCGAAATTGTAATGAGCAATTGTTAATATGAAAATCACTGTAATGGGGACACTTTGTTATTATACAAAATAAAAGAAATAAAAAAAAATTATAAAAATAAACATTAAAAATGTCTTCATAAAAAATCCCTCCTTAACCTGAAAATTTTGATTGTTTCCTATAAATAGTTAAAACATGATGTTGCATAAAAAACTTATTTTGTTAAAACATGCAATCATAAAACTTTATTAATATAAATACTAAAAAATGTCTTCAGAAAAAAAAAAAAAAAAAAAAAAAATTCATCCAGACAATTTTGATTATGCCAAAATAAATTATTTCATTAAAATGCTTAATCATCAAAAACATGAAATATAAAAACCAAAATAATCAAAACAATGACTATTCAAAAATTTCTTTGGAAAAAAAAAAAAAAAAAAAAAAAAAAAAAAGAGATGACAAGATCACTTCTAGTAACATAAACTTCTTCACATAAGTAAAGTTGTTTTTATTTGTAAATGTATAAAATTTGCAAGTTCTATTCATAGATAGGAAGAAATGTAACAGTGTTTTCTATTTTTTTTTATCTTTCAAAAAATGTTTTCACAGCTGGCATTTGAAACCATCTTTCTGGATTTAACAATCATGAAAAGATAATCATCAGCAAGAAATTAATCATAATTAAATCCATATCATATACAGTACAGGACCCATTATCCGGAAGGACCTGAAATCCAGAATTTTATTTTTTTTTTATTTTCTATAAATTTGTAAATTTTTACTAAAATTTCGCAATTTCTGTAATTTTTCGAAAACTTTACAGATTTTTAATTTTTTTTTTGATCTATTGTGTTGCAATGTGTAACCACTAAAATATGTTACATCAGTGATGAGGGAACACGGTGCCCCTCCCTTCCTCTCCCAAAATTAGAAAAAAATCATTTTTCTGTAAAATTTTAGTTTAAAATTAATTTATATTATAATTCGTTAAAGAAAAAGATATTTCACACCCTCCCTCTCACTTCGACAAAATATTATGACTACACAATTATGTTACTTAAATTAGGGGTGATTCTGAGTAAAAAAAAAAAAAAGAATCTGAAATTCACAGCAAATTTTTTAAAAGTTTACAGAAGAGAGGTGGGGGGAGGGGGGGGGGGGCTCTCGGCACTAATTATGCGTTTTTCCGCGCTCTTTTGACGAAATTAAGAGAGTTTTTTGCGACCCTTTGAAGAAATTTTTTTTTTCGTTATCTTTGACGAAATTTGTGTTTTTTTTTTCCGCAATCCTTTTACTAAATTTGCATGTTTTTTGCGATCCTCCTACGAGATTTCGTTGTTTTTTTGCGATTTTTTGACGAAATTTGTGTTTTTTTTCTCGATTTTTTGACGAAATTTGTGATTTTTTGATGAAATTTGCAGATTTTTTTGCGATTTTCTGACGAAATTGCGGGGGGAGGGCTATTTCGATCATTTGAAGAAATTCGTTTTTTTCGCTATATTTTGTCGTAATTTGCGGTTTTCCCGCGATATTTTTTGACAGATTTTGGAAGGACCCGAAATCCGGAAAATTCCAAAATCCAGAAAGCCTTCAGTCCCGAGGATTCCGGATAATAGGTCCTGTACTGTATATATAAGGTAAAAAACATTGTTTGGAATTTGTTGCATAAAAAACAATGTTTGAGAATTTAATGCATTTCTGTTTTAAATGACTGTGTGTATCAAAATATTTGCATTATCGTATGGAAACACCTTTTTAAAAAATACTTTTAATATGCATTTACATTTAAAAATGTACTGATGCATAGAAACCCTCTGTTAGGAAGGGGAATGATGCACAAGACCTGCCCTTGATTGCAGCACTGCTTGTCAGTCGCACATGCTGTACATATCATACAATAGACTCCCTCAGATCCGCACTACTTGGGACCGGAGGTTGTGTGAATTTTAGAATTTTGTAGATTTCTGGTCATTGATTTGTTTACATTTTTAAAACCTAATTTGAATGCAATAATGCAATTGAAATTATAATAAATGCTTACAATAGAGTAGAATATTAAACCAGTAAAGTAAAGTGATAAAATTAAATAATAAAAATAAAGATGATTTTAAAAATGATATCATTTCAATAAGTAAATATCAAGTAAATAATTAATGTATAATTAAATGTGCACCATTTTTCTTGAATTTTTCAATGCAACTTACCTCATAAAGGTACCCTTCACATTCATATCAAAATGATAAAATAAGGAAGTTTTATTTTTATTTCAGGTTTAATCAGACTTAATAACCACAAAAGCTTGATTAATACATAAATATATTTGGTGAAAAAGATAGTGATTATCATAAAAATCAGCCATATCTTGAATTTTTTCAGAAATAAATTTATACTTCCTTCATGCAAAAGTATGAGTTCAATCATATTAATGATAATTACATTTAAAATACATACAGAATGGTATAAAAATAAAAAAATCTGTCATTTTGACCCTACATCTGAACCGAAAGTTTCATTGTTTACATCTGTGATGATGTGTGGATTTTAGGCACTTGTGGATTTGAGAGAGTCTACTGTATTCCATTCTCTGTCCATATTTTTCTCACAAGATCCTGTTTTTATGAAATTGTGAACAGTTTTTATATTTGTGAAAAACCTAGTCATATTTAAGTGTTTCTCCTTTATCCAATCGACCACTTTCCATACAAAAAACTATCCTCAAACTATTTGCTAAACTTAAACGTTCAATAAAGAAATGGAAGTATGTTGCCACTGGAATCTCAAACAGAAAAAATTTGGAAAAGACCCACTCACTAAAGTGCAACTTTAAAACAATAAAATTTATAATATATTAAAGAAAATAGAAAAGGATAATCGTGGATATCCATTTATTTACATTATTTTGATTAATTATCCATCTGGTGCATAAATGTTCGCAACATCAGTTGAAACTGTATTGTACATAGCTATTGCATTATAACATTTTTTCAATGCTTTTTCTCTTTTAACCCTTATTGGCGCGGAGTAATTCTGTTTATAAACTGGTGAAATAATGGACTGACACAGCAATTTATAAATGAATTTATTAGAAAATACGAACTTGCTTATTTTCATGTACATTATAATAGGAAAGTTTTATCTAAATATTCTTGGTGCCGTTTGTCAGTTTTGGAATTAAAATTAGGTGTCCTTTTTTAAGGACACCATGCCAGTAAGAGTTAATATCATAGCATCCTTGTTTAAGGATGTAATTGTTATTTTAATTTACACAATAACTAATAAATCAGTAAAACATCATTAAATTATTATATATAATTGATAATTTAGATAATGAATGTTAGTTGTTATTCATTTGCAAAGTAGGTAAATTTTAATTAAAAAATTTCAAATGATGAAGTAAAAATTATCAAATATAGGAGGCAGTAATTATTAATACCTAATTTTCAAATGTTTGAGGCACTTTGTAAAGAAATGTTTTACCAGTATACTTACATTCTTCTTCATGCAGTGAAGCAAGATGGCTGACAATGGATGAAATACTAGCCCGGCTATTCACCTAATAATAAAAATAAATATTGTAAATGTCTCATTAGTTAGAATGTTGCATAAGCAGTAAGATGCATAATAAATTTTAAATACTACATTTGAACATTGTAAAACAATTTGGCACATGACATTTAATAAAATTTATCCGAGTTTTAAAATGTTTGTGAAATTTTATACATAATTTATTTATTGAGGAGACATCAGTTCATATTTACAGCCATCCAGCATGAAAAACAAGAACGAAAAATCATGTGTCCAGCATAGACAATGAAGCACTTTCCAACACATTCAGAATACTGTAACAAATTAAGAAAGAGAAACAATGTAGAAAGACACAAATATAAATATGTATAAAATGCATACAGCTGTTTTGAAAGCACTAAGGTTTCATCATCAGTGCTTAAAATTAAAGATAAAATTAAACTCTGGATTAAAGGGGGGTGGGTGGACAGAGAGTCAGAATGCCTTGCAGCTCGACTGTCAATGGCGATCCAAAGTTTTAATTTTATCTTTGATTTTAAGTACTGATGATGAAATCTTAGAGGTTTCGAAACAGCTATATGTGTTTTATACATATTTATATTTGTGTCTTTCTACATTGTTTCTCTTTCTTAATATATTGGCACAAAGTGCCATCCTTCTCCCGTTTTATGTACTGAAATAAACCTTTCCCATTTATTAAGGTGAACATTGTCTAAATAAACCAATCTGGAAAATGCATAACGCATTTAAAAATCTAATTTCTGCAATTACCATGAATAGTATGAAAAATATCTTAATTTTTTTTGCGCAGCCCTGTATATGATCCATAAATTCATATGTATATTACATAGTATGCTAAAAGTTAGTTGAATTAAACACATAGCACAGTTGAATTTTCCCATTCAGAAATTTCCGTCAATAAACAGAAATGCACTTGAGATCTTTTGTATAGCCTTGCACATGATATACAGAATTTATACACACAAAGTAAAGTAATATGCAAAAAAAAAAAAAAGTTAAATTTTAAAACGCTATCACAACTGAAAATGCATTTCCAGCAATTATTCGTCATAGACAGTACTGTAGTCAAATACTTTAGTGTGTCCCTGTAAATGAACGATAAATTATATTCACACCAGATTCTACAGTAAGTGGTTTGTAGTACACCTCAGTGATATATACAAATTTTAATATATTTAAAATAACATTAAAATACACCGCAAGTAATTTTTACCCATAGGTCGTCATGTAATGGAATTCTTTTGAGTGTCCATGTAAATGAACTGTTAATGCTACACACTTCATTTTTAATACCGAATAATGCCACAGTAAACGCTAATAACATAATATCCATTTCATGATAATCTGACTATATTTACGTGAGTTAGAGCATGGATGGACAGACAGACAAACCAAATTCATAAACACTTTTCAATTATGTTGGAAAGTGTTAAAAATTGTGTAAGAATTTTTAAATTAAATTCGTAAATGCACTTCTTCTATAAATTATGGTAGTTCAAAAATTGCTATGTCTTAAAGATGGTTGCTGACAAATACGCTCCATGATATTATAACATGCAAGAGTTAAAACAGAAGTGACAGATATATGTCAATTAAATTCTACATGCTTCAGGCAGAATTATTTATTTCATAAAGCATGCTCTGTTTATGACATATTTTCCCTCCATCATCACCTATTTTGAATAACACAATAAAGGCTAATTTTTGAAAGTTTAGTTTAAAAATTTTGAAACAGAACGTTTTTGGTTAAGTTATAAAAAAAAGTTACACTTTAGTCGAAAAATACTCTTTTAAAATTTTCATGTATACCTTTCAAGTAAGCCTGGGCTAAATTTATAAAAATTAGATTTAAAATAATTTTTGAAAAATTCAGAAAAATTAAAAAAAAAATTTCGAAAAAGTTTAAAAATAAAATAAAGTAAAATACAATATGAAGCAAAGTAGCTTAGTGGTCAGCAAGTCGTACTACCACACTTAATTACACCCTCACAGCTCACAAATAAATTAGAGACTGGATTGGGGCACAGGGTTGATAAAATGAGTACCAAGTTTGCTTGGGAACTATTTCCTACGTTATGCTGTCCATCAGGCTAGGACATTTCCTCAGAGTTTCCCCTAGACAGTTTCAGGTTGGGGGGGGGGGGGGGGAGAGAGAAAGGGGTTCTGTGCTTTTCCTGTCTTTTGACTTACAAAATAATAGTACCCTTCTTGCATCTCATACAAAAAATTAGCACCCTTCTTGCCCCTTATCTAAAACATTAGTCCTTAATCTTTTTTGCTTTAAAAAATTTATTTGCATAGTAAAAACTTCCTCATTGTTGACTTTAAAAAAGTCCCCTGAATTTTAAATATTAAAAGTGGCTTTAAAAAAAAAAAAAAAGCCTAAAAAACCAAAAACGCACAATTTAGAATCTAAAAAGTGTCCTTAAGAATAAAAAAGTGCCATTAAGTATAAAAAAGAGCCCTTTTATCCACAAGCAGCACCCTGCCCCTTTCTAAACCTAGGGAGGGGGGGGGGGGAACCTCCAGTTTCCAATATTCCGGTTATATTGGATAATAGCACCAGATGTTTAGTTTAAAATAAAATATTAGGTCGTCAAGGATGAAATTTGTAGTTAATAATACTGCAAACTTTAACAGCTTATTATTTGACATTGGCTTAATATTTTATCGTTCTGTTTTTTTTTTTTTTGGAAAGTTACACATTTTGCTTGTTTAAAGAAATCATTGTAAGCTCTAAAAAATATAAAAAACATTTTTTTAAAATTAAATTTGTTGAAAATGGAACGGTCAGAAATTTGCATTATTAGCATTGCAGACCGTGCAAAACATTAATAGTGTATTTGGCTCTAATGTTACTACGCAGCAGACAGTATCAAATTGGTTTGCCAAATTTCGTAAGGTAGCTCTGACTTCACAAATGAGCCACGCCATCATCCAGAATCAAGGGTTGAACTAAAGGTCACATTGAGTCTGACCCATCTCAGAGTGCCTATGAATTATCGTTGAAGTTTGGATAAAATAATTTTTCAAGTCTGAACAAAATAACTCCTTATATTTGTTAGTTATCAATTAACTTTGCCTTTTTTTCTACAAATTTCATCCTAGATGACCTGATATATATATCTGTCACTAGGCTTTTGAAATCGTGGGATCCAGACACTTCCAAAAAACTGGCACCACCTTTTAGAAATAAGACAGACTCAATGTATTTTAATAGATCTGAGATGGGCTAAATTCAAACCTGAACTTGGGGTCGATTTTTATATCTGTCTCTGGACTTGGGCTCAAAGTAAAAGTTTTATTTTTTCACTAATTGTAAAAAAGAACAAAAACAAAACAAGAATGTATTCTAAATTTCATAAAGCATTTCACAAATCGTTAAAAATGAATATGAAATGGAACTGAATTGTTATTGAAGGACTATGACAAGAACAATTTTATCTATTGATTCTGAAGCCTTTTCAATGATCGTTGTTAATAACATGACAAAGAATATGTGAGACATCCTTTGTCTATCCTCGCTGTCTGTTTAAATTCCTTTATCCAGAACTACTGGAAAACAAAACCCAAGTCTTTCTGCCATAGCTGCACAATATTTTGAGAGAATAAGAATTGTGACTTTCGCAGATTTCTGCTACTGGTTGGGAGATAAATAACAAATATGCTATTTTAAGCATGGACATGAGAATCACGGAACGTTGTTTTGATGGAATATTTAGGATTAGTATTCATTTCTATGAAAGAAGAGATTTTTAAATGAGAAAATTAATCTTGAAACAATTTAAAATTGTTATTCATAATTTTCTAGTACATACAATTGGCAGGGGTCAATGCAGATTTTTTTTTACTGGGGACCATTGTGAAAAACAAAAGATATTTTTGTGAAATTTATTATTTTTTTGTGAAAAATAACATTTTGCCTCAAAAGATGAAATACAGTTTCTCAAATTTGAACCAAATGTTTATTAATAACTTCTTTAAATCTTTCAGCTAAAGTTTTCCTTTCTGATGAACTTTTTTTGTTGAATTATTACAAATTTTAATAAAAATAATCAATGAAAAGTGTTTTTTTATGGAATGGAATTTTGTGAAGGAGCCTGTTTCATTAAAAGGAGTTTTGTGAAGGGGCCTGTTTTATTGAAAAGAATTTTGTGAAGGGGCTTTTTTTATTAAATAGATTTTTGTGAAAGGGCCCTAAATAGGCCCCAAATTTTGCCTGGATTGGTAGCACATTTGGACATTGATTGGTATCATATTTGGGCAGGCTCAGGCTCTGATGACACAAAATTTTTTTATCTCAGATTTCAAACAGCCATACCCAGGCTCTGAAAAGAGAATGAAAACTCATCTCTAGTATTTAATACAAAATATGCCATTTTTGCAATCTTTCAAGGGAAACATTATGCACCCTGAAGGATTCATTGCAATTTTTTTTTGCATACCTTCTCTTGTTTTTTTCTTTAAATGATGCGTCATAATCCACACCGGACATTACTTATCTGGTATACAATTATATGCTTTTGATTGAAAACAATCACATGCAAAAAAAAAAGTACAGGGCAATTCTACTGTAACAGACTAGAGGAATCAGTCATAGAGGAAAAAATAACATTACCTTGTTTAAAAAATAATAACCAGGTAATTAAAAGACGGCTACAATTAATATATGATACTATAAGATAAATTAATATAGTTATTATGAAGAAATTATTTAATGTGAATAATTATGATTTAAAAAGTGGTATTGTAACAGACAAGCAGGAATTACCATGCTTTTCGGACACCTTTATCCATATTATTTATAAAATAACATACAATTTATTATAGCAAAAATGTATTTTTATTCAAAGGCAGTTCAGAAACATTCAACTTCCACAAAATTTGACTGTTGCCACAATATAGTTATGAAAAATATGTATAGTTATGAAAAATATGTAATCTTACCTGTATCAGTCCAATATGCAACAGACAAACAAATAAGCACATAAAAATAAGCTACGCTGATTATAATGGATTTTACTGATTTTGACTATTCAACTTTTTATAAAATACACTGCACATATAAAAAAATATAGATTTAATACTATCAGAAAATATATGCATTACCTATTAGATGTAAAAAATAAAATACTAAAAATGTTAACATTGGCTTGGAATTGCCCTACAGTAGACTATGTGAAATCCACATACCTGGGACTAGAGGTTGTGCAGATTTTAGAATTTTGCAGATTTTTGGTAATTTATTGTTTACATTTCTTAAACAGTAATTTGAAAGTAGTAATGCAATCAAAATTGTAATGAATGCTCGCAATATACTAAAATATTAAAATAATTAAGTAATAAACTAAAAAAATAAGATAATTTTGAAAACGATTAAATTATTAAAAGCAAAGATCAAGTAAATAATTAACAATGTATAACTAAATATGCATAATAAAGATGAGATACATTTTACTTGAATTATTCAATAAAACTTTCCTCATAAAGGTAACCTATTAATTCACATCAAAATCATAAAGTAAGGAAGTTTTATTTCAGGTCTTAATAACCAAAAAAGCTTAATTAATACATAGATATATTTGTTAAAAACATTTTGATTACCAGTGATATCAGCAATACCTTTATTTGTTTCATAAATAAATTTATACTTCCTTCATGAAAAACCACGAGTTCAGTCACATTATCGAGAGTTACACATTACAATACATACGGAATGATATAAAACTAAAAAATTCTGTAATTTTCCCCCTGCATCTGAACTGAAAGTTCTATTGTTTACATCTATGCTGATGTGCAGATTTTAGGAAGTCTACTGTATAGGAAAAAAAAAGGGGGGGGGGGATAGCAGCACAAACATAATTTTCTAAATTTTCTCATAAACTGTTTACTGTAAATAAAATCTGTTATCAAACAACAAAACAATGTGATTTAATGCTAATAATGCATAACTATGAGATCATTGTGAAGTATGGTCAATCTAACTCTTTTAATTCTGAATTTGCAATCATACTTAGTATTTCTCTTACCTGTATGCATTTTTCTTGTAATATAAACATGGGTATCATCACTTGCTGAATCAAGCAGTTTAGAAAACTACCGATGTTTTATCATTCGAACTATTCTGTGCACATTACTGTTTTCCTCATCAATATTCCAGGAGAAATTAAAATTAATATAAGAAAAATTACAACATAATTGAAGAGTTGATACTTCAGTATGAAATAACGTTCATTACAAAAAAAAAATATCCAAACATTCCTTTTGAACATTTGCAGAATTGGAGAGATTATAAATTTAAAAGTACTTTTATGTTAGCCAAGTTCAAGTGATAAATCACACAATCTTATTCCAATCGCAATTATTCATCTTCTTTAAAATACCCGCCTTTCACACATTTAATTTAAAATACAAAGAAAAAAAAAGAAGAAAAGAAAAGAAAGAAAAATTAGTATAAAATTTTCTTTCTACATTATCATCATCATCTGCATTTTATTTCTATATTAAAGCATTGTTTCTAATTCACAAATGTGAAGAAGAAAAGCAGTTATTGGTGTGAAAAGAAAATCCAATTGCTGAGATTTATGCATAACTAGCATTAAAGAACAGATTTAAAGTTATTGGCTACAATACATGTAATTTTTAAAAAGAACTCAGAAACAGAAATAAACTCGCCAATAGAAAAGAACTCAACAATAGGGTAAAAATTTCCAGCCCTGGGCCTGGCCCTTACAAAAACTGTATTGGTCCAATCTGATTTGGCCCATACAAAAATCTTAATGGTCCAACCCAGCCCGGTATAAAAGATAAAAGTTTTAGCCTGAGTCCAGCACGGCTCTTTATGAAATCTAAAAATATCCATTTTCATTGATTTTTCCATTTTCAACTGTTGTATACTTCAATTAAATCATTGTTCAATGCTAAATTATACTTCATGATAATTTAAGGAGTATTTTGTTTATTTAAGGAGTTCTAAGTACTCCTTGAAACCTTTTACATTTATAAGGAGTTTTTAAGGAATATGCACAAACCAGGGTCTGACCAACTCTAAGTGGAATCCGGGGCACACAGGCTGTGTTAGGACCCCCTTTTCTCAAGAAAAGTGCATTATAAACATGATAAACAGATTTATGTGCAGCTCAAAATTTAAACCATAGCTTTATAAAAGAAAAAAATACATTAAAAATGTATTTTTTGGAATGTAAAATCTTCTGCTCTATATGCTATTTAGAGTGAATAAAACTTTAAATCTAAGTGACTGAATGAAACGTGTTTGATGTAATAGCTGTTCTACTCTGAATTTTGAAATTTACATTGCATTTATTGTATCATTAGTGAACGTTGTGACAGTTTAGTTTGCATAAATGGTAAAAATTACCCTTTTTTTTTTGTGAATTGTAAACGGAAATTTAAATTAATTTATATCTCCATAGAGTGGAGAAAATGTATTTTGGGGCCACCTGAAACGGTGGGCCTGGGGCGTGTGTCTATGTGATAATCAGGCCCTGCTGTAATAGTTAATTTTGAACAGTTACATGATATTTTGAAAATTTCTCCTCATATCTTTCTTTCAATGGATGCACAATACTTCAATTTATAGGGTGTTCTTTTTTTTAATTAATTCTTAAACTTAAAAGGAAAAAGATTCCGAGTTAGAATCCTGTCCTGAACACATGTTCACTCTGTTGAAAAAAATTATCCTTCACATTGTATGATTTATTCACCAATCCGTTAGATTGTGTTAAAATAATTAGAGTGTAATTATGTATCCATAGTTTATCAGAGTGCCAATGACTGTGGTTTATTCTGTTAAGCTGTTATAACAGATTAGGCATTATTACCAAGTGATTGTCTGAGTGAAATGTGTTGGCTGTGATGTCGTCCAGACAGCTCAATTGGAACAGCACTGGCAATAATCAGAGTCCTGGTACTACTCATATATCAACCTGTTTGTGTTAAAATAATAAAAGTGTAAAAAAAGAAGAGTTAATAACATGGGGTGGAGGAATACATAATTTTACTCACTACTAGTGAGTGGATTTTCTGACAGGGCGAGTGAATTTTTAGGCAGTTTTTTGTAAAACTACAGGTTATTCAAGATATGCCGAAAACTTTTTTTTCTAATTAGCTATATTTTTAAACTTTCCAAATTACCATGATGTAAACATGCTATTAAGTTTTATACTACACTAAGCTTTTCTCTGTTGTATATATTTCTTAATTTTAAAGAAAAAAATTATAAAAATGCATTGTTCTATAAGTAATTAAATATTTTTGAAGTCATGTACATGTAGTCATAACATTTTTCAACTGTATGCGTCTTACTGACTGGTAAGATTTTCTGAAAATTCCCCACTCCTGTTTATAACTCAAAGAAAGTTATTATGACAATCTAAATTATAAGATTTGACTAAATATAAATTACAAACAAAACACTCCTTCTGCTTAATAAAAATTTACTGTTTACAAGTTTATCATGCTTTATTGCCTAAAACTTAATTAAGTTTGTAAGTAATTATTTAAAGCTTTTTTTATTTATACAATTGGGAAAATACCTTTAGAATCATTGCACATTATGTTGATCTTAAATTTTATAACTTTTTCACATTATTTTAAAAATTGAGAAAATTTATGACATTAATCAATGATTAAAAAAAGTCATCTAATTAAAATTGTTGAGACCATATTGAGAGCTATTTACTAATTGAAGAGTGGAGCACTGTAAGGCATCGATCATGAGACATTGTCATCATGCAACCCTTTAAATTCAGGTATGCTAAGCAGGTTCCTTTGTAATTCTCCTCAGTATCCTAACAAGACAGCAAAGAATAATGTATTTACAAGAACTCACACTCTCCATTTAATAGAATTGCTAATAATGTGTTAAACGCATAGGTGAGTTTTAAAGGAAAAAAGTTAAAGGCAACATATGAAACAGCATCCGATTAAGTCACAAAATCTACGGAAATCATGATCAAGAGTAGTGATGCAACGAATAGTGGTTTGGCCGAATAACCGAATACCGAATATTCGGCCAATTTACAGCCGAATATTCGGCCTATTCGGCCGCCGAATAATGAACTTATTTTTGCCTAAAAACAAAATATAGTATGCACTATATGCACAATTCTTGTATATTTCACAATTAAAATGTATTGTTTTCTTTTAAAAAATTATTTATATACAAATTTTTAATTTTTTAAAAGCATTATTTTACTCTGAAAAAATATTCGGCTATGTTCGACCTAAAAATTTCCTCAATAATATAATTCAGACCCCCCCCCCCCCCCCCCCGAAAAAAAAAAAAATTCTTAGCAAAAGTTCCTTATCAGGTATTGTCTAGTTACATTTTAATAGATATTATGTGTGTTGTTGTTACATTTTAAAATGATGACAAAATTTTAAAAGTACTAGGAAACATAAGTTTCAGCTTTCAGATGAAATAAAATAAAAATTAAGAAATCTTAATATCTTAAGAAAAACCACTGATGGAAAGGGTGAAAGGAATATCCTCTAATAAAAACCCTTAAGTATTGCAACATATACGACTTAAATATCTTATACATAAAATACATCAGATCTAATCAATCATATATTTATGTTCTTTATAGGTATAATTCAAAATATTATTGAAAAAAAAATATTTTTTTATGTAACAAGGGTTAAATGTTAAACTTCCCATTATGATATTAAAAAAAAAAAAAAAAAAAAAAAAAAATGAATTAGCTTGTACAGCTGTATTAAAACAATTTTGAATACATTAATTTTAAATTTAACAGATTATGTTAGCTTATTACAGATACTTTTTGTACTTACTGATACAGCATAATTTTTTTTTAACATGATTCCTAAATTAGCCTCTTATATAAAAATGGGTAGATAAAACCCATTCGGAGTATGAAAGTTAATGGAAAAAAAAAGTGTTAGTTAATTTCAAATAAAATTTTCATTATATATGATGAATATAAATTGTCAAATTAAAAAGTTATACTGTGCAAATATAAAAACATTTATTACAGTGTATTATTCGGCCAAGGCCGAATAATGGACTTGATATTCGGCAGACAGGCCGAATATTCATTGCATCTCTAATCAAGAGTCTGTCCAGGTTTTTCTAACAGGGTCCTATTTTTGTGAAATTGTGATCAGACATTTATATTTGCAAAAAATCTACTCATAATTTTGTGAATTTAATATTAACTTTATATTCAAGTTCTTGTTTATATATTTTTAACATGATCCTTAGAACTTATGTAGTATCTGGGCCAGGAGATAGATAGTTAAAAATGGTTGACTTGTTTATTGTAGCCACCCATGCTCAAAACAGCAATGACATATTAAAATAATAAAACTTTGTATAAATCACCATAAAATCAAAACAATACACAGGATGCGTTTCGAGCTGGAAAATATAACAGCCCACCATCAGCACTGTAAACATGTACAGTCGTGGAAAAAAAAAAGTAAACACCCCTACTAACTCCTCAACAAATCATCATAGAAGAAAGTTACTGGTACCGAACGATTGGAAATAAAGTCTACTTTTAAATGATGTATATAAAATTTTCTTAGGGGGTCATCTACATATTAAAATGAATCCAAACTTCATTTTTTTCAATGGCAATACCCAATTTTAACGAGATATTTCAAATCTTCGGTTCAAACTATGCCTAGACACCAAATTTCAAGTCATTTGAATGATAAGTTTTTGAATTATAAACATTCAAAATTTAGTGCTTCTAATGTTAAATTATATTTTCATATTTTTATTTATATCTCCCGAAATTATGCTCCTAATGTGCTAATTTTTTTTGTTGTAATAATAGTAATATACCCAAACATAAATAAGCTGAATTTGTAATTTTTATAATTTTATGATATGAATTATGAAATTAATATTCGAAAAAATTATGAATTGCAACCTACAATTTTTTTGATGGGTTTAGATTTATTAAGTCCTGCTTTATGGAAATTCAAAAATTTCATATTTTTATTCCAAGTAGTTTTCAAATTATGCTTAAAAAACGGCAAAATGATGGTTTAAGGGGCCGTCTATGATGGAAGTGAGTAGACATTTTGAAATTTATTCTGCTGTACCTAACACGCTTCACTGGCTCCTTGAGTGGCGCTTAAGGTGCCTTGATCAAGGAAGCGGCTCTCTCGGTTAACAATCCAGTACGGAACTTCAATTTGGATACAGCCCTTAAAATATGCTCGTTTTAAAATAATTAATTTCTCGGAAACTTATGGTACGAATTGCATAAAAATTTGTTTTTAGGCTAATTGAAGGGTGTGGAGTTCATTTATGCTGTCAGAATTGGGTACTGCTATTGAAAAAAACAAAGTTATGGTTCGTTTTAATATGTAGGTGGCCCCTAAGCAAATTTTATATACATCATTTAAAAGTAGGCTTTATTTCTAATCGTTCGATACCAGTAACTTTCTTCTACGATAATTTGTTGAGGAGTTAGTAGGGGGTGTTTACTTTTTTTTTTCCACGACTGTACGTCCGTAAGGGGACAAGGTTGCAAATGAATAGAAAGAGGAAAGCTTACAAAGAGTGCACTCTTTGTGTTGATGATGGGCTGTTATATTTTCCAGCTCGAAATGCGTCCTGTATATTGTTTTGATTTTATGGTGAATTTATACAAAGTTTTATTATTTTAAGTGTGGTTTATCACCAGTTTATCCGTACTGTTTCAACCAATTTGACATGTTTATTAAACAGATAACATTGTTAAAAATGGTAAAAAAACATTAATTTAGTAAAATTAATAAATGGTAAATAATGTAATATACAGGGTTGGTACTGGCCCTAGTTCATATTTCAGGACATGCTTTTTTTGATACTTCAGGACACATTTACCTGGCTTCCTAACTGAAATACCCACTGAACCTCCTACAAATTTTTTTTTAATAATGAATAATACACTATGCACAGAATTATTTTGCTTTAAAAGTATTACACGTAAAAAAAGTGAGTTTACTGGCATCCTTTAATCAAGCTGCAAAAATATTGTAATTTTTAAATTACTAATCGACAAAAATTACAATTTTTTTAGACCAAATGATGAAAATCATGAAAGGTTTCCCCCCCTCCCTTTTTTTAAAGTGACTGATCAGTAAAATTTGAGATTTTTTTTGTGACCAATAGACAAAAATGATGATTTTTTTAAAAAATGATCAATCAATAAAAATTATGATTTTTTTAAAAATGATAGATGAAAATCCTGCTTTTTTGTAAAAAATTGATGAAAATCTGAATTTTTAAAGATAGAATGATGAAAATCGTAACTTTCGTGATCGTTAAGCATCTGTATAAAGATACATCTGCCCTGTATATACGTGTGGCTGTAAGTCTGGGATTTTTATTGTCCAATTTGATGATTTTGAATGCTAATATAGCACAAAACTCGCAAAATTTCACGAATTTTAGGAAAGATTACCATATTTTAAGACATTTCAAGACTTTTTAAAAAATTTCAGCACAAGTACAACCCCTTAATATATAAGAAAGAATAATAAATACAAAAAATGATAAATAAAATAGCATTTGGTCTAGGAATTAATTCGTGCGGTTTTACAAGAGATGGCGTAACTAGCGTATTGTCCCATAGTTTGGTTTGTTCAAACATGCATTTAAAACTACTGTTATTGCTCATCCAGTTTAGTATATGCCATTTGGTTTAAGCATAAACAACAACAATTTTTATCGAACTGAAAATATCAAATTTTGTGCCTGATAAAGTGTTTTTGTGGGGGGTTCTTCTTCATTATTTTAACATGAAGAAAAGTGCTACCGAAAGTCATCGTATTTTGTTGGAAGTTTATGGTGACCATGGTCTAGCTGAACGAACGTGTCAGAAATGGTTTGCACGGTTTAAAAGTGGTGATTACGGCTTGGAAGACCAAGCACGACCTGGACAGCCAAAAAAAATTTGAAGATGAAGAATTGACAGCATTGCTCGATCAGGATTCGTGTCAAACGCAGGAAGAACTTGCAAAATCATTAGAGGTTGATTAAAAAACAGTTTCCAAATGCCTCAAAGCAATGGGAATGATTCAAAAGATGTCACATTGGGTTCCATATGAATTGAAAGAAAGAGGCATTGCAAGGAGAAAAACCGTTTGCGAAATGCTCCTTCAAAGACAGAAAAATAAGGGATTTTTGCATCAGATTGTTACTGGTGATGAAAAATGGATTTATTACGAGAATCCTAAATGAAAATAAGCCTGGGTAATGCCAGGTGAACCAGGTCCATCACAACCGAAACGAAATATTCACTGTGCAAAGGTTATGCTGTGTATATAGTGGGATATGAAAGGTGTGGTGTACTATGAGCTTCTGAAACCTAGTGAAACTATTAATGGAGAACATTATTGACTTCAGTTGATGCGTTTGAAACAAGCTCTGGTCAGAAAACGACCAGAATGGGATAACAGACATAATAAACTTATTTTTCAACATGATAATGCCCGACCACATGTCGCAAAACAGCTCAAAACATATTTGGAGAATGTCGGATGGGAAGTGTTACCCCACCCGCCGTATTCACCAGACATTGCTCCTTCAGACTACTACTTGTTTGATTGCATGAATAATGATTTGATTGGACAGCGGTTCACTTCTTCAGAAAATATAGAAAAATGGATCTCTGATTGGATCGCTTCGAAAAGTGAGGACTTCTTTCGACACGAAATTCGTAAATTGCCTGAAAGATGGGAAAAAGTAGTGGGTAGCGATGGACAATATTTTTGTTAACGTATTTATGTATTTTGCTTTTGAAATAAAGCTTTAATTTTTTATTACAAACCGCACGAATTAATTCCTAGACCAAATAATAAATACAAAAAATGATAAATAATGTAACATTAATTTAGTATACCAGGGCTTGAAATTCAATTTTTCCTAGGAGGGGAGTCTCCCTACCAACATTTATAAATGAAGGGGAGTTAAGCTATTTGGGAGGGAGAAAAAAATCTAAAACCCACTGTTATTTTACGTGCTATTTACATTACTTATTTTGTCATGTCTGTATTAATACAGACATATGACAAAATACCATTGAAGCAATTTAAATCAACAATTCAGAATAATTATGCAAAATGTTTTTTTATTTAAAAAAGTAAGAATGTTAAGCTTTTATATAGTGTATTTTTCAACTTTCAACCACATATTATGGATCCTTAACAAAGGAGTTGTTAAATGAATTTCTGAATTTAGATTTTATTCCATTTTGGACTCTGAATCTTCTTTCACAAGGTAAACTTGTGACAGACAGCACAAGGACAACATTTATAACTTTGGAAGTTATTGGAAACGTATGGTTATGCTCTCAACAAAATTTCAGAAAACATTGCAATATCTGACATGCCTTCATTTTTAACTACTTGCATGAACAATGTATATATTCAGTGATGGAATCATCAATATCCATTTCTGAACAAAATTGTTTTATTATATCCTTAATGGAAGTATAGTCAAAACCTGACACCCTGGTATTTTCTTTGTTTAAAATTTGAATGCTTGTTCAATCAAAGTCAAAACATTGAAATGGAAACTGTTGATTCATTTTTTTCTACTACACGAGAAATGTAGGTTAATTTTAAATTGTTTCATCCTAATTTCTATTAATTGCAAGGATCACCTTGTTTGGTTTTTCTATATATGTTTGATTGGAGCTCGGAATTTTTCTTTGATGTGCACCACAAGATCTTTGCAGTCCTTCTAATCTTATTTTTGTTTAGTACCGAATCTAGACCAATTTGCCAAAGCGCAGCGCTCGGTGACACTTAATGCCCTTTATTGGCGCACCTTTTTGGATACTTTCCTTTTTCTTTCACAGGAAAAAATATCGTGAAACATGCCAATTGGGCGTAGGAGAAAAAAAATCGCGAATGTCCTCGATCGGTCGAGGGAAGAATATCGCGAAATTCATCGATTAGACGCAGAATAAAGTTGCCAATTTCGTCAGTCTGTCGCAGAAAGAAACCGTAAAATTCGTGGGTGTTTCTGAGTAAAAAAAAAATATCTGACATTCACAGCAAATTTTCTGATAGGTTACAGCAGGGGATGGGAAGGGATTGGGAATTCCTCTCCAGGCTCAAATTTTTTTTTTTGTTGAAGGTCGAGTAAACTCTTTTTTTGGTTCGGTTTAATTTGAGGTAGAGTGTAGATTCCTGTAAATTGGATTCGAGTTAAACCTAATTTTTCAAAAGTTAGTTCAGTATATTATTTCAGATTAAAAACTATACCTATAATAATAAATATAGACATTTGTGTATAAGCTGTTTTCTAAAGAGACCGTAGCATTTTTAACGTGGCCCTTTAATGAAATTATAATTTTTCTGCAGCCCTTTGACGAAATTCGCGTTTTATCCGCAATCTTTTGACGAAATTTGCGTTTTTTTCGCGACCTTTTGACAAAAATCACGGGTTTTTTTGTGACCTTTTGACGAGATTAGAATTTTTTTCGCGTTCTTTAGACGAAATTCACGATTTTTTCGCAATTTTTTGATGAAATTTGCGGATTTGTTTCGTGATCTTTTGATAAAATTTGCGTTTAATCGCGATCGTTAGACAAAATGCGCATTTTTTTGCGGTCTTTAGATGAAACGCATGTTTTTTCCTTGATCCTTTGACAAAATTCGCGTTTTTTTGCAGTCATTTGATGAAATTTGTGTTTTTTTCAGCGGCCCTTTGACTTAATTCGTGTCTATTCTACGATTCTTGGACGAAATTTGCATTTTCCGCGATCCTTGGACGAAATTTGCATTTCCCGCGATCCTTGGATGAAATTCGCTTTTTTGGATCCTTTACCGAAACTCGCGTTTTTTCTGCATTCCGTTGCTGAAATTTACGATTTTTTTGCTATCCTTTGATGTCATTTGTGTTTCTCTGCGATCCTTTGATGAATTTCGAGGGTTTTTTGTCGCGATGTGACGACATTCATGTTTTTCTGCGATTCTTCGACAAAATTTGCATTTTATTTGCAATCCTTTGCGACGAAATTGGCGATTTTTTTCCTCGAACGATTAACGAAATTGATTTTTTCACCGATCATTTGTCGAAATTTGTGATATTTTTCTGCTGAACTGATGACCGATTTTTCATAATTTTCGGACCCTAATGCCTTAAATTTTCAGAACACAATCACCTCTGAATTTGCCTATCGGTTGCGGACACTTGTCAACAAATCTCGAAAAAAAAAAATAATGAAATTTGTCTATCGGTTGCATGAAAAATTCTTGAATTTCAACGATCTTTCGCGATAAAAAAAACCATAAAATGTGTCAATCAGTCGCGTGAAAATATCAGGCTATTCGCAAGGCTATAGGTCAAAATTAACATTTTTGGCTACTGGCCAGTACACTGATTTTTTTCACTGGCCAGTTTTTTTTAACCACTGCCCAGTAACAAAGTTATGTACGCTCCATACAAAATTGCATTTTTTCTAACTATCAACATTGTAATTTACTAATATATATTATTTACCATTCGATATGATTACACTAAACTGAAAAATGTTATTTTTACTATTAATTGCAATGAAATAAATTCACAGGAAATTTGCAGAGCCCCCCCCCCCTCGGTACTAACTAATATGCATTTTTCTGTGACCATTTACGAATTTCGCGGGTTTTTTTTCGTGATCTTTTGACGAAATTCACGTTTTTTCTTGACCTTTTGCAAAATCTGCGTTTTTTCGCGATCTTTTGACGAAATCTGCGTTTTTCCCGCGATCTTTTCACCAAATTGCATCTTTTTTTTAAAAATCTTTTAACGAAATTTGTGGGGTTTTTTTCGTCATTCTTTGAAAATATTTGCATTTTTTCAAGATTTTTTGACGAAATTTGCCCTTTTAGGCGATCTTTTGACGAAATTTGCGTTTTTTCCGCGATCTTTTGAGGAAATTTGTGTTTTTTCCGCGATACTTTGAAGAATTTTGTGATTCTTTTCCGCGATCTTTTCAGGAATTTTGCGTTTTTTCCGCGATCTTTTCACGAATTTTGCGTTTTATCAGCGATCTTTTCACGAATTTTGCGTTTTATCCGCGATCTTTTCACGAAATTTGCATTTTCCGCGATCTTTTCACGATATTTGCGTTTTTTTCCGCGATACTTTGAAGAATTTTGTGATTCTTTTCCGCGATCTTTTTACGAATTTTTGCGTTTTATCAGCGATCTTTTCACGAACTTTGCGTTTTATCCGCGATCTTTTCACGAAATTTGCGTTTTCCGCGATCTTTTCACGAAATTTGCGTTTTTCCGCAATACTTTGAAGAATTTTGTGATTCTTTTTCGCGATTCTTTGTCGAAATTTGCGTTTTTTCCGCGATCTTTTCTCGAAATTTGTGTTTTTCCGCGATCTTTTGACGCAATTTGCGTTTTCTCCGCGATTTTGTCACAAAAGTTGCGTTTTCTCCGCAATCTTTTCACGAATTTTGCGTTTTTTCCGCGGTCTTTTCACGAATTTTGCGTTTTTTCCGCGATCTTTTCACGAATTTTGCGTTTTATCTGCGATCTTTTCATGTAATTTCCGTTTTTCCGCGATCTTTTCACGAAATTGCGTTTTTCCACGATACTTTAAAGAATTTTGTGATTCTTTTTCGCTATTCTTTGTCGAAATTTGCGTTTTTCCGCGATCTTTTCACGAATTTTGCGGGTTTTTTCCGCGATCTTTTCACGAATTTTGCGTTTTCTCCGCGATCTTTTCATGAAATTTGCTTTTTTTCCGCGATGTTTTGACGTAATTCGTGTTTTGTACGCGGTCCTTGAGCGAAATTCACATTTTTTGGCGATTCTTTGGCGGAATTGGTTATTTTTTTCTACGAACAATTGACGAAATTGATTTTTTTCGGCGACCATATTGAAATTAGCGATATTTTTATGTCCGAATTTTCGGACTGATGACCTTTTTTTTCTTTCCGGAACCGAATGCTTTAAATATTCGGAAAATTCGAGACAGAATCACCCCTGCTACTTCTATTTCTTACGTTCGGGAGAATTGCCGATTTGGACGCCGTAAATTCCGAACGAATTTCACCCCTTTCCTTTCTGGCATCGATCTTTGAACCATCGCGTTTGGCGAGTGGTGCCCATTGAGTTTGGCGAGTGACGACAATAAAGTTAATCGCCACGTTTTAAGTGTTACTCGACGCCTGGCGAGTGCTAATTTTGTGCTATACGCAAGGCGGGAGTTGATCGTAATTTCAAAATGCAAAATTTTCCGGAAAATAGTGAATTTTTTTGGACGGGAGCCTCCCGCCCACGATATTCTTTTGGGCGGGATTTCAAAATTTTTAGCACGAATCCCGCTCTGAAATTCAAGCCCTGTACACATTTACTAAATACAAAGCATCAGGCAGGCAGTTTATAGAAGTACAAGATACCAATATAATACAAATATCTGTAATAGAAAACAGTAATTTAGCATGATATTTTAATGTATAAATAATTACTAGGTAATAAAAGAATTTGAGGGGGCATTTTTGTTACCGTCAGGATTATTTCTGCAATAGCCTTTAAAGATTGCATCACAAATATTGTTTCCTTCTGTGGCATGTCTCTGCTTCCAGATGAACTCGGTCAAATATGGAGGTAAATGATGACAAGCTATACCATGCTGTTGCTTGTTTTGCCATTTGTCAGATCCACATATACATTCTATTATTTGCATGTGGAGTCCTGTTTCAGGTAAAATAAATTAGTTACAAAAACACATCACAAATCAACAACAACAACAAAAAAAGAATATTAAATAACATAAAAATAAATCATATGTGTGATTCACTTTAAAGTGATGAAAACCTGCATTTTTTAATTCATCGGTACGGTACCCTTTCTAAAAATCCAAAAGATTGTTGAACCTTCCTTAACATTTTCTACTATGCATTGAAATAATGTACTAGCAGAATGATTCAGCACTAGAGATGAGTACATGTTCACTTTTCGGAGCCTGGGCCTGCCCGAGTCCGATACCAAAAGTATGCAATACAAAAAAAAAAATAATAATAATAAATAAAAAAATTGCATAATATTTAAAAGTTTTTATAAATGTAATATCTCATTTTTTAGCAACTTCTTACATGGAAATAACTTAATCCCCAGCACATAGTTAATTTTATGAAATTTAAATTCAATCATATCAAAAGATAAGTTTAGTACAAAATAAAAATATACTTCCTTAAAAAGATTCTCACATTTTACTCCCACAGCCAGCAAATTTGATATACACATTAACAAAGTGTGTTTTATGAATAAATGAATAAAATTTGCAGAGATTGTTGTTTATATAACAAAGAATGGAACAACATTTTTCGATTTCTTATAAAAGGTGTAGATCTTAAATTGTAATTGATTCCTTCCTCAAAAAAAAAAAAAAATCTTTCATAATTGTTGTGTCCTTGAAAATCAGCTTAAATTAAAACTTTGACGCTGTTATCTGAAAGATTCGATGCTTTTATACGAAAAGAATAAATACTTCTCGACCGCTTTCTATCGGAATAACAAAACATGCTAATTATATCTACTTATGAATGAAAGTGACTTTGTGAATGCGAAGAGCAGAGCCGCAGCATGAGCAGAGTTCATGATGAAAAATGGACGGAATCACTAACCTTATTTTCATAGACAGAGCGATTATGACTCACATACAACAGAATACTAAAAATTTTCAAACCTTAAGCTAATGCTGATGGACTAAAAACAAAAGAAAATATTCTTTCTGTGATAAATCGGCAAAAAATACTACTAATAAAAAAAGTTCCAATTGAAAAATAATGCGTAAATACGGGTTAGGTTCCCTTAGAAAGACCCCCACGGAGGGCACTCCCCCTTGGGCCTATATCCCTCGTGTTGATAATTGGCCGTCAAAAATCAACCCAACCCAACCCCAATTGAAAAATATCCTAATGGTACCATTTTTCGATTGGCACTGTATCAACAGGTCGTCGCCATCAATGCCAGGCATAAATCTGCAAATATCACAAATTTTCTTTTAAAATAGAATTCGAATACTAAAGGAAAAAAAAGGAAACGTGATTTCTGTTTCTGCTTTATTCTGATCAAAATTGCATTAAAGTGATTTAAAATGGAATAAGTAAATTTTAAGAAAACAAAAGTTATTTTTATCTTTCCTATTCTACATGAGAATAAATAAAATTGCCAATTTCAGAAAGATTGAACCAGAAGACTGATATAAAAATCCAGCCCAGGTGCGTCTCATCTCTATTCAGCATACAGACAAAGAAAGTTTCTCCTGTCTCTTTACAATTTCGGCCAAACACAAGTGTACATTTTCAATAAAAATTTTTCCTGTAGAAAAATTTTGTTTTTCAAGACAAATGTTATCATTTTGGCACACATGTCATATACGCAATACATTGGAGTGATTTTTTTATGATGCCAATTTAGAGAAAACCTTGTTTTCGAATACCAGTTACATATATATTTTAAAAAAGGGAATAACAATAAATAAAAAAACGTTTAATTTTAATAATTATAGAACAAAACAATTTATATAATTTTAAAAAAGAAAAGAAAAGTAAATAAACAATGTATTAAATAAACAACAATATCCGGCTTACCATATCAAGCAAAATAACGACACTTTAGTGCCAGTTAAGTACCCCGGCACATATATATGACATTGACGTCAGAAAAAAATCGCGCCAACGTGGTGCGTATATGATATCTGTGCCATAATTTTTAGAAACTTGTCACTTACTGCAAGTAAAAATCAGCAATGGTCCAGCTACATTATATCAATTTTTTTCAAAATTAGTTTTTTTATTAACATCATTCATGGAGGTGAACTTTATGCTACAGTTATGCCTGTGTAGTGAGACAAAGCATAAAAAACTATTCTAATAGATATACGGTAGAAGATCTTTATAACGCAATTTTATATAATGCAATTCTCCATATAACACACAACTTCTCAGATGTAAACAATGATTTTTGCAATTAAAAAGCACCTGCACTTTCCCATTGTAAAATATTGCTACTCTCTAGAGGACTAAATTTGATACATTAGTTCAACTTTATCTTCTAATTTAAGACCTTTTTACTGAAAAAAATGCTATTATTACAATGAACATATTTGAAAATGTCTAATATAAGGGATGGTTGGGTCAGTTATATTTGGATCATGTTTATAGAGTAAATTTAACAATGTCTGACCTAAATTATGCAAAAATTTATAATTTGGATAACTCTTGGTAACGAGGAATGCAGTATAAAGATATTCTAATGTATTTTGATGTGTTTCAGACATATTTGGCCATGCTTATAAGGTGAATTTAATGATGTGATCCATATAACGCAAAATTCTATATAACGCACAACTTTGCGTTTTTAAGTTCGTGTTATAAAGATCTTCTACTGTATATAATTAAGGAGCAATTCTATATAAGAATGCATAAAGAATTTATTTGGAATAAATACATACAAATCATCTCCCATCTGGAGCTTCTTTTCATAACCCATCTTTTATATGTTATTCAATTCTTCTCTTTTAAAATTTTGAAGCTATCTTTTTTGATTTACAGTCATTGTAAATTGTTGTTAAGCATTTTTATCTGAAATATACATTTTCAAAATTGAGAGATTCATGGAGTTGAGGAACATGTTCTAAATATTAATCTACATATTTATTATTTTGAGAAAAATTATTTTTCTTCTTTAAATCAACATCTGTTGATATAATTACATAAGCAATACATCAGCATATATCTTAGTGTTGATTTAGTCACTTTGAATCACAGTTCATGGACGCGAGAATCTCCAATTGCTTTTTTATAACAAAATCTAACACCTGAGTTTAAAAACAAATTTCTGACTTTCAATTTAACAACAGCAAACATACTGGCTAACTTTAGCATAATAAGAAAAAAATCTGATGATAATTTTGTCATCTATTAATATGAAAATGCAACTTAATGTTTGGTTCATGGAGGTGAGAATTTATTGTGTGACATTCCTTTCCGTACTTAGAAAACAAACAAAAATACAAAGAAAGTAATTAACTAAACTACGGTATTTTGCTCTTGAGATAGTAGTATCTACAATAATAATTATTTAACTATTTTTTTCTTAAATTAAATAAGTAATCAAACCTTTTCCCTAGTAACATTGGGTGTGTGACATGACATGGTGGTGAGATCTCAGATACTGTGTACTAAGAAATAAAAAATCTAAAGTAATTATGAACAAGTAAGAAAAAATCATGCATCAAGCATAGATTATGAAACACTTTCCAACACATTCAGAATAATGTAACAAAACTGCACCTTTTAAAACATTAAAATATTACGTCTAATTCAACATATGGAAACGCATAATATATTTCCAAACCCAATTTTAGCTGTTCCCATCCACAATCAGAAATTATATGAATTTTTTCAGCAGCCCTGTATATGATATATAGATTTGAATCTATTAACTACATGTATGCCAAAATGTAGTTCACTTAAGAGATACATATACTTCAGTTGAAAATTTACCTTCAACAATTTCCTCTAATAAGGAGAACGGTACGTGAATACTTTTGTGTAGCCCTGTATTTGAGGTATAGAATTTATATATAATGAGTTGGATGCAATAAATTAATTAAATTTAAAAGCGCATAGCGAATTTTAAACCATGCTTTCCAGCAATTATTACTCAAAGACAGTACTGTACTGTGATTTCTTTTGTGCGTCCCTGTAAATGAATAAAAAATGCTTTAAATGCCCTGTTCTAATGTGGTCGTAGTGAAATTCAGTGATTTATATAAGTTTGAATACATTTGAAATAGCATAATGTCATTAAAATACTCTGCAAACGATTTTTCCCCACATACCATAATGTAATGGAATACTTTTGAGAGCCCCTGTAAATGAACTATTAATCCTACATACTTCATATACAATACCAAACATGCTTTGGTGACCCTAAATAACCTTTATCAATTGCATGAAAACCCGAGTATAGTTATGGGAGTTAGAGCGTGGCCAGACGGCCAGACAAGCCGAATGCATAAACACTTTTCGACTTTGTTGGAAAGTGTTAAAAATGTATGCACACAACACATTTAGTCTTCTTTCACTTTCAATAGAAAACATAAATTATTTCAAAAATATTCATGTCAAATACTGAAAAAGGCATTGTGACTGAAATTGTACACTTTAGGGAGAATGACCCATCAAGTTCTTTGTAGAAAAATTTAATTGAAGTCAACTCTTTGCTCAAGAAATATAGAAATAAAAATGCCTCTATGGATGAGATTCTATTTCCCTCATGCCAACACTCTTTTCTAACTTGAATCTATTGGGATATTCCATGAAAAATGGACAAAATGTCTGCGATAGATACTTCAGGGACAAAAAATAATCTGCAGGTAAAATATTTTTACAATTGAAGCGTTAATTAATCAAACAATCACTTACCTGTAGCGTTTTTAAGCATTTTATAAATTTTTATTAATAATAATCTTAACTTTTTGCATTAAGTAATAAAGAGCTAAACATAATACAGTAGAACCTCTTTTATCCGAAACTCTTAACCGAAATCCACTTTTACAGCCTTTTTTTTAACTAACATATTCCTTGTGTGCAAGCTGTCCTTTCCGAACTGCGAGTACATATGAATATTTTCAATCCCCTTTCTTAGAGTTTCTTTGAATTTAACTTGAGCTCCCGTGAGCTGCGGGGTGGAACGAAGAAAACGTACAAATTAGCAATTCTGAAGCTTTTGAATGTTTTGCAAAAGGTTTGGCATGGCTGGAGCAGCAGAAAGACTGTGATACTGGTGAACTAATAATATAAAAAAACTACGTGATGGAGATTCAAAGCAAAAAGCAATCGAAACCTCAACAAACAAAACATTTTTTCAAACCCTTGCAATATATGTAAAAGGTACTTAATTTCAAAATTAAAATTCAAGTAATTTATTCTTGTTTCTATTTTGCTAATGCTTTATTTTTATTAAGCACTTGTTACCATAATAAGAAATGTTGCATATATTTCTCCTTAATCTTAAAATGGAAGCCTTCTCGATTATCCGAAAATTTGGATTTTCCGAAAGAGGGTCGGTCCCAATTACTTCGGATAATCGAGTAGCAAAATAAAGGTTCGATGAAGAAAAATCTGCAAAAGAGAAAAGAAAATCTGTGACGCCTGGGTTGTTCTCTACAATACTTGCAAATTTGGTCAGCAGTCTGACTTGAATGACGCATATGTAAATTTTCATAAAAATTAGATAAATGGTAAGAAATCAGACAATTATTGAAGATTTTAATAGCAACAGAAATTGTTTTAAAAATTTGACTTAACAAAAAAAATAAAATAAAAATTTGTGGAAAAAATAAAATAAAAAATGTGAGGGAATGACAAGTGAGGGAATGATGAAATAAGACATTTTTACTAGTTGTAGGGGGAAAATGCAAAATTATGAAGAAATCCAAACTGTTTCCTTTAAGAGAAACACTTAATATATAATGTATGATAAAATTAAAATTTTTGATATTTACAAAAAAATGAATATTCTGTGTGAGGGAATGACTGCTAATAAAAACGCTTCTGGATATACTGACTAAAAAAAAATTCTGTAAAATTAACAAAATCTTACACCACCAATTTATGTTGCTGGACTGACAAGTGCTCAAAATAGCTTCTTCTCTGTGAAGGATGCTAGACTGCTACTGCTCATTAGTGGTAGATATTTGAGATAATAGCAATGTGTGAGGGAATGATGGTCTAACATAGGGAAACATATAATTGATTGAGTAGACTATATAATAATAGTAAAAATTAATATTTTTATTATTTTTTGTAATGTATCAAATAAGAACTTTATTTTGCTTAGGGTATTTTTAATTATTTTTATTTCTGGATGGAAAGAAATAGGCAATAAAATATGGTAGTACAGGTGGGGGAAAGGTGAGGGAATGATGTTTGCATGATATATATTATATTTTTAAATACTAAATTTATTTATTTTTAAATTTTACTTTCTGCCCTAATAAACTATGTTTAGATCTTCTAATAAAAATAAAAATAAATAAAAATGTAATAAAATTAAGAGCATTTATATGGCTGGGAAGCACTTTTTGCACTATTGCAGAGAATAACCCGCCTGTCTCCAATCTCGAACTTTTTGCTATCGGGTATTAAAACAGCAGTAATCTATAGAAAAGCTGTCCTCACGTGACATGGAACGGTCCATTATCTACATTGCATCATCACAAAATTTCATTGCTAACATACAGTTCCAGTTTTCATTTCATGAAAATTGGAATATTGGTGAGGTTTTCTTATAAAACCATATTACTGTAAATAAACAATAGCTTTCTGTTATCATTCGTGGTAAATCCTTTAAATGTATAAGTACAAATACAAAATGTAAAATAATGTATAGAATAAAACAAGTTAAAAATCACATCACAAGTCAATGAAAAAAAAAAGAACATGAAATAACATAGAAAGCTAATTTAAAACATACATCAAGAGGTAACAGTTATATAAAGTTACCATGAAGAAAGAAAGAGGCTAATGCAGTGTACTCCCTCAAAACCACACAGCTTGGGACCCGAGGTTGTGCAGATTTTAGAATTTTGTGGATTTCTGGTCATTGCTTTGTTATTTATATTTTTAAACAGTAATTTCAATTAGGGATGCACCGAATATTCAGTATCTATTCGGTACTCGGCCATGTTACTAAATATTCGGTTTGGCCGAATATCAAACTATTCGGTTTGGCCGAATATCAAACTATTCGGTTTGGCCGAATAGCAAATTATTCGGCATGCCGAATATTCGGTTTGGCCGAATATCGAAGTATTCAGTTGAACTGAATACTTTAAAAAACTTTTAAAACATATTTTTAAAAACCTTATACAACTTCTACGTTTAACAGTCAACTTATAAAGATATTCAGAATAATTAGAAACAGAATCATATTTAAATAAAAGAGAATGTTTTTACATTATTTATTTTCTATTTGTTAAGTATTATTTAAGAAAATTAACCAATCACGAGGATTTTCACAGGAATTAATTACGTGCAAATGCAAGTTCCTGAACATTGTCCAGTAAATAATCTGTTTCTTGCTAAGATTTTAAGAACAACGTTTGCAATTTCTGAAAATGATTGCCCACTTCAGACACTTTAACTTACTGACTTAGTGCATTTAAAGACTTCCTTCCTTAATCAAAGGGAATAGAACAGTTATTCTTGCTAAGTTGCCACCATATAAAATTTGAATAGATTGTATTATTTATTTACTTTTACTTATTCCTGACAAACAAATAATATATGACCCTGTACAATTTTTCTTCCAATTTTTAACAATTTCTCTTTGATTTTAAAATGTCTGTTTTAGAATTTAAGAAAATTTTATTCTTTGTTTTAATTCCCAAAAGAAGCCATGAAATTTAAAATTTTATTAATTAACAATTTTTTATAACTATCCTCTTCTTAAATAACTCAAAACAGATTTTTTCCAGCATAAAGTTTATTTGAAAAAAGCTCTTGTCTACTAGAATAAATGTTTGTGTTTTAAATATTATATAAAATTGTTTTAAATTTTAAAGCCTTTAAACTTTGAAATATAAAAGAATTCGACAAGCCGAATATTCGATATCCATTCAAATAGTTACTATTCGGCAGGCCGAATATTTGGTATTCGGCCGGCCGAATATTCAGCTGGCCGAATATTCAGTATTTGGTTCGCCTGTTGGCCGAATATTCGGTATTCGGCCAAAATCACTATTCGGTGCATCCCTAATTTCAATGTAATATTGCAATCAAAATAATAATGAATGCTTACAATATAGTAAAATATTAAAATAATTAAGCAAAGTAAACTAAAATAAAGATTACTAAAATAAAAATTAAGATAATTTTAAAAAGGATGAAATTATTAAAAGTAAAGGTCAAATAAATATTAATATATAGTATTTAAAATGCATAATAAAGATGAGATACATTTATCTTGAATTATTCAATGAAACTTGCCTCCTATAGATATCCTATTAACTCGCATCAAAATCATAAAATAAGGAAATTTGAAACAATCCCAGAACAGGCGAGACACCCCATTTGGCGACTTTTCTGACACACGTCAACAACCCTGCATTACGCCAATCTGATATCCAACGCGATTGGTCCACTTTTTTGACTGCCACCACACTGTTTTCTACTACATCATCATCCTGGAATCATGGGAAATACAACATTTATAAATAACGACATATTAGAAAACACAGTAAAGCTCATTTTTATGAGATTCAAAACAAAATGAAAGATTTCAACATAAATTTATTGAAAAATGGTGAAATTTTTAAACTACCTTTCTAAATCAGAGTAATGATTTAATGATTAAAATTTTCATTTCTCAACAACTTTCAGAAAAAATCGTAGTGTCATTTGAATCTTTTAAAGTACCTACCTATATCAGAGCAAACATTGCACAATTCATTTCTAATTTATGGAAGTATGAATGCTTCACATGCACAAAAAAAATAAAATTATATCAGATATCACTAAATACAGAAACCTAGTTCTGCAACAATTTGAAAAATGCAGGAAACTTCTTAAAATGGCAGTTAGTAAATGCATGTATGAACGCTACGTGTTCATAACCCCCCCCCCCCAAAAAAAACATCCTTGGATTCAGCAAACTAGCTGTGCAGCAATTTCAAAAATGCACGAAACTCGTAAGGCCCACATGCATGAGAAATATACAATAAACGGCTAATATAAAACATTAGAACAAAATATGCATAAAATTATTAATATACCTTAACAGACATCTCCTTTCTTGAAACCAAACTGTAAAAAATGTTGAATTGCCATAATTTCGCAAATTTCTAGTTGTCGGTAAATTGTCATTTAACTTTCCAGCAAAAAAAAAAAAAAAAAAAAAAAAAAAAGAACAAATACTCACAATTTCAAACTAAATCACAGTTACTTTTAACTTGCAAATTTTACAACTAAAAAAAACAGAAAAAAAAAAAAATGAACAAACATTAACAATATAAAACTTTGCCTTGCCATAATTTTAATTTTACAATTAAAAACCTATACAAAATGTCTCGCTTCTACAGAACCTTCCTTACTACAAATTACAAAACATGCGGAGTTGAGATGTCAAAACACCACTGAGCTAATTTTTCAATCTCGAATTCCAGAATGCATCATCAATGACATCAATAAAATGATGTTTTCAGGTAGGCGTAACCGAAAGTACGAAAAAAGTGATACTACGAGAAGAAACGATCTATTGCCTTGCCAAATTCACCGTTGCTAAGTGTCTCGCTTGTTCTGGGATTCAGTCAGAAATTTTATTACAGATTTAGCCAGACTTATAATAACCAAAAAAGCTTGATTGATACATAAATTTGTTATATTGTGATTACCAGTGATGTAAGCAATATCTTGAAATTTTTCAGAAATGAATTTATACTTTTTTCATGAAAAAATATGAGTTTGTCATATTAACAAGAATTAGACATTAAAATACCTAAAGAATGATATAAAAATAAAAATTTTTGTCCCTTCATCTAAACTGAAAGTTTCATTGTATACATCTGTGATGATGTGTGGATTTTTGGGTTGCAGATTTGAGGGAGTTTACTGTATAAATAGTTTAATGGAACAGATGTCATAAGTTCCCCCCGGCCGCCATCTTGGAATTCACCTTGGCGTGAAAACCCCTTTTCCGCCAAGTAGTAAATGTCGCCAAGCACTAGTTTATACGCATGTTTTGGGTTAACGAAAATAAAATGTAAATAATAAACAAAATTCGCTAAACTGGCAATCAGTATGAGCGCTTCGCGCACATTTACCGAAAAAAAAAAACACAGCCGAATTCAACATTTCTTGCAGGATAGCATTCTCAAAATTCAGCAGTTCTCATTTTGTACCAATCTCAAAACGTAAAAAACTCTTAAAGTAGCAAAATATACATAAAAAACGAAACTCCCTAAAGTGGCAATCAGCAATAGTTGTATGAGCACTTCGTGCTCATTTACCGAAAAAAAACATCGCCGAATTCAGCATTTTTCACGGTATAGCATTCTCAAAATGTAAAAAACTCTTAAAGCAACAAAATATACATAAAATTATCAACATACCATAACAGACATCTGCTTTCTTGAAGCCTCTAGCACAAAATATCTCTCATAACACCGTCGTCATTTTCCAAAATAGGCTTAATACACATTGACACGCTATAAACAAACCTCCCTCTCGTGTCAAAATTTCCTCATATTTCTTAATTACTTCAGCAAGAGCGTTTAAATGGACTACAGAAACTATAGTCAATGAAATACATCCAATAAATTTAACATAAAAATAAAAAGACAACGATAGAACATGATACCAAATACATGCACAAAATTCTAAGCTTCTCAGGGGTTGCCAGAACACGACACATCACACGGGGTTTCCATATCGAGTTTGTCATATCCGTAAACACCGCCAATACGCCAACAAAAAACCGCCAAACAATTCAAAACAACAACGGCTGAGGGAAGATACGGCATCTATGCCTAATCATATTTGGTCTTTAATAATAAAAGTAGTGTCTAAAACTAATTTTTTCGTTGTTTCTGACGAAATGCATTTTTTGTTTGCTTCTATGATCTGCAGCAAGAATTGCTTTTCATCTTCATGATTTGTTATTTTATTGAAATGTCCATTAAGCTTAACACCTCGTTCTGCACTGTCATTCACTACTTGTAAATTTTGAGGCCATTTCTTTCCTTTGGGATAGTCATTTCATTTTTCAGGAGAAAGGCTTAACAATGATTTCCTTCTATTCATACGAGGTAAAAGTTCTGTTGTTGTTCTTGTTGCAAGGTCTGACAATCGTACACCATCTGCTTTAAAAATATCTAGTTCTCATCTTACATAACGCTTCTAAGGGCTTGCACAGCTGTAAATCGCTCTACATTAATTTGTTTTTCTTCCATTTAAATTCTGTCAGAAAAGAGAGGTGGTCTTATGAAGTCATCAGAGCACTCAGACATGTGATGTTTCATCACTTTTCTAGCAGAAAGCACAATCTCTTTGTCTGTTGATAGACAATTTTCAAGATCTTTAACTATGTTGGAATAAATTCATCATCTGAAGGCCGAGTTTTCCATTACACTATTTAAACAAATATAGGATGAACAGATGGTAGCTGAGGCTCTAATGCTTTCATTCTCTGAAGAGAATGCTAATACTTTTTTCAGTATCTTTTTATCTTTTAAACCCATATACATTTTGTGATTGGGTCTTTAATCCTGAAGAAAATTAGAATCTTTAATTCTTATTATTTTCATAACACCTTCATGACCAATATCAAAGAAAGAGTCCTAGCTATCCAATTACTCCTTGTCGTTGGGCTGTAGTAAAAGACCTTTGTTTTTCTTTAACAAAAGTCAATGAAATGAATGTTTTCTAATTTTTTAATTATGTATGTGTTTCTTTTGTTTAGTAGGAATTTCAAATTTCTGCCATATCTGCATTAATTCTTTAACTGTCAAATGACTAACATATTGTATCAATTTTGATCCTTTCAACTGATAAAGAACACGCGAAAGAATTTGTCTTGTCATAGTTAGTTGCTTCAGTCTAATCAATCGGTCTACTGATCTTGGACCAATCAGAAAAATTTCATTACTAAGGCAAGTTGAAACCAGAGCGATTGCAAATTTTTAGCTTTGAAATTTCTTTAAACAGAAAAGAAAGGCTATTTTTCATAGAATTAAAGTTGTTGATTAATGCACAAATTTTGTGATTATTTTATTTTATAGGGTCAGGTGGGGGAAAGTGGTCATAAAAACAGGCTTTTCAAACTTTCAGAGGATGATGTTTTCTAAAATTTTGGGTGTTATTTTACATTACATTACTCTAGAGTACATCCATATCCATTTCAGAAATATTTTTGGGGATTAACACCTTTTTATAACATATTTTTTCAGGCATGTTTTTATGACCACTTTACCCCAGGGGGTGGGGTAAAGTGAGTAGTGCATGGGGTAAAGTGGTCACATTGAAAAAGTGTAATAAAAAAATCAACTAATGAATAAAAAGTGACATTTTATTATTTACAAACATTTTAAACAACCTTTATAATAAGTTATCTGCCATTTTATTTTATTAAAGTGTAAATTTGTAATGTTAAAATTGTTTGTTGTTAAAATTTGGTTCTTCAATGATTTTGATCACATCTGATTCTGTAAAAGTACATACAATGATTGCCAAATTTGGATATTTTTAACGAAAAATAATCAGTTTTTTTCCCAATAAATTGCTTTATTGATTTCTTCCTTTCATATATTAACAACACTCAAGGCCCTATAGATATGGTTTGAGGTGTCATCTTTTGCGATTATAAATGGATTCAAAAGAGAATGTTGATTAGGGATATTTTTTTGTTGTTTTTTTCCTCTTGGAAATTTATGCAACATTTAAGTATCTCATTCCTCTTGTTATTTTTGCAGATATAATGCAAGTGTTTTTTCTGTCAATACTACCCCGATCTTGGACTGGGCACATTTCCTTTTCCTTTAAAACTATGTCTAACAATTCTATTCACATCTGAAATGAGTGTAGATAATGTTGCCAAAGTAGCTTATTTTAATTTTTTTACATATTTTGCAGTCGGCTTTCTTGATACTGTTTCTTTAAAATTCCTTTCCAGGCTTTTTTTAATGGGGGAAAATACACCTAGATCTAATGGTTGTAGACTATGACCAGTATGAGGTAGCAGGCAGAGTATTATAATGTGATTGTCGATAGCTTTTTGTCACGGCATCATGATTCATTTATGTCCATTACAATCATAAATAAAAGGGCAGGCTTTTGTAAGCTTTCGGTGTACTATCTACTTAATAAAATGATCCACTCAAGATTCAAGTACAGAATCCTGCATCTAGCCAGATTCCATGATTCATACAATGCTCCTGCACCACCACCCTTTATCCATAATTCATATATACTCACTCATAAACTACGAATGGAAGAATGTAATAACCACTAGCTGTATACCAAAAGGAACACTAAACATTATCTTTCCTTTGGTTTCTGAATTTTATATAACGCATTGCATTGCGTATAATTTTTTAAACTGGACTATTTTGGCTATCCATATCCATTCCAGCCTCATCAACATTAAAAATTCTTTCAGGACTTTCTTGTGGACCATTTTCTTACATAATACAAGTATATGCATTAGAAAAAGTAGTTAATGTGTTGGTTGTTAAATTAGTTGATGTAACCTTTGCAAGCAATTTGAGTTTACACTTAGTTAATTCATTCACTATTCAGAACCTATTAAAAATTAAACCTAACCTTTTTTAACCCCCATATTATAAACTATTATTAAATAATAACTATTTGCAGTTAGTTTTTAATAATTATTAGTATTTAATAAACCAGCATTGTATATTATGAATAATTTAACTCAGATCAAATATCTATAAGTTAAGCCTAACCCTATGACCACTTTACCCCATGTAACCAAAACTATTATGAAATAAAATCTGTGATAAATATAACTTAGCTATAAATGAAAATATGTTCTTGAGATATGTGTAAAGCCTTCTGAACTGCCAATTTAACAAAATTTGGAATAAACAAAATGCAGCAGAAAAGTTAATTAAAGAGTTAAAAGAACAAGGTGTAACAAAGACAGACAAAATGAGTGCTCAGTGGATCAAACATGTTACTAAAAATGTTTTTTTGAGTGAGAAACTTTGATCAATACTTAATAAATCTAAAATGAAAAGAAAATTATTCAAATTTCTATATTAGTCAGGATTTTAGCCCTTTTTATGGATTATGACCACTTTACCCCGCCTGACCACTTTACCCCACCTGACCCTATTAGGCTTAGTGTTTGTCTTATTAACTGTAAGATGAATAATGTTAGCATCCCATAACAGTAGATTCATATTTAATATAAGTAATGCAACCTAAATATAATACTTCATACTTACTTAAAAGTAAAATCTCTTGCAATAAATAATTAAATATATTTTAAATATTATTTTCATTTGTAACCTTTCACTTAGGAATAGTCATGAGCTAAATGTAAACAACTTCAGACAGATGTTTGCTGCTGGATGCAGAATTTGAAAAAAATATAAGATAATTATTTAAAATAAAAATTTTCATGAAAAACTAAATGTTTCAGTGACAAATTGTTTTCAATTGGTTGTAAAACGAGTTGGTAGAATTCTTCTTTTGGTTTAGTGTTGTCTGTAACTTCATCATGTAAATAATTATCAGAAATGTTGTTACATATAATAAAATATTTCAGAAATATTTAAATACAAATATATATAACAAACTAAATTTCTTCTAAAAACTTCTGGCAAAATTTAAATATTTCTGAAGTATATAAAATATTGTTGCATTTCCTATGCATCCGCTAATGTTAAATTGTGGGGTCATTGAGCACCCTCTTAGAATTTGAGGAAGAAGCTAAAAATTTACCAGTATTATACTATTGATAAGTCTAAAAAAATTAGGGGGTGGACTGGACTCTAGCTCAAAAAGTTTTTTTGAACCACCCTACTCCCCAGGCATCGAGTAACACTTAAAATGTGGCGATTAACTTTATTGTCCTCACTTGTCGCCAAATTCAATGGGCACCAGCACCACTCGCCAAACGCGATAGTTGAAAGATCGGTGTCAGGGAGGAAAGGGGTGAAATTCGTTTGGAATTTACGGCGTACAAATCGGCGATTCTCTTGAACGTAAGAAAAGAAGTAGCAGGGGTGATTCTGTCTCGAATTTTCTGAAAATTTAAGGCATTCGGTTCTAAAAAAAAAAACGGTCACCAGTTTGAAAATTCGGGCATAAAAATATCGCTAATTTCGATATGGTTGCTGAAAAAAATCAATTTCATCAATCGTTCGTAGAAAAAAATCACCAATTCTGTCAAAGGATCACGAAAAAAGGTGAAATTTACCCAAGGACCATGTAAAAAACGCGAATTACATCAAAACATCGTGGAAAAAACACAAATTACATGATAAGATTACGGAGAAAACGCAACTTTCGTGACAAGATCGCAGAGAAAATGCAAAAATTGTGAAAAGATAGCGGAGAAAACGCAAAATTTGTGAAAAGATTACGGAAAAATGCAAATTTCGACAAAGAATTGCAGAAAAATGCAAATTTCAAGAAAAGATCGCAGAAAAACGCAAATTTTGTGAAAAGATCGTGGATAAAATGCAAATTTCCTGAAAAGATCGCAGAAAAAACGCAAAATTCGTGAAAAGATCGCACAGAAAGCGCTTTCGTGACAAAATCGCGGAAAAAATGCAAATTTCGTCAAAAGATCGCGAAAAAATACAAATTTTGAGAAAAAATTGCGGAAAAATACAAATTTCGAGAAAAGATCCCAGAAAAATACAAATTTCAAGAAAAGATCGTGGAAAAAGCACAAATTTCGGGAAAAGATCACGGAAAAAAACACAAATTTCATGAAAAGATCAGAGAAAAATGCAAATTTCATGATAAGATTGCAAAAAAATGTAAATTTTGTGAAAAGATCGCGGAAAAAACATAAATTTCATGAAAAGATTGCAGAGAAAATGCAGCTTTCGTCAAAAGATCGTGGAAAAAATGCAAATTTCTTGAAAAGATTGCGGAAAAAATGCAACTTTCATCAAAAGATTGTGAAAAAGACGCAAATTTCACGAAAAGATTGCGGAAAAAACACAAATTTCATCAAAAGATCGTGGAAAAAGCACAAATTTTGTCAAAAGATCGCTTAAAAACGCAAATTTCGTCAAAAAATCTTGAAAAAAATGCAAATATTTTCAAAGAATGGTGAAAAAACCCCACAAATTTCATTAAAAGATTACAAAAAAAATGCAATTTTGTGAAAAGATCGCGGGAAAAATGCAGATTTCGTCAAAAGATTGTAAAAAAAAAAGCGAAATTCATTAAATGGTCGCAGAAAAAGGCATATTAGTTAGTGCCGAAGGGGGGCTGGGTCCCCTCTGCTGTAACCTTTCTGAAAATTTCCTGTGAATTTATTTCATTGCAATTAATAGTAAAAATAAAATTTTTCAGTTGAGTGTAATCATATTGAATGGTAAGTAATATATATTAGTAAATTACAATGTTGATAGTTAGAAAAAACACAATTTTGTATGGAGCGTACATAACTTTGTTACTGATTAGTAGTTAAAAAAAAACTGGCCAGTGGGTAAAAATGTTAATTTTGACCTATAATATACAGGGCATCGACAAATTCATGGGCCAAACTGTAAGGGAAGATAAAGTACACATAAAAGAGCAATTTTCAGGGGCTGATCCAGACAAAATTTGGGGCCTTTTACAAAAATTTATTTAGTAATTGTTATGTCAATAAAATGCTTGTTTTCATTTGCTCTACATTTCTTGTTTTTCACCAAAACTTTTCATTTCCAACCCCACATTGCTATACCAAAATCAGGGGTCAATGCAGGGATTTTTTCTTTGGGCCCATTTTGTGAAAAGTATAAAAATTATCTTTGTGAAATTTGTTGTATTTTTGTGAAAAGTAACATTTTGTAACAAAAGATGAAATCCAGTTACTGAAATCTCAACTAAGTGTTTATTAATAATAACTTCATTAATTTTTCTGCTACAGATTTCCTTTCAGGTGAACTTGTCTTTGCAAATTACACATTTTAAAACCTACAAATATAAAAATAATAAATGAAAATTATGTTTTCATTGAACAGAATTTTGTGAAGGGGTCTATTAAAAGAAATTTTGTGAAAGGGCCTGCTTTATTAATAGGAATTTTGTGAAGGGGTCTGCGTTACCAAATGAATTTTTTTGAAGGGGCCCTAAATAGGCCACCAAATTTTACCTGGATCGACACCTGAAAACAGTTAATTATGTGTACTTTACATTCCCTTATAGTTTAGGGGACACCACGTATATAAAAAATTAGGTAACAAGTTCCTTCCCTCATTGGGTAAATTCAGCTGTTTTGTGGCAGATGATATTTTATTTTAAATGATTAGATTTCTGAAAGCTCAGTATGAAAAGGAATAGTTTAATAAAAGGCCTATGTCATAGAATTTTGTGAAGAGCCCTTTGTTAAGATGAAAAATTTTGTGGAAGGTGCTGTTTTATGATGAAAAACTTTGCGAAAGGTCCTTTAAATGAATCACCTAAAGTCTAATTCTTACCTGATGATCTGCAATACAGAGCCCCCAAAACTCGCTCAATATAGAATCTCGCATTAATATAGAATATGATAATTTAACTTACACTTGAAAAAATAGTCTGACATGAAACTTTAACTCGATACTTGACCATGAGACAAATGTCTTGCAAAGTCCGAAGTCGCCAGATTGCTTGATTAGTTGGTTGGTTTTGTTTGCTTGCAGATGATGTAATTGGAAATGATATTAGTAATTACCTGAAATTTCAAAGACATGCAATCATTTAACCGTAATACTATACCGAAATTTGTGAAATATTTAAAAATATTATGTTGTGAAATTAGTGAGATTTTAAAAATTACTAATAACTTGGGTTCGATTTCTATCACAAAAGAACTTAGTAATCGAATGAATTACTTTTAATCGATTATTGATTTTCTGTTTGAGTGTGTTCAAGAAGCACGCGCGCAGCGCGCGCGAGCTCAGGAGTCAGGAACATGGAGTGGGTCCATATCATGGATGTAGTGTGTTCAGGTAGTGTACAGGTAGGCACGTAGTGTGTTCAGGAACAGATCATAAAGATATTTTGATACAGAAGCATCGTGTGCCAGATGGCCGAATGGATAAGGCAGTGAACTCGAGACCAGGGATTCTGGGTTCGAATCCTTCCGAGCCCACATTGTGTTACAATTTTTTTTTGTTTTGTTTATTGGTTGTTTTATATTTTTCATAATGAATAAGATATTTTTGATGAAGATATATTTTTTATTTTTATTATACAGAGGCACGTGTATTTTTATTATAATAATAAAATACTTATTTAAATGTGAGAAAATGGGGTATTTCGAGATGAAAGTTTTACATCTGAACACCTTTTAAATATTCAAAGTTTCGTTTCTAAGTATGTATATGTATAATGATATAAACATTAAGCAAATCCAAATGAAAAAATAATATATATCGCAATCGCACGTAGGATAATTCCTTGATTTTTTTTTTTTTTTTTTTTTTTTTTTTTTTCTTTGAGTACTTTACGAGTGAATTTTTATCGAGACTAGGCTGGAAATCATATTTTACTTTGAACATTATAAAAATAAAATGTAATAGTTGTAGATTATTTTAATTAAAAATACCTGTACATATATTTTTTAAAGAGATAAAATATATAGGTCTGCTGTCTAGTTTTGTAGTGAATAAAGTATGATCAGAATGTTTATAAATTTTCTACTGAAAGTATAAATAAGTATTTTGCTTATACTAACAGAATTTTGAATGCCATTTATTTCTCATGTTTGATGATGTATTTTGGTCTGTTATCCACACGGTATTGAAATATGCAATCATAAAATAAGAAATATATATATTAAAACCTTCTCTGAAAAACTGTCTAACTAACAGTGCAAATTCCATTGAAATCCATCCAGTATAGTAGATTACAAACAAATCTCATGTGTTGATATCACAATCTTGGTTTACTAACAGCATTTTATTTATCACGGAAGATATAAATCAACTGATAAATCATTTTTAAATAAATAAAAAGAAAATTGTTAAAATTTTTAGATCACCAGTTGAATTCTTAAATTGTATCAATCAACCTACCAAACAAAGCACAACCAATAACACATAAGCAGAAAACGCACAATCACGTGATCAAATCGCCCACACAATTTTTTTGAGCAGCTCGCGCGGAGTTTGCGCGCGGTTGGTTAACTAATTTTAAATGCCAAATGGGCTAAAGTAGATAAAGAAGGTCACGTGATGTTTTTCCCGACTATTTTAGATTTTATCTGAGTGAACATAGGCATGTATTCCTGTTACGAAAACCATGTTTTGGAAGAATAAAGAAATATAGTCGTTGGTTTTACCTTTTTTGAACCATTAAAAATAATGAAATAATTGAATTATGTTAAAATTCCTTTCTTCGATAACACCTACTCCATGGCATAAACTTCTGAGCGCGCGCGCGGCGCGAAGTGCACTTCTGAACACGCTCTTTGTTGACTATTATCCTGTCTTTAGAAAAGTTTTCTTCAGTGACATATGCGTTCCATGTTTTCTGTTTATTTAACTTATTTATCTTGTCACATTTGATACTACCTGACGACCAACATTATCTTTGATCAGTGCGTAGGTCTGTGTACAGTGACTGTTTGACGTATTTTCTATTATACATGAAAAATTCCTTACTATTGGTAAGACATTACTAAAGTAATGAGAAAAATTATGGTATTAATTCTTGTTTTATTTACAAGCAACATATTTTTCGTTGCTTTAGAAACAACTTCACTTTTTTGCTTCTTATTATGTTTTTAGTATACATGTACCGTACCGTGATGATAGATCGCCAAAACTAGTTGTCATGGAAGAATTTCTTTGCTAGTTGTCAATGGAATAATCAATCGTTTTTAAAACAATAATTTTATACACTAAAATCTCTTAATAATGTACAACTCGGGAGCGCGGAATTTAATCGTTATCCGGAGGTGTCCACAATTTAGAGGTAAAAATGTACAAATATATATGTATAGATGTTATTAATCGAAAATGCATCCGCTAAATAGAGGTGCCCGCTATTCAGGAGTGTTCGTTATGGAGGTTTTACTGTTTATGTTTACTAGAAGACTCTCCGAGCTATCATGCCAGCCAACATCCCATTTAAACAATGTTCTACAAATGCTGAAAACATGCTAATTTGATCATAAAAAAAAAAAAAAGTTTTCAAATCTAGAAATTTAATAGACTGTCTCACGATAAATAATCTTTTAAGAAATGAAACCAGTGAGTGAAATGAAGCAACATTTTTAAGTTTTCTAGTTAAAAATGGACATTTTGTTTTAAATGTGATGACATTTTCACAAGCAGAAGCTTTAGAGTGCATTACAATAGACTCTCTCAAATCCTCAACCTAAAATTTGCAAACTCCTAAAATTCACGCATCATCGCAGATGCAAACAATGAAACTTTCAGTGCAGATGTAGGGGCAAAATTACAGAAATTTTTAGTTTTATACCATTCCGTATGTATTTTAATATGTAATTCTCAATAATATGACTGACTGAACTTGTAATTTTTCATGAAGGAAGTATAAATTTATTTCTGAAAAAAATCAAGACATTCATGATATCACTGGTAATTGCAAGCTTTTTATCAAATATATTTATGTATTAATCAAGCATTTTTGGTTATTAAGACTGGCTAAACCTGAAATAAAACTTCCTTACTTTATGATTTTGTTGTGAATTAACAGGGTACCTTTATGGGGAAAGCTTCATTGAATAATTCAAGGAAAATCTTACCTTTATTTTGCATCATATTTAATTTTACATTATTATTATTTGACGTTTACTTTTAATAATTTAATCATTTTTTTAAATTATCTTAATTTTTATGATTTTAGGTTATTACTTTAATTAATTATTTTAGTTTATTACTTTACTTAATTATTTTAATATTTTACTATATTACAAACATTCATTATAATTTTAATTGCATTATTACATTCAAATAACTGTTTAAAAAATGTAAACAAAGCAATGACCAAAAATCTGCAAAATTCTAAATTCCGCACAACCTCTGGTCCCAATCTGTGTTGATTTGAGAGAGTCTACTGTATCTTTTATAAATGTAAATGCAAATGATCTGCTGAATACAGTGCAGCTTTCATATATAAAACCCATATACCAAGGGTTCAAAATTAATGTAAATGAAATCAAAATATTTTTAATCTTGCTCTGTTTCTATTGAAAATAATGGAGAAATAAAAAATCGGTACTTTTCCCTTAATGTAACCCGCTAGTTACAATACTTCTGTCTGAATTATTGTGGAAAATTACATCTAGTTCGCTTCTATATAGGGGAGACCAGGATACAGTGGACCACCCCTTATATTTTACTTAGTTTTAAAGCTTTTCTTTTAGGCTAATTGATAACAGCACTGGATTGATTACTTATAGCCTTCAGAACACATCGTTAGCTCAAAATGAACCCTTTTATCATGACTGGTTGCTTTGAGCTCCTAAAAGTAAAAAATTTTCATCATCATACTTTTCTTTATTGAGTAATTAAAAAGGTTATGGATAAATAAGATAAAACAACTTTTTTGAAAAGGTAAAATACTGGTCTTTATTAAATTTAAAAGCTTATATGCTTAAAAGAAAACTTTAAACAATATTTTTATGAGTATGTATTGAACTTTAACATGGGGCACAGTGGACCACCCACTGCTGGGGTACAGTGGTCCACAATGAATACTGCTCCTGTAATGAAGAATTTTCAAAATATTTAATAATTACTTATTTTCTATAAAGAAATATTGTTTTAAAATATTTATTTAACAATAAAATAAAGTAAACAAAGAAAAATGACAATTTATTTAACCCTACAATGCATAGATTAGTCATTTGGCACACTTTAAATTTCATGTTATTATGTATGTTGTTCAGGTTATAATGTAGCCATCTGACACTTTAGTTTTCTCCTAAATTATGGATAACAGTTCACATGTGATTTTTAAAATAAGTTTTCTTGTTCAATATAGCAGTTTTTTTGGTGGGGGTGGGGGATGGGGGAGAAGGAGAGAAATGAAAATCATGCATTGTAGAGTTAACATATTAAGAAATATTTTGTTTTGTATTTACTGCCTTTGAAAAATATAACTGTAGCCTAATAAGTAATACTGTAGATGACCTCACTGGATTGGTTATGTATAACTTCAGAGCACATGGTTAGCTCATAATAAACTATTTTATCCTGACTATTTTGAGCTTCTAATAATTTTTTCATCATCATATTTGTCTTAATGGTTGCTGATTTTTTTTGTACTTAATTAATAACTTGTTTGCCATCACTCCTGTATCTTATATTGTTATTTTCAAAATATAATAAATTTTTTGATAATTCTTTAGTTTTGCATGTTTTCTGTTTTATAATGGTACTTGCAAATTTGTATTATTATAATATTTTGGAGGTAAAGGGGAAATAAAAAAGAATTAGAATAATTATAATTAGATTTATATTGTATTTTAGACAATAACTAATAGTGGACCACTGTGCCCCAGTTTGTGGACCAGTGTACCTCGCTTCCGGGGTACACTGGTCCACTTCACGAGTGTATGTAAAAAATTTTTTTTTGAAAAATGTATTGGGAATTATATTCTGTGAAAATTATGAGGCATGTAGAAAGGTTTAAAGAATATTCAAAAATATTTTCAAGTAGATTGGTCTCTCCGTTAAAGAGAAAAAAAAAAATATTAACTACAAAAGTGGACCACTGTATCCTGGTCTCCCCTATAGTTCAAAAAACAAACATGCATGTTATCTGACTAACATTGTGAATTCTAACAACAGTACATAATTAATAACATGACAGTACATAATTCAATTTAATGTGAAATCAATTAAAAATATTAATTGAAATTATTTAAATTAAAAATAATTTATTATCTATCTATCTATATATACATAAAAGAGTTTGTCCTGACTGACTCATAATTAACGAGCAGCCCAAACTACTGAACCTAGAAGCATGACAATTAGGTGAAAAATACATTTTATGACATAGGCGCAGACTAAGAGAGTATTTTTGAAAATTCTCTCCTGGGGGGGGGGGGGGGGGAGGGAGGAGGAGGGATAAAAAATTTTAGAACAATTTGGCCATATCTCAGCAGATGTTTTAGGTAAGGGTGTAAAATTCCAGAAATCCTAAAAAAAAAAAGTTTGGCAAACATGTATTTCACCAATCTTAGACATCCCCCCCCCACCCATCTAACAGGTTAATGGGAGATTGAAAATTCTAGAGCATTTGATCATATCTCAGCCTTTTACTCTAACTTTAGTTAGGAGCAAAAAATTCAGAATAACAAACTTATTAAAAAAATAATTAAACATGTATTTCAGCAATTTTAGAAATTCCCTCCCTAACAAGGAGGGGACCCAAGGTTGGGGACACAGAATGTGGCGATTCTTTGTACATTGATATAGTATAGTCAATAGATGAACATATGACAAGGAAAAAGTTCAATATGCCGGGGAGGGGGTCTTAAAAAACAAGCCCCAAAGTCACCCAATTTTGACGCTTGCTTTAGTACATAATCGGATAAATTACACACATCTCTGAGTGGCTGGATGGTACATTTGGCAGAGCTCCAGACTTCTAATTTTCTCTCTCGACACTCTGTGGGTGCAATACCCCGACAAGGATTTTTCTTTCCCACAGACAAAATAATGATTAATTATTTTCAAACGACAATTAAAAAAACAAATATAATTATTTAAATTTAAGCTAAATATAAATAAAAACATGCTTCTGCGCACACATATATATATACTTATTTATTTACAGAGAAATTGGAATTTTATGGATCTAATAAAAAGTAAAAAAATAAAAATAAAATACCTAATTTGAATTCCTCAGACGGCAAAATTTGTTACTTTATTCACTTTTAATTATGGTTTTTTATATGAATAAACATCTGTTCTTCTCAGCGAAATTGCTTAAAATGTGCTACATAAAATTAAAATATGGTATTTTAATTTCATCTTTTCTAATACCTATCAATTTAAAAGTTTTATACTTTTTCGATTTCTTTTTTCTGAAATTTTGAAAACAATTTTTTTTTTTTTTTAATCTCTGGATCTTATGTTTGGAATTAGAATAACTGTTTTCGACATTAAAAAATCTTTTCATGGGTATTAATATTTATTAATTACATAGATTTGCAGGTGGTTTTTAGCAAAACATGCACACTATTGAAAATAAACATGGTGGGTTTAGAATGTTTATTCTGGTTTGTGTTAAAGTTTTAACAGCCATCTGCTGCAGACCGAGTGAGTATGACATTTTGTTTTCAAAGTTTTGCAGGGATTAGACATAGTTCTCTTGTGTGATAATTAAAATGAAAAAACACGTTAGTGAAGAAGTTTCTAAATTTACAAATATTGAAGAATGAACTCCAGAAGATTCAATTCATATTAAAAAAAAGTATTGTTCAATGGATTTAATTAAAAGAAATTTCGTTTTTTTTTCTTTCTTTCTTTCTTTTTTTTTAAAATCTATACTAATAAAAAAAAGTTTCACATTTAAAATGTATGTCAATACGTTATATGCTTAACGACTTCATAATTACATGTAAATGAATCGAATTATTAAAAAAAATAATAATAATTACATGCAAAACAAATGAAAATTAGTTCCATAAAATAATTTAACAAACAATATAGAGATATTTGAGATAAAAAATGGGACTCATTTATATGCATGCATAAGAAAATAAATAAATAAAAGCAAATCTTCAATTTCTAAAAATATGCTGACAAATTCGATCATTTTTATATTCTTTCAAAATCTAACTGTTTAGTGCTGCCATCTACAGTGAATAGGGCAAAACAAAAGATTGCGAATACATTTTTTTTTAAATTCTAGAACATCTATAAAATAAATGAAAATTAGTTCCACTTTTTTTTAATAGTTAATTATCAAAATTTTAGCATCGTCGGAAACACATTGTCCCTTCCCCTTTCGCTTCCCGTGGCAGTTATCTCGGGAAACCAATTTTTCACACAGTCATCATGCACGTGTTTCAGACAAAATCGAGTTAAAGATATGAAATCATACAAATTTAAGGTTCATTTAAGAATATTATCACAGGTTCGGGCGGGTTAGTTAGTGTGAGAATAATACTGTAACAGTTTCTTCTCAGATGTTCACAACAAGATCAAAATAATTGTTTACCCACTCCCAAAAAGAAACTTCGCCCCCCTCCCCATCCTCCTAAAAAGTTTTGAAATAGCGCTCCTATTCGAAAACTTTATCCTCGGTGCTCAACTTGTGTGCCTCTGACCAAAATTTCTAATATTTTATATGAAGTAAAATGTGAGTAATTAATTCCTCAGTAACATGTAATTATTTTCTTATTATATGAATTTCATCTAATTAAAATTTTTTTAGGTATACATATCTCATTTTACCTCTTATAGTGGCTTTTGTAATTGATCATGAATGAGCTGTTTTTTCTCTACTTTTATTCTACACCTTTCTCAGTGTGCATTGAAAACACTTTTGCAGTATTCAAGCTAAAAAAAATTTAATCACTTTTAAAGCCTGCCAATTTTAATGATCACATGAAAAGTATTTTCAAAGTTTAGTCATATATGCATTGCTTATAATTTACACTCTCATCTTGAGCAAGGGCAGATCCAGAGAATTTTTAAGGAGGGTGGGGGGGGGGGGGGGGGGGAGTGCGATTTTAGAAATTTGGAGGTTCTAATCTGACCCGTCGTGGTTTGGGTCGGGGATAATTTTTTTCATTGCGGGTCGTGTTTATTTCTAGTTTTTTGCTGTGGGTTGGGGTTGGGTTAACGTCTATCTTTTAGCTGAGCGTCGAGTGCTGGTGAGGTTGACTTACATTAATTCGGGTGTCGGGTTGGTTCCGGATTGGGTTTCACTCTTGTAAGTCTGGTTGAACCGATTTTTCAAAAGAAAGTCTAAATACTTTTCCCTACAAAAACTATATACAGTAAAAGGTCTATGATAGATTCTTCCAAATAGCGGAAAACTTTATTTAGGGTGTACTTTTTAATCCTATATAGTAAAACCGTGAAATGTGTCTGCAATTGAGAAATAATAGCATGTACAGTAAAATCCCCTGGGTGTGGTGTTTAATTAAAAGAGTAAGATAAGATTTTAGAGGTGATTTAAATATGAGGTATATTTCTGTGTGTGATTGGCGACATATGGGAAAATAATTTGATTGGACAAGACTACTTTCGACAAAATCGTACCGTTAACTTCTATCTGAGCATGTACACTGTGCATTAGGGTGGAGCGAAAAAAGTTAATTTTTTTAAATCAAAAACGGGTAGGTGCCAAAAGTTGCCTTTATACTAGTACATCATCTGCGTGCAATATTACCGCTGAAAAAAAATGGCTTGAGTCTGCGCTTTTGGTCCAAAAGTCGAAATTTTGGGTAAAATTTGACATTTTTTCAAAAAATTAAAAAAAAATTCTATAGAGATGGTTATTATTTAAAAGTGTTATTTAAACCTTTATTATTAATGACTTAACATATTTCAAGGATGAAAAAATATCTTCGTTCTGTATAAGTGGAACAAAACTGACAACTTTTGGGGGAAAAAAAGCGTTGCCACTCTATTGTGTCATACAACTAATTGTTATTTAGAATACAGCTCTTACGTAGTTGCTTTCAAATCTACCCAGGAGCTACCACGTGGAATTGGCTGCATTCCATGACAACAGTGCATAGCCCGACCACCCTTCCATCTCAGCGCAATGTTTTATTTATGTATTGAATTGTGATTTTTTATCAAAAACTGGCATAAGTTTTCTATGTATCGACCTAATCCATCTCTTTTTTATATCCACAGACGTTGGGAGATGCTGCTGTGACACTCCTTCACATATATCCTCACGTATTCTACTGCTTATGTATGATAAGGTAAGCAGAGTAATGCAGTGGAATTAATGGAATCTATTCAGCCCTCTAGTATCTTCAACAAAATTGCATCCAGTTACTGCATAGTAATTGGGAGGTCTGTTCTACAACATTTTACAACATTTAGATATTTCATCTTTGAGTATGCTACCCTTTACTCTAACTCTTGCATTTTTTATATGTTGATAAGCTTGTTCTTTAATGTGATGGCGATCGTCAGTAAAATTGCAATAAGAATTTGCTCTCGATGTGAAAAATTTACTCTCGGTGTCCTAAATAATTTTTTTAGTATTTGTTTTTTGCCGTTTTCTGGGATGTTTAGTAGCCAAGTAATTTCCCATAAGTTTTTAGATCAATTTTTTGGATGTGGATTATATTTGATGTAAACCATCCTGCGGCATAAACTTGGATTACATACATTGTGAGTGAACCAGAATCTGACGGTCAACCAGTGCTTATATAAAAGCGAATAATTTTATGCGCCTTTGTGAGCCATCTGGCATAGAAGTTTCTTTGGTTCCTATTCGCTAGTTCTTCTGAGCCATATCTTTATAAACTTTGCAAATCTCTAGCAGGTATTTCTGGTATGTGCTGAATACCCTTTTCTCGATTTTAGGAAATAATGTTTGAAAATTACTCTCTATGACTTCAAAAATGGAAATAAAAAGGGAATGGCACGTAGACAAAGATTTTCCTATTGGTCCAGTGAATCCCTGTGGGTTAGAATCTAATATTTGCCAACGATCATGTCTAATAAATGATGCAGAAAATTTTCACTGGACTTGGAGGTGGCATATGATCAATTGTAATGGTTCATTCTAAACATGTCCCTCGCAGAATGGATGACAACGACTAACAGAATTATCCGCCTTCAAATGAGCACTCACTGCCCATCAGAGTCTCTAAATGTACTATGATGTACTCACTATGTAAATGTACTCACTCAAAATGTATTATGATATCCAAGTTTGGCCACAGGATAGTTTACAATCAAATATAATCCACAGCTAAAGAAGGATCTAAAAACTCATGGGAAATTACTCTGCTACTAAACAACTCACAAAACGGAATAAAACGACTACTAAAAAAGGTTATTTAGGGCAATGGCTCCTTTGCATACGCAGAGGAAATTCTTAATTCAATGCTCTCTGACGATTTCCATCACATTAAACAGCTAGCTGCTCAGCACATAATAGTTGAAAGATGAGAGTAAATGATGGCATACGCAAATCTGAAATATCGACAATCCACTTTGAAGCGGATAATTATATAAATCTAATTCGTTGGAAAAGTGTTGTGGTAACAGAACCTCTAATCAATATGCATTTATCGGGTGATATCTTGGTGAAGATAATGGACGGCAGAATAGATTACATTAATATCATCGGCACTGCATTACACTGTTTGTCTTCTCTTACACAAACGGTAGAAAAATACGTAAAGGAGATCACAGCAGCAGCATCCAAAGTCTATGGATCCAAAGAACAAATGTACTACGTTGATACATAGAAAATCAGTCTTTGATAAAAAATCACAATTCAATGTATAAATAAAACATTGAGTTCAGATGGTAGGGTGGTCGAGCTATGCACTGTTGAGACATGAAATGTAGTCACCTCCACGTGATACCTCCTGGGTAGTTTTGAAAGCAACTAGGTAAGAGCGGTACTCTAAACAACAATTATTTGTATGACACAACAGAGTGGCAACGCCTTTTTTTTCACCAAAAGTTGTCAGTTTTGTTCCAGTTATACAGAACGAAGATATCATTTTATCGTTTAAATATGTTAAGTCATTAATAATAAAGGTTTAAATAACACTTTTAAATAATAACCATCTCTGTAGAATTTTTTTTAATTTTTTGAAAAAATGTCAAATTTTACCCAAAATTTCGACTTTTGGGCCAAAAGCGCAGACTCAAGTCATTTTTTTTCAGCGGTAATATTGCACGCAGATGATGTACTAGTATAAAGGCAACTTTTGGCACCTACCCGTTTTTGATTGTAAAAAATTAATTTTTTTCGCTCCACCCTACTGTGCATATGTTGCAACTGTCATATAAAGGCAGCCTAATAAGGCAAGTCAACAGACATTAGCTTTGCGATAATGGCAGGTTCACTGTGATGCTTTGCGATTCATTTTTGTCCACAATCGTCTTGACCAATTTTATTTCTCACATGTCGTCACTGTTTTATAGTGCACGGTCTTATAAAAGCACCCTAGTATTGTGTCCAAAATTCCCGTATTAGATCATCGCGTTGCTACTTGGTAGAATATCTTTTTAAGAGAGTATTGACCAACGTACAAAGCGATTGAAAAAGATTTTGAGAGACGGAAATAAACCAGGGAATTTTGGGGAATATTGGAAATTTCGAAGGTAAACAGAACCAGCCATTTTTTAATTTAAAATTTTTATTTTGTCATAATTTCAGGCACTGTTCTGAAAAGTTTGACAGATTTTTCATTATGGATTTACAAAACTTATGATTTTGCGTTTAAAGTTTGTTAGCTGGCATATCTACTATTCGGGCATACTCTGTATTAATTTTCTAGCGAATTGCATTGTATTTTTGCATTGATTTCTTTTACTTTTGTTCATTTTCTTTTTGTTTACATTGGCTGATTCGTAGAACAGGGGTGATGTTTATATCCATGTTAGTGAAGATGAATCTGTCATCTGCCTCTGTCACTTTTTATTTATTGACGATTAAAATATCAAATTACTTGTATTTTAATTTATCATACTTAATATTTATAGAATTTAAACACGTATTTGATTAGTTTTCATGTGAAGTGAAGCTATTATTTTATATTTATGTTATTTACATTGAAAAAAAATTTCCATGCCTAAAACTTTACGAAAACTCCCAGGAATTTTTAAAATTTCCCTCCCCAAAAACCCGGTTTATTCCCGGGATTAAACCCGGTTTTTTCTACCCTTTGCAACTCTAGTTTGGATTTGAAGGTTTTGTCACAATACGCAACATCTTGCGTTCTTCGTATCGTACGGTCGGGGTAGTAAATAGCTAACAGGTTATTTTGGGAGTGAGTTTGAATTTAAGCTATTTTTGTGTTCTGCCCATTATATTTTACAAGCTGAAATACCTGGCGTTGCCCGGTGTTTGAAACATGTTTGATTAGAAAAATCAATTTTAAAATTAAACACCGTACGGATTATGAATCTCGCACAAATATGCTCTCTTTTTTAATATATTGAATACCTTGAGAAATTTTGCTTTATACCAGTATCTAAAAAAAAAAAAAAAGTTTCCTAAGCCTAAATAAATAAGTCTTGATTCTTGAAAAAAAATTAAAAAGAAATGTAAATTCATGAAAAGCCCTTCATGATGTCACTTTCTTTTGTAAAAGCCTTGTATTAACCATACATTCGTTTTAAATATGAGGTCATACGTGAATTAACCTATATTATTAACAACTAAAAAGAAATGGCGCATCTAGTATTTATCGAGAATTAAATAAAAATCATGCGCTTGTGGCATCATAATGCACTTTTATATAGACGGCTTGCACATGACATCACATGTTCAGAAGAATCTGGCATCGCTTCATATGGCATCCAAATATAAGGCAAATGTGGTGCTCTCCATTTAACTTATTAGCACTATAATAATAAAAATCTAAATTAAACAGAAAGACAACACGTGTTTTTAATGGCAAAAGGGGAGTTCTAACATTCCGTGTGGACTCCAGATGCAGTAGTATCAGTCGTTGCTAATAGCAACGTGACGTCAATGCAAGCCATCTATTTTAACAGAATAATAAGGCCAGTAACTTCAAATGTTTCATTTTCCGAGATTAATATGTGGCAACGATTAGCGAAAAAGACAGTTGTCAGCAACGCGTAGCTCTTTATTAAAGAGGATTATTTTGATGCATTTTCTGATAGAAATTTTGATCAGTGTGTCGTGATTGTTGAATATTTTCTAAATAAACTGTGTAATTTATGCAGGATAATGCATGTTCAAGTTCAAGAACATTTGTTTCACTAACTCACAATACCAAGAGAAGAGGTTATTATTATTTTTAAATGCTCTTATAACGATGGAAAGTAATCTGTAATCTATGAGTATCACACTCTGACATCTATGTGTGTTTTTCATCGTGTAATTTATAGTTCATTTAAAATTAAGAAACAATTTAAATAAACATAAGGTTTGGCAATTTATGCTACAAAGTTTTAGTTTTGCACTTTTTTTTTCATTTATTTGGCCATTAAAAAAATTATAATTTTTTTCGACAAGTATTTAATGTCAGTTGTAATTTTCCAACTGGGCGAAAAAATGTCCAGTAGGGTGGTCACAAGAAATCAATTTTCGAATTTTTTCGGGGGGACCCCCCAAAAAGTTGCCAATTGACTAAAAAATGAGATTGGCTAAGTTTCAGCTCATTTGGATAATATTAACCCGTGCCTCATTGAGGTTTAAGTTTGAAAAAAACGTGATTTCTTGCAAAAAAAAACGCTGTTTTTCCTTCATGAAATGAATACAATTGAACCTAGAAACATAATGCAGGTCTCATTTTATAAAAAAAAGTTTTGCTTTGAAGAACCACACACCATTTTTTTCTAAAAATGTATAGATTTAAAAATATGCGCATTTTTCAGGACCAGACTTCACCTGAATCCTAAAAATTGACTTTTTATGAAAAAGCGAAAAAAAAAAATTTAACATTCCATTTCATCTGCTTTCCACCTTTTGGTTTTCTTTTTTTCGTTTTGTGAAGTCCAATAAAGTGTTTGATTAAAAAAAATTCCAAAGAAAAAAAAATATCGAATTTTAAACTGAAAGAATTAAAAAAAAAAAAAGGGAGGGCAAAGGAAGTATAGAAATGAGAGCAAATAATGCTCAATTGCATTTTATTATTAAAGTTGTGTTACAAGAAAGGAGGTATAATAAAGAAAATAAAATATTTTCCCTTACAACTGTCACGTTAACCCTTTCCTGCACAGAAAAATTCTGTTCGTAAAAGTATGAAATGATTGTCTACCCCGGAATTTACAAACGACATTTTTAGAAATTAAAATCACACTACTTTAACCTTTCATTGTAAAAGCAAAATTTTATTAAAATATTCTTCGTGCCGTTTGTAAGTTTGGAATTAAAATTAGGTGGTCCCGGCGTGGGAAACTGCGCCGGAAAGGATTGAAGTGGTAATGGTTTAGATAAGGTGGCTTATGTTGACTTTTTTTTTACCAAAGTATTATCTAAAAATGAAGATGCAACTTGATCCGAGTTAAGATACCAAAGGCGGTTTGTCATTTTAGCAAGTGTCTGCAACCTATTTATCAAATTTTCTGTAGTGAACAAGTGATTTTATTATTTGCAGGTCTTGAGTTGGGGGCTAAAGTAACAGTGGAAGTATTGAAGCACGCTTTTGCATAAATATTGATTAAAAATAAGAAAAGATCTCTGATACCTTCTTTTTCTAAATTTGTTATTGAAAGATGATCCCTGAAACAATATATTTTGAGAGAATGAATGGCCTGTGCCTCCATCCATCTGACATGATTAAAAGTACCAGGTGCTTTGAAAAAAAGTCTTTTGCAGGAAGGAGTTCTATAAAAATTAAACAAAGTTCGATAAACTCTTTATAATCATCCTTGAGCTGTTAATTTTTAAGAGTTCCTGTAAGAAAATTTGAAATTTCTACTGAATTAACTATTTATACCTAGTATTTCATCTTAAATAACCTTTGTATACTTACTCTGGTTTAATTTAGACCACCCAATCAGAATTGTTTTTTTTTTTTAAATATCTGGCTGAGGGGCAGTGATTATGCCCATTTTACAATCAAGAACAGCTTTTAGGAAAATTTCTAAATTATGCTGGCGGCATGGTAAATACAGAAGACTTTTCCTTTAACAATTGCTATAGAAAAATGCTTCCTTTAACAATTGCTATAGAACTCTGAGGCGACCTGTGTTTACTGCAGTTGTATCAAAAAATATTGCCTAGATTTTACCAACTTCCTCCCACTCTTCAACTGCTTAAAATACAGCTTTCGCCTGAATTATTCCGATACTATTTTCAAGTTGAGGAACTCGTAGTAACTGTTCTTCATCCCCACAACTAATTAAAACTTTTATCCACTCTACATTTTCTTTATTCAAAAAATGGTGAAGCAATTTTCCACCCCAGTGAACAACAGTTCTCTCTAAACGGGAATTTTAAAATCTGTTTTTGATGAGCTCAGTTTTTTGTTTACGAAACAGTTATTTGCAGAGTCGATGTCTGTGGTTAGCTAGTGGATGTATTCTAAGTCTAGCAGGTTCTCTGGCGTTCAGTTCATTTTGCGAATATTATAAAATAAAATACATAAAACTTGACAATTACTTGGCTGCTTACTGTCGATGATTTCATGAGACGTGTGGCCAATTTAAAAAATCTTACATTTCTGCCATCATATCAAGAGGGGGGAGGGGTTTTACGGAATGTTTCGTCAATTCTAAAAATAGATAACCATAACAGATAACAAAAACAGCCTTGTAATAAAAAGAGAAATTCAGAGGTTCAACTGCAAAACAAATCGAGAAGCTCTTTCTTACTAGACACAGAACTAGATAACTAATAATCAATTATAATTCGTGAAATATTTTTAAAGTTACAAAAATTGTTCACTTATTTTTGCCTATTAATAAAAATAATATGAAAAAATTATCAAAAGTAATAAAATTTTTAATTTGTCATATTTTACCTATGTTTCAAAAATGCAGAGTTTGAGGGTATGGTTCACTAGATGTCCTGAAAAATACTAAATGTTCATTAAATATAAGTTTTCATGAGAGTAAAAGTTCAAGGCAACAACAGTTTCTATGAAATAAAACAAAAATCAGGTTTCTAAGACAAATATTTTTCACGTAAGGAAAGAAAAACGACAATTTTTTGCCAAAAATTACAAATTTTCAAGAATTCAACCTCGATGAGGCACGGGTTAATATTATTTATTTGAGCTGAAACTTTGCCAATCTCATTTTCTAACTAATTGGCAACTTTTAGGAGGGTCCCCCTGAAGAAAACGTTAAAAAAAAATTTCCCCATGTTGCTTGTGACCACCCTAATGTCCAGGCTAGGATTCGAACCAGGGATGTCTTGGCTGAAGCCGCTAATGCTCTGCCATCTGAGCTATCCCGGACATAATTCAACCAGCTAACCTTATTGATCATTTCAGTATTTAATGTTTAAAATTTAACTAAGCAAAATAATAATTACATTTAATTAATACATTAATTGCACAAATTTATTTCAGCAAACTGCACTATTTTTAACTCTTTCCAACAAAGTTGAAAAGTGTTTATGACTTCGGTTTGCCTGGCCGTCTGTACGCGCTCTAACTCTCATAAATATGCTCGGATTGCCCTGAAATTTTTGATGTTATTGAAGTTTACCATAGAACGATCCCTATTTCAAATGAAGTTTGCGGCATGTTTAGTTCACCTACAGGGACAGTCAAAAGTATTCCGTAACATTACGGCCAATGGGAAAAAATCGTTTTAAATGATTTTTAATGATGTAACACCCGTCCAAACATAACAAAATTTATATGCATTTATGAAGTGCATTAAAATATGTATTCTGTAGAATATGCGGAGCAAAGAATAGTTATTATTAATTTACAGGACAACACAAAAGAATTCCGTTACATAATGATATGGGGGGAGGGTTGTTTTCGGCATATTTTAATTATGTTAAGCTATTTCATCTATAATGAAATTGATATACGTCTCTGAGATTTACTATAAGTTATTTCATGTATAATACGAAGTGCATAGCATTTACAGGGACACACAGAAGATTTCAGATACTATATTGTTTCAGAAGTACTGTACATTAGCGGTGATCGCTGGAAATGCATTTTCAATTATGATATGTGCTTTTATGTTTCACTATATTTATGCATACTATATGGTGTGTATAAATTCTATAATTTATATACAGGGCTACACAAAAGAATTCGTAAGGGTTATCGGGTATGAGTGCAAATTGTTTAAAGGTGGTTTTTAAAGGAGTTATGCATTTTTACTCTGAACTGCATTTAGTGTATTAAGAAATGTTTGTAGAATATACATAAAAGGATATACAGAGTCACGCAAAGAATTGGATACATGCCATCTATGGATGATAATTTCTGGAAATGTGATTTCAGTAGTTTTAAGAGTGTTTTAGTTGTATTTAAATTTTAGCTAAATAGTGGCGTGTAATAAAGATACTAGGTAAACTACAGAGCTGTACAAAGATATTCAAGTATGTTTTCATCTATTAGTATAAATTGCTGAAAGAGAAATTTCAAACTGTTATGCGTTTTCTTGCTAAACTAAATTTCCCCATTATATTGTATGTATATCAACATACTGATCAAATACAGGGCTGTTAAGAATTGGAATGCATATTTGGCTATGGAAGGTAACTGATGAAATCAATTATTTAAATGTTTACTTAGTTATCTTATTTGCCTTATTTCCATTAATAATGAAGTTTTGTTAAAGCTTTCAGGGAGTGTTGGAAAGTGTTTCATAATTTATACCGTATGCATGATTTTTCTTTCTTGTTTATGCAGTGATGTAGGAACTCAAAGAAATGGTGTTGGCTGGGTTTGAACCACGGACTTGTACAGAAGACGAGCACCGTAGCATGGATCAAAAGGCTAGCTCGTTGTTCAGTGCTAGTGACTCATCATATATTGTTCGTTGAAGTTGTTGCGAAAGATTACGTTGTTAAACGCCCCACTACCAGCGAAAGCATCTTATTTAGACATTGGCTTGCGCAGTTCAGCTATTTGCTGTGTGAGTCTTTGCATATTGAGGGTGAATTCGTCGTGGTGCTGCGATCTGTTGTGAAAGTTGTGTGTTTCTTTTTCGGGTCACTACTATTATAGGGAGTCAAAGAAATGGGTTTGAACCAGGAACCTACTATGCAGAAGATGAGCGCTGTAGCACGGAACAAAAGGTTATCTCGATTGTTCCGTGCCAATGACTCATCATATATCGTTCGTTGAAGTTGTTGCGAGATGGTGTCGATACACAAAGCAGTGATCGTTGCTTTGGGAACGATTAATGCTTATTTGTCATTGATTGTGCAAATCATTATTAAATCTGGTAATTTCTACGTTCTTTTATTTACTTTTTTTTTCTTAATTTCAAATAGACTAAAGAAGTTTCTTTCCATGATATTGTTTTGCACCAGTATGCTAATAATTTCATTGCAGTTAAACTTGCTTGTGTGCATGGCGACTGATTATTCTTATTTGAATATTATATTGAAAAATGAAAATAATCCTTTTTTCTTTTCGTTTCAGGTAAATATGCTCCTGGAAATTGTTCTTGAATGATATTTTAATTATTTATTGGGGTAGTATATCCAGTGACAGACTATTTTAACTACCAAAACATCTAAACTGCAATTAAGGATAAAGTAATTCGACGGGAAAGAAAACTGAACAGCGATATGAATCAATGTGCCCCTATTCAATTATGCAACAGCAAAGCCTGTTATTTGTGAGACATATAGTAAATTCATTTAAGGGCCGTAACTTCGAAGAAAGTATCTAAATTCAATTTAAAGTTAGTATTGTTTGTGCAAGTATTTTAAACATTCATTATTCGTTTTAATTTTTAAATCTACATTTTTCTAAACCATCAAATTTAAGAAAATTATTCAATTTTGTAAAAGGAAACATCTACAGTGCTTACCATCTTTTGATAGATAAAGAGCAAAATATTTTTAGTGTTTATATGCTGTTCGTAAAATATTTTTCACTGTTCATATTTATAAAGTGCCTTCTAATGTAGCATTTTCTACTTTATTCACAAAGGAAAAGAAAAATATTGCTGTAAAATACATTTTTCAGCGTACATTGGCAGTATTTTATCATTAGTAAAAAGTGTCGTATTTGGATATGTGACTCTTACCTTCTGATCTTTTAATTCCTGCATGCAAGTAAAATGAAATAGGTTTCATATTAAAAAAAGTGTTTGAATTAAAAAAAAAAAACTGCACAAAATAATGAATATGTCTCCCTCCATTCCCGAAAACACAAAGCGTGTTATTTGTGAGGTATGCAACAAATCATTTTCTAGCAAGTCAGCTTTAACCAGACACCTACGTATTCACTCGAATGAGAAACCATTCGTATGCGAGATTTGTGAAAAAAGGTTTTCTCAGAGTTACCATTTAAGCAATCATATTCGTGTACATACTAAGGAGAAGCCTTTCATATGTGGCGTGTGTAATCAAGGATTTGGCACGCAATCTAACCTAAACGTTCACCTCCGTATTCACATGAACGAAAAACTTTTTACCTGTGAAGTATGTGATAAAGCGTTTCGCCAGAAACCCGATTTATACAGGCACATTCGTACGCACACGAAAGAAAAACCTTATGCTTGCGTAACATGCGATAAAAAATTCACTCAGAAATACCATTTAAGTAGACATCTTCATACACATAAGACATCCAAGCCGTTCATCTGTGAGATTTGCTCTAAGGGATTTTCTGAGAAAGCCACGCTGAACAGGCATCTTTATAGCCACACCGAAGAGAAACCTTACGTTTGTCAAGTGTGCAATAAAGGATTTTGTCAGAGTTCTGCTCTACTTGCACACCAACCCATCCACTTAGAAGAGAAACCTTTTATTTGCGAGGTATGCAATAAAGGATTTTGCCAAAAATATGCCTTAATTAATCATCAACGGATCCATACTAAGGAAAAACCTTTTGTTTGTGAGGTATGTAATTTCGCATTTTCTCGGCACGCTTATTTAAAGAAGCATTTTATGACTCACACTCATGACAGGCCTTTTGTCTGCGAGATTTGCTGTAAAGGTTTTACTGGGAAATCCGATTTAACTAGGCACTTTCGAAGTCACTCTGGTGAAAAGCCATTCATTTGTAATGTGTGTGATAAAGGATTTTCTGCACGATATCGCTTAAGCAGGCATCAGCGTATTCATTCTGGACAAAAGCCGTCTGTTTCTGAGGTAATGGAATAAGGAATTTTCCGTACTTTCATATCATGACGTGCTGTGTTCAACCCTTCTCCATCTATTGCATGGATGTGGAAGACTTGTAAAAAAAGGACGCAATTGAAGAAATGCTATTCATGTTATACGTTATAAAATTTTAAAAACAAATAAAACAATTTCGGATATATCAGTGTTATTGTATGATTTTAATTGTGTTTTTTAATTCATGTTAGCCGCATACTGGCAGTTAATCGCCAAAAATTTTATGATTCATGGCAACCTTTTAATTCCGATCGTTTCAGAGTTTAAGTGTTTAGTTCGTTTGCATATTTTTCAAATTCGTGTTTTTTTTTTTCAAATGAAGAAATGCTAAATTATATTGCATATTAGAAACAATTGGAACTTTATGGCACGACCAACAAAAACACATACAAATGAATTGTATGCTATATGGATATATTTTTTATTATGCTAAAATTGATATGTTACTGCAAATTGAATGACTGCTCAAAACAATTGAAGGCTATTGAGGTTGTGGATGGATCTTGCGGCCGGGAAATTGTTTAGATGATTGATACATGATCGACAGACGTGGTAGGCTATATGAGAAAAAAATTACACATGTTTGGCAGAAAAAAATGCACTGTATTGAGAATTTGGGTACAAAACGAAAAAACACAATTTGAAAAAAAAAAACGAATATATAAAGGCGTTTCCTTCAAAGAAAATCGTTTTCAGTAGGGAGTATGGTTTCTCCGGACGACCAGCAAAGATGAACACTTTTGAGGCATGGAGTCAATGAGGCTATTAATGAGGAGCTGGGGATATTCTGTCCTACTTCTCCAGAAGAGCTCTTTCCAGTTCTTGGAGAGTCTGTGGGAGTGGTAGGCGGCCAGCGACTCGTCTGCCAAAAATGTCCCAAACATGCTCTATTGGATTCATGTCCGGAGAACACGCTGGCCATTCCATTCGTATGATCCTCGAAACGGAAATCATCCACCAAGTGAGCACGATGAGGCCTGCAACTGTCTTTCATTAACATGATGTCATCTCCAATTGCTGCGGCGTAAGGAGCTACAATAGGTCTGAGGATCTCATCCCTATATCGCTGAGCGGTCACAGCTCCATTTCGAATGATGTGAAGATCGATGCGCCCATCAATGGAGATGCCAGGATAGACCGCAACTTCCGCACCGCCACATCTGACACTTCACTGCACGAAAGCAGGATTTTTTCTAGTGCCACATTCTCTCCAGATGAAAATATGCCTATTATCAGGATGAACACAAAAACGGGACTCAGAGAAAATAATATTGCGCCATTCATTTCTCCTCCTGTTCACGTGCTCTGTTGCCCACTCTGTGCGGGCGCCACGGTGCCTTGCTGTTAACATAACACATACCATTGGTCTGCGAGCATACAGACCTACAGTGTGGATCCGGTTTCGGACAGTTTGAGTCGAAAGTGTGGTGCCAGTAGCCGAGCGAAGGTGTTGAAGAGTGGCATTCATATTTCGGGATCTCCGAGCCGTTAGCGTTAAATCTTCATTTGGCGTTGTTGCACGTCTACGAACTTTCCCTAGGTTTCGGCGTGCATTTCCAGTCTCCAGAAAACGGTTCCTGATCCTGGAAATCACATTTTGTAAAACTCTAGTGGCTTCTGCTACTTCGGGTTATGTTTGGTCCCCCTCTAACCGACCAACAACTCTCCAAGCTTCTGATTCGATTAAATGGTTTCATCCACGATACAAAGCACTTGCTGAATGTCAATAATTTTTTTCCGCTTTGTCTTTCAGTTTTTCAGTATGTTGAAAGCAAAATTTCATTCGTTGCCGCTAAAGCGTCTTTCTTTAAGTCAAACTCATTATTTGCATACTCCGAAGTTTGAAAAATGAGAAAAATTTGCATTTGTGACTCTCTTGTTCCATTTTCCGCAAAAAAAAAAAAAAAAAAAAAAAAAAAAAGAAAAAAAGCTTATACCGTTATTTTATATAAGAATTGCAATATCCTTTAATTGTTTTGAGCAGCGTAGATAGTCAAATAAAATTGGTTATTGTTGCTATAATGTCTTGATGAAATTAAAAAGTTCCCAAGTTCTCTAATGGCAGACTGCTAATACGAAAGTTACGAATTTTCTCATAATCTTTGTTAATCAATTACCTGCATATCCGTACCATTGTGATATAAATGGGATGACTTTAAATTTGATAAAAATAAAGGAATTTCTGGCTGGTGCAGTTTAAATAAGCACTTTTGTGCATTTTCTAGCAGAAGCTTTTCATCGTCATAATGCACATATCTAAGAAGTGTAGTTTTTAATTTTTTAGGTATTTGCGTATTAACCCCATGCCAGTGAATAGATGTCAAAAAATAGCACAGACAATATTCATTATAATAACCCGTGGAAAATGTATGTATGTACATGTAATGTTTTTATATGACCCTTTTATATCATGCATATAGTATGTATTATATATAATGTATGTAAATGGTAGTATATTAATATTTATGTATATGTAGGTGTAACATACACACATTTGTGTACCCTTATGTATATACACTTATATATAAACACGTAGTATATGCATATACATATTTTCCCTCTGTACAGTCATAAAAAAGGGACCCCCCACACACTAACTCTATCGTAACTTATCGTATAAAAATGTTATCGGTATGAATCAACTGAATGACTTCCTGTTTGGTATATGGTATTCAAAGGTAAAACTTACTAAAAAATTCAAATACGATGTCAAAATTAGGTATTCGCATTGAAAATTGTTACAATTTATGTACGAGGGTAAGTCAGTAAATAGGTCACAAACTGATATGAGAGGTCGGAAATAAGTAGTAAATTGTTTCCAAATATGACAATAGGTGGCAGCATAATCCAACTATAAGATGTTAATTTATGAGACAGCAGTTGTACAAGATGAGCAGGGTCATTCAAAAGTTGTTGACGAAGAGCGAAGTGGTCGTCCAGTTGAGATTGCGACAGAAGAATCAGCGCGGAAGGTTGAGGAAATTGTTGCTGTGCTGTCTGTTGTTGTTCGCATGTCAGCTCTAACCATTTCCTCAACTTTCCGCACTGATTCTTCTGTCGCACTCTCAATTGGACGATCACTTCGCTCTTCGTCAATAACTTTTGAACGGACCTGCTCATGTTGTACAACTGCCGTCATAAATTCGAAATTAACGTCTTATAGTTGGATTATGCTGCCACCTATTGGCATATTTGTAAACAATTTACTACTAATTTCCGACCTCTCATATCAGTTTGTGACCTACTTACTGATTTACCCTCGTATGTAGACGGTCACCTACGCAAAATTTATATGTCTTTAATAAGTAGGTAGATGTTATATCAGACTTTTGTACGATGATTTATGGTAGAATTAGTAGGAAGGTATTCTTTTCCCCCCATGAATGTACATGTTATGTATTATGTATGCTCAGTGGACTCTCGTTAGCGCATATTTGCTTAACATTAACCCCTGGTTAAGGAAGATCATTTCGTCTTCCCCATCATTTTCTATTTGCAACTAATGTTAATTAAATCGCTTAATCCGTACTACTCATAGGATAGTACGGGCAAAATTTTCACAAATTGTCCTGCTAGAATCGAAACAAATTTCGTGCATTATTTCTTCAAAAGTTCCTTTGGCGTAACTTTGGTTATTCAGAGATCAAGAAATTAACAGTTACAGTGATAAAAAGATAAAAAATTATACCGCCGAAAACGTAATAGGTTCAACAATTGCTAAAGGCTGTTTATCCATAGTACCAATCAAAATGTTATGCAACAGATCAAATTTTCGAGTACATAGCAAAACTGGAAAATGGTGGGGGATAAAAAGGATTATTTGTTCAACTATATCAAGGAAAAGTGAGAGATTACTTAAATTAAAATAAAATTATGTAAGTACAGCAGATTCTGTGCACGTTTTGTTTGTCTTGAGTAATTTATTCTTTTGCATTAACAAACTGTCATTAACTTGCTTTATCACTAAAATTATTAAAAGGTTGAGATAAGCAAAAACTGTCCTAAAAGTGTTCTAAAATTACGATTTCTATTGAATGGTTAAAGATGGAATCTTAAAAATTGGCATGATAGGCACTTATAAGACTCAAATGCTCCCTATGAACTATTTTTAAAAGATTTGAAATTTAAAGGGGGTAAAAATGAGTGAAAAGCCTTTTAAAAACTTTCTAAATTACGATTCCTATGGAATCTCAAGAAATAACAAAACGATTTCAAAATTTATGTTCACAAATTGATGATGACAATCTCTGCTCTAATATAGTCCATATTTTACGTTGGTGCCACTATCACCAGGAGGGTGGTAGACCGTTTGACTAGAACAGCCATATCCAACCTTTTATACTCGCGGACCGCAAATACATGTTTGCGACTTTCGGCGGGCCACAACACACTTATATAATAATGTAAAAAAGCGTAATT